>CM072882.1:9747500-10437500 GCA_036937835.1 Pampus argenteus
AGGCACAAAAATAACTGCAACACAGATCTTACCTTCCTATGGCTGCAAACAGGTATAAAACATATGCATTGTGATTTTTACCTGTTTCTGACAGCCACAGAAAAGAGTTGATCTTTTTCAGTAGTAAATAGACTGTTTTGTCCTTTTTTTTTTTTTTTTTTTCTTTCAAGTTTTAAGTCATGCATGCAATATTTGACCATCCTGTACAGGTTTCATACGCTGCTTAATATGATTTATTCTCTTTTAACCGATGCGGCAAGTCTTTCCATCCATTCATCTATTACTCAACATCCATCGTAACATCATCATCATCATCATTATCACAGCAGTCTGACAACATTGTGGTCCTGATCCACAGCTATATGTGAGCTTTGAAGTTGGTAAAATAGAGAAGCTGTGATTAAAGCAAACATCCCAAAACCGGTCAAAGATCCGATCTCGAGCATCCTTTGTAACAGTATCAGTTACAGATTTTTTTTAAAAAACGTATTAATCAGCGCCAACCATTCTCAGACTTGAATCTCATAGACAGTTAGGTACGTCAGAGTTTAAGGCAGAAAGCAAGACATCTGTTGAATCAGCTGGTAAGTGTTTTGTCTTTTAATGTCAAATATCTGGAAGATTAAACTGTGGGTAGATCAAGTCTTTTGGGCAAAGGTGCAAAAAGAGAACAAAGGCAGCGTGTATCAAAAGGTAAGACTGCTGCTGAGAGGACGCAATCATCATTTCCCAGACATTTACCATCTGTGTCCTGTGTGAATTCATGTGCTCTGCACTCATCTAATAGCATGAGGCTTTGGTGTTTGCCCTCTTTATCACTTTCCATCTATCCCTCCACTCCATCTCACTCTCTTCAATATCTACTCTTATTTACTTAATGGAAACTACAACACACAGGGGCATATGCATTGAGGAAATGTTACACTGCAGCTCAGAGGCTGACTGAGATGTATCCAGAGCATCAACTATTGAAACATGTCAAGTGCTGTAGAATAGAAGTTGGTTTTTTTTTTATTTATAATCTTGTTTACTTGTTTATATGATCTATTTAACAGTTTTATTGTTCTTATACATCATCTTTTTAGGTAGTAAATAAATAAGAATTGAAAATATGAAGGTATCATATATTAAATATTAAAATTTAAATAATCCTATACTTGCATACAAAATTTGAACTATAATGATGAAATTGGTAAATGATCTAAATACATTTTGATACATTCCCAAATTGCTATTTTATTATTTGTCACATCAATTAAGAAAAAAAACACAAAAAAAAACAAAGCAGAGCTAGTTATGTGATTGGCTGTTACTTGGTCTAAATGATAAGAAAAACATTGAGCTGAGTTTTAAAAATGTATTGGATTATTTCACAATTTTACAGTCATTTATATAGTGTTTTTATTTTTACTATGATTATCTATTTTATAATGTCCTTTTTTTTATACTTATTACAATTTGGGCCTCCATACTGCATCACCACTAGGATCAAAAACGTCAAATGATACTCAGCCTTGAGCAACCAAATGAAACTGGGAAGATGGACTTAATAAATATGCATTTATGCACACGTACCCTCGTAACTGTTAAATATTTTTGTCTGTGACTCAACAGCGCCAAAGGAAGAGGCAAGGCCAAGGGCAGGGTGAGATAGACGGGCACACCAGCGAGCGCTCTTCAAGGAGACGTCTGAAAATGAGCAGCAGTGTTGAATTCAATGACATAAACATACGCTTAAAGGTTGTACGCATAACCAATAAAAGAGACTTTGTGCTTTCGAGACAGTGCCCGTTTGTGTCTGAGGTCTTTGTCAGCCTTAAAAGCAAACGAATCCCGACCAATCAGGTGGCAATAAAATACCTCCGTTTATTCTTTTTTCCCTTTTATGAACCACACACAGAAAAACCACAGTGCACCATAAATCTCACATGTAGGGCGCGATATGTAAACATAATTAAATCACCTTACCGCAGTAAGCTGCAATAGTGCTCAGGACATTAACCACACGCTTAAATAACACATTAATAAATAGCAACTCAGGTGGTATTACAGTGTCGGGGTGCTGGACTTTCTATACAGTACAGTGTGATGACAACAGTGCAAAAAATTAAAGTGATGGAGTATGTACACAGGTCTATAGGGCTGCGAGTCGGCTTATGTATTTTTCAATTCAATGAACCAATCAATCCCTGCTGTACTATAGGTCCCGTGGTTTCTGACATATGCGCTAGCGATTCCTAACCTGGAGCCGAAAATTTACAGAAGGCTTTTTAGGAGCTGCCAAAATAGCATCTTTACACAAAAGTTAAACTACGGTCGAAAATGATTAGTGCTTTTGCCTTTGGTTGCATGTACCATCTCCTCCACGAGCTGTGGAACTATAGTTTCTAAAAATCTTATTGTGAACATTATCTATCAGAGGCAGATTCGTATACTGTAGACAACACCAAGCATAATTACAGTAGAGTATTTTAAATAAACAATTTCTTTCAGGTAGCTGCGAGCCAATATGATGATACCTACATTTGAGGCAGGGATCATAACAGTGCATTTTCATGGTTGCAAAATTCAAAACTTCCAAGTTCAGACACGACGAGTGCATGAAGCGGCGGTCCTTTACGCAACGATGAGGAGATAACAGACCAAGAACAAGATCGCGTTCAGCTCCCTTTGTTGATTTTTCACCACAGATGTGTCTCCCTGATCTCTGCGATCACTTGGCTGGCTTTCTGCAAGGCCTGCGGACAAGATTAAAAAAAAACACACACTGAAATGACTGAAGAAAGAACTTCAGTTCATCAGGGAAAACTAGACACATCAAGGTGGGAGTCTGTTACCTGTAGCATGTCGGCGGCCTCCTTGCGCCGCTGGGCCATATCCTCTGATTCAGTCAGTAGATCATTGAGGAGGCCAGATTTATACAGCTGGCCAACAAGCTCGCTCTGGAGGCTGTCCTTCACATGATTGACCAGGAAGTGCATCACTGCCTTCGGCACACTGTGGCGGAGAGAGGGAGAGGAAACACACGGAACAGATGGTTGAAAACATAGCGGCAAGATGGCCTGGTGATTGTGTTGTTTCCCAGATGGAGGGGCTCCGAATTTGACCCACCAGGTGGCTGCGGCTGTCCAAGTACGAGCTATGACTTGAATACAAGGTATTTAACTCTATTGAGCTCTAGGTGGACCTAACCCCGAACAATACAGGAAAAAATACTTATTTTCCACTTTTGGAGGATGGGAAGAGGATCAAATTAAGTCAAATCGTTAAAAAAAAAAAAACACAACTCATTATAGAGGTTGGTAATTGCTTATGTATATATTTTGGATGGTGGGGATAAGTTTAGATTACAACCCTTGTGTGAAAACTTTTTCAGGAGGAAAAAACACATTTTTGTAATTGCAAATAAATGCAATGAAAAGACTACAATGTGATCAACAATGTGTTAGCCCGTCTCTCAATACTTTCAGACTTCACCCCAGACCGTGTGCAGCACTCAGGCCCAAGGCCACTGGTTCCTACTGAAGATGGAAATCTTTAAATTATTTGGTTTCACTTTTTTAAAAGAACAGCTGGGCACTGTAGTGTTTAGCAAACATTACTCAAACAGAAGGAAATACTATATTTGTTGGGGAACTATTTTCAGTTGTGGATTGATACATATTTGGTGTACTAGTGAGTATTTACAGGAGCGGGACTACTGCGAATGATGTAATGGTTAAAGTTGTACTGGAGGAACATGTGACATGCAACAGTGGCTCATAGAGTTTTAAATTGTTTTTGGGGCAGAGGTTTAGCTACAGTATAAAGTAATCCTGTTAGTAGGATCAATTCCTTCTTGTTTCTGGTCCTTTTGTGGGATTTGTTTACCATAAAACAAATATATCCCATATCCAGAGTAATGAGCTGCCTACCTGTCCTGGATGTTCTTGCGCACGATAAGGAAGTACGACTTGATGAGGCGCTCAATGACCTCACAGTCGCGCTGTTCACGTGACGACAGCTTCCTGGCAACTGGCACAGGCTTGAGGTAAGAGGAGAGAGTGTTTTAATCAACTGCTCAATGAAAAATCCTCCTAATCCTCCTAATGAGTAAAGCTGATTGAGTTACCACATCGAGCAGGTTGACGGCTCCTTTAAGGGGGCTTCCGGGTCCTGAGCCTGGGGCGTCCTCTCCTTTCTTCAGCATCCCCCTCCAGTTCCCTGTGCCGTCCAGCTCACCTTGAGGCCCACCTGCTGCTGGGGCCTGCAGAGCCACAAACATGACCACAGCAGAAACACTTAAAAAGCTGGAAGAAATGTAAACTTTACCCTTTACTCAGAGCCTTAACATTTGTCATTAGAGTTTATGGGGACAAGACAATTAAGGGTATGTAGCATAATAATCCTAACAGGATCATATACAGGCATGTACAAAAAAAAGAGAAACTTGGAGCTAAATATTCATAACTGAGAACAATAGAGTGGCTTGGAAAGGTGATGGAAAAAAAACACATCCAAAGCGTCAAGAGGTTCGGAAAAGAAAATAGAGGGAGGAGAAGGTATTTTCTGTGAAACAGGTGGACCAACTTTTAGGAAAACAAGACTCTGCAGAAAATACAATGATTGTTAGTGCATGTCCACACAGGCTGAGGGAGAAACATGAGCACAGCCTCAGCAGACAAAGATCAGAGTGCATGCCAGCAGCCCATGCCCATCCATCCATCCATCCATCCATTCCTCCATCCATCCATCCCTCCATGCTCCACCACCAGCCCCACAGCCAGCCAGGCACAGAGCCAGCGAGCTGCGTACGTGCCCACCTTGGCACAGTCCATGGCTGCTCCGGACGCTGGGGGCTCACCCGAAACCACAGTTGGACCAGCAGACTAGCAGGAATATGAGAGTGGGGATGGAGAGAGAGACCAAAAAAAAAAAAATAGCACAGAGAAGAAATGTGGAAAGACAGAGGACAGGAGGTTGGCAGTCGAAAGTCATTTGAGGGGAAGAGAGGGGATTTTGAAAAGGAGAGAGAAGATGTGGGATAAAATTCCTGGATGGAAAATCCCCGAGGCAATTGGTTCACAGATCCTCATCCTACGATTAACAATGCATAAATCTCCTGTATACTGATACTAGGGATGCTGCAGACTGCAACCAGATATTAGAACACACTTCGTTAGAATTTAGAATAGAGTTATTTCTTTCACCTTATCCCTGGGCACCGCAGTGGGAAGCTCTCTCATCCTGTTTCTCCTTTGCTCCTAAAAAACACACACAAAAACAGATGTTGGCAAAAATAGTAAAACTCCTAACACATCCTAGGAAAGTATGTAAGATCATTTACTGGAAATCACTGGATGAAAGAATTTAGCACACTTTTCAAAGGAATTGTTTTAAGCCCTACCAACCATTATGGTAAATAAAGGCACATTTCAGCATTTAACAGCAGTAATTTTCTTTGTGTTAATAATACAACATTTCTGGCATTCCTGTATTACTAAAGGAAGGTGTAATTAAATTATGTTTTAATATGTGTGGTTTGAAATCATCTCTTAAAAATTCCACGTAATTATTTCAAGTTTTTTTTTCCCCCTCGGTTTCACAAATTCTGATTCAGATTCTGAATTTGAGTGTCCAGTATTCAAAAAACCCACATAAATTCAGACAGATGATATTCAGTCGCTTACAAGAATAAAAATACTGCATACATTCATATTTTTATACACTATACTACCTGTCCTATCTTGTCTTTTTATTCTTACAGAGAAATATCTGTATTTTGGGGGCATTTTGTTGTGAGTACAGACCTCTATATTGTTATTCATGACCCCACAGGCATCTGCAAAGTCTGGGTGCTTGGTGTTGATGTAGGCCAGCTCAATTGCAACCAAGTTATGGACCTAATACAGAAAAAAAAAGGACAACTAAAGTCATCAAACCAGTATTCAATTCAAGTTCTTAATAAAGCACTGCAACCTGAAAGATGTTGACTTCAGTACATGAAAACATGCACCTAAAAAAAAAACAATATAAATGTGATGGTACCATCTCATTTGTAATAGGGAGCCTCTTCCTCAGGAGGGAGGTGACAACTTCCACAATGGCCTCATGTAGCTTAGGGAATCTCTGCAGCTCCTGCAGGATAAAACAACATGAATTTGGAAGTTTGCGTGCGGGTAAATAAAATAAATACATACTGAGCAGAGCTGATGACCTGTGTGCTGTAGTTGCTGCAGTGCTGGATGATCCGCTGCATCTCCTCGTGGACCAGCTCCACGCAGCGCAAACTGGGCTCCTCCAGGCGCTTCACCTGCTTCTTTACCAACAGCTCGAAGGAAACCTCAGGCACAAACAGGGACGGGCGCGGGCCCTGAGGTAGCGGGGTGGAGGTGACGGGACAGAGCAACACGTGTTAAGTGAGCGAGCAGAACATCGAACTCCAGTTCCCCCTAAAGATGTCACATTGAGATAATGCACCAGCACTCACTGTTGCATTCCTTATGGCTGTTAGAATATCTATGGTGCTGAGGCCCCCCAGAGGATCCACCGACTCCAACGTTCTGCCAAAAGTCTCGTGGAATATGTAACAAATTCTGGCTCCACCACACCTGAAAAACAGCAGCAGGGGGATATTAGCTGTGATGTGAACCCTGTGGCGTACTTTCCTGTCAGCTTTCCCTTCACAGAGGCTGTGCGTGCCTCAACTTACAAGTTGTGTGATATTAAATGATGAAACCAATGCAGTTGTTTTGCTCATTTTTTACTGAGCTGGCTCAACAGCATCACCATGTGGCCGCGCGCGGGCACTGGAACTCACAGTTCTGCTGTCTCGATGTATTTGGCCGTGCCCTCGATGGTGTTGCAGTACTCTGTGGCGAACTTGGTGATAAGCTGGAGCAAGGTGGCACTTTGGTCTTCGACAGGCTCGCCGTAGCTGCTGAGCAGGGACTGGTACTGGGCTGCCAGGACGTTGATCCGTGTCTTCAGCTCAGGGAGACAGTCCCGGATGTGATGCATCAGTAACCTGACATTGTGATGGTAAAGGGCAGAGGGTTCAGTTTGTATGCAGACGTGTAAAATAATATTCTGAGCTAAATGTCTATTGATTAAATAACAGACGAAAACAATTCTCTGATGGCTAACCAGGGCTGCTGCTGTCACAGTCACTGATGTTGACATGTATATACACACGGTACATATCTGTGTCTTACTCTGTACACTCACTGTCCTGGACAAATTAAGAATTATATATTCTTTTTTCCCCATTAAGAAACGCTTCATGTATCTGTTTCACACTAGCCAGCACAGAAAAACGAATTTAGCCATAATGAAACTACAAACTAACAGGATGCAGACATGTTCATTCGGTTAAAACGACTTAACAAGCACCATCTGAAAATGACATACCCATAATAAAACAAGTATATTTATTAAAATCCTTTTAATTAATTACTAACCTCTCTTTTTGGAGGTAATTGTTTTCAAAAAGTCTGGTGTAATTAATACCAAAACAAATTTTACAGAGCACAAAACAGAGTTTATTTTTCTTGTGAAGTGTTGTGAAGCGTTAATTTAATTTGCCTGCAAATAGTGTCGCTGCAGTGACACTGGGATCTAAAAATGCTTTAGAGAATCATGAGACTTGCTTCCAAATGATATATATGATACAGTTTGCCGAGGCAATATTTGTAAACACATTTACCTGTTGAGGGTTCTGGCCAGGTATTTGGTTCCATTTCTATTGGCAAGAGATGGATATTTCTTCTGCAGGAAGGCATGTTCATCCCGAATGGCATCAGTGACAGACTTTTTATTGTTGATGTCCAACTGGCTCCTAAAAGTCCAAAAAAAAAACAACACGACACCGATATTTGGTGCTGAGCAGTAAGGAAAAGAAAAGCGAATATGAGGATATACAGCGGAGCATCTTACATATCCACAGGTGGAACCATCATATCATTAAAAACATCCCACAGTGTGATTACAGTGATAAACAATACACATTGCCTACAGCATTAAAAATGCATTAACACTGCACTCCTCTCTACTCGCTTTATCTTTGCTGAGTCAATGGATTATTTATATTGTACAATAAATAAATACACAGTAACTATTGTTTTGCAGACCTGTTGACAACTCCGATGAGACCCAGTTTGACAGGAATGACTCTGCCCATCAGCACATCCATAGCATCAGTGCCAGCATCCATCAGGTCCAGCTTAGTCACCACAGCCAGGGTCCTCCGGCCTGAGTGAGCCGCATTTGTTCAAAAAGTCACAATAAACACAGCCAGTAAAAGGTTTACTTTCAGAAGTGGAAAAAAAATTCAGATAATAGTTTTGGAAAATGTCTTCCGTTTAGTTTTAGTTACCGTCAGGGTCGACCTCCCGGGCCACCTTGAGGGCCTCTGAGGTGGCCATGTCTGTGTTAGCGGCTGTGACAGCCAAGATGATACAATTAGGGTTGGAGATGTGCTTCAGGATTAAATCTTTTATCTGAACCTCAATGTCCTTAGGCTGATCACCCACAGGCACCTAAAAAAGGAACAATACCAATTAAAAGAAAAGACACACTATGTCTCAATTTCTATTCGTTAGAAACTGCAGCTGGGGATTTCTCAAATTAACACATGTTCAACCAGAGGGGAGGAACTAATGAGGCTGGAATCAAAGCCTGCATACGCTCAGCCTTTGATGGCACACGGTCGAGAAGCATCAGGACTGAATTAATAATTCCCTGCAGTCTACAAATATATAATAATAAAATAAGTACCAACCAGACTGGGATATTAACACCAGTGATCAGGCATATCTTGCTTTTTAGGCTTCTTTTTTTTATGAAATAGTTGTATCTTTTAAAAGAGGAAGGAGGAG
Organism: Pampus argenteus; assembly: GCA_036937835.1. Lineage (NCBI taxonomy): Eukaryota > Metazoa > Chordata > Actinopteri > Scombriformes > Stromateidae > Pampus > Pampus argenteus. The sequence goes on from CM072882.1 coordinate 9,756,356, forward strand.
GCGTTGTGTAAGTAATTTTCTAAAGGGTATGAGATGATCAAAGCCTTGTCTTAAAAAGTAGAAAGAAGGAAGTGCAGCGTGCGTTACCTTAGTGATTCCTGGCAGATCCACCAGGGTGAGGTTGACAACGTGAGGAGAAAATATCTTCAGATGAATGGGTTCATCACTGATCCCCTGCAGAGGGATACGAAAGAATAGATGTGCACTGTGTGTTTAACAGCATAGTAAAGTTTTTAGAGAACAGAAGAAAAAAAAAAAAAAAAAGTCAATAAAATTACATGTTACATTTGAAAATCAGTGCATATAGTAATAAAACAAGAACCATCCATGACAACACACGAACAAACACGGGATGTATGTCGGGTATTTGTGGCAGTATAGTGACATATACCGTAGTATGTTGGTTTAGATTGCTTATAAAGGGATGTTAGTAGTTTATGTCTGGGGTAATCAGAGCTGTTTTCCTGTGTTCAGGGAATCTTTCTTTAGCATATTTAATATGCGCATTAGACATATTGGTAATGATTGTGTGTACAAATTGTGGTCATTTTGATATAGAAAGAGTCTGTTGTAGTATCATTCTCTAGTTGACCTCACTGAACAGAGTTAATCTACAGAGTTGGTCAAATAAAATCATTAAAACCATTTACAATCTGTGTAAGGTTTGTAAAGGTTTCCTATCCAGGTAACCTGCATCTTTATTTAGATTAGGAAACAGATTTTTTTTTTCATCCAGCAGATTTAATATTTCTTCATCCAGAGGTTTTGAATGTATGCATGAAACATACCTGGGTATTGATCTTTTGGAGAAACAGATATATATATACCACTGTGTTTTGAATGTAACGCTAAAACATGGGAGGCACAAACTGGAGCTAGGTGTCCGTTAGCCTAGCATCACTAAGGGAGGGTGAAAAGGTTAAATATTGTTAACATTATGGCTTGACTAAGAATGCACGACAATAGTAACACAAATTACAGATATATCGCTGTGAAGCAGAACTAGGAAGCTAATTCAGGTCAGCTGGGAGTGTGTTGTGACGTTGTGAGACACTGGTTCATGCTACTCAGAGAACCAGAGTTATGCAAATAAAGTTTTCTCTGAATCAACCCTTCAGGATGTAAGATGCTGGGTGGAATATATTTTTTTTTAAAGATCAATGAGAGCAAGGCTGAGTTCTTCTATTCCTCCTCCCTTTCAGCTTGCTAGAAGGTTCTCCAAACCCCTCGAGCCCTCAGCTACATGCCAAAAAAATGTTGGTGTGATTTTCCACTGTGGCCTCAAACTTCACAAACATATACGCTCCCAGTTTCCTCTGCTCAGGGCTGTTTCTAAAGTAAAGCTTTATTCACATCCTATATTTGGAAAAAAAAAAAAAAAAAAGTTATGTATGCCTTCATCTCATTGAGTCTGGATTATTTTAATTCTCTGTACATAATATGCGTTAGTCACTAATCCTTGGTTTGCCTGCAGATAGCCCAGATTTTGCAGTTAGGCTCCTAAAAGAGAGAAGACATATTTCTCATGTTCAGGCCTTTCATCATTGGCTGCTGCTGTTGTTGATTTTTTTGAAGTTTTATTAATTTATATAGCTTTGAATATGATCCCATTATTGAAGATCTGCAGCTTTTGATTGTGCAAATGTACTTTTTCAGTGTTTTATCTTAAACAAAATTTCTCATATTGTTTTGTGGGGAAATGTACAGTCTTTCTCTTCTTTTAAAGGACTTTAGAAGTACCGTAGTTGATTTTTTTTTAATCATATAAGGGAGCAAACTGATTTTGATATTAGACACGTTTTATGGGAATATGTGTCACAGATTTGTCATTCAGTCATTCTGAGTTCCTCACTTAACAGTAGAGATGTAAGACATACGCGGAGTAAGTAGTAAATCTGGTATGTACATATCTCACCTTATTATTCCCTGATATTCGCTCGGTTTCATTATCAATCTCTTGCCTGATTTCATCAAAATCTGAGTAGATCTGCACAAAGAAAAAACATTATTAAGACAGGCAAGACTTTAGAGTATTAATTGCATGTTTTGTATAATATAAATTCATACCTTATTTTTGGTGTGTAGAAACTTCCCCCACTCTTCACCTTCTCTGTCTGAGAAACACAAGAAAACAGTATGTGTCAGAGTTTTCACTCAACACTGTAAGTAGAAAAACCTCAAACTACTACTGAACAGGAGTCTAACATTAAGGCTTGGCTACGCAATGCAATGAGTGTAGCAGCAAAAATAGCATGTTGTGAGGAAGGGAGCAGAACTAGGAAGCTACTTTTGGGCACCTGTGCAATGCACCTTTATGAAGCACATTGATTTCTCACACTCTGGCATCTGTAAGTGATCAGACAGTGACAGAGAAAAAACACAACTGGAAATGAATTTACTGGAAATCAAAAATGATGGGCATGTTTCATCCTCAGGTGTGTGTGTGTGTGGATAGAAAACCCCCAGAAGAGACTGCTCAGTGGAGTCACTTGGTATGAAATTGATGATGATCAGATTAGAGGCATGTTTGTTCCTACCGCTGTCTTCATTCTTCCTGGCATCCCCGGGATCCACATTGACCAGCTGGAGGATGAGAGGTCGCCTGGTTACGATGCCGGTCCCACGGGGTAGCAGGTCCCTGCCCACCAGGCTCTCCAGCACAGAGCTCTTACCACTGCTCTGTAGACACAAAATACAGATATAAAGACATGAGTTAGATGAGGAATGAGGGATTTTCTCTTCATACCAGACTGATTTCACACACATGACCCTGATTATACTGTAAACCCGGACATCTTTTACTCAAGGTTGTGAATCTTAAAATAGGACTGATTGGAGATGATCAAAATAGATTTCTGTGCTGGTGCCAGTGCAGACTTAGTGCAAATAAGGTCTGCAGCTAGTCCACTTAGAAACACACAGAGCTGCCTGCGTGCAGCCTAAATGTGAATATGAAGTGTTGTAGAAAACGTTGCTTTTCGGGTATGTGTCCTCTAATAAGGGTGTTGTTTTTCTGCATTCATTACGATTAAAAGCAAGGTTATCAGGCTAGCATGACAGCCGCTCAAGATGCATACAATCACATTACCTGAGTCCCCACCACTGCAATCTGCGGCAGCTGTATGATATCCGCGCCCACTGTGTTGAACACATCCTGTAGCTTGTTTATAACAGGAATAAGAGCCTCCATACTCGCGGGGTTTTTGGTTTTTTTTTTAGAATTAAAAGGAAATAAACAGCTAGTTTCGTGATGGAGCCAAAGTCATTCAATGTCCCACCGACACCACCATTGCAACAACACCCACTGGACGGACCTTACGCGGTGCTGGGAGTTGTTGTTCTCAAATAGAAGCGCGCATACGGCTCAAACTGAGAACAGGACTACAATACCGGAAATAACGCGATAGTATAGTTCCGATCCCGCGCATGCGTACATCTATTGTTGATGACAAGCTAGTGTCGGCAGTAGTTTTCTATCTTCTAATACTTACTGCCTTGTTGTAAGTCAGTAGGTTAGTCTGCTGTTTACGACACTTCGTTGTCCCACCATGCTACAGTTCCTGGTGAGTTTAACTCACATTATCCTGCGTGACATCCACGTTTGTCAGAATGTTTAGAGATACCGGCGGAGCTAGTCTAGCTAATGTGTTAGCATTAGTAAAATTCGAGTAAAAAATGTGTTTTAAAAGCTCCTCAAGTCAACATGACATTTGCATTTTGTTTTCCAGGCTGGCTTCACCTTGGGGAATGTTGTGGGAATGTACCTCGCTCAAAACTACGATGTGAGTTTGCTGCATGTGTCTTTTTATTTAGGACGTTGACGTTTAATTTAACGGGTCAGTGACGTTATCTGCTTGAGAACGACGTAAGCAAAGGTATGTGGACAGGTGCTGCTGGAGATGTTCATGTTTCATCTAATGCAGTCTAATTCAACAGCTCTGCAGCAAATCCTACCACACTGAAGGTCATAATGCTCAGCTTTGGATGAAACTGGAACCGGAGAATTTGTACTTAATACTTAAAATGATTAACTAATTATTAAATAGTTTCTGTTGATCGACTAATTGACTGTACTGATTTTTCCCCCTTTAGGTTCCCAACATAGCCAAGAAAATCGAAGCTTTTAAGAAAGATGTGGAGGCCAAGAAGAAACCCCCAGAGTGAGAAAAGAGGGACCAAAAACAGACGGACTCTGCAGACAAACTATTTATTTGATTATGGTGTACACTTGATAAAAGGATCGATAATGTAAAATATGAATATGTGTGGCTTTATTAACAGTGCCTGGAATAGCATTTCTTTCTTCCTTTAGTTTCATAGGCATGTTACTATTATAACCTATTTTTATAAGATGCATAGTGCAAAGATCAGATTTAAAGGATGTTAAAACTACCTTGTGGGATCACCTTTAAGTCCTGTGTCATGGCACTGTTGACTGGCCTTTTCTAAGGATGCTCTGTGGTATTTTACCTCACACATGACATTCATTCTTCACATTAGGTGTAACCTAAAGGGAATATGAACACAGCAAGCTGGTCAATTGTCTTCCACAGAGTTGAAAGCTTTTCTTTTTCTTCACGTTTCAGTAAGAACTGCCAAACCTTTTATGATTATGGTGCATACACATACACTTCTGAAAGATTCGGTTTCCAATAAAGTTGTTAATGATGAATTTCAAAGTCTGTGTCTCATGAATTAAGTAACTATTTACTGGCACAAATGAACATGTCTGTATGAATTTGTGGAAGCTAGAACACTATCCATACTGCTGTATTACACTAGACCCAGATATCAAAACCTTTTACTTGTGTCCATTAGATGGTGCCATTAGCAAGGCATTCAAATTTTACTATTCTGCTCACCATATTGTATTAATAAAAAAAAGGATCTCAACTTTGGCAAAATATAATCTACTTTTTCTTCTTGCGTTTTTTTCCCTTCTTTTTTTTCTTCTTCTTTGAGTTTGGCCACCCAAAGCCTCTGAACTGCAAACAGTCCACTGCATTGTGAGAAATGTAATAGACATTCTCCATGGCTGCTGGGCTGAGGATGTCCACCTCTGTCTTGGTGGATTTGGCACTGGAGGACCTCTTTTTAGGTGTTTTTGGACCCCCAGTCTTCTTGGTGGGCCTTGAACTTTGGGATCTTGATTTCCTGGATTTGGTGGGCTTTGAAAGAAATACACATTTTACTAAATTTAGTCACTTTGACTATTTTTCAAGAAGTTTGCATTGTCTGGTTACTATACCATAGTGAAAGGTGTCAGTGTCTCTTCCTATATGATGATGGATTATCCATTCATCTGTGAAATGTGTTGATTTGTTTAGTATGCTATAATAAACAGTAGATTGGTGATCTTAAGATGAACAAGATGATTTGCCATAAGTTTAAAATTCTCAAAAGCAGATTACAATTAAGGAATTTCTTACTTTAAAGGTTCGAGTACAACAGAAAACGGATTTTCAAAACAGACCATGCGCTGAAATTAATAATTAAAAATATATATCTTACCAGTTCTGGACTTGGCACTGTTGTAAGTGGCAAAGAACTGGCTTCAATTGGGACAGTGATACCCTATTTGTTTATGTCCTGTTGTCATAGAGACAGGACAGCCTCGTGAATGAAGGGGTTGGCCTGTAAATTCTTTTGTTGCATTCAAGATGTAGTTGGCTTCAAACACATCACAAAGCTGAAAATGAATGAAAGAGCAAACAAAAACCAACAGATATCTATCTTCACTTTACTTTTTTTTTAATATTTAGTACTTTGTGCAGTGGAATTAATTGCTTATTAAGACAACAGCTTTCAAACTCTTTGGCAACTTCCATCCAGTTCTCTTGATTTAAAAAGCCCTTGCATTCACATTGTGAAAGTGTAGTTTTGACATCACTGTAACATTTAAATACATTCAGCAAATGTAAAACAACTGAATACCATGCAGAAGCTCTTGGATCTCTCATGCACTACAAATAAATAATCACAACTATAATAAGTACGCAGTCACTTTGACTGTAAGAAATCCAATATGGATCCAAGAAACTTCCCAGTTGTGAGCAAGACACACAACTCAAAATAAAACTGTGTACAATTCATATAACATCTTGTGCAACAAAATGTAACAATTAATTGTGTGCCAATTTACTGTATATACAGTAGAAGTAGTATGGCAAAAAACAAGAGTTTTTCTATTGCTGCTTTTCATAGATACCAAATGAAACAATTCTGGAGGTTTGTGGATCCTGTGTAGAGCAATTTTGTTTTTTAATCTTTCAAGGCAAAATGACAGCAGGGTAGTTGACTGTCCTTCAACCAGTGGACCACACTTCAACTACAGTATCTGCTGATGTCTGTCTGAGAAACACAATACAAATTTCAGCCAGTTTCAGGGTTATATACCCTGACTTTCCTCCTTGTGAGGATCCCTCAGTGGGATTAGTGTAGATGGGGTAAAATCACTATGTGGCAGTAAAGCAGGAGCAGAAAGACATCTATAATGCAGAGCTCCATGCATTTAAGCCCTTAAAGGGTAAAAAGTGGAATCAAGTAGCAGAGCTACTGTGTAGAGATGAGGTGGACGATCATGTGGATGATGCGAGAGCCGCGGGGGCAGCTGCTCAGGTCCATGCTCGGGTTTCTGATTTTATCCTCCAGCAGCTGGTCCAGCTCCCAGCGCAGCTCCTTCACCATCTCAGCCACCTGGATAACACACACAAACACATATACACATTAATATTAACATTAACAGAGTCAAGTTCAAGGCTTGCATTACATGGTAATTTTATTTTCCTAATTCAGGATCTATTTTCTTTTGCATATTTGAGTTCTGCCATCCTCCTAAAGGTTGTTTTGACCTTCATAAATACTAACTTAATCTATGTAAATGTTATTTCTGTGCTTTATTATTACAAATACAGATTACTAATATAATGTACATAATGATTTTGCGCCAATTCTTATACAACTGCTTGTAACTACTTTTCACATCATCCCATTGTGTTATTGAAAGTAAAGAGAAGTTCCTTGTTGATTTGATTCCAAACTGTTGAATCTTTAATGGCTCTCACCTGATGAGAAGCGGCAGCAAAGCGGATCCATCCATCATCAAGGGAGATGACAAACTCTCCCTTGTGCAGCTCCACATTGACCTGACCGCCTCCAAACAGCACCAGCGGGTAAACGGACACCATGCTGCAGTCCCTAATGAAGACACGGCTTGTTTTCACCTTCTCATGGTAAACCAGGTAGGGGCTGTTGTAGTGGCGAACCTGGAGCACAGAGGAGAGTCACGGGGCTTGTTTCTCTTACTGGCTGTTAAATATGAAGCTATGTCTTTTATACTTGAATTATCTCACCGTGTAGTTGACGGAGGAGGGGTGCACATGCACGTAGCCGTCGTTCTTGGTCATGAAGCGGAGCTCGTTGGCTTTCGGTTGCATCTTCATTGCTCCTTTGCTGGTCATCTTGTAATTCCCCTGAGGAGCTCGCACCTGAGATAAAACACATCAAACACACAGCACAGCGAGTGTAAAACCAAGTCTGGATATCAAGCGTGAGAATAAGTTTTATGCTTCATTGACTTCTAGTTTCTTATTCCAACAAAAAAAAAAAAAGAAAAAAGAAGAGAGTATGAATACACACTTGGACCACATTGGGATAGAGGGCAGCACACAGCATGGCAGACATCAGCCGGATGTTGTCTGCGTTCAGATTTGCCTGAAAAGGATTGGGAGTAGTTTTACATGTTAACCTGTGTGTGTTGTAGGACGTTAAAATGCTGCAATAGAAATGATCAGATTTGTTTTCCAGACAACAGTTACACCTCATTTTATTTACAGCTACCTACATCTTATACAATTAGAATAATGTAGTGTGCGTGTGTGTGTTACCTCAGGGCCAGTAGCCTCCAGAACACCATCAGTGCCTTTAGAGCACATGCGCTCTATAATCCTGGCCCTCAGTCCTTCTTTGATGAAGCCGATGTCAGACAGCAGCTCAGCAAACTGCCTCTTCAGACTGGCGATCTCCTGCACAAGTTACAACACACATGCATTCACAAATAATGGATAAATGGATGAATGGATAAGAATAGTTTGCTAAATATTAAACAATAAAACAAAAAGCTGGTCTTTATTGCTACTTTATCGCTTTGCATGCATGTTTAGATTTAAATACTGCATGAAGCGCAAATAAAAAATAAAATAAAACCTGCAAGCCTCTCCAAGACAGAAAGTTCTCCCTGCAGTAATGGAAGCCGGCCTGGTGGCCATTCTTTGCAGCACAGCACCATCCCTTGAAGAGAGGATAAACACATCATATTGATCATTTAAATAAATTAAAAACATACTACCTTTAAAAGCTCAACATTGGTATTATACCTTGTATGCCTGTAACAAAGCTAGATGGTCACTACTAGCCAGGGCAAACGCCAGTTTCTTCTCATTGGCTTCCTCACGCTTATCCCATGGAGACACCTGGAAAAAAGAGAAGACCACCAAAATGCCTGGGGCTTGAAAAAAATAAAAATAAATCAGCCATGTGATGCTGAGGAGAGACACATATGATCTCTCCACGGTGCTAAGCGGTTGCCTTACAAATGGTGATTTGAAGGCCAGACTGGCAGCAATGGTGAGTGCTGGGTCGAGGCAGCGGAAGATGGCGCCGAACAGCATGAGTTTTCCAATGCGCACGTCCACAGGCAGGCAGGCCAGGTGGTAGCCCAGCGGGGTCAGCCTCTCATCTGCGGTTAGAGCTCCCAGGTCCTGCAGGCGCTGCTTGGCTGCGTCCAAGCTTCCCATGGCCGGGGGCTCGATGAGGCGGGAGAAGACGGACTCGAGCATGTGCTCAGCAAACACGTCCAGGATCTTTATTCTGTCAGACAGAAGAAAGAAAGCCAATGATTTTCCATTTATGATTTCCAATAATAACCATAACATACTTAAACCTAAATGCAATTTACAGAGCGACAAAACTAGCTGGTATTGTGCAAAGGGCAAACAGATGGATCTACCGGAGGCAGAGCTGTTCGAGAGGCACTCTCTGGATCTCAGGCAGCTGTTGCTCAGGCAGCTGGTGTTGGAAGCAATGGCTGGTGAAGAGGTGGAAGCAGACCCCCGAGGCCACACGACCCGCTCGACCCTTCCTCTGCAGCGCGTTGGCTCGAGAGACCCATGAGTCCTCCAGGCTCTCCATGCTTTTAGATGCATCATACCTGAAGATACAACCAAACCAAACCAAAGTATGACGTATGTGGATTTTGTGGAAATTCACATATTTAAATATATCCAGATAATTGACATATATTTTTTTATTTTAGGTGATAAAATAAGGTTACCTTTTCTCCTTCATCTTGCCAGAGTCGATGACATATACCACGTCGTCAATGGTTACTGAGGTTTCAGCAATGTTTGTGGAGATGATGATCTTGGTGACACCCTCCGGAGGTCGGCTGAAAACTGCCTGCTGCTCCTCGTTGGACAAGGTTGAGTGGAGTGGATACACCACACACCTGATGTTGGGGACATATACCAACATTAGCTGACATTTGACTTATGGCTGGTGTTCATATCCTGTCTTACTAAACTATGACCATTAGATAAAAATGGTTTTTTTTACATTTTGTACAATACCTAAATTATATACAAGTACCATCACCACATTTACCCACATAGATTATCCACATCTGGGTTTCTCTGTTTCAATGTATTTTGTAGCAGATTAAGAATGGTATGTTTTTTATTTTAAAGTCATCGAGAACTTTTTGCTCCGAAGCCAGGGAAATAAAACATACCACCACAGATTCATTTTCTTACCCTCATGAACACTAACAATAAAAGAACAAACACACACACAGCGTTAGACACAGACCTGGTTGCGCCCCTGTTGTTGAACATTCTGTTTGACTGCAGCTGCTCGTAGAGCATCTTGATTTCAGCCAGGCCTGGCAAAAACACCAGCACTGCACCTGGAGCACACAAAAACCATAAAAACGTTTACACAAAAAAAACCCCACTAAATTAAAACTGCCAAGATGTACTGGATTACCCTCAGGTTAAGAGTAAATCTGTAATCATTACCTGAGGGGTAATTGTGCTTTCCATCTACGATCCACTCTAGCAAACTCTCCACCAGATCCATGTTGATCTTGTCCAGGTCCATCACAGAAATGGTCTTCAGCACAGATTTCTTAGTATCTGCATCGACACCAAAACAAAAATGTGATGAGGTTCTGTTTAAAACCAATGAAACAGATCAGCTCAGGTTATGACATTCATTTTCAAATCACCTTTGTATCTGACTTCAAGATCCTGCAGGCTGAGCTGCTGGTCAGGGATGGAGTCTTTGACAAAGTCCTTTTTACAAAAAGACATAAAATTCCACATGTCGTCACCCAAGTTGTCCACCACGTCCCTTGACCCTCCTTTGCCTCCTTGCCCACTTGAGTACGAGTTCTGCTTCCCTGAGCGCATGTAAGGGCTGCCATCCTCAATCACATAGCTGAGACAGTGAATGTAGAAAAAATAGAAAGTTACAAAAACAAAAAAGTTAAGTAAACTTGTTTGTTGGAGCAAGGAAGGAGGAACTTACCGAGTTTTAGCAATGGCATCTTCCAGGAAAAACTGGTCGACAGGAAATGTACGCCCTGGAATGAGAGATATTGATATTCATAAAGAACAGGAATAAAAAATCTACAGACCAACGTATGAGCAAAATATATTTGCAGGTTCTGTGTACAGTATGTACTACTTGTTACCTGGTATGTGGACAGTGGGACAGTTGTAGAAATATTCCGAGAAGAGATTGGCATTAAGTGTGGCACTCATCAGAATAATTTTTATGTCTGGCCTCTGTATAATCAAGTCTTTGAGCACCAACAGCAGGAAGTCACTGACAGAAACAGACAAAAAAAAACAACAAAAGATGAAAACAAACAACCACTAATCCAGCTAAACGTGTAAATGGGAATTTTAGGAAAGGATTTAGAAAGAAATTGATCTTGCTATTTGCCGGTTTGAGATATCTGTGATCAACTGAATTACAAAAGCTACGAATTAACATATAGAAATGTATGATGATGAGCCTGAATGCACACTTTCTGCGCCGTATGTGAACGGTCTGCATAATCTCACCTCTCCTCTGTGCGCTCGTGCACCTCATCCACTATAACGTGTGTGACACCTTTGAGGTCTGCTTCGCCCTCAAGTCTCCTCAGTAACACGCCCGTGGTGCAGTACAGCAGTCTGGTGGCGGACGTCTGACAGAAGAGAGCAAAAAGCGATTATTTATAGATATAATGATTGGCTCTGAAATAGTCAAAGAGAATAAATGTTGTATACTAGATACATGTTAAATGTCCGTACCCTGACAGTCTCCAGGCGGATCTGGTAACCCACTGAGTTGCCCAGACACTCGGCGCGCTCCTGTGCCACCCTCTGAGCCACAGCGATGGCAGAGATACGGCGCGGCTGGGTGCAGATGATGTTGGCCACCTGTTTTGCCGAACCACTTAAAGAAGCATCCAGAATGAACTGCGGGATCTGGGTCGTCTTACCACACCTGCAGAGGAGTAAACAGAAATAAAAAAAGACATTAAAAAGAATCATATAGATTATATGTCAAGTATACACCCTTGTCTATATAAAAATACCTCACATCAGCTTTATCTTTCTTTCAATCAAACCAAATCACTTTTTTGCAGCTCTGTGTGACTCACCCAGTCATCCCGCTGACTACCAGCACCTGACACCGGTCCAACAGGTCTAGGATATTGTCTTGTTCTTGCCAAGCCGGCAGCTTCCTCCTCTGCTCCAGCATGGACCTGAAGCGCCGGGACGACTGGGTGAAAACAAGACATTACATTGTAAATTATAAATACATTGTGCTGTAGAGGATGTAGCAAGATGTTTCAATTGCAGGAGTCCTCTTTTACCTGTTTCCTCTGAAACTCTCGACACAGCTTGCCGTTTTCTTGCAGCATGTTGTCTATTTTCATGCTGTGCTTACTCGACATCCTCTTCCTCAGATTGACGTAACTCTCGCTCTCGACTGGAACGGCGGCGTCCTCATCCTCCTCATCCAGCTCCTCTGTCTCTCCTGTCTCTTTAACTGTGAAGACATAAGTGATGGTATTTCAACACAAAAATACAGTGCTGAACTCTAATGACAGAAAAGTAATTTGTTGACTTACAATCTAAGGGTCTTTGGCTGTAAAGTGGAGCAGTCCTTCTGCTGTTGTAATTACTGCTGCTGGTGCTGCTACTCCTGCTTTCCTCAGAAGCATTGCTCCTCACACTCTTACTCTTTGCTGTGGCAAGCGAGGGTGGAGGAACTGTCACAACAGGCGGCGGCGTGCTGTATTTGTGATGACTGACGGCCAACAGTTCCTTCATGGTAGATTCATCCTCACACAAGGTGATGAGTGTGTAAACCACGGGTTCATTGCTCTTTGCTGCAGCTAACGCCTCTCCAAACAATCTCTCAGTCACGCTGAGCCTCCCTGCAGCTCCCATAGACTCGTCATTGGTGCTGAAGGCTACTATAGGTGCCTGAAATGGGTAACGGTTCCCTTTGGGGAACCGAACTTCTAGTTCATACTCAGGAGGAGAATAGCTGCTAATTCCAGGCTGGCTGGGGCCATTCAAGTCTGGGGAACCAGCCCTAGACCTTACTTTGCTGGGCATTTGGTGTTTGAACTTGCATTTGTCCCCAAACCGGCAGCCTTGCCCTTTTAAGAAGAATCGGCAGACATCACGGATGTTAACAGATCTTTCGCCATATCGACTCCTGACTTCACCACTGTTCTTGTTCCCATCTGAGATGAATGAGAGGTCCAGGGTTACTGTCCAAACTGTGTTAGCGATACGCTCTCCGAAGCGCTCACCGTAAATAGCAGTTAGCGCCAGAGCTTCCTCCTGCCTCTGGCTCAAGCACTCATCCATAGGCACCCCTTCGAGGCTATCAGGGGAAACTGCTTTCTGGCCGTACCGCTCACTGAAAACCTGGTGGAGGAGCTGTTCCAGTGTTGTCCCAAATTCTCCTCCACCAGTCTCCAGCGCCTGCTTGCTGCGCTCCCTGTCAAAGCCATACCTATGTCGAGCAGAGATTAGGGGAGGAAGCCAAATCAACATTTGACTTAATTCTTTAAGTTTCTGACAGGATGGTGCTAAAAAAAAATCCTGAAAATAAATAAATAAAAAAAAAGAACAAAACAAATCTGTACATCACCTGCAGAGTTTGCCTATGGCAAATAAGGAGATAACGGGTTCAGGGGCAGGCCGTTCATCTTCAGAATCTGGATCATACTCTGGGCTCTCTGCTCTCTCCACAGGATCGTCATTAGTGGCCCAAAACTGGTCTTCATCACGGTGGTCCAACTCATCATATTCCTCCTCTTCTGCCCTCGAATAATCTGAACCAGATTCACTGAGGCAGAGAACACAGACTCACTATGTAGTATTCCAAGTCTCTTTTAACATTTAAAAGGGATGTAGCCTATTTCATATACATTTACAGGGATGTACTTACTCATAGGGCTCATCAAAGTCGGCGGTCTGCAGATGCTGCAGCAGCTCCTTCAGTTGTTCTTGGTTCTCATTAGTCATAAAGATCCTCTGCAAGGGCATGGTGCTCATCTCCGGTCTAATACTATCACCAGGCTTCAGGCACGTTCTGGTATTCACTAAGGACCTTGGCAGAGACTTGCCGCTGCTTATCCCACCGCCTCTGCTGTTACTGTCTCTGTCTCTGTCTCTGCCTCCACGTCCTCGACCACCATCCCTGCCGTTGGCTCGCCCGCTGCCACCTCGTCCTCGACCACCATCCCTGCCGTTGGCTCGCCCGCTGCCACCTCGCCCTTTGCTAGGTCTGGAGTAAAACCAGATAAACAGGGACAGAAAGAGAAGTCAGTTAGCCTGAGCATACTGTGATCACATGTAAATATAATAATGAACTCCTTGATTATGAATGCATACCTGCTAGGCCGAGAGGCTCCAAAATCAAGGCTGAAGTCATCATCGTCATCCCAGCAACCAGCTCCTCCCTTTCTACCACCACCACCTCCACCACCTCCACCTCCTCTTGGTTTGTTAAATCTTCCTCCTCCTCTGTTGGGCTTTCCGCCTCTTCTCCTTGTACTCATTTTTTTTCTGTCAATAGATACATAAACAGATTTTTTTTTTTTTTAAAGCTTCACCTAGACAACCATGGCTTGCTTAAAATCCACTGGCTGCCATGACAATATAAACTCACCTTCAGTCAGTGTCCTTTCATAGCAGCAAACAATCTGTGAAGAGAGACAGAAGATTGTATTGTTTGAATGAAGTCTTCTCAGCGTTTGAAGTGATAATAATAAACCCGGATGCACCCAGAGAAAAGAGCTGTGTGCGGACATGAGCAGAGGAAGCAGCTACTGTACATCCACAGAGCTGCGGGTCCGGCTCACGGTGGCTCCTCAATTCAAGTGCGAGCAATGAGATGGTGGCTGACACACAGCGCTGGTGGCTACAATTATGCAACCCAACTGAGCATGCACAATCCAAAGCAACCCGACGCCTGGCTGGCTCACAGTGTGTTTTATTACCAAGCTACAAAAGAGCAAGATATAGCTGGTAAAAGAAAAAAACACGCGAGTGTAACTGTATATCAGGCTTCGGCTATTAGATAAGAAGCTAACAGCTAGCCGGCTCACTCCTCACTTCTGTTTTTAAACAAGCTAACCAAGCTACGAGAGGCTTCCTAACAAGTCAAGTCGAGAGGAAACACCTCTCAACAATGCTACGCAAAGAAAGATATGTATCACAATAGCTGAAAAAGCTAAATATCCTGACAAATTAAACTTTTCTAACAAGTGTAGTACTAACCCGAGGCAGCTGTTGAAACCACCGGTAACTTGCATCTTTTTCATTGGTCGAAACTCCAGAGTTCAAAGTTTCTTTTCCGGTCAGGTTTAGCGAGGTAATAACAATAATAATAATAATAATAATAATTTGCATTATATATTAAATAAATAAAACGTAAATAATATCTAGAGGTCATTCGCGGGTAATTTACAAAAGTCGACATGTGTTGGGCTAAAGTTTTATGAAAACACAATTTCAACAAAACTGAACGTGTAACCATGGTAACCACTACAACACAGGCTGCACGGTGTTACGCGTATCAGTCAGGACTGACTGTTTTTAGAGTGATTAAGTGGACACATATAGCATAAAGTTATTTTGTGTTACTTTCTCCATTTTTTTCATTAGTTGTTTGGATTGTCACATCGCAGGACTTGGCCGCTACACAGCGTTTCCTGTCGGGTTTGACAGCCACCTGCCTGCTGGAGGAAGATGTCAGGTGGGGTGAAGAAGATCTGATTTTCGGTTACAACAACCTATCTGTTTAGGAACTCATCTCTAACCTAATTTTGTGCGATTTTAATTTTCAGACAAGAAAGAAAGAGATTCTTTAAACACTCAAGGTAAATATCTAAGTTGCATCTGCAAAATTGACCTGACAGCTGAGGTACCTGAAGGAACAATGTCTATGTGTTTGCAGGGGAAGGACCTATGAAAGTGAACTACATTTTCCCGAATGGGGATAGATATGGTGAGTGATAAATGATGGATGCAGCTTTACATGTTTGCAACCAAATGCATACTGTAGGTCTGTGTCACCTTCTGTTTTCTTCCACCTACAGAGGGGGAGTGCTGCAGATCTGCATCAGGGGTGATAACAAGGGGTGGTTCTGGAAAACACACCTCAGCAAAAGGTGTTATATACACTGGAGAGTGGCACGAAGACAAAGTATGTATTTACTGTATGTGTACCTACTAACATGTGACTGTATGGTTGCAATGCATCTTTGACTCTGTCCCTGTCCCAGATGCATGGCAGCGGGACCCTGCAGCATCCCTCTGGAGCTTTATATGACGGAGAATTCAAAGACAACATGTACCATGGCAAAGGAACATACACCTTCCCGGATGGCTCAATGTACACAGGCCACTTTCACAAGAACAAGTAAAAAAAACTAAAAAAACACTTTGTTATTCATTTCTACAATACTACAAGATCTTACTTATGATTATGCTTAAGGGTTGTGTTTTTTTTTAAATTTCATTTTCTGGTCGCACAGTGAAATCAGATATAATATTTTAGATGTCTTAACTGATGTGTTCTTTTACTGTAGGTTGGAGGGAGAAGGGGCGTTCACTAACACACAGGGACTGGTGTGGACGGGGGAGTTTCATGGCAAAGCAGCACTGGGCTTGAAAATGCAGCACAACACTTGGGCAAAATGAGTATCACTGTACTGCACTGTGTACAACATGTTATGATACATTCTTTAGCAAAAATTAAAGTGTATAAGAATTATCTTTTTTTTTTACATATTCTACAATATTCCCTCAGTGCAAGTAAGTAATAAAGATTTACTGTACTAATAGTGGCCTGAGATCACACGTCCATGTGTTTCTGTGTACCTCTGGTTAAATATCCATGCAGTCAGTGAGTCATGTCTCTTTGTATAAGCCTCATTTCACTCAGGAAATATTGCACTGTTATTGTATCGTTTCTGTTCAACCTACTCCGGTTTCATGTAGCTGGAGGAGGTACATTCGGGTGCACCGAAGACTGGGAAAAACACACACTAAATAACATCCTTCAAATGTTTCATTTGTCCCGGTTCTATGGTATCTTGATCCTATCAGGGTGAAGGACAAGTACAGCAGAGTTTTACATCATTTCACTGCCAGCCAATCACAGAGGGGGCATATGCTCACGTCCCCAGCCACACTCGTACCCGAACTGTTGGAACATTGGCCCGAGGAAGCGTGTGGTGTGATGTGATGCGAGTGTGTGGTCCGCTTGACCTTCACTGTTTTGAGTGTGTGTCTCTGTACACAACTTTGTGTGTTCACCAGCTTTCCACCCTGTTTTCCAGGACGACTTCCTCAGAGCTGTAATGTAATTCATAATCAGCAAACAATCACAATTGTTCAACATAGTTTAATAAGCAACTCTGATATTGTAATTTGTCTTTCTATTAAATAATGCCTCTATGGATCAGTAATTGCACATACCCCTGAACAAATTCAGTGTTGAGTATTTATCTAGACTAACGCGGATATAGAAATGTGTAACAAAAAACACATATATACTAACAACACCCATACAATGCTTAACACGTCTGGTAAAATATGGCACCAGATACAGTAAAACAGTTATTTTCATTGATTGTACAGTTTTCAGGTAGAAAATAACATCTTGTATTGCAAACCTTCAGGTGATTTGAATGAAAAACCGTAAATACAACAACGAAGGCAACAACAGACAAAAAAATAAGATAAAATAGAAAATCGCACTCAAATTTGGCACAAGATACAAAAGTTGACATGTAACATAAATACACACTTACAATGAGTTATTGTGTTAAGTGACTGTGTGAAAATGTGCAGTAGTGCTTCAGTGTAAGAATATGATGATAATGTGTATTCATCACCGCAGGTAGGTAGTGAAGCTGGAGTGAGCTAAATGGAGAGGAAGCTTTTTAAACTTTTGCAAATATATTATCTCCATAAACCTGAGACTCTATAAAGTATTTCAATATTTAATATTTTTTTTTAAAGATTTCTCCTTCCCGATGAATAAAATAAAAAATAAAATCCCTCGTAATGTAGTAACACAGAAAAACTTTTCTAATTTTTGCTAGAAACAATACTGTGGTCATGCACGTTTCCACAGAGAAGCACGAGTCGAGACTAAACGTCAAAATTATTGTTTTATGCAAAGATACGGTAATACATAACGGTTCTTGACCTTTCGCGATAAGTAGATTAAAAAAAGTGAGCATGCTGTTTTTCTTCTGTGCTTGTTTGTGTGCTTCAGCAGACGTTTCCACGTGATAGATAGGGTAAGGTACAGTGGAGACATACTAAGAAGGAAAAAAAAAACAGCACCATTTTTGTGACAAGTGCTCACCAAGATCAAATATACCCAGGTATATTTTCTATTTTAAAAGCAGACAAATGTCTTTCTATCCACATCTGCCCATTTTTAGATAATCCTATCTTTTGTCTTTCTGGTTACACACACTTTTTACGTTCATAAACACTTACAGCTGGTATATTAGTTTAGTTTTTTTGGTGATCACTATGCCATGAGTGGCTCCCACTTCTACATTTGGACTATCAAAATTACCCTGTGGTCTGTTTCCAAAAAGGCCTTTTTTTTTCTCTAGAAAATACATAAGAAAACATTCAAATCCATCTCCAACAATCTATAACCTACAATAGGCTTTGTGTTAAAAATTAAAAAACAAAAAACAAAAACAACAACACAACATATCAAGGCAAAAATGATTAGAAATCATTTAAATGTACATCTTCTTTCAAAAAAAAAAAAATCGTTTATAATAAAACATTTTACCACACACACTGATACAAATAAATAGGAACACGCCACTATGGACTCAAACCAGCACCAACGTTTCATAAAGGGGACGGGGGGCAGTATAACTGGCTAAAACAATCTCCTGCTACAGATGTTTCCTACTAACTGCTACCTCTGTCCTTGCCTGTCACGTCCATCTGTGTTCACAGTAGTCGTAGGCACATGTTAGCGTCAAGTGTGTGTCAGCATGTGGCATCTATTTGTGCGTCTGTGTACGTCAACGTCCAACTGAGAGGCGACTTTCTTCATTTCCAGCTTCTTTTTTCCGTTACCCCTCTGCAACCCCCCTCCATCACTGATGTACGTTACATCCTTCATCCCTCCATTTTAAAATCATACCCACAATTCCCTTCCGACAGTCACCCTCCCTCCCCCTCATCACGGATTCTGCAGCAGCCCCTCCCATTGGATTGGCTGAGAGAAGACCTCTCTCTCCAGCCACATCTCATAGCTATAGTGAAAGTCCTCGGGCAGCTCCACGCACTGACCCAGCACGCTCTGCAGGCAGTTGTCTACGGGCGCAAAGTCTCCATTCTTGTTCTTGTCATAGCGCCGGCTGTTGAACTTCTCGATGCTCTCCCGCAGGGCGCACTCCTCTGCCTGGAAGTCCCAAGGCCGTGCGTCGATATCTGCGAGGAGGAAAGGATGGAGAGCAAAAGGGAGGAGGAGGGGATATTTAAAATCTCAAGGACATTTATTTTAATATATACTTAAATGTTCACACATATTCATACTTGTACTTCAACATAAGGGTGGCCAGCAGCTCCAACCATTACCTCCCCCCTTTTTTTTTTTTTTGCTTCTATCATCTCTTTCTCTAACACTCATGGTGACAGATCACTTGCTCTCCCGTGAGGGACGATGACCCTGAAAAGTCCCCTTTCTCTGTTGCTATGGCAACACGATCAAGACTGTTCAGCAGGGGCTTTTGTATTGTATTTCACACACAAGACACACACACACACACAAACATAATCACATAGGCAGATACATAAACAGAACACATCTGCCATTAATTACACAATTATATTTATTAACATGAAATGTCATATTCGCACAGCTGGGTTGAGTATATTCTTTATAATGAACCTTCTGTTTTATTAATCATCTCTGTGTTAGAGCAGGGCTGCTGGGACTTATTATCTTCATGACCACTTTATTTATGAAGATTTGAAAGGCTAAACTGACTCATGGCACGAGGAGAATGACAAATATGAATCAACGTGAGTTTTCTGGGCACTGCAGATGGTCCCTAAACCTATTCTGGGATCCTATATTCCTACACACAGCACTAGTGTATTTAAAGCTGCTCCTTTAAAATATTTATAACAGAATACACCTGTTTTTATCACCATTACTCATAAATGCTGCATTTGATATTTAGTCACCTTTTAATATCCTGTGTGCACTTAAAGTCCCAAATCAAAAATCTGTCTGCAGCATGTAATTTGTAATGAACTGTGGCCACTCTGACAAATCTGGTCTTTAAAAGGTCTTTAACTAAGTGAAGTTTTTTTTTTTTACCATTTCCGTAGGCCCAGTCGTCATTGAGTCTGTGTCGGACCTTCTGGTAGATGGCAGACATGGTCTTCATATTGCTCTTCCTCCACTGGCGACCCAGATATTTGGTTTGGATCTTAAGCAGCTTGAGAACGTAGAGCTGCATCATGGCCTGCTTGACCTTCAGGGCTCTCTTCAGGATGGGGGCAGACTTGAACACCACCAGCATCTGACGGGGGAATGAAAATGATTAGAAGAGAATTTCTAAGCATGCTGTAAATGAATAAACTGTTCATCCATGGCTGGATTAAACCGCTGTCTTTGAGTAGTACATATTGTGCATGAGAATTCACTGGATTTTTTCTTTCTCTTCAGAAACTATAAAACATCTGTGTCCATAAGAGTAAATACTGAACTTGGCCTGGATCTGTGTAAAATGTATTCTTATTTCCTCTTTGCACATTATGTGCAAGCTTGAGTTATTTAAAGCATATGTAAAAAATGCTGACTTTATGTAGGAAATTTTAATATCTTTCAAGATAAAGTCACTTGATATAGATACATACATATATCATCACACAGCAGCAAACTTTTCTACCCTGTTTTTCATCAAACCTTGATGATATCATGTGCATCACATTAGGATTTATACAGTTTTTATTTTACAGTGGTGTCAGTGAAAGGCTGCTGTATAAGTCTTTGCAGTGTTGGAGAATTGCTCACCATGGTCCTCGAGTGTTTCCACTTGGTCAGCTTGTTTAAGATTCTCAGTAGGTTTATACAAGAAAACAAGTTTCTCCAACAGAATTGGTTGTTGTCTCCTGCTTCCTGAAAAAAAAATAAAAAAATACACACACATCAAGGTCATAATTGGAAGCTGGGAGGCTTCTTTCCTCATTGGTCTTCATCAGTCAGGTGTTTTGACTCACCAGGCTTTCAGCTGTGAGCTCAGGCATCTCATGGACTACACAGTGGGGGAAGTCCAGCACACATATACTGCAATGAGAACAGGGAGGAAACATCATTTGTTTGTTCTGCTGCAAAGTAATAGTTTATATAATTGAGTCTTCTTAGTCCTAAATTGCAGCCTTCACCTAAGCTAAAACAGACAAGAGACTGTTCTCTCACCTGCAGAGTCCTTTCTCCTAATTTGACGCTTTTTATTTATTTACTTTTATTTCTTTCACACCTGAATCTCCTGTCATGACAATGCTGCTGTGAAGCCATCTGTGCTGCCTCCTGGAGGCCAGCACATGTACGTTTGTGAGATATTGGACTTCTGCTTTCACTTGTTTTATATTGTCATACCAGATGAAAATAAATAAAGCTCACTTTTTTACCGTGTCTCTTGCGCCAATCTTACCTGTTTTTGGCGCTGATATAAGACATGATGTTCTGGTTGAAGAACTTAAGGATGAGTGGGATGCAGTTGGCAAACACCAGGTGCTGGGAGACAATCTCGAACTGCAGGAAAAGAGGGGGCAGCAGTGTGGGAGATTTAGTTTCTGTCCTCGAAGCAAAATATTTTGATAAATAATACTTTTACACAGGCTACTGTGGTCTTAAACCGTTCTATAGATGAGGTAAAGGATGTTTATGATAGACAGTGATATTAATGACACAAATCACGGAAAAGGAAAATCTATATCTTTAGAAAGAATAGATGGAAATAATGATCCTGTAGCCGCTAATCCTTTATCATTGATGGGTTTCCTGTGTGGGAGGAAAAGGTCAACAACCGGAGGGATTTCTATTTTCATGAGGCAGCTTTAGCAAGATTAAAAGCAGGAGCAATTCTGCTGCTGAATTATAATGAGCTCTGTGGTGGTTTAAATGTGCTTGTAATTTTCCTATGTTTTCTGCACGTAATGATTCCCTGCTGAAGATTATTATCTTTATGTTTAAGAGTAGGCTTAAAACTTTCCTTTTTGATAAAGCTTATAGTTAGTGCTGGCTCAGGCTTGCCAGGGGAGCCACGATGCACTGAGCTCCTCTCCGTCTGTACGCATTCATGTCCCATAAACACATGTTACCCCACCTTGTACCAACTTGAAGCCCACTGCTACTATTATTATTATTAGTCATATTTCTATAATTAGTAATGTTGTTATTGTTGTCACTGTGCATCTTCGTATCGCTCGTGCTCTTTCTCTCCACCCCCCACCTTTTCTCTCTCAGCCCCAACCGGTCAGGGCAGATGGCCGCCCACCTAGAGCCCGGATCTGCTTGAGGTTTGTTCCTGTCCGAGGTTTGTCCTGTTTTTCCTTGCTGCCATTACCAAGGGGGAAATGTTGGGTATCTGTAAATTAAGTACAGTCTAGACCTGCTCTATAAGAAAAGTGACTTGAGATCACTGCTGTTGTGATTTGGCATTATATAAATAAAATTGACTTCACTTGATTCAGTATTTATGTAAGTGGTTTATCGGCTGCATTGCATGTGCAGTCTCCTTATGTGGCAGCAGAGGGCGCTACAACTATAATGTTACAGAGTGCAGCCAATTGAAAAATTGTAAAGGAATGTCCCTTCCTAGCAACAGAAACATGTCTCTGTGCCACTGCACTGAAACAATCAATAAGATATTTTTACATCTGGATAAGTGCAGAAATCTTTCTTACATATTTTAGAGCTGATGCTCTCTGTCATCTTTCTGTTGCCTGTCTCTACTGTGAAAACATAGCTGCAGCTCTTCTCAGGTACAAGAGAGGGGACGGTGGTCAAAGGGTGGGGGGTGGGGGGTTAATGGCATGGCTGACCAGACAGTTAGGTGGAGGATAGTGAAGGTAACAGTGGGGGAGGTGCAAGGCTATTGGTGTGTGTGTGTGTGTGTTTCTGTATGTGTAGATAGATCGAAAAAGGGGAGAGAGAAATTGAAGGGAGGCCAAAGAGAGTAATGTGAAGTGCTTGCAGGAGGGAAGAATAGAGGTGTAACCTGATAGATGTGGTTGAGTTTGAAGTGTTTGAGGAGCAGCAGCAGCAGAGCAGAGATGGCCTTGACGATGATTTCCTTGTGACGGTTTACATCAATTCCCAGCTTCATGCTCTGAAGGACTGTTATACTGGAGGACACACACACACGCACACATGCACAGATACACACACACACACTAACAGTAAGGCCTTGAGGTCTCAAATAATAAAAGAGTTTTGTATCCACAAGAGAAAAACACAACTATGATAATATAAAAACACGGAGACAAACTGTTCTCTCTTTTCTATGTTAAATTGTTCTCTGGTTACTTTCTCTGTCAGTCTTATGAGGGTTTTTTTTTTTAATATTCTTCACATTAAATCCTTTTTAAATTGATTACTACTAAAAACGGATGTTACAAATAGTGGTGAAATCTGAAAGCATACAGTGAGATTTCATTTTTTAACTGGCTGATCTAAATGTGGCTCTGGATGTCTGCAGATGGATAAAAATAGCACGATGGGGTAAACGATTCAATGACTGCAGCAGTCTATCCACACTACAGTACTTACGGCATCTCCTCAGGCAGCACATCAGCTAGGATATTAATGGAGTCAGTTTTGGCTTTGGACGTTGGAGCTGCGGCCAGCAGCAGCTTAAGGAGGGCAATCTGGCACAGGACACAAAGCACAATGTTAGACCTCTGAGAAAAAACATGCAATAGATTTTACAAACATTTCAAGATCAAAAATACATTATGAGCAACTCACCACATACTGGGAGAGATTAGGAAGCATGCCCAGGTACAGCATCTCTGCTGGTGTCTCCTCCACCTCCTCCTCACCCTGTACAACACACACATAAAATCACACACACATACAGTATAAATCCAATACTCACAAGATTTCAGGTATTAAGACAGCATGAATTTAAACTAGAATTAAAAAACTGTCGTATGACAATGACATGAGCAGGGAGATAATATTCATTTATGGTGAAATAGCTGACCAGGGTCATTGGACAATGTTGTAGCTCCTCCTCCCTCTTGATCTGGACTTCAGCGATGGAAACATATTTGTGCTGGAGGAGAGAAGGAAGCCGAATGATAAAACGCATATCTGTATATGGACGTGTTAGACAGACATGTTAATTACGATTGCAGACTGACACCAACGGGGATATTCCTCTGTGTAAGTACTCTTCTCAGCCTGTTCAAACAGTAGGTATGGATTTTTTTAACTGGGATGCCAATGTCAGGGGGATTCAACAGCGAGCGAGAGTATTGATTAGGAGACACTCAGGCCATAACGAGCCAAAAGAGAGAAATCTGCATTAGTGAGTGACTGAAGCACACTGACCTGTTTAAGAGTCTTGACACTCTCATGAATGGGTCTGGGCAGGCCCACTAGCGTCTCTGTGTCACTGCAAAACAATGAGCAGCAAAAAGAATTAGATTTCCAGGCAATCACCTTTGGTTTCTTTCAATGAATAATATAAGGAAATGATTTGCTTCCTCCAGAGAAATACCTACTTTCCCAGAGTGAAGCCGATAAACTTGTTTCTGCTGGTCTCCAGGAAGTGCTCAATGTCTTTCTCCCTGTAGATACACAGACATGCTACAGTCAGACACATCATTTTAGAGTTGCCTGCTGCCACAATCTGGATCTGAACAAGCGACTAAACAGCAGCTTGTTTTTTTTAAAAATAGGATTTGCATGTGTGCACACGCCTACACACAAACACACATTTCATTAGCTTTCTAAAATCTCATCGGTCACACTGTGCTGCGGCATTTAATCAGCAACCTGTATGTTGCAGCACTCAGATTTTAAAGCTATACATTAACACACAAATACCCAGATATACACAGAAAGTTCACTAAAGAACACAATGTAGATTTTCTGATAATGAAAGCAGCATTATTAAGTGTTTGTGTCCTTTCTCAGATGCATTATTCATGTCCCATGAAGCCGTAGCAGCCACACATACAGAGTTTCACTGATGGAGAGCATATTGCTGGATGATAGCGACAAAAGAATAATAGAGATTTTATTTTTTTATTTTTGTTTTGAATTAGAAACAAAAAGTGTGCAATCAACCTGACTTTAGGGGCCCAGGGAAGGCCCTTAGGGAAGTTGACCCTTTCTGTTGGGGGTCTCAGAGGAGGCGGTGGCGGCGGGGGCTGGATGATGACATCACGGTCCAGAGGGTCCACCTCGCCCTCAATCCCGCTGTCCGTGTCCTCTGGGTCCTCCTCCTCGTCCCGTGCGTCGTCGTTCTTAAAGGGGTCCCGCTCGTTGTACGTGTCCAGGCTGTCCTGCTTGACCAGAGGCTGGGAGAGAGAGAGAGAGAGAGAGCAGGGGGTCACTGCGCATGCCAAGACTGACATCAACTCTAAACATCAAGCAGTTTAACCCATTGAATATTTCAGACTTTGTAAATACCAGCAGCAAAATTGTAAAACTGAGTTCCAGCTGGTATTAATAAATGACTACAAGAGGTCAAATTAAAAAAGAGACTACTGGATTCATTATGAGTTATGAAATCAGACATTTACTCCATTGAAAACATACCACGAGCAGCCTGACAAAAACATTAATAAGATTCCAATTTTGGGAATAGATAAATAAGAAGCATCAATGTTATGCAGGGTGACCGAATCCCAAAGGACTGGTACAAACTGTAAAAGAAAACACCAGTATTTTTCATTTAAATGAATTTAACTTTTTGGGCAGAGTGAGATGAGATGATCGATACCATTCTCATATCTACTCATTAAAGGTCTTTACACTTCCATACAGGTGTTTTCAAATTCAATTAAGCGGCTGATTAATCCTCTAGTCAGGTGGAATTTGGCATGCTGGAAATTACATGGTGTACCATCCTCCTGTGTGCTAATAAGAACGATAAAGCTAAGTTTTAGTGCCAGGTGCACTAAAACCAACAAAAGGATGACGGATACGGCAGTTTGTGCACACCGACACAGTCCATGTAACTAAACAACGTGTGTGAAAACACCTATGCAGGTTGACTACGGGTGTGCAGTGGCTTTAAATATGAAGCTAGGGCCACGAGGTGGTTAGCCTAGGTAAGCATAAAAAACTGGGCACAGGAGGAAACAGCTAGTTTGGCTCTTTCTAAAAGGTAAAAACATCCACATAGCAGCACCTATAAGGCTCACTAATAAACACATCTTTTTGTTTTTTAAAGTTACATATACATTATTTTATGCATTTCAGTTTTTATGCATAGTAAACAAACAAATCAATTCCCAGTCTTAAGCTAAATTAATTATCTCCTGGGCCCAGCTTTGTATTTAGCATAAAAGACACGAGAGTATCAATCGTCTCATCTAACTCTCAGCGAGAAAGCAAAGGAGCATGCAAACATTTCCCAAAATGTCAAACTATTTATTTAAGAAAGAAAACACCAGAATTATCAAAACCGTAGAATTACCAAAATCCTTAAAGGGCAGCTCAAAATCAATGTGACATTTTCCCAAAGTGGGAGGAAAAAAAAGAAAACTTTTCCACAGCAACCGCGAGCAACATTTCTGGTTCAACTTACCACACATGTGCATTCAAAGAGATACAGACATTAAAACAGCAAGCAAAGCTAAATAAGGCCTTTTAGTTGATTATCTACAAACAGTTCCACTTCAGTTCAAGTGCAAAACACACACACACACACACAGTTTCTCCATTCAAACCAATTTCTCCAATGGAGCAATAGTGCAAGCATCAGGCATGAGTCAGCGTTCTGGACATTAGTTGAGCTAGTGCAGTCAATGTATGGTGCGCCAGTGGTAGTACTAATGCTGGACTACGTGAGGACTAAAGTGAGTGTATGGTGGGAAGAAGGGAGAGACGGAGGGAGGGAGGAGGTGAAACTGTGTCGTGAACCATTCTCTATGGAGAAGCCATTCTCTGCTATGTGGGAGGTAGTGTTCTTCTATCAGGGTTAGGGGGCAACTGCTTTAAATGACATCCATTTAAGAAGTCAGCTGAAACCCAAATGTACCAACTTCAGAGGAAAAAACTACTCAATTTACCTCCTCAATGAATGCATTTTAATGACATTGACCCCTAGTCCAGAGTCTACAGTGCAAGGTGATTGTTGAGGCCAAACCTGATAGCAATGTGATGAAAACTACAGGGGGGAGATGCTACTACTGTTGATGTCTGGTGTGACTGTCTTTATGGGACAGTGGAGAGTGACCGCTCCAGCGCCAATGACAACAGCCAGCAAATCAGCCCTGTCTCTCAAACCCCGACCCCGTACTGAGCAGGACGCAGTGGAGGAGGAGAGAAGAGGAAGAGGAGGAGGAGGAGGAGGAGGAGGAGGAGGAGGAGGAAGAAATGAGATAAGTAGAGCAGGAAAGGGAAGGTATGTAGTGCAAATGGAGAGAGAGGGGAGAGAGAATTGGATGAAAGGTGAGACTAAATAATACTGCAGGAAGGAAAGAGGAAAGGAGATAAGGAGACGTGTGGAGTTTAAAAATGATATAAAACGTGTGGATGGGAGTGATGGAGACAGGCATATATAAGAATAAATAAATGAAAGGAGGATAAGGAGGTTAGAAGTGGAAAAAATAGAAGACAAAAGAAAATGGAAATATATGGAGAACAAACATTACTTGCAGTATTAGAGGTCAGGCATAGAGTAGGGTGGCACCAAAATCTTAATGTTACTGATATATTTCTGCCATCAGATTAGTGTCTAGATACATTTTTCAGTGTTGTTAAACATTTCTCTCTATGTATTGGTGCATCCCAGTGTGATCGAATGAGGTTTAATAACATGAGGAGGAGGAGAAGAGAAGAAAAGTGGAGCAAGAAGGGGAGGGGAACACAAAAAGGACAGAAGGTAGCAGGGATGTGGAAGAGGAGTGAAAAAATGTCCAGCTCAATGCAGAGAGAAAATGCAGAAGAATTTAAAAAAAACAAAAAACAGAGGGAATTTGTGGGTAAAGACCTGCTTCTTGGGAAAGGGACTGTCTCCTTCCAAGCTATCAACAAAGGCACTCTGTGGGGACACAAGGAAGAGGGGCAATGAGAAACCAGAGGGCAATTAGAGAGAGAAAGAGTCCGTGCGGTTAAAGCTCTACGAACAGCGAGCTGAGCTGGGATTCCCAAAGCCGTCCCAGCACCAAGATCATCTGTGGTCACTGACTTACAACAGGGAACTGATGATGATGATGATGTTGGCACTAAAGCACTTTTGGAAAACCAGACCCAGCAAAGAGTTATAAGAGGAGTTACAGAAGGGATTCAATAGAAATCACTTTACTGGAAACAGGTGAAAGCGAATATTTAGTGTTAGTCTTGAGTGGATGTATAATCTCAGTTAGCATTTATGATGCCATGTTATAGTTGTACAGATATATATTGTAGGGTTAAAAAGGTACCACACACTTTCACCTTTTGTGTTAATGAGTACATAAATAGCTGGATGTTAGAGCACAGCACCAGTGACTGTGTGTGAAACTGCACTGCAAGATGTGTTTTCGGTGAATATTGTTTTTAATTCCATCTTTGCATTTACACTACTACACATTAAACAGGTTAAACAAGTATTTGTGTGTTTTAAATTTGGAGAAGCATTTGTGTGAGAGCACACGATCAAGAGGTAAAATATAAATATGAGTGCGCGCGTGTGTGTGTGTATGGGGGTGTTCTGTACCCTGCGGCTGCGGCGGCCTCTTTTCTGCTGCTGCTGCTGTTCGATGAGCTCCATGGCAGAGGCCGGTGGTGACGCTGCTCTCATGGCCCTGACCACCTTAATGCTGTCCTCTGGCAGCTGGGGCAGGTTCAGACGCTCGCGGCCCCGCACCTTCATCTCCTGAAGCTCCTCAAAACCACCCAAGGTGAACTGGAAAGTAAGGATGAAAATGGAAAACACAGCGATTTATGGGTTTATGAATCAATGAGAGACAGGAACACAGGTGAGAAGCCAACAATTCATTCTGTACTTTTGTCAGTAAATGGTACGACCCCAAGGTCGGGACCACTGCTTTAGAATCCAGTGAATTGCAGACAGAAAGGCAGTAAGAAATGCACACAATCACGGATATGAACAGATGAATGTGCATTCTGCTTAGATGTATGAATGGTTGTGAGGTGCTAACCAAGATGGTCTTCCAGAGCAGCAGGAGCACTTTCTTCATGGGGAAGTGAGGCGCATTCATGCTGCAGAACTTCGTCACCATGGTGAAGAGGAGCAGGGCAAAGGGCTCGCCGTTGTACAGAGGTGACCCTGCACAGTGAAAGGTTGCATATAGTATTTTTGGACTAGGATTGTGAATACATGAAAGCAATTGTATTGGTTTTACACACACACACACACCTAACTCATTCTTAAAGGCTTCTCTGGCTGTTCTCCACTCTGGTCTGTCGTCCTCTTTTTGAACTCTAATGGTCTCCACCATCAGGTACATGATGCTCAGTAACACTCTGGCAAAAAAAAGAGAAAAGGTGAAACACACACATGAATCAACTTGGTTACATGTAAGTGTGTCTGTATGCGTCTGTTTGTGCGTTTGTTTGTGCGTAGCATTTAACCGGCGCCCTAAACAATGCTAGTGACCTAAAATAATGTCATAGAAGAAATGATACGCAACAATGAATGAGGAGGTAAGTGCAAGTAGCAGAGGGAGATTTGATTTATGCATGTGTTCTGCAAGAACGGGAGGAAATAATAATAAATAAATGTAATAATAATAATACTCATCCCTGCAAGGATGAATCATCATCATCCATTTATCCATTAAGTCAGGTGGTGTTTTGTGCATTAAACTCTTTGTTCACTCAACAAAGCTTCTCTCTTTGTTCAAAATTACTACAAAGGTTTTCAATTTTGTAGCAGCAATTAGGTGAGAATCTACTTCTCTAGCCTGTAATTATTTGTAAGCGTTCATCTGGGGGATGCGCAGACAGAGTCCATCATTAGTGTGTGTGTGTGTGTGTGTGTGAGTGAGTGTGTGTGTGTGTGTGTGAGTGATGTGAGTGAGTGAGTGTGTTTGGCCTATTTTGTTCTAAAATCAATTGCATTAACTACAAGCAGACATTGAAAATGAATGTGAGGGGAAGGGACAAAGAACACAATTAAATTCTGCAGATTAGCTCTTTGTGTGTGTGTGTGTGTGTGTGTGTGTGTGTGTGTGTGAGACTACGAGTGTCTGTACATGTGGCCAGATGACAGGAAAGTGTGAATGAGAAATACTGTTGTGAATTAAAATTTTTTTAATTCACAACAGTAATTAGGGAGCAAACAGCCACACAGAACACATATTAGGGGAAAATAGCTCATATCTTAAAAATCAGCATGTACATTACCTGTTGGCTTCCTTTTTATGTGTATCAGAGAAGAAGGAAAACTGTGTGCAATGTGGTTGTATTTCTCACCTAAGCTCTGTGCTGTCTGCAAGAGAGATGGCAGGCTTCCTCACTGCACTGCTGCACGCCTGGTTGTTACTGCAGACACACACACACACACACACACACACATTAACAATTAGATCCTTTTTGGATTGCTTGATTTGAAAAGGAAGAGAGAGCTACTCTGTATAGAACTGTGAGTAATAGGTGAGCAACATATGATTGAGGGTTTAGGTACACATTCAGTCATTTTTTTATGTGGAGCTTTTTTTTTTTTTTTGTCATGTGTGTATTTGCTTGATTGGCTTTTTTTTACACGGCTTTGCTCCAGACTGTGCCATGATGAGCAGCTTATGTAACAACAAAAGAAGCGCTGGATCCCAACCGAGGCTGACACCAGCAGCAACACGGCCGCTGCTGCACCGCGTCCTCAGTAAGCGCTTTGAAATGCGGATCACAGCCGGTGTGTTTTCAGTATTCCTGCATTTCAGTCTTTCCGTGTCCTTCTATCCCTGTGAACCTTCTCTGAGCGCCTCTAACTGAAAGGTGAGAAGGAAGATTTGGAGCAGATGTGCTGAGGGACCTGAGCGTCAAACATGAGAGTCTGAGAGGATAGTGGGCAAAAAAGAAACATCGACTCTGTCTGGGATTAAATCTTTGATCAAAGGTTATCCCTGTCTGTGTCTGGCTTGTTTGCCCATTTCCCTTCATGATGTCCCAGCATGTCTGTGGTCGAGGGTGCACCATTGTTCTTTACATTAAAGAAAAATCATTTCTGAATTCCTCAATAATTTGATGTCATTATCTGGGCCTTTCGTTTTTATTTAGAAATAGTCTTGCAGTATAACCTCTGTGTGTCCTACTTACTCTATCTCCATGCTGAGCAGCTCCAGCAGCGCCGTGAAGATGCCCATGTCGTAGAGCAGAAAGACATTATGTCTGGACCAGTGGAGCACGTCCACCTCTGTGTCACACTCATCAAACACTCCTGGTGAAGTAAGCGTCGGGAAGAATGGGACACAAGAAGTGTGTTTTTAGATTGTTTTGTTACTTTTGGGTTTTCAGGTGACTAACTAACCAATGACTAACTAGCCTCACATTACATTACAAAGCAATGTTCAAATATATCTAAAATTGTTAAGATTACTGCTGCAGATGCCTGCTGTGTTGTTGGACCTACAGTACGCACCCTGAGCCAGGTAGAGGATGGCCCTGGAGACCTTCAGCCTCTTGTCTCTGTCTGTCACTTCCAGCGCGTCCAGCAGCCTCATCACATACGTCCTCTGCTCCTCCACCGTCAGCTCGATCCACCTCCTGGCTCGGGCTGCAGGAAGGACACGACACAACACAAAGTCCACTTAAAGTGAGACTATGTAACTTTTGCTGGACACTTATGTAGTCTCACATCTAGTTTTCGAGGTACTTGATTATAAACATGCAGTGCATTTTCATATAGTGCCCTGACAATTCTCCAGGCAACACGTATGGCTGTGTGTTGTTGTGATTTTTACAGCTTTTCTCCATGTCATACATCTGATAAAGTCTCACATATAAATTATTCAAACTTAAGACTATTTGGGGAAGCCAGTGACTGCAAATAATGTCAGTCAAACTATTATCTCGCGGTTACTCACAGGAATCTTTTTTAGAGTGTATAAATATAGAGACCGACTGCTGCTTTTGATCCGTCTGTCATTAGTGTTCGACATCATGTTCAGGCACACTAATGCAGCTCGAGAAATAGCCCGAAAGCTAGAGAGCGCTCAGGCATACAGAGCTGTAATTAACAGAGTCAGTGGAGTCATGAGTAGAAAACTGTACGCGCACAAAAAAAAAAAAAAAGGACGATTCTTGTCAGAAGTGAACACTGAAAACTTTACTACTATTAAAAGTACTGCACTGCCTATTTCTGTTCACTGTGTACGTCTTTTACTCTTAGACTCTTCATTTTATTAAGTGGACAGTAATAGGCATTAACATCATCCTGAGCAGCGAAGCTTGACTTAAAATACCCGGACTTGCACTGTCAACTCAAGTCAGGAAACAAAAAGTGCTTTCTGGCTTCAGCATTGTTCATCCAAAAACCCTCCCTTTATACAGTAAGGAGCTTAAATTAGACATGTCGTGATAATCAAAGTGATGTATGTGAGTGACTGATTGGGATGTGGGCAGCAGCAGTAAACACTGATGAGAACACTGTCAGTCGCCCTGACATATACACGCACACACACACACACACAAAGATCAAACATCTGACATACAGAGCACATACAGGCAGCTCTGTGCTCTATCTCTGTAAAACAGCAGCCAGAAAAGCTCCCATATAATCCGACTATTCATTACCACTCAGCTTGGAGAGGAGGTGACAGATAAACGCTGTAAAAAAACGCTGTTGTCTACAATGTGTGCCACGGTGACTTGAGACCTTTAAGAGCAGACTCAATGTTACGTTAAGACACAAAATTAAAGCTGTGATTCTCATAACTATTGGCCAATTATCTCCAGATATGGGTCAGCCTGTGAACGGTGATCTCCTGTTAGTTTCATGTTGGAAAAGCTTTGGTTTTGTTCTTGCTAATCAAACGTTAATCACGTGGGTTAAAAGGGCCCTCCGTCTGTATGTGTGGATATTCATTCTTTGAAAAGCTTAAAAAGAGCGGAGCTTTGATGTGCCTGGCCACCTCGTCTCACACCGGTCAACGGCTTAAAAACACACACACACAGCAGCACACGGTGTCCTGTGTTGTACTTTTAAGATGAGAAAACTGAGTTGAATATATTTCTTTTACACCGAAGTTGTGATTTCAAATTAGAAAAAAAATACAAACAATTATGACATTATGTAGTTTTTCAGAGAAAGAAAAAAAATATAAAAATGAAGTCAAAATGATAATCTATGTGTGGTGAAAGTTAAGTGTGTTTAACCTTCACTGTTTCATTTAAGGACTCTGTTATCAAGCACTAAGCTGGAGACATTCAGAGCTACGCTGAAGGACTCGGTCACAGTTCTGTCGGTCAACTGCAGCCACAATGTTGGAGGAGCTTTCAAGGTCTCTGGTGGAAAAAAAAAAAAAGCAACAAAAGGCTGCTGCCTTTTCAACCCACTGGAATGAAAACTTCTGGGTGTTTGATACGGCACAGTAAAGCAAGGTCTTGGCAGAGTGCGTTTGAGTATTTGTGAAGCCGTCTTGTGTCTGCATCACTCTGTAGAAAGCTCATTGTTTTCTCTTTTCTTCAGTGACAGTGAGGGGAATGACAAACATGGCTGGTATCTAACAGGCAAGACGAACACATTAAGGGGATGTACAAAAGTAGAAGTAAACAGTACCATGGCTCCTGAAGTCTTCCTCAAAGTAGTCTCTGTTCATGGAAAACTCCGGCTCCTCTGTGTAACTGTACAGCTCTGTGGACAGAAATGAGAGAAATGTACTGAACACAAACTCTGAGCTCCTATCTCCTTAGTGTGGATCTCATCTGTTTTAATGTACAGTCACGTTGCCATGCATCTCCTGTTCTGAGACGATCTGAGAGCTGAGTCGTCATCGCTCGACCCTGAAGAGCTGTCACTAGAAAGCTGCCCAACTGTCTTGTCTGTGTGTGTTTGCCAATGTGACTATAACTTTTTTTTAAATCAGCTGTCACTTTGCCATCCTCCAGAGGAGCCATTTCTCTGCACATCTGCTGGCTTTGTTAAAAAAAAAAAAGTAAATCCAGTTCTTCTGCTGGCATTTAAATAACCAAGGTGAACAGCTACACAACAGTTTTAAATGTATAAACACAATGTTTGCGATTAGTCACGACTTTAGTCATGTGACGTGTCCTGTGTGTTCGGAAAAACATGTTTGTTCTGTGCCTTCAGATGGTGATACTGCAACATAAAACAGCTGAACAACAGAAGAATGCGTAATTGCTTTTTTCAATACGATTCTGTACGCTGCTGAGTGGAAACAGAGGTAGCACTGCAGGAATTCTGCAGGCAACATCTCGAGTGTGTCATGCATAACAACCATTCATAATGTTAGCTGCAAGTTTGACGTTAGATAAAAGCTATTAAAAGTGTAAAAAAAAAAAAAAAATAGGACACATTCAAAGAATTCCAGACTGGAGATGTTCATAAAGGTAAAAATTGGAGGTTGCTGCGAGTTTAGTAGCTTCTCAGTCTTACCTGAAAGCTCAGCAGTAAGCGTGTCGGTGTCACCATACTCAAACTCCAAGTTGGGAGACTCCATGGAGCTCTGTAAACGAAGCACACATGAGCGCACATTACACGGTAGTATGACACTGCACTCAGCTAACTACAGATGTCCTGACACCCACGTGCACACGGATATACTCAAGCATATGCTTTACACATTTTTTGCAACACCTACCACTAATCTGAACTCTCATTTACGATCACCCACACACACACACACACACACACTCTCCTCAGGCTCTTTCACAGCTTTGCCTCGCTGTGTGTATTTTGCCGCCGAGAGGTTTGGATTGGCTGCTGGATCTCCAGGCGCTGTTGATTAGTCATTTACATTTTTTTTTTCCCTCTCAGATCCTCTTACCCTCAGCCACTCACAATTACAGGTGCTCTCAAAGGGGCACGCACAGCTACCAAAGCTTTCATCAACCCTCATCAAACAAGGATGTTCTCCCTAACAAAGTCGTCCATCCACATGCTCCAGCGTGGCAATAAACTGCTGCTGATGATAATGATGCACAACAACCGGAGGATGGATGTAAAGAAAGAGAGTCAAGAGGAGTCAACGTGGCCCCCCGTTTCAGAGCAGATTAGTCGCAGTCGAAGGTCTCTCTCTTGGCTCAGACGTCAGCCTCACCCTGTGATTAGCACGTGCCCATGAGACAGCTTGCACACATTACTGTGAACACTCACTGGCTATACAGTACATGAGATGGCAACAATGCAAACGTGTATATTTACACACACACACTATTATGATATTCGTAACCCTTTATTAAGTGAAACCTGTGTATGAACACTACCTGCTATAAGTAGGCTGGTAGTAGTAAGATGACTGAAAGATTCTTGGTTATTATCCTCACCTTTTGAGGTTTCTGAGTGGGGGATGTGAACTAATAAAAATTCCCTTCAGGGATGATTAAAGATTCATTATATGCAAATGAGAATTAAGAAGTGCTGCTGGCAGCACTGAGAGTCTTCCGAGTGTTAGATGTGTTTAACCCTGCGACAACTGATCCGAGGCCAAGACTGTAAATAAGGATGTGGTCTGAGTCAGCCATCCTGGTTAAATAACTAGGTGTGTGCTGGCATGTTACTGTCTCCTAAAAAAAAAAACAAGTTGGCATGATGTGGAATACAGGATGTCAGCCGACAGTTTGTTTATGACACCGAGCCAGAGTAATGCGATTTGATGTCATTAGTGTATTTCAAAACCAGGAAATGAGAACCGCTTGGGGAGTACAGATGATTCAACTTAATTACCCGAGAAAATGAAGAGGCTTGTTCTTTCCAAAGCCAACTGAGATGTTTCTTTAATCCCGGAGTACCCACACAGACATCTGCCCCCTTTCTTTCTATGTGCTTTCTATTCTTCATTCTCTCATCTCTCACTCGCCGTTTCTCCCTCCAGTCGCCCCTCTCTGCCGCCAGCTGATAACAAAAAGCCCGTCCTCGCTCCAAACTGGCACAGCCTCTGTGCTCACACACTCTGCACCGCATCAATGTGCAAACACTGGGCGCACTGTCAAAGCAGATCACCCCCACTCCTACCAACATATGCCACATAGACATAACAGCCGACTGCTCTGCCCGACACAAACGACAAACAATTTACATACACGAATGCATCAGATTTGAGGTTAACTTAACCCAACAGACAGACATTAAAGGGCATCAATATCAACACATGGCTTTGGCGTTAAGTGCTTTAGTCCCTCCTCACTATTACCAACCCCACCGTCCCAGCATCCAACGGCTGTGAGGTGAATATGCTCTAATTCCCTCTAAAAACATTTAATGTGCTCATACAAAAACACACACACACAAGTCAACAGGTGCTATTGACTGGATTTTTGGCCTTGATGACAGCTTTGACTGCTGAAAAATCTCTGATGTATCCGAGCCGAGCAACCCAGGACTGAAAACACATCTTCTAATTGTTTCATGAGGGGATGAATTATAGCCGTGTGGCACTAAAAGAGTTGTCATCAGAGTGAGCATGAGCCTTGGAAAGTAGGGTAGACTATGAGTCACTGATACATATTTCATAAAGTTGCCGCCGCCGCTCAGATACAATCTTTTACTCGAAATGGATTTAGCAATGGTTAGTGTTTTGATTGGATAAAAAGAAAATACGTGTGGCTGCAAATAACAATTACTTCAATTGTACAAGTTCTTTGATTAATCGCTTAGTTGTGCACAAGGTGACATCTTCAAAATGGTTGTTTTTAACAACAAAAACATTAAATTATTCAATTTATAATCATATAAAATAGAAAAGCATCAAATCCTCACATTTGACAGGCTGAAAATCCCTCAATTGGCCAATGAAATACATGAAAAGTATTCACGTATGATTATGTGAATTAATGTACACTAAATCTTAACTATTGGTAAGGTTGATCATTTACTTAGAGGATGATCAGATGGTCTGAACTGAAACTGATTTTATTTCAGTCAATAAATTAGAGATTAATTGAAGGACAAATTGCAAACCTGAGGTTATGAATAAAATTATTTATGGGATACTCTGAAACCATAATAAAAAAATAAAAACCATAAACATTGGATGATGTCCCATGTTTGGTGGTGGTGTGGTTCTGACAGCAGCAGTCACATTTCACCACCTGCATTCTCGTTGAGGATTACTGCTGGGTTATTTATAGGAGCCGGTTGCCAAAATAACATCTCGGTGTCTGCCTGCCTGCATACATGCTTTCCAGCCAAGATAGCGATTCACCGCATGGAAAGGACACATTGAGGTGATCTGAAAGCTCCCCAGCAACAACAGCACACACATACACACACACATACATACATACACACATACATACATACACACCTCTATAGCGCTCCTACACCATTAACTGTAATAGTCGACAGTACCCAAACGCCTCTCGGATTTACCTCCGACTCCTTCTGCGGATCCTTGAACACATCTTTCCCTTTCGGCTTCAGTCTGTCGCCGTTATCGTTAAGGTTATTAATAATAGGTACCTCCATGTCCTCCGCCTGCATCGTTCACGGTCGGCGCAGATCACTTCTTACTCCGGGGGTAATGCATACCAGTCCGGCGGAGAGCTGGGATAGCACCGCACCAGGAGGAGCACCGACTCCGGAGCTCCCAAGTTGAGGATCTCCTCCTCCTCCTACATACTCTGCTTGATTCGCTGTCCCTGTGCGCCCCGAGAGGGCGGGGTTACAGAGACATGACAGCGGAGAGTAGCACCGTCCGACCACATGCTAATAAAACGACGTGGTGATGTTACACGGGGTCAGTGTGTCAAAGTTGAGGATTAATGAATGAAGATAGTAATAAATAATAATAATACATAATAATAATAATACACATGTAATAAATCCTCGTAACTCCAAAGATAACCGTTTGGAAATACGAGGTTGTGGCTTATAAAACAAACCTATTTGGGGAAATTATAGTGATTTTACTTGATGTGCAGGTAAGTTCAGAGCTGTAAAGTACTGGTTTTAATTGATGAAATAAATAAACAGTGTTTTAAAGACACCAACTGCTCTGTAAAGCACTTATGGGATGATCCTGTTTGATAAAAAGCTCTTCATTCGTGACTTTTACAAACTTATTTCATCAAACTTATTTTGCTGTGTTGCTGATGGGTGACTATAACAGCACTAAATATTGCAGCAATGGTATAATCAAATAAATAAAATAAAGTGATGAACCTGGTTTGTCTGGTTCAATACAACAACTGTGATATGTAAAAACTAACAAAAGCTTTACAATACAGAGAGCAATAATTACATAAACAGTGAAGTTGAGTTAAAATGGTTTGAATTACAGCACAAGTTGTAAAGTCTTTTTAGGCTGATTATTAATCATAAACTTTACATAAAAATGTGTAATGTTGCCTTCTTTTGTATTATTGTGTCTGTCAGTTGTCCAATTAAACCAAGGAGCTAATTGAATAAATTGATATATAATTTATTACATTTGAATATATAATTAAAGGTATCTTAACCAAATTAAAACATGATCTCCACTAAAGTCAGAGACTGCTACCCTGCTAAACTAAACTAAACTAAGCTAAGCTAAGATAGGCTAGGCTACATACCTGGCGTCTTATCTTTCCCTCCAATACGATACATCTATATGATGTTGGAGCATCAAAACTGGTTTCAATTTCAGGAAATAAAACAAAAAGTGGGATTGTTAGCTAAGGTAGGTCATGCTAACTCAGGAGCTAAGCTAGCCTTAACTTCCCATAGTGCAGAATGTGATTTGGATTTAATCACTAGGTTAGCTTAACTGCTCTGTAGTTCTTGCAAATATTGTTTTTGGGGTTTTTTTTCCCTAAAAAATAAATTTTTCTGTTTCTAAATGCTTCAATCATTTTTGACCGCATACAGCCTTGTCTTAAAACAACAGTTAGATGTCCAAATAAACATTAAAATGTAGGCTAATTAAAAGTTTATCTGAAACTAATATGAACTAATATGAAGGTCTTTTTAGTGCCAAAGTCCTTTTTGTGTTGCTATACTTCCACCGTATCAGGAAAACACTATCCAAAGAAACACAAAAAGGGGATTTATGCTAATAAAAATACTGTAAATGATATGAACTTAGTCTTATATGAGCATCAGTTAAACTTTAAAGGAAAAACCTTTTTCAGTGTTCATATAGGCACTTAACAGACAGACTTTAAAAAATTGTATATTAATATAAAACATGAATTTTCCCCCCTCTGTAATAAAACATCAAATCATATAAATTGCTCTCAGGAGTGTTCATCTTAATTAAATCTTAATTTGTCTCCATGTGTAAATGTTACATGGAGGTGTAGGGGGGGTGTGTGTGCTCCCTGCTTCCGTCTACTTCACCTCCTGTTACGCACACACTCTGTGGAGCAAGTGAATTATTGATATGTGGAAGTGATGGCTTGGTGCGTACGCTGCCACACAAACCCCGACTGTGAAAACCACTTAAGATGACATGATTGGATTGTACAGTTGAATGTAGGCGTGAGCTTCTTTTGGGTTGTGACCACATGGCAGGACAGCAGGGGGTGAATTGTCTTCATGATTAAATAATTACTCATTGCTGGTTGAATTAATTATGTCTCAAGTCTAACGATGTTAGAAATCCAGCAATGACAGAGGGTTAAAATCCACCACTGTCCATCTCAGGTTATCACAAGGCAAACCCTTGAGCAAGGCTATGGATAATTAAACACTAGGCATGTAATGACACTTTTAAAAAAAATGCATAAAGTAAATAAATATAGACAAAGGCTTACGGGCCAGCTGAACTCTGTTGATGTCAGAGACGTCCCTGGCTGCTGGCTCAGATGAAGTCACAATGGCTCTGATGGACCTCAGCAGCTGCACACATGGGCTCCCCTCCCCCCTAAACACACATAAACACATCTACACCGAAATCAGCCCACCATGACAACACATCAAACATCTACATACAGATAACGTAGATGATCATGTGTTGAATAGGAGTTAAATGTGTTTGTAGAAATCTTAAACACAGACCAGGAGATGCACGCAAGATGGTTACATTTTTTTTTTTACATCTTTATTCATTGAGATTACAGATTTTTTTTTTTTTTTTATTATTGCTCATCTACCATTATCACGTATGTTTAAACAGGATTTTTTTTCTTTTATTAGACAACTTAAAACATATTGGAGGATTTTGCCAGTTTGTACTGAATGAGGATTTACATTAATAAATACAGGAGTTGATTCTTTGCCTTCCTATACTTTTAAAGGTTGTCATATCTGTATATAGTATGTATATACATATACGATGCTGGTGTCATCCCCTGCCCACCGATGTGTTTGTCAGTTTATGGCTGACAAAAAAAATAAATAATAAAAGTTTCTCCCCTGACACACAGGCTAGGATCCTGAGGCAGCTCTTAACGAAGCAACCATGGACCTACAAACTAAAAGATGTGTAGAAACACAGACAGACATTTAGACACACATACACACACTCACACTCACACTCATCTATAATCAGCTCAGCTTTCTTTCAAGAGGTCACATACTCTAACACACATTCACACATATAATAAAAAGCAAGAAAAAAAAAAAGACTTAAGACAACAAGTTTAGGAACTACACTGACAACAGATCACACTACTTTAAGATGGATTCTCAACAACACAACGAGACAGAGAAATGCACAAACATTGGCGGGGATGTGGTGGCATATGAGCGTACAGTAAGTTTACTCGAGAAGCTCCAACACACCGTAAGAATTTCACTTTTGTCAGGCTTTATTTTTGTTTTCACAGAATTTAAAGACTTTGGTTGGAATTCAGTTATATCTGTTCAAAAGTCACAGGTCACACAAATAACAAATAAAGTCAAATCAAGTGTGTAGGTATCTTTGTACTTGAAGTGAATAAAAGTATTTAATCGAAAAGTTTTTTTTGTGCCATTTTAAACTGTTCAAGAAGTTGGAAAATGATAAAATTTATATTTCAAATACAGTACGGTGGGTCCTGAAAAAAATTCAGACCAGCATAAGTGTGTGTGTGTTTAAGCATCTGATCCCAATCGGAGAGAGTAGAGCTGGCAGCATCTGATTGGTTCAGGTGCACCGGCTGTCAGTGGAAATGACTGTCAGGACCACGGCCAGGTCAGCTGAGGATGAGCTGCTGAGGATGACGACTGTGCAGCTCATTATAGCAGAGGAGTCCAAGCCTCTCAGGTGGAGAGAGGACACTAACGCCAAGTAGGGGGGAAAAAGGCAAATGCACACGAATGTGCACAAACGGGAAATGTGTTTGTTTTAATGGAGTAAATGGTGGAATTTAGATATCAGGATTTTGTTGACTATAACTGAGTACCAAAGAGTTGTGGTGTGTATGGTAAGTACAGTAAATCTTAACAGCACCATACTCTTCAATGAGGACCTGATTCTGTGTTAGTACCGGCCTGGCAGCAGCAGCAGCAGCTCGCTGCTCATTTGGTATCTCTGTAAATATTCTGTCACAGTATTCAAAATGAGAGTTTAAGTACATTTATTACACTTATCATTAGAACATTTAATTGCTTATTTAATGACACATGTTGATTTTTCTTCAAAAGTAATGATATTAGATGGCGCAAAAAAGAGAAGAAGATAGAAAAATCTTAATTTCTATATAAATATCTAAATATACAGTTACCCTTGTAATGATCTGACAACCTGTCATGCTTCTAATACAGTATAGTCATTCTTTATAAAGGAAAAGACAAAATGAAAAAAAGGTTAGCTCTCACTAGCATGAAATACTTTTCATTACTTCAACACTGGCGTCATGTGAGCAGCTGGAAGTCGAGAAAGAAGCTGAACAGCCAATGAGATGGTTTCACTGTGAGTGTGAATGACAGGTGGGAAGAACCGGTCACTGTCCAGTCATACCTTGAAAAAAAACCAAAAACTGACTAACTATAACTCAGCTGATCCAAAGGGACAGAACGCATAAAAAAAAAAAAAATTAAAACAGACAAGACTGTGAATCTCAATGAAACGATCAAATAAAAGACATGATATGATTGGACCCTGAGATCCCGCCTAACCCCTCCCACTAGGTCTAAGCCCCGCCCTCGCATATTACACAAGAGAAAACAAAAACATAATCACAAGTAGAAAAGAAAAGACGACAACAAAAAAAAAGGACAGGAAAAATGTCTGTCACTAAATCTTCAAAAAGGTCTCTTCATTCACAGATTACTTTTTTTTTTAATTAAGTTTTTTTTTTAATATAGTATATATCTTTTTTTAGCGTCAATAATTTCATCTTTAATAGTTAAACAATAAAAGATCTGGCAATGAGAAGGGAGGATGGAGGATTTACATACAACGCGACACACAAATTGGCGCCTAAAGAGAAACAGAGATAATGACGGTGAAACGACGAGTTGAAGGGAAATAAAACGTCTGACAGAAGAAGACTTCGAGACGGGAGCGAGTGGCAAATAACAGGAGCAGCTCCACAGAGTTAGAGTTAATGTTATTATTATTATTGTTGTTGTTGTCGTCAAGCGTGAATAAATTAAACAACTGCCATAAGCACAGGGAAAGCCATGCCCCTCCCCTTTTCCTCCATGGGCTGGATCAGAGCCCCCCTCCCCCCATATATAAAGCAGGTGTGTTGACTCTTCTGTCCATCCTTCCTTCCGTCTGTCCTCCTCCTCTCTATGAGTCTGTGCCGTTCATTGAGTATTGCTGTCCAACCCCAACACTGATTTAATACCTTCAAGGGAAAGAGAGAAAACACTCAAGTGAGAATAAATTTTGACAAACTAGCAGGTTGACAAAATACTCCGATTCATTAAGCTCTGTCTACTAGAGGTTTTCATTCAAACGGATAAACACAGCTGAATTAAATCTATAATCAACTTGATGAGAAACTAGAATTAAACTTTTGGCTGTTGTCTAGTTGATGATTTGAGGTCTTGTCGTACCTATAGTAGTTTGGCTTAAAGGGCCCGTTCTTGTTCAAGCCCAGATACTTGGCCTGCTCGTCAGTCAGCTCTGTAAGATGTGCGTCAAACGTAGGGAGATGTAGGCTGGCCACATACTCATCTGGAGGGAAAGAAACACGTCAACATTCAGCAGGCAGGCATCTGTAGTCGATTCATCTTTCAAATGAGACGGAAGCAAAAGTTGCAGGGAGGCCTTTGAGATTTACTGTCTCTTCATCCTCATTCTCCCCATCTGTTTTCCTCTCCTCATCCTTCTTTGTGTCTCTACTTCCTTCATTCCTTTCTTCCTTCCTTCTTTCTCTTCACCATATTTCTGTCAAGTGTGCTGTGGCGGCAGAGTGACCTACATTTGGCTCCCTGTTTTTATTTACTATGTTACGTGTGCTTCTCTAACCCACAGAGGGAGAGCTATGAGACGTGTCAGGCAAGGCTGCAGACACGCTGTGGGCTGTATGCACGCACACACGCACACACAGGACTCGT
Source organism: Pampus argenteus (assembly GCA_036937835.1). NCBI lineage: Eukaryota > Metazoa > Chordata > Actinopteri > Scombriformes > Stromateidae > Pampus > Pampus argenteus. The sequence continues at coordinate 9,799,713 of CM072882.1, forward strand.
TCTACTGTGAATGATTGGCTATCCAGGGAGACAACTCTGGATTGAACAGATAGAATTGGCCTCTTGTGTTTAGTGTTGGCGGAAATAAATGCAACATGCCTGCAGGCTTTCTGCTGAGACAAACACTAACTCTGTAATGACTTCCTGTTCATCTCCTTGCTTGGTGGCAACTTAAAGGAACAGTGTGTAGGTGACGTTGCTGTAGAAACATGTTCCAACAACACATTCTGAACAGGAGCAAATCTTACCCATCTTCTTGGGCAGCAGATAAACATCCTGTTTGTAGCGTCCCTCTGGAGCATTGTACAGCTCTATCAGAGCCAATGCCTGGGCAGAGACACAAGTGTTACTCACGCACGCACGCACACAAACAAACACACACAACCTCGTCCGATTTTGCATTTTTTAATAATGTTGAGAGTGAGAAGAATGCAAAAAAAAACAAAAAAAAAAATGCACAAAACAATCATGAAACAAACAAGGTAAATGAGACGGAAGCAGCTGCACAGGTTTACCTGGGTGGTGGCGGTGATGGAGAGCACGAAAGTGGGCACAGTGGAACAGCTGAGGTTCAGCAGACGACCCTGAAGAGGAAAAGACGTAGGTGGAAGGTATTTTACTCATTAGCGATATTGCATGATGAAAGCAAAATTAAAACTGTTTTAATGTCCAGTGCGCACATATTCTATGACTATAACATTTAACTGGTCCAATAAGAGAAAATGTGGGGTTTTTTTGTTAATTTTTTTTACTGTGGAAAAAGCTTTAGTTTCTTCTTTCTCTCATTGAGCTGTTTTGACCCGTGAACTGAACACAAAGAGCCTCTGAGGCCGTCTTGTATGCCAAAATGCATCTTTGTGGCCCATCTCTCGCTCTAGTTTAGCAATAGAGTCAAGTACAGATCACGAATTTATATAAAGAGTAGAGTACTTAGTATTAGATTGTGAAACAATTGACAGATTGACTATTTAAAAACTAAAATTTAGGAAAAAAAACATCTAAATTCTCTTCATTTTAGATTAGACAATTTGATCATTTTGGAACAGAACTTGTGGAACGAAAGCATGATTGTGGAGGCAAGGGAGGCGAAGATGGAGGAGCGGATCTACTGATGTGGTCGACACCTGCGGCAGATCAAACAGCAGCAGAGAGAAAGGCGATGACGGGCTGACAGGTTGTCTGTCTGGCCCCCGTTAAGACTGCCCTCATTCTGTCACACACACACACACGAGTAATCTGCAAAGCATCTGTGCAGCGTGGTACGTGTGCGTCTAATTTCCTTGATGACTGGATATGACTCAACTATGACTGACAAGTTGGCTTCACAAATACATTGAACTGTGCGATTGCCGTAAAGCTCTGCGATCTCACTAGTAGGTTGAGCAAAAAGGTAAATGTTTGGTAAATCTGCTGTGAGCCATCTTTTAAAGATGTTTTATGATTCGGTCTTTGGATAAGTGCGCGTATGTACCTCGGCCAGAAGGACTATCCTCTTGCCGTCGGGCCAGATGACGTGGTCCACCTGAGAGCGCACTCTCTCCCAGGTCAGCTCGGGAGTCCGCAGGCTCGCCTGCAGGATGAACAAAAAAACATCATCACGATATATTATATATACTTTTTTCCCCCCCACTTCTCATTTTTGGTGGGATAAACCATCTTTTGCAATGGGACAAAAGTGTGCTTGTTCTTTTCCAGTGACTCATAGTTTCCTCTCATATCTGAACTACTTCCTTTCACCACAACTCATACTGATTGCAGTATTTTTTTAAAAATAAATAAAAAATTGCTGCAAATCCTCTCTTCCTTCCATTTCCTCATACTTGTCTTGCTGTTTTATGGGTATATGGTCAAAAAAATACAGTCAGAGCACCACAACCCCATTATACTGGTTAGACTCTGTATATTGGTCTAATTTAAAGCTTAAAATCTAAATGTAATTCAACCACTGTCTTCATATTTACCTTAAAACTAACATCAAGCGTCAAAGGGATCATAACTTTCATATATGGATCTTGCTTTTAAAAAGCTTCCTGCTGTCTGAGACTCATTGTGACGTTTTGATGGCTTGTAAAGCTCTACCAAGCCTGAGATGTAGTAGTATAGATGTAGTTTGTGCAAGCTGGTAACTGACCACATCGATCTCAGTGTTAGAGTGTCCCATGTTGCAGACAATGCAGCCGTTCTTCATACGGTCGAGGTACTCTCTGACCACCACGTTCTTATTGCCTGATTGGAAAGAGAGAAAAGATGAAGACAAATGCACAAAAAGCGGGAAGGAAGTGAAAGAGCAAAACTGTAAGATAGAAAGACAAATTTAAATCATAGGAACAAATAAAAACTAGAGTATAGCTTAAGTTACATTAGATAAAGGAGCATCCATTTCTGTAAATTTAAAAGTTCTTTTTTTACTGTATCAGATTTAATTACTTCTGATCTCACCATTTAGCATAGCTAAATAAATCTGAAAATGTGATGTGTGTTTTAAAAGCAACTGATAACTTACGTTGCTCTTATTTTACTCCATGGAAAAATTATATAAAATAACAAGCTCTCTGAATTTGGCTGCAAAGTCTCTAATGAGAAAAATTAAAAGAGCTAAAGCCAGTTTACTGAACAGCACTTTGTGACTGTATGAGGACAAACACCATAAATCTTCTCCCAGCTTATTATCTCTTCCTGTTCCAAATGCAGACTGCAGTTTCACCCTGAAGACAGCCCCTTTTTGCTTTAGGCCTGCCAGCTACATCAGGCAATGAAGCAGAGACACAAGTAATTCTCTGCTCTAATTAAGTGTTCAGGACAACTCTCTGGCTGCTTAGATGAGAACCTGATTAGTAACTGCTTCAAGCTGATAATAATTATAATAATAATGACTGGAAAAAGTCCACAGTGACAGAAATGTTTTACTGACTGTCTGTTGTACTTCTCGTGTACTGCATTTATGTATGCGCAGTTATTTGTGGATTATGTCCCAACACAAACACCAACAGAACAAATCCCCGCGCAGCTACTGTGAGGCGATTAGTCAGCAATCCAATTATTATGATGCCGAACTACATATAAATCTCAACTTCACCCGTCAGAGACAAACAAAGAGATCCTTCTGTATAGAGACAGAAATACAGAGGCTGAACCAACCTGTGCAGGTGATGACGATGTCCACTTGTCTGATGACTTCATTGAGTTTAACCAGTCGGAAGCCGTCCATGCTGTGATTGGGAGAAAGAAAAATAAAGAGCATAAGACTAAAGAAATGTCAACACCAGCAATGAGTTATAATGAAACTTAAACGGCCGAGTCTTACCAGGCCTGCAAGGCACAGATGGGGTCGATCTCTGTGACATAAACGATGGAGCCCATTGCTTTGAGGGCAGCACAGCAGCCTTTTCCCACCTGAGGATGACAGACGCTAAATATTAATGTAGTGTACAACAGACAAACATGTAGTCAAAGGAGACAACATAATGTCATGGAGTAACCCAACATAATCATGCACAATATATAGTTATTGTACTTTTAGGTGTTTTATAAGATATTTCATAGAACATTTTAGGTTTTTTTTTTACTTGAAAGATATTTTTGTCCGAGTGTGTCAGCCTTACCTCTCCGTATCCACACACCACCACCTGTTTGCCTCCGAACATGACGTCAGTGGTCCTCTTCAGGCTAAGAACAGGAACAGAATTATTTCAGCAGCAGCTTCATGTTTATTCAGACTTTTTGTAACACTAAGTATTCAAACAACAAACAGGGTCATTTTTCTTTTTTTTTTATTATTGTCGGAGTTCTCACAGGAGACTGTTTCATACCCGTCTAAGATGGACTCCCTGCAGCAGTAGAGGTTGTCAAACTTCTGCTTGGTCACCGAGTCGTTGACGTTCATGGCTGGGACACAGAGCTTCCCTGCCTTGGACAGCTGGTACAACCTACACACACATTAACACATGTGAAACACAATAAAAACTGAAATCATGTCATGTTGACAATATAAACTGGAACCTCCAGTGATGCATATCAATCAATCAATTTCTAAGACCAAGTTTTACTTTTTATTCATTTGTTGTGATTAAATGAAATAGATATTCTATTCCTTCATATACTGCAATGCTGCAATTGTGTAATTACAGCACACAGTTAGTACATAACATTTTCACCACTAGATGGTGATGTTACACTAGAAATTGTACGCGTGTGTCACTCCATCGCTGTATGTGTGTCATTGAGTTCCTGTGTGAAAATTTACTTGCACATTCTGCGATTTAAAATAATAATTAGTGGTTAGAAGAACTGCTTAGGAGAGCTACAAAGTCAAGAATATAGGCTTTGTTGTAAGTCTCACCTGTGCACACCAGTGACGCTCTCCTCTACGATGCCCTTGATCTTCTTGAACATGTTGGGGTATTTTTTATAGATCCAGTGAGTCAGGTCTCCACCGTCATCCAAGATCTGACAGACAACCACAGACAGAGACAAGCAGTTAAAGAGCGGAAGATACAGACTGACTGAATCTCAAACTTGTAGGGTCAGATAACATATCTTCAATTCAGTCAAGTTTTTAACATACAAAAGAAGGAAATCTGTTTTATATTTTTTTGGTCCATTTCATGATAAAATTGTAATGTTTGTATGTTTCAGTCCTGGAAGTCAAACAATTATACAGGTTTTTTTTTTTATAAATATTTTTTATTTGCATGTTTTTAAAGCTAATCTCAAAATGTAGTCATGCATTGTGCCAGGTAAACTAATTATTGCTTTAAAATGAAAACTATGCACCACCTACAGGGATCGTAGGATAGAAAAAGAATAGATTGAGGATTTTTTTCCTCATGCTTTGGTAAGTTTTATTGAGAATGTTGGTGCGCTACCATGTTGGGTTGCCAGCCTTCCACGTTGACACAGCGATCGATGCACCACCAGAAGTCGTCCTCCGACTCACCCTTCCATGCAAACACACTGAAACCTAGTAGAAAAGGAAAGACGAATCACACAGAGGTGGAGAATGAGGGATAGTTGATGAAAGATGAGAATAAAAGGGTAGGTGTCACACACACAGAAACGCAGTGTCTCACCTCCCTCTGCCAGGGCAGCGGCCACTTCATTCTGAGTGGAGTAGATGTTGCAGGCTGCCCATCTGCACTGAGCCCCCAGAGCTGACAGAGTCTCCATCAGCACCTGAGGTGACAGAACAGGAGTCAGATTATTGCTGCAGCACTATTATATTTGCACCGGAAGAGAGTGTGTGTGTGTCTGTGTTTTTGCAATCCTACTCACAGCAGTCTGGGCAGTGATGTGGGTGCAGCCCACCACCTTGGCACCAGCGAGGGGTTTTTCCCCCTGAGCTCGCTTCCTCAGAGCCATCAGGGCTGGCATCTCTGGCAAGAGAGAAACACAAACACACGAATGGATACGGGAACCCACTGGAAGTCCGACTGAAGGAATTTCCATCATCTAATACATCATCGCTAATGCATCGACTCATCCAGTTGAAGGAGTTACTCATGCTAAGAACTTAATGATATGTGTGTGTGTGTAGCCTGCAGGGTTCAGCTGAGGCTCTGTGAAGTCATTAGGGAACACTGTGAATAACGTGTGTTTGATTTTTTAAATGGTGTTCTCACTTGCGCTGGCAGGGGACATATGGTCACCCAGCAGAGTGGAATAGTTGTCAGCACCACGCTCAAATCACCACCGCTCTTTGAATGTAGCATGACCCCCTGTTCGTCTTACTTCCATCCCTGAATCAGCTAATTCTCAAGATGCTACCATTCCCTTATTTTACAGGATATCAATTATAATTATTAAATGGAATAATAATAAACAAGTTTGAGATAAAAATGAATGAATGAAAAAAAAAAAAAAAAGAAGACAGACAGACCTTGCTCTGCAATCTCAATCTCTCTGCGTCCAAAGTCAGCCTGTTTGATGTTTTTGATACAGAAGTCTCCGTTGCCCTTGGAGTTCTTCTGCTGTTTATCCCGGGGAGACGTCTCATCATCTGAGCTGTCCGTGTATGACGCAGCTAGAAAACAAAACACACACACACACACACACACACACACATCGACATTGTCAGCATGTCACAAGTAAAGGCACAATATTGCCAAAAAAGTCCTGTTGTAATATGAGTACGAGTAGACTTATGAAACATAATTTAAACAGGATTTATGGCTCTATGCTTTTCTCAACCCTGCAATTTTACTTTACAAGGCCACAGATTCTGCACAGGATCAAATCGAATTGATTACAAAGTTGTCTTTAAAATCCTACACAGCAATTCCAGCCTCTGCTAGCGCAAAGTAAAAACAGTATAGAAGAGTAAGAAAACGTGTCATGGACAAGTATCAGTGAGATATAAACAGTGGTGAAGAGATGTCTGTGTGTCTGGCGCCAGCAACGTGCGCTTCCTGTGCTACAGGCTGACTCACTACGCAGGTGCTGTGCGTAAAGCAGTTACACGATGCCAATAATATCACTCCTACCACCATTTCTAAATGACCACGGACCCTCAGTACCTTGCCAGCACTGTAACAATGCTGAAGTTGAAGAACATTCTGTACTGTGCCAGTACAGGAAAGGCTTAAAAAAAGAAAAGAAAGGTAATAATCCATGAGTCTACTATTAGGAAAAAATCTTTTAAAATCTGCCATCCATACTGACAGGAGGAGAGGGTGGGGGAGAGTGTCACCTGAGGGATCATGAGAGTGAACGTACTGATAACTGCAAATGATACTGGAACAGAGCTGGAGACAGTCAGGCTTTTAGATTCCTCTAAAAAGATAAAACATTAAACACATTTGACCTACACCAACCTAATACTCAGCCTCAAAACAACAGTGATTTTTTTAACAAGTCTATGACTCTTAACAAATGCACATAAAAAGGTTAACATCAACCCTTCAATCATTACTTATTCACAATTTTCTGATCAATATGGAGACGTTGTTTAAGAACGTATTACAATGTGATTCATAACATTAATCTGCTATGCCTTTATAGAGCCGGACAGCTTTAAAAAAAGAGAAAGACAAAGTCTATACTACAGTGGTCTCGGGAAAAGTATTACTTGTGTGTTCAGAGTGTCTCCCGCACTGTGGGAACCATCAGAGAAATAAGAGCCACTCAGCTGAAGGAATTATGGGAGAAGACAGGCCATCAGCAGCAAAGGGAGGAGGAAAAATGTGTTCAAAAGGGGAGACAGTAGGGCAGCGCATGTTTCTGAAAATAACCCTAATATTGGCTGTGCAGACAACATTTCCCTCACTTCACAGCAGTTAAGAATAGCCCAGATGTCAACATAAAAAGAAGCCAGCAGCAAAGACAAATAACTGTGTGCATTAACTGCCAACTAAGTGCACTCATCACAATATCTAAAGGGGAACAATTGCTTGAAAAAAATAAAAAATAAAAAATAAAAGTTGTGATCTGACAGCCTGGGACTGGAGAGGGAGGTTGTTGGGGGCTGAACTGAGATGAAAGGAAACAAGAGATTTAGTATAGTTGAACAAATCCAACTCTCACCTTCTGTAGGTACACAACACCGAATCTGCCAAGTTTTATTTTAGAGCATGAAAATGTTAACTGTATCAAAAAAGAAGGTTAAGGAGCAATCACCTGTGGACCACCTGCTCTTTCTGTCAAATATCATCATCAAAAGGTGGGAAATAGCCTAAAAATCTTCTATATTTTCAGATTTTGTTAAATTTTAGAGTTCAGTGTGTAATGAACCTCACAAGGTTCTTTTTTTCCGGTGACCCCGATGGGTGATGCAGGAGCCAAATGTGCCGACGGGAAGTCACAGGATGATGAAAATGGTTCATCTTTTTCTCAGTAAGTCGACTCAGTAGACTTTTTTTTAGCACCCTCAACCTTAGGGACACATTACCAGCCTAAAAGGCTGTTTGTCCATCTGCCATCCATCTGTTTGTCCATCATATCCTGCTTCCTGTCCAAGCAGTATCGTACACAGATTAATTCATTATATTATTGGTGTCATTGGAAGATCTGTGAGACACATCTGTGACCCTGACACACAGATTAAGCGGTGACATTTCCAAAAAAAGTCTGCTTTTAGAGTTGTGAGGAGAGGAGAGGGGAGGTCTTTGCCTTATGTTAGGTTTCCTGGAGTCTTTTCAGGGGTAAACTGTGGAAAACGTGGCTGTATTGATGTTATGTATGTATGTTTTACCAAAAAAAAAACAGACATTTTTTTCTGTGTGACTGCTCTCTCTAATATCACACAAATGGCATCTGCACAAGAAAAAGGTATAACTACCTCTAAATCCTCTGCTCCCCTCACCCATCTGTAAGAGTCAGTGCTATATGCTGCTGCAGCTAAATTTCCACATATCTCTCTCTCTCTCTCTCTCTAACTTTCTTGACCCTCTCCACTGCAGTGATAAATGGGACTGGATTCAATTTAGTTTCAACCAAACCTAATATTCCTCCACAACCACCAGCAAACTAATCCAGCAAAGGAGATGAGGTACTTTCTAGATGTTAGTAGGAAGTAGGAAGATTGTACGTGTGTGTGTGTGTGTGTGGGGAGGTGGTGTTACCTGAGCTGTAGCTGTCTGTGGAGGACTGGGAGATGGATCGGGACAGGGAGCGTCGGCCGATCTTGGACGGACGCTTGTTGAACTCCTGTTTCTGGTCGGCGAACTGGATCTGCTGGTTGAGAGAGCGCCAACATCAGAACTAAAAACGTACAACACGTGAACATCTGACTCAGACCGTGCTGGGTTTTATGCAAGAACAGCCAGTTTTTATTTTCTTTGTTCAACTGAAAAATTGTACAGATAAGAAAATAAATAGCAAGTACACAGTACACTGTCTGCTTGTACACAAGTACACTGCCGTCTCCGTCCTCCCTTTAAAAAGATAATGGAGACAATGAGGCTTTTATCAACCGGCGGCAAGACTACACACAAGGTACAAGAGTTCATCCCGGGACTATGAAGTGAGTAGTCAGGCCACTGACTGACCATGATATTATCAATACTTAATCTTTCCGCTGTTGCAGCAGAATCAATGGCCTGCTGCATCATAATTCATACTGATAACGTTATGGAGGATTAATGGCTAACTTATTCCTACCATAAAACCATGCAAACATGCCGAGTTTGCGCGTGCAGTGAGGTTTGAGGCCTGAATAGAACTAATAATTTTAAACTTTCTTCATCGTCAAAACAGCCACAAATCAGATTTTGCCAACGTCACAGTCCGCTGACGACGGTGGTGAAAATCTTTTAAAGACTTGATGTTCCTTTTTTGTTCCTGTGTTGAAAAAGGTTGTCCTTGAGTACAAAACTGTTTCTTTTTCTTAATCAGAGAAAAGTGACAAATAAAGTTCTGACTCATTCATTCTCACAAGCGAATGACACACAGGGCAGAGCTGACGTCCCATAACACAGAGTCATGTCTTACATCAACACATGAAATCATTTGGCAGTATCAACCATTTACTGATTTCCACATCTCATTTTTCCTCTTAATTCTCATGCAGTGTTATTTTTATAATGCAAACTGGAGCGCCGACACCTTCCACATAAGCACATAATGAACTACAAACATTGCAGCTCTCAGGCAGCGCGACCCACAATCAACCACATTAATGAGACGAGGGAGGAAACAATTTCTGATACAGAGATTATTCAATGCAAACAAATTCACTATTTACTTACTTTGACTGGCAGCTGTGAATGTTTACTATAGCTGCCAAACATTTCAGCTGCATCTAGAAACCGCCTTTCTGAGTTCAGGGCATCACCAGACTCATCCACTCTGTCTTTCTGCTTCGTTTGCCTCTTACCTTTTTCACACAGGGCTCACCGCTTTCGCCGTTCTTTTTCTTCTTCAGCATTGCCACCTGTGTGTGATGGAGACCTGGCCTTTCGAGGTCTGATCATTTAATAGGCTACCCTCTTCTCCCTCTGCCTCCTTTTGACCTCTGCTTTTCTGCAATCCTGCCAAAACTGGCTGGACCATGTGCCGGCAGACACAATGCAACGAATTGTTTCCCTTTCCTTTCGTTTTTTTTTTTCCTCCCTCTCCCTCTTTCCTACCGCTGTTTTCTTGTTTAATTGTTGATTGTTCCTGAATTATTGGTAACCAAACCGAAGCTAAGCTTTACCCCTGCTGACCCAAGATGGTTATGGTGTGTACCTACTAAGAGCAGCGTAGCAAGCATGTAAGCATGTCAGTATTCTTTTGAGTTTATTTAGGATTTTTTTTTTTTTTTTTAAAGTGATGCAATTCTTTTAGGAAAGCGTACGTTTTGCGTATGTTGTCTCTTCTTTTTACAAGGAAAGTTATCAAGGAGGGAAGCAAATGTAAATGATGATCTCAAGCCCTCTGAGAAAAGAAAAAAAATCCATAATTGGATCATAAAAACCAAAATCTGAATCACACACGTAAATTACCGTAATCAAGCCATAATATACAAAAAGGGAGCAGTAAACCCTCCAAAAAACTAAATTGCCAGCATCATATCTCTGCAAAGAAGCTAACAGAGGTTTTATTTTTTTTTATTTTATTAATCAACTATGTGCGTCATTTAGGGGGGAAAATAACTGATGGTGCAAATAAACCTGACACCTATAGCAGAGAGTTATAGAAATAGGACCATTGGTCTCTTCAGGTTTATCGGATGGAGGTTAGATGAGGGAATTGTAGGAGCTCAGAGTCGTGCCGAAGGATTGAGGGTCATTTTGGGAGCTCAGGAGGAGCGGATAGAGGGGCTTATGAGATGTTATTGGGACAAGATTACCACACCTCAGGCTCAGGCCTTAGAACAAGGGGTACTGCCAGAGAGAATGACACGTCGTATTATTATTCATGTGCGAGTGAACAAGAGGCAAATAAATGAGGAAAAGAAGGTCAATACGGGTGCATGACAGCATAGGATGTGATTTATATCCTTTAGGTCTTTTACAAGCAAGACCAGAGAATCTCCAGAATTATTATTACATAGTACGACTTTTTTAGCATATCAATAAATATCAATTTAACTTGCTGCAATGAGACTTTTAAAGGCAATGAACGAGCTGATGCTCTAATCCACAGCTGCTTACGATAACCTGCCAGCCAAATGCTGGTCAGCTGTTTCTGCAGATTACTAAACCCTGCGCCGAGTCGTTCTGTATCTATGAATGAAGTGGGAGTTGAATGAGCCGACACATTCGACGGTAAAAAAAAGCAAACAAAAGATAATTAGTGGAGATTTATCAAAACCTGGATCATCTGAGTCACTCTACTCCTGTACTAGCACATTAGAGTCATGTCCAGGAATATGTCCACATGACTCAGCAAAATATAAATACTGGCAGCTATTTTGGAAAAATCATTATGTGGAGTTCATTCAATCTGTTTAAAATTTAGAGAGCAGTTGTGCTGGGGACAGCGATGTCATTTTGGTCAGCCAAGAAGCTCCTGATAAATGAGCTGAGCTAAACTAACCCTTCTCTGGAGAAGTTGGCGCGTGGCTGGCTTCAACAATATAGTGAAGAAGTTGGCAGGTAAACGGGACCAGTTGTTCATTTTGTCAAATGCAAACTAGACTTTTATAGTCTTTCGCCTTCTCTGTCTCTCTCCAACTTTACCGCACACTCCCACACATTATGGATGATGACTGATTAGGAGGTTAATGACATGCGAATAATAGATGTTAACTCAATACGGGGACACATGGGAGCTCACCCAAGACTGCCACCTTCACCTCGTCTGTGTGTTTCACACATAAATGGGATTACAGGTGACCACAAGGTGGAGATGCTAAAACTTTCATTTTTTGAGGAGAACACACGGTAGAAAAGTGTTGGCGACTTGGACGCGTTCACACTTGTTTTTAATGCTAGTAGTAATGTGCAAAACATTGATAGTAGCTACCAATGTTGCTAAGCAACAGGTACAAATCGGTTTCAAGCATGGCGCTTTCACCATACTTTACACTAGCACTCTTAAGATTTAATACAAAGTCTTGCTTTCACTGACAATAAAACCACAAACGCACAAACTAGACAAATTTATATTAGGTGCAAATGTTCCACACCAAAAAAATTCTTCTTTTCGCATTAATTTGTTTCAACTCTGACTAGAATCCCTGAAGTGATCCAAAGCACTCATGACGGAGCAAATCTGACCTCACAGTTCACACACTCTGGGCTCTGCTGCCCCTCCTAGAGGGGCTGGGTTCGTTTTAATGTTCCAGGAGAGGGCAGGGGATGAACGCAGTCAACAAGCAAGCTTGACGCCATGGGATCTGCCGCGTCTGGGCCGGCCTGGTGAAAAAACAGAAACCCCTCTGGGCCAGAGAAAAAAAAAAGAAAAACAAACAGGCACAGATGTAGCAGGGAATGTGGTGGGATGTGATACTGCATGATTTTCATGCTGCCATTTATTATTGCAGATGCAGCTCATCATGTTCAACTGGCAATTTTCTCTATCAACATAATAGGAAGTTAATACACTTAAACTAAACTTTTGAGGTCTTCAGGAACAAGGGCGGAGAAACACTTTTAAACTCAGCATCCGTGGTTATCGACATACGATTAAATGACCAAAAGTTTCCATGAAATAAAAAAAAAACCCCAGAAACCTCTGAAAGGTTCAAACATCCTTGTTCGTTCTGAATCAGTCAGTCAGTGCCACTAGCAAACATATGTGAAACCTGAGACACAAAGAAACTCTGCTTGCACAGACTGTGCCCTCCCTAAGACAGAGGCAGAACTAAATATTAACTACAGACGCTGAGGCAAAAACAATGCAAGGAGGGTGGATTTGGTTACGAGTGGGGTTTGCGTTTGTTTATGGAATTTGAATCTCTGTGGCACGGAGGTGGCACGTAGCCGTTTGTAATGAGATCACTTCAGATCGACCTGAATAAAAACACACAGATATGTTAAAGGGAGATATCAACAATTGATTGTGGTTGGGGAGGTTCATCCAAGCTAAACGGGTAATGACCACTGAAGTCACAAACTCTTTTCAGCACATGAACAATGTCCATATTAAGTGCAAAATTCAAATTTAGCTAAAATGTTTAATCTTATCTGGATGAAACACAGTGGTTACAGAAGCTGTGTAAAACCTTGGAAGATTAGTTGAATCTTCTACACCAAAGAGGGCATCAAGAATACTCTGACACGACTACTCTTTGATAGCGCGGCCATGATAGCGCGACCGGACCTCAACTTTGACGTCCTCGATGATGTCACTGGTAGATAAACAGACAGGAAAACTCGACATAACAAAACAAATCTGTAGCGAAATGTGTGCTGCCCTGACATAACACACATTTCTTTGGCTTAAGTTTAACTAGGGAGTGTTGACTTAACATCTCTCTTCTGTTCCCACTGAAATCTGCCGCATACCCACACAGTTATACAAACACCTATAAAACAGAGCAATAACACTAGTGGAGCTGCAACCATTAGTCAGTCAACTACTTTAATGATCTATGAATGATTGTTTTTCACGAAAAAAAAAAATTCCTTCCGCTTCTTAAATGTGAATATTTTATAGTTTCTTTAGCCTTCTATTATAATAAACTGAATATCTTTGGGTGGACGACTGTTTCTTCAAGACAAATGAGACATTTGAGGCTTTAGGAAACACTGATTGACATTGCTCACCATTTTTATAGACCCAAACAACTAATGGAGAAAATAATTAATCGATAATTAGGATTAGGATACAAGCTAAAGATACTGTAAAACGTCTTGACAGCTGTGTTATCGCCAGGGTTCCTGGACATTTCAGTTTTGCTAAAATTCAGTGTTTGGCTCACAAAGCATGCACCTCTGGATACAAGCTTTTCCATCTGCTTACACAGCTTGCGTTTTTTGGGGGTTTTTTTGAAGTTGGTCCAGACCAGAAGAGATTCATCATCTGTATGTTTCCAGACCTGTGTAGGAAGGAACCCGATCCTAATCAAACACAATGGGTCATGGGATAAAGCAGAGACCCCTACAGGAACACAACACTGGGCCTCTTTAGCTAGCAGCGGGGTCTGATGTCCTCTCTCTAGCACTGCACGGACATTTGTCAACACTAGTACTTAATTCTGGTGTGATAAATGCTGTGCTACAAGATAAACACCACATCTGGTGTCCTAATAAACCTACATTAGATTACCACGTCAGCCTAGGCAAACATTGACAAACGTATACGGTAGATGGTGGATGTTTTTTTTTCCTTACTAGCTTTATCGTTAAGCTATATGAATACTCTACAGGGCTACAGCCTCAGAGCAGACAGTAATGGTTTGGCTCATTCACAAATTGCCATGTTTATCAAGTTGGGACGCCCTGGGAGAGAGAGAGACGGAAAGCAGCACTGTGTGGTTGGAGAATCACTCAGGAGGTTGATGCTGACAAGCTATTGTGAAGAGGTAGCAATACTAGGAAGAAGACTGAAACTTGATGGTGTTCGTTAAGGCAAAAAAGGCCAGCTCGCTTTGCTGCCGACTGAAATTATTTTTATTCAGCTTCCCACAATTCACCATCACCTTCAACTGGTCAAAAAGGTCATGCAATTGGATATGTTTTTTTGCATGTGTCCCGTAGGCAACATGTTTCAGATTCATTTCTGTGTTTATGTCCTGCTTTGTGCTCCCTGTGCTGCCTCATCATTTCCAAGCTTGAGGCTTGAGTTTAGCTTTGTCCATGACTATATAAGCAGGGACTGAAAAGGACGATTCCTCTTTATTTCATAAGAGACTTGTATGCAAAACTTTCCCATGCAGTGTTAAATGTTTTTACATATTAGGGACCTCAAATTGCATTGACATACAGATATTTGTATGCAGCGCCGTGCTTGACAGCAGTTTTAATGTTTGAGCTTTTAATCCCTCAGCAAAACATGAACGAGGGAGGAATGTCTCTGGTGAACTAAGGACAACAGAGAAGGAGCGAGTGAGGAAGATGAGTGTCAATATAAAGTACCAAGACAAAAACTGGAGCCCTGCCTCTCTTCATTAACGTTACATTTTGATCTCCTCCAGGCAGCCTTTCAAACTGCAGAACATCTAATTACCACCCTAAAGAGCCAAAATGCTGATCAAATGCTCTCCCATCAACTTCAGACAGTTCAAAGAGCTGCTACAGACAACTGTGGGCCAGGTCACTGAAACCTCCTCCGTCCAAAACCAAAGGGACATTGTCCAGAGACTAAACTGAATGTAAGAAACTGCCTGAGATACCGAGGCCCTGTGTGCACTGAACTGGAGCCTAGTCTGACAGACATCTGATTGTGTGTGTGTGCGTTTCTCTGAATGAGATGCATTTCATGATGTCAGTGAAGCCTTTTCTATATAAAAAATACCACAACTTGCAACAGAACCATTAGACAGATTAGGAGAAGGACCTCAGCCAGCATGTATATCTGTCTGAATCAAGGAAGGAGAGACGCACTACAGGCACACTGGGCTGGGCCGGCAGAGACCTGTTAGTGCGGTCCTTAGTGTGGAAACCCAAAGGGAGATGATGGAAGGAAGTGCTCTCTATTAGGGCCGGTGGGAAAGTTGGGTGTTTATATCTCCTCACTGGTGCTCTCCTCTGGGGGAACCCCGGCCCTGTTGCTGACAACACAACCGGAGGTATAAATGCCACACAAACAACAAATCCCATTTATCATTCTGATCAGTGTGCTTTATGAGCACACAGCAGCACATTCAAATATCATATTAATAGTAGAATAATAATTTCATGAGTGCTTTCCCCCCCCCAACAGTGAATCAGACCACAAACAGCTACAGTTACACTCGTCCTACATCAAAACACTATTTTCTGTGACCCGTTTGAATGTCAACTGAAAACATCAGAGTTGCTACTAGTGTATTTGAAGTGTTGTGTCAACACCTGCTCTGTTCTGGGAAGCGAGCGCTGGCCAGGAAATCTCACATTACCATACAGACACAAAGTGTGTATCTGTGAAGGATGATTGTGTTGGCACAGAGCAGCTCGGTCAGGCTTGTGATACACTTTCTATTCAGATATATACACAACGAAGCAGCAGGAGGAGGGTTTTTTTCCTGAAGAAAACTTGACCTCTAACAGATACCCGGTTATCTTTCAAAATTCTTAAAAGTCAGACATTGCAGCCACGGCCAACTTTCAGCAGCATGTGGGCCCTGGTTGGCCTGAATTCACTTTTTTAAATTTTTTTCTGAAGTGCTTGACTGAATGTCACGTTTCCATGTAATGATAGCAGCATAATGGCTGATGATAACTAAAGAGAACACACAGGCCGAGAAAATCAGACAGGCTAAGTGCAAGGATGAGTACTCCCAAAATCAAAGTGCCAATGGGCTTTTAATAGCTTTATGTTTGTACGTTACTTGCCAAAGGCCTGAAAAAGTGAGCGATGGCATAAAAAAAAAAAAAAAAAAAGACTCCGTGCAAGGAGAGGAAAGAGGAACATGTCCTGTTAATGGCTTAATGCTATAAACAAATGTCTGGAAATATCCTCAAAGCCAAATCCTAAAAGTGCTTCAGCCAGACTGTCCCCAATCAGTGAGTCATTTAGAAAAAAAGTAGAGGCCCAACACTACAAAATCCTCTGAAAAACCTGGATGCTGAAAAAAACCCAAGAAAATAAACACATAAAACACAATATAACCCGTATGAAATTCAAGCAGAGCGTGACAAAGTGCTCAAAACAAATGGGTGCAATTTATCAGCTAAATGGCCAATTACTACATGTTTAAAGGGGTATTCCACCCCACACCAGAATGACCCTGATGACATGATCAGGATTGTTTTAGACTTCGTAAAAGTAAATTTCCTTAAATAAAATATAGCGATAGTCAATTAAAAGCCACACACACAGATTTGTTGGCAGTCACAAAGTGGCCCCCATCCAGCTCAGTAAAATCATCATAAAATAATCATCAGGGCTCTAATAAATGTCAGCAATGTGTCACTTCATTAGAAGCATAAAGCTGTGGCGTCTCGTTATCGGTACGTGGCCTTGGTTCTTAAAAGAGCGGAAGTCCTTTTGTTTTGTCGTCTTTTCGGCCTGTATGAGAGGCTACCGGACAAAGCAACGGATGTCTTGTTTTTCAGTGGAGGATGTGCTATTCAGTGCCTTGTCCCTTCTCCCTTCATTTGAGTCATTTCACTCTCTCTTTAGCCTCCTCGTTTTCTTTTCTATTGCTACGACATCGTTCCTTACACAGTGATGCAGACTGGAGAGTGGACCGCAAAAAAAAAAGCACTTGGGTGGCACATCAAAGAGTTGTGGGCGTTTTAATGATGCTTTCAACTGCTATTCCTGGATTACTATTGTGCTTGTGTATGAAAAATAACCAAAAAAAAACTGACTAACATAGATAGATAGAGAGAAGAGTTTTTCTCCAGCGTCTTACCAGCAGCACTCCACTCACACACACACAGTCTCACGCTTTTCACAACTAACATGCATCCATAATGAACCTAGATCAAACACAATCCCAGCTAGCCTGAGACATCTGATTAAACTCGCACGAGCATCATTGTCCGCGGATGAAAAAAGGTACAGCCTGTGCTCTTTACTGCCTCAGACTGATAACTAGAAAAAAACAACACTTTTCTTTGTACATTCTTGATACAGTGCGTCAAATACAGGTCAAGTTATACATCTTGCCGACAATATTATCTGGTACCCGATTTAGAGTAGTCTGACAGAGCTGTTAATTGACACATCTGCTGACCATCGAGCCTGTTGTCACACTGCAGGCTGTGACAACAGGCTCAACAATGAAGGGGATCACTGTCATGCTTCACCCGTCATATTAATGATGTTAACCCTGTAATAGCACCTGTATGCTTTCTTTTTATTCAGTCTGTTGAGGACAAACTGGCCTGCAGAGGAGCAATGCGCACAGTGTCATCACACTCATGCCCTCTGTATGTAAGTAATACAGTCACAATTACAAACCCATGTAAGAAATAGAGTAACTTTTGTTTTAATAATGAGGGGGTTGTCGCTCATTGAAATACTTGGAATTGGAAGTTACAGCAGCTCCTTTGTCTTGCACTGACATTGCACTAAGAAGAAGTGCAACACCGTGTTAATATTGCAGAGATTTCTATCTAAAATGGCTTAGCATTACATTAATATGGGGATCTGATTCAAAAGAATAGACATCTGGGTGGCAAAAAGCTGCCTGTAGTCCTGAAGTCACACCACAGGACAGACCAGGCACAAAAACAGGCATCCAACTGTGGCAGAGAGGCCTGGCTTTTAGCAAAACTGCTCTTGAGTTGTTACGCTCTGGCAGAAAGACACAGAATAAGAAAGCAGCACAAAAAAAGACGCACGAATGCATGCGCACCTTCGCAAAACACATGCACACAAATGTAGCGTATTTCTGCATCTGTCTGTGTCATGTTCAGGAGAAGAGATGGGAGGTACGCATCGGCCGGCTGATGTGACCTTGATATGCCATTTCCATGCTAGGGTCAATATGGTGTTACGCAATACAAACTGCACTTATCCATAGGACAGAGTGTTTTTAACATATGAGGTAGATAAAATGTGAAGCACGAGTTTAAGTAATTTAATACAGAGGTCCAATGTCGACTCAATTGTAACCTCTCACCCAACAGTAAAGGATTCCTGACTACTCTCACCTATAGGAGGAAGCAGCTAGTGTGTGTGTGTGTGTGTGTGTGTGCTCGTATCCGAGTGCAGCATGCTGCCCTGAGGATGGCTGTGATGTAACAATGGCTCCTGCTGATTTCTATACACAGACAAGTGCTCAGACTGTAAATAATGACACACACCAACGCAGTCACGAGTCAAGTGTGCTCACACACACACACACATCTATTACCATGCATATACTTGGCAGAGTCTGGGCCACATGCAATTACCAGTGGCCTAACACGTGCCCAACCCCCCCGCCACACACACACACACCGCTTGAGGTTTCATGCCGACACAGGGAACGACGCTCAGTGCGACCACGTCACCAGTAGCACAGGAGAAAGTCATCCAGTGAACCACTCTGAACCTTATACACTGCATCAGCTTATGAATACAGTATGAATACATGTACATATGCAGTATGCAGATAGGGGACTATTGTAACAGCACAAGGACCTGCTGCTTAACAAAGTCGTAGTTTCTCTAATTGAATGCAGTAATTCTTCATCATTTGCATTCGTGTCCCCTTGCTTGAGTGCAATAAGTATCCTTGTGTCATTTAAATAAATATCATCATGCAACGTGAAGTAGTAGTAACACACAGACACAAGAGAACAGCAGCCCAAACCAAAACCTTTGACTGCTAGCCTCCGCAGCCCTGACTGATCACAGCGCTGCTATAAAACTATGGAAAGTATGTAGGGCTCATCTACGCTGAGCACTGCCCACAAGAACAATCCTTCTGATATGGCCTGATAGTCACTATAAAAGCCAGGGACACTGATACCAGAGAACAGGCAATGAATGATGGGGCTTAGTGACAGATTAAACCCTACCTGCTTCTTAACAGAGAGAGAGAGGGGGGAGAGGAGAGCAGCCAACACACACACACACACACACACACACACACACACACAGACACACTCAGGGCTTTCTCTAACCTTTTTTTCCCTCTGTGCTCTCATGCAGATGCCTTTCTCTTCCTATCTCATACAGAGCAGAGGAAGAGAGCCAAGACTGCAGGCTTCACATGTCCTTCAAGGACAAGTTAAAGCTTACATTACTCATTTTCTTGCGAGCAAACACATTTAAAAAAATAAAAATAAAAAAATCACTGAAATGTTCAGTTGCACACTTGCCATTAAATCTCAGTGATAAATCGTAGGTTATTTATTCACAAGTTAATGGCATGACGTGCACTAGTTTTGCTAAAAAGGATATGGTTTTCACCATATGAGTAAATTAAAATTCTTGCCAATTATTACAGGATTATCCACACACACACACACACACACACTAGTGTAACAGGGTTTTCGTGCCCGTGTACACCAAACTAGGGCTTATTTTGGAGCCCCAGGGTCCCATCCAATAACTTGTCAAATAACCTCCGTTCACACTGACATCGGAGTGGTCCAGCATTTCTATTGATCGGATGGTTTATCGTTTCCAACCATTCAATCTGTAAGGAAACAAATGATTGCGTACAGTATCAACAATACCATGGCTTTTATACAAATTAAACAGTAAGCTGCATCTAATGTATATATACACACATGCATTCATTCATCCCCTTCACTGCATGATTTTCAAATCCCTTCTCTGGATTGCAAAACAGGAATTGAGCTAAAACAATACAGCGAATCTCTCCAAAACCTTGAAAACCAAAAACACTTAAAGCTTTAACAGTAATGAAGGTCTCAAAAACAGCGTGGTCCATTTCTGGAATCGCTTGTGTTTTCATTCGTCCTCTTGAATACCAAAAATAGCCCCGACTCCCTGTGAGGAAGGTATAATTACATCAAAGCCACACAGACGGGGGTGGTTCTGATATATTTTTAAATAAAACCATTATGGGGTCAATGATCTATGTTTAATTAGGAGTGTGAAGCAATTTTTCATGCGTTATTAGGCTGGATTTGGATTTTTAATCCTCTTGACAAAAGCTCTAGATAACTGGATGCTGGCAAAAAAAACTAAACAAATGTGAGGAAATGCATTGTTTAAACAAAACACTAAGCTAAACTGAGACTAAGTGCGCTCACTGGATGAATGGCAAGCAAAGTTGGTACCTATTCTAACCCATCCAATATTTTTGGGCTTTTTTTGGTAATTTTATAAATCTTTGTAGTTATATATTCCTTTTATTGCTCTGCCCTGCATGTAGACTCATTTCAGGTTTCAGCAGCTATAATATCACATATTTCTGAGTCTTAGTGGTTTGGCCTTACTAATAGGAAGCAGTGCAGACAGATGGGTGTGTAGAAGTTAATTTCAGGCTTTGTGAGCACCCTTTTGTGAGGCAGCACTTTTTGAACACAATGTCAGCCCTTTGTTCGCATGTACTGCTCGAGTATGGAGCTGCATTCCTCGTCATGCAGCATATCGAGTTCAGCGTTAATGTCCACTACTGTCTAGTGATCCTCATGTAAACTCAACACTGTCGGCTAGTGGACACACACATACACACATACACACATACATCAACTGGGGTGGTGCTCACTCACTTGTTCAACAGTAACTAAACTGAGGGGTTTAAAATTTCACACTATGCCAAGTTCCTGTGAACACACAGGTTCCAGGAAAAGTGAGCGCTCCCCTTTTTTTCCCCCCCATTCATTCTGTTCACTCGACTGTTCCACGAATCCTTCGGATGAGAAGATGTGTAACTCAATGAGCTCTACATGCTCAGCGATAGCAAGCTGCGATGACGAGGCAGGAAATGAGTTTCAAATGGGGGAGAGCCGCGGATGTAGATTATGTGCGGGTGGTACACTTAGGAACAGGGAAGCGCATACAAACACTGCCACTTCCAGCCTGGAAGGGAGCGTGAGACCAAATACTAAAATCCAAAGAGCCACATGCCAGAAAAGAGGACAAAACTCATCGAGTATCTGCCATAGGATAGGTGTGACGGCTCCAGTCTTTAATTTGGTATGACTGAGTAATTACAGCTACTGGACGCCTGTCCGTCCAAGTCTTAAGGTGGTGTTTAGAAGTCATGCGAGAGAAAAGACGCCCTACAGATGTTTATTTAAGACACACATACAGAAGCTGACAGAATTCGTGAACAGGAGCTTGCAGGTCAAGTACAGGTGTTTTCATTTTTAATGTCCAGGTAGCCCCAATTAACTGTTTTGCAAATGTCACAAAAAGGTCTTTGATCATCAAGAGCTATACTGGCCAGAAGACACATTTCTGGCATTCAAGAAACTGCATTAACATTTGAACATGGCAAAATTTTAATAGAATTAATTACAGATCGTTAAATAATTTTGCTCGATATTGACTTTATGTCAACTCAATGATATTCCAGCACAAATTAGCCGTTACATGAGTGCATGCGTTGTTATACTGTATTTTTTAAACAAATATTTGCTATTAATAAGACAATAACTAAGTATTGTGATGAAAAATTGTGATTCTCATTTAATCAACTCGGCAGCAGAGTTGCCACTAAAACATCCCATCTGGACAGTGATAAGAGATCACTATCTGGCAACGTTGGCGTGAGAGAAACTCAAACTGGTGTGAAGGACCAACAGTCCGTTTTCTGAATCAGCCTCTATGGCACAAATGTAGGTGTTAGCGAGGTGTGATTTCACACATGCATTTGTTGTGTGGCGTTGAGATTTTACATCGCAACAAGGCAGACATGACTCGCGCCGTACAGGAACACAACAAGACTGTGACTCGACAAGGGAATTAAAAAAAAAACAAAAAAAACATCGGAACAATACAAACAACAGAGGAAGTGGTTTTCCGGGGTGGATGCAGACAGAGGAGTGAGCCCTCAGTTTTGGTTTAAGTAGTCTGTCAATCCACTATATGAGGAGAACCAAGTATTGTGGAGTAGGCTGACCTGAGGCAAACGCGTCCAGCAGAAACTGAAAGGAGATGAAGCAAAAATAAAAAGTGTTGTAACACGGTAATTTGAGGAAGAGGAGAGCGGGAACGCCGCAGAAAGACCAGTTAAAAATCAGGGCTTCGCTCACTCAGGGATCATTAAAAACAGCGATAAACCTCGGCTAAGTGCACCGAGGTCAAAGCCGGCCAAATATACACCCTCTCTTCCACAAGAGCCAGAGGCAGCAAAGACATGCCAAATTACACAACAGCACCTCGCAGTTCCTGCATGAATTTATTTGGATACACATTTCTGGATCGTGCTGTCTGGCAGACACACGGCTTTCAATTCCTTCTTGTTTACGGTATCATAAAAATGCTCCTCCTACACTTTTTTTTAAATACCCATTTTTTGAATATACAGCATTCAATATGTGCAATCTAACTCAATTGTAATGTTTTATAATGCAAGACTGAAGATGAGACACCTCAAATTGATGTCTGGAGGAGGCATAAATACAGCCATACTAGTGACTAACCGATTACCCATTAATCATCAACATCCCAAGTACGTAGACGCATAACAACGTAAAAACCCAGTGACTGTGCCTGTGACCCCTGACAATGGTCAAAACGTACTTGGTGTTCTTAATAATGACTCAATAACCAATGAAAACTCTTTGTCAGCAAGACAGCCAGCGCCAACAGAGTTTGATCTCACACAGGGCCATAAATTATTAAATAGGGTTGTCCTGTCACCTACTGTCACTTTATCAAGGGGCAAAGTCAATATATTCTACATCCAAGAAAAACAAGGAGGAATGGATAATTGTGGGGGTTTGGAGTCAACGCTCCCTTTCTCTTTTCACATTGTAGTGCCACATTCCCCCCGTCAGTGCACAGCAAATAGATAATGTTTGTATGTGCGTTTGGCCATGCTTACAGGCAACGGACGCCCGTATGCTTCTATACATACGGTACACAAATACACAGCTTAATTTCATCTTCATATCTGCAATGTTAAAAAGCAAACCTGTTGATCTAACAGGACTAAGAGATTAGTTTCATTCAGGTGCTTTATGGGCATATCTGAGAAAGTCCATGTGTTAAAGATGTAGCATTAAGCTATAACAACATTTTGACTTTAATGAGAGCAGACAGGATCCCCTGAGGAGGTGCATGTGATCAGCACAGTCTCTCACATATACAGGCACACACACACACACACACCAGTAAACCAGCTCAATCTACCGAGGTGACTCAAAAATGAGATGTCGTGTTCTCCTTTGTAGCCAAGGACAGTCACAAAGCAGATGAAGATGCTCAATGATCTCGCATGAGGAGTAGTTGCAACTGGACACAATTTTATAATTGCTGACTTTAACCTTTAAAGCCCAGATGTCCTTTTTTCCCCCCCCTTACACAGTTAACTTCCCTAGCATCTATAGGTCACTAAGCCTGTTAACCAGTAAGTGCTACCAGGAACACCAGCTTAGTGGGTGACATAAGATTACACCAGAGAGGGATGATCTTACAGACATCATAAATATCACTGTACATGCTTTCTTTAAACAAATGTCAAAAGGTCTCATGAGGGCAAAAGAAATTTATGTTCTCAACAGGTAAATCATCTGCTTCAAATGAGGCATCAGTTCAGCCTCTCAGCCGATCCGACCGACCCAGTATGAGAGTTGAAGCAATGATTACAAGAGAAACTGAGGCTGATGTCTTCACTAGTGTCCTTCTCTTCAGCTGGAGGAATCACCCTGGACTTCCCAGAAGCCGGAGATGGTCGTGCCAAGCCGCGCGGGTTACAAACTCATCATCACCGACTCAAAAAGCTTACATCTGGGCCCACCTACAACAGAGGGCTGGCCATTTAATCCTGTCATGTGGTGACATGATAAAGGCAAGGATTAAAAGATAGCCAGTCATCCAGTCACTCAGTCAGTCAACACTGCTGTCTGCCTGCCTGCATACTTGCATAATCAGCTCCAGTAGCTTTACTGCATTGAATTCAGCAGATGCACCAGGCCAGGCTGTGATCGTATATCTATAATGCAGAGTGCCATAAGACCCACCATGCCTCGTGGTCTATAAATAGGCCGGAGGCATCCTTCTGTCCCAGTGGATTTACACTAAAGTGGTTGATCAGACAAATGCAGTGACAACAGAGTATTTAAATTAATATAATGGACAGATTCCTACACCAACGTATTTAGCGTGTCCTATTAGGACACAGGCTTACTGGTATCTCTACATTACACGAATAAAAACACTGAAAAATTCAGAGACCTGTTAGGTTAAAAAGATCCTTGTAGTGCAGCTTCTCTTTACATTAATATTATCTCTTTAAATTGAAATGCACCACACAGGCTTTTGTTGACACAGAGGATATCCCATTCAATCACTCTTATTAATTTAAATCCACTGGGAAAAAAAAGAAAGAATAAAAGCATTATAAAATGATCGCTGTATTGTTCAGTGACAACATTGGGAGCTTACTATCTACCAACTATATCCATAAAATACATTTGTTAAAAAACAGCTACTCCTGACAACTTTGATGTCATTTTAGGGAATGCATTATATATATTTAAATAGATGTTATCAAGAGATTATTTTTCTTCAGTTTTACTAAATGTAATTGAACATTTTTAGAAATCAACTCGCTGTACCGTGCTCTTGTACGAGAACTTTGTCTCCTCAATGATCCAGATGTGGCTGTTGCTGTCCGGCCGGTCCAGCTTTGGGCTGCCCTCCAAATGTGGTTCAACCTGTGGGCCAAGCGCTCTCAGCTGCTGGTTGACTTCCATATGACTGCTTGCTGTGACAGTCCGAGGCACAGAAACCCATCTGCTCCGTCCTGCTGTTGGTATGCTGTCCATTCTCTCACTGTACCGGTTTTCTTCCTCGTGGGTTTCATTAAAGGCTTGTTTTACAGGACGGGATCATTGTGGGTGGCGAGAGTGTATCCCATCCAACTTGTTCGGTCCCCACGTTTCATCCTTTTCTAATGCTAACAAGTTTATGGTTTTCTATCCCAATGGCTCATAGTGAAAACGTGCTTAACCAGTATTTTACATTGATTTCGCAAATACCAGCCAACTCACAGAGTTACGCCCCTATTTTAAATCCAACATTTTCAGCATTTAACTTGTTTAGATAGCGTGCCTGAAGGAAGTCAATGAGTTTATCACAATATAAGGCAAATTAAATAAGTAAGAAAGTGGTATTGGGGGGGACAGTGGGTACTGTAAGTGTTTAAAAGCAGTTTTAAGAAGCTCCTTCTCATTCATATCAAACACATTGAACATTGCCCTTCATATCCACTAATGTCCTAATCAAGACTGTGTGAGGCACAGAAAGATAAGACGCATTTAGGGCATAGTCCCAGCCAAGCAGTTTTGGGGGCCAAAATAAAAAGATTTAGACAGTGTGAGGAATCTGAATTAATCCACAAGGACAGGAACTCCCTTCACTGAAGTATAGATCCTACAGGCTAAATCAGGCTGGAGGAAACTAGGTGTCAGGAGTGTCCAGGGTCACGGATTAATGACCGCTGTTATGTCCGAGTTAGATCACACACACACACACACACCTTGAGTGACACTCACACTATACTTACCATAGTGTGTATTTTAAGATGTGAACTATGAATACTCTCCATATGCTAACTGGACTTTAAGAAAATGAGTACATATGGACTGACGTACCTCAGTTAGCTCATGCTATAAAGGCTCACACACACACACACACACAACAGCAATAGCAACGTTTCTTAGCATTACTTCTCTTAAACGTGTAACTGCTTTAAAACGTTTTGTAGTATAACAGTACATATATCTATCACTTGCTAGCATCGTGCTGCAACAAGCCACCACGTGTCCTAAGACTGAAAGTCACCAACATATTTTTATAGCTGTTCACCCAAAAAAAGAAAAAAACAAACAAAATAAAAACAAAAAAAATTTAACGGAAATTAGCGAACGCAGATTTATGTTTTGGATTAAATGACAGATTAACGTGCGTAACGGTAACGTACCTGCATCATATTTGTGTACCATTTAATTTAAATGTCGTGCTCATGATACGTCAACAAAACAAAAACAACAACAAAAAACCATAAGTGTAGGATAACGTTAAGTCTTTCAAATGGGGGAACAACAAAGCTTTCCTCTCCTTGACATCCAATCTCAACAAAACTTAGGAAAACAGTTTGATGTCCAACTCTTTAATCCATGTCCACAATATTTTGCTATGCCAGCATAAATGAAATGTGTACACCAGGTTTAAAATGTGTTTAGCTCCTATTCCACTACCTACAGTAGTTATTAGCAACGAGGACTGTTATTAAAAAGCGTTAACTGACACGGCTAGCCTGTTAGCTTCACCACACAATGCCAGCTCTTCTCAGCGAGCTTTTTTTTATTGCGGTGGTTAGTGGAGGTCCAATAACAGCGAGGAAATAGTAACTTATGGAGACAATTTTTGTCTCACTCACCTTTTTCATCCGCGGTGCTTCGGCCACGGTGCCGTCACGGTTGACAAAAGCCTCTCCGCCGTTCTGCTGCGGGTCCGTCCGCTTCATAGCCGACGCCTGCGGCATCTTCGCGGGGTTCGGGGTGAGCAAGCCCAGGCTCCCTTCCACGGCTTTAGCGGAGGGCTCCGCTGTAGGGGACACAGCGGCAGAGAAACCGGCCTGGTGTGGGTCATTCCTGGCGAGGGTTTTGCCCTCCGAGGTCGGTGTCATCGGGGATTCAGCCGGTAAGTCTTTACCGGTGGGGACGTCTTTGAGCTCGACCTCTGCCATTTTCGCTGCCACAACCTGGACTGACATCGCTGCAGTTTCACAAAGTCCTTTTTTCCAACACAGATAGCGAGTCAAGCGGATGTGAGCGTTGGAGCTACGGTCCCTAAATGCATTCTGGTCTTCGTAGTTCATGAAGTATCTAAAAAAATGTACACCCGTTCCCTACCACCAATAATATTAACAAACACACTGATGGTCTCTTTACAAGCCGTTCATAAAACATTAAAAAACAATGAAAACATTAACATATGTATTCAATTTATCTGGAAAAACAAGCCTAAATGACAAAGCGACTACATTTCCCAGCAGGTATAGCTCCCCCGCGAAATGCATTATGAGAAATGGTGTTTCCAATAAAAGAGGACGACACGAAACTACATAACAAAGCGATTTATGTCAAATAATGCCCCCTGTTCACAAGGCATTTCGATTCAAAAATATACACAATGCTTTTCTTGATCACATCCTTATTTTTAATATCAGATGTGTGAAGTAAAAAAAAAAAACAGCCGGATGTACTAAACTGACTTTTATTATTACACATTATTAAGGCCATGCTGCTACATCACAAATCCCCCCATTATAACAGCTGCTCCTCAACCAATGTTGTCTCCAGATTTTTTCAATACTTGAAATGTTCAATCAGTATCACAGTTTAGGCTAAAGCACAAGACACTGCATCACGTTACAGTGCTATGCAGTATGTCATATGAGAAAATGAGACCAACAGTAAGGTCACACTGGGAAAAGTAAAATACATTGCCACCTAGTGTATATTAACTGTAGCCAAAGTGTCATTAGGTGGAGGCAAATGAACAAGCTTAAACTTTTTTTTTTTAATATCTCAATTTTATTTTCACAAATCAGGTGATATTTGTAAAATGTCAATATTGGAAAAAAAGCAGACTTAAAGCAGAAAGTGTGGCCAACACAAGTCAGGATAGATGGCATTCAGAGCTCCTTTGTAAAAGATGTTATATTCAGAAATATTCTGTCTTTGGCGATTTAAAGGCTTTACTTGCCACATTATGTGCCAAGCTTTGCAAATACATTATACATTATTATTTGTATTGTACAAGTCCAATTTCTGTAAGTGCCAGGCGTATCCTCATTGGTCAATTATTCTACAGGGAAACAAACTGCTAAGGGTAACTAAGGCCAAATAAACAAAAGTAAAGTCCACACATACTGTATTTACATTCAAGCTAATGGGTCAAAGCCCTTTACCACCCATCTGAGGTATGTTATTTACAAGGTTGGTACATTCTCAAAATACAAAAATCAACTCATCAACTAAACAACGTTTAAAATACAGCTCTGCATTGTATCATAAGCACACAGTGGTGTAACACAAACTTGTTCCTAAAATGTCTCTGACAATACAGTTTGTTGCAAATTTGTACACTAAAACTGAGAAAGTTTTCCAAAATCTGTAGTCGATGAGATGATGCGTCTTTCAGAGTGAAGCGCTGTTTTTTTACGACGCACCCCTGAAAGAGAAGTCCTGAAGTTGAGGTTGTATTCCAACAACAGTATTGAGGGAAGAAAAATCCACTTGCGGCTTTCTGTTGCCTGTAAACTACGATGCATCAGTTTTCAAATATCCACAGGATGTTCACACCAGAGAGGCCGAGATTTACTCTCCTGAGAAAGTGAAAGAAAAATGAAACGCAATTTAATCATCCCACATAAGACAGGCAAGATCCAACCTATCTTTTTCAATCAAAACGGCAATTTGCACTTCAGTGTGTGAGATTTGTGCTAAAGATAATCAGTTACTACAACTACTTTGAAATGACATTCATCATGTTAAAGATTCTTTTAATAGCATTTAATAGGATTTTGACAGCTGTAACGCATCATCATCAGTAAAATAGCAGCACTCACCCCAGCATTCCTGACTCCTTAGTCTTAATGACATAGAGGAACATGAGGATCGTGTGGAACAGGTTGTTCCTGCCCTGGAACACAAAATCAAGATAGGTTCGTGTCACTGTAATGTAGCCATAGATAAAGAAAGGTTTGTGAATGAGATACTTGTTCTATGGTCCTGAGTTTGCTAGATTTTCTCTGGGATATATGTGTCACATATTGGGATTATGAAGGCAGCTCCTTCGTGCTAAGATCTCTATGCATTGTAAGTGTATAACAACACTGAATCCAACGCAACATTATTTATTTCGTACAAATATTTTTTTAAATGACTGGTTTTTCAGGCTGTATCCATTTCTCTCCTCTGCGCTCTGTCTCTGTGTGATCAATCTGTAAATAGAATATTTAATTTTTTCCATGACAACAAAGTATGTCTTATAGTCACTGCAGGCATCATGCTTACAGTGCAAAAGTCAGTCAATAAATTTAGGAAACCCAGTTCGGACCAGCAGCTTGTGAGCTATTGGCACAGAATCCTGTTCAGTGTCAGTAATAGCACCGGTTCATAGACGCTACCTAAAAAACAAGATAATTCTCTAATATAAAATGAAATTCTAAGTAAGAGAAACAATTAAAGATGTCAGATGGATGCAAACTAATAAACAGTAAATGTAAGGAATTGTAAGGAATTGAACATTGTTCATAGTTTTATCTATGGCTAAAAGTAGCCCATACATATATAGTATGTAATACAAGTAATACCCTAAGAATATTGACAAGCTTATAGAAAGCTGAAAAAACAGATTTATTTCTCAAATGTATTCTGTTGAAGCAGCTGTTGGAAATATACAATGCAATGTTCCAACTTTTATTATTTATTTACTTTGTATGTATTGTTCCATATTTTGTCAACAATTGTCAAGTTTAATCCCAAAAGGAGTCAAAAAAAAGATGACTGTCACCTCAGGGAGACCTATAAATAGCAAGGACAGAGGTGCAGAGACAACTTAGAGACAAACTTCTTTTGGGATTTGATTTTCAGAGCACAAGCTGTTAAAACATTTGTACGAGCCTGAAAAAATGAAGGAGAAATTATTGTGAAAATGAAAATGTTTCTTTTAAGTGTGTCACCTTGGGTAGACTGTAGACGTGTCCCTGGTAGATGAGCTGGTAGTGAGGGGGAGTGGTGCTGCTCTGGTGGATGCAGAAGAGGTTCTCCTTGGTCACGTCTATAGAAGGTTAATACAATTGAGACAAAAAGCAGAAACACCACTGTCTGTGTGCGAGTGTGTTTGTAATTACCAGGTTTGTCCGGAGTGTGGCTGAAGTGCTGTGAAGTGAAAGTCTTCCCGTCAGGGTACTTGGGGTGTGGGGGTAGTCTGGAGTCCAAGTATGTACAAAATACATGCATGAGGATCTGGAGGGATAGACAGATACAGACAAAGATAGTTATATACAGTTATATGGTAACTGATTGTGCCACCAGCTTGCTCTCCGTGTGTGTGTGTGTGTGTGTGTAAACTCACAGCACAGTCAGTGGGGATGTCTGTGTCCCATTTTCTGTTCTTCAGATCACCACCACCATTCCAGCGAAAGGAGCTCATGCAGCCACTGTGGGCCAGCTCTGATCAGACAGAATATACAAAACACGCACGTATAAGCAAGTACAAATTTAGTTTCAGGCATACACACATACATATTGTATTGTTGAACCTACCTTTTACGCGATCTACTACATATTCCTGGTTGGGAGTGATGTCCAGGTACTGGACAATAGAGTTCATTGTGGGGATGGATGAGGCTTTCATCACTGCTGCCTGTTTCAAGCTGCTGATGCTGGCCTCTGATAGGGGAAAGAGAAAACTAGTTAAAACTAGTATAATGACGAGAAAAAGACACTAAAATCACAATAGATTGCTGCCATTTTTATATTTCAGAATATGATTCCTTTCACTGAGGTAGAAATGTGTGTTATAGACTTTCCCAAACTACTTGCTTTCTTATTATACACTGTACTTGTTTGACAATCTAGAAAAAAAATACCAAATCAAAAAGCTCTGCTGCTATAACATGAAAACAATTGATGATTTACCTCCTATCTGGAGTTCAGGGCAACCCATCCTCCTGAGCTGGCTGTTGACAGAGTCTATTTCCTTGACCAGAGGGACTAAGATGGTGTCACTAATCCACTGCAAAAGACACAGATTGATTCATTTTGATGCATTTTCTTACTCAAATCAAAATTACATGGTATTGTATGTACACTGTATTTTGAAAACATGTTTTTTTGAGTATGTAGTCCTGTAAATGCGTTTTAACACTCACATTCCTAAGTTTGGCTGTCCAGCTATCGATGCGGTCCACTACAGGGCGACTGGTAGTGATTCTGGCCCACACCTACATAACAGGAGGGGGAAGAGATATTTCATGCTAATAATACATTCCACTCTGACATCTACAGACTCAGATGGCAGACGTCTCATTCAGGATGTAACAACACATATTGTCAAAACAGAAAGCTTATTATCAGACCTCCTCTGCAGCCTGTTTGGAGCCCAGATCAGTGTCATCCTTGTGGGCAGACGGGGCCTGAGAGCGGCAGGCAGGCTGATACAGGAATTTCCTCAGACTTTGGGCATAATCCCCCACTGAGCGGTTGTAGTTCCAAAATGTTGGAGTGTGGTTGGGTGACACAGACTCGGGACTCCCTATAGAGGACATCAGTTAATTTCTTTTTCTTTTTTATATGATTTAGTATTACGTAATTCAGTGTATATTTTGACATATATTTTATTATATACCACAACACCAAGACACATTCCTTGTATGTGAAAACCTCCACACGTGGATGTAAATAATTGATGTATTCTCACAAACAGTCAGTACTGGCAAAAGATTCTAAAAATAAACTCTTGGTCTACATCTGCCTGTCCCAGATATAGCAACGACATACAAACAACATACTATACCTAGCTGGCTGCGGTGACTCCTCTCCTCCTCTGTGCGGAGGAACCTCTCCAGGCTTTTCAGATCCTCCATGCAGTCTTCTTTGCTTCCCGGGGAATTAAACACAGAAGGGGAAGTGCGGTATCGAGCCCTCAAACTGGAGCCTTCTGCTGGCCCGATGCTGCTCGGGTAGGGAGACGATCCAGGAGAAGGACTGTAGTTTAACACCTGATGTACAAAAAGTGGAGATGTTACATTTCCAAAACCCAAGTACACCGATATTAGGCTTGAGTTAAACATACCTTTCCAAAGGCCACTGAGGGGGAAAAGGGACCCCCTGCACTGCTTGGAGTCGAAGGGCTACTGAGAGGAGGGCTGTACCCCTGCACGCAGCTGGGGGAGAACTTGGGGCTGGTGGTGGCCGACCGAGAGGGGCTGAAACTCAGCACGCTCTGACCCAGAAGTGGAGACGACTGCGCAGGAAGTGGGGTCTCCTTCTTTTCTGGCATCTGGGGTGGAGAGGCCTGAATACCTGCAAGAGGACAGACGCCAATCAGCATAAACCAGAGTCAATTTAATAACAATTACACTACAGGAGAGAAAAATATAAATTCTTCAGGTTAAAAACATGTCACCAGACGACTCACTTGTGTTTCTCAGACCCAGGAGTTGATGCTGCACAGGGGATACAGCGATGCTGGAGGGAGCCATTGTGTATTTGAAATATTTCCAGAAATCAAAAAGAGCATTGAGGCTAAAGAGAGACGCTAGCACCAATTCTGTAAAGCAGGACAGAAAAGAAGAACACTCAGACCATAGAAATACTTTGGTGTCTGTTAGTGTCAAATTCAAATTTGTTTTATTTATAACGTATATGTGATATGCAACTTTACTTAATTACACTGACTGGAAAAAACAAAAACAAAAAGACTTAACTTAAAACTGTGTATTAAGTGTTAATATGCATTTTTTTTGTTTTGTTTTGTCACATCTTGTACACCAATAAACATTTTTCAATCAATGAAAGAGATGCAGGAACTCACCTATGTACCAGATAGGCCAATAGGTGATGTTGTAATATCGGCTCAGCAATTTCCCAGACCTAAGAGAGGGAAAAAAACAACATGCACAGAAAAAAAACAAAGACGTGAGATGGAAGGACACCAAATCAGTGCTACACTGCCACAGAACACATAACAACAACTCACATTTCGGTGTAAATCATGCCAGCCAGGGACATGTTGAGGACAGCCCAGGCGAGGACCACCTGCCGAGCCTGTTCTTCCCTCCTCATCCTCAGAGCCCTGTCAATCATACTGGGCATCCCCTCCTTCGGCGGGGTCAACATGACTTTATCTGACTGTACAGGCTAAGCCAACGAGCAGAGCAAAACTGCAATTAATGAACAAACCTTCCGAAGAATCACTACTAATACGTAGATTGCTTTAAATCACTCAATATTTAGCTAAAACATCAAATAAAATAGAATTGGTCGCATGGCAGCTGTAAGTTAGCAGATAGCTGACCTGCTAGCTAAACGATTGGCTAAAGTTAGCAAACATATATAAACAATGCTGAATTTACAAATAAGGGGTGGTTACAGGTTCATGGTGTACAGCAAAGCATGGCGTACAGTCACTAATAAGAAATTAGTATATTATCAAACTGTAAATACAACGTGTAGCAAACTTAAATCATTCATACCACGCTAGAGTGAATGACAACCACGGCGCTGCATAGTTTGTATTTTTAGCGGAAGCTGCAGAATCCACTTCCGGTAGACGATGGTTGTTTTTTTTTTCCCCGGAAGACGACATCATGACCCGCTCTTCTGTGCCTCTGATTGGCTTATCCTGATATTCTTCCTGAAGCCTAACCAATCGGTTTCCGATAGTAGTCCTTTCTGAAGAAACAAATATTCAAAATATAATTTAATTTGAAATATATGAAAATACAATATAATGTACACATTAAAATATGTGTACATTATATTGTATTTTCATATAATGTACACATATTTTAATATAGAAAATAAAGAAAGTTTTACTAAAACTTTCTGATAATCAGAAAAGTCCATTTACTTTTAGACAATAATGAAGCTGTTGCATGCTATTTTCTATGATTCCTTCCCCAAAATCCTTGTTAAAATAAATAATCACATTACTCATGGTGATCTTGTGGTGAATGTAGGTGGTTGAACTATATTCATTCATTATTATTACATAGTTCAAAACCATTTGGCACAAATAAGTAATATAGTGAGTGCCATGTTGATATTGGTGTCTATGATGCAGATAAGATTTCTTTCAGAACAACTGATCAGTTATAATTATACATTATATACTATCATTGTCAGGGAACACAAAACAGCATTAAATTATTTATTAAAACATTATGCAACAGATAGGATGGAGCTTTAACATTATTATTACATTTAGACAACACTCACACAACGAGGAATATCACATAATGCCCAGATTCCTGTTTTCAGGAGTCACACTTCCATTCACAGAGATTTTAAATAAAAATGAAAGGAATACAAAATCCTGCTTTTAATAATAAATAAAGAACAAAAGCACAGGCCAGTTAGCAATTACACATGAAAAAGACTAAAAAGTAAGAATATACTATCAGTAATTTAGTTGACATTAATGTGCAGCAACAAATGAATATATTTTCTATTGAGAATCAGATTAGGGAAAGACATAGAATGAAAGATAGCTTATATGAATCCCATCAACCAATATTATTACACAGGCCTGAGTTAAATGAAAAAAAAGAAGAAAAAAAACAGTGATCTTTATCAGTTGACCAGTTGACTTATAATATGACAAAGATTATTGTAGCAGCATTGATATGCCTGTGGGATACTAAATATGTTTGACAGTAAAATGGTAAATAAAATGTATCAATTATGTAAAATACTGCAATTAAAATTTGACAAAGTAACTGCAATTTTGCAAAAACTAAACGTAAACACGAATAATGTAAAGAATGAACAAAACATCTCAAGAGGCACAGTGTTGTCAATGAGGGGGTGACAAGGACTTCTCAGAGTTATATTCTCCAACATCTAAACCACAGTCGTCATTGCTGGCTGAGTCAATGAGTTGCTCTCCTCCTCTCACCCTGCCATCATCCTCCTCTGCGTTCTCTTCCTCCTCCTCCTCCTCCTCATCATCCACATCCTGCTTCTTTCGAGACGCTCTTTCCGTCTTGGGCCCTTTGCATATCTTGAGGTGACGAGTGAGGTGGTATTTGGTGAGGAAAGCTTTGTGACATTTCTCGCAGACAAAGTCTCTCCGGCCCTCGTGAGAGTTCATGTGTTTCTTCAGGTGGTTGGTCTTGAGGAAATGTTTGTTGCACTTTGGGCACTGAATCCGGCGTTCGCTGTTGCATCGGTGGAGTAACCATGGAAGAAGAAACACCGGTTATTAGAGACAATACGCACGTTACGACAATCTGTGCCAAAACAGAACTCAATCCAGCAGTCTGCCAATTTATAAAAACATCGGGTTATGTGTACGTCTTCATGCAAAATGTTAATTAAAGTTACATACTGTGTATGAGAGAACATGTGCTGTTTCAGGTCATGCTTTCTGATGAATGCCCGGTCACAGAGGTCACACTTGAGTTTCTCTGCACCAGTGTGGATGAGCATATGCGACGCCACGTGGGATTTTTGCGTGAACAGCTTCTCGCAAACTGTGCATTTATAGTTCTTCAGACCTGTTGATGGAGGGGGGAAGAGAAAGAGACAATCAAAGTAATTTGCCTGATTGGATGTCTATGTGCTGTATTAAACTGGATGCACTGAACTGAATTTGGATTTAAACATTGAAATAGGAAAACAGCATTTTCCTCAGATATCCGTTTACACATACGTACGTACCTGTGTGAATCTTGAGGTGCATTCTGAGGTTGCTGGGATCACTAAAAGCCTTGCTGCAGTATTCACACTTGTGAGGCTTCATCCCCACATGCCCCATGAAGTGCACATTAAGCTTAGTGGATGTAATAAAGGCTCGTGAACACATGCTGCACTTGAATTTCTTCTCCCGTGCATGGCCCTGACCTTTAGAGTTTGTTCTGGAGGTAACGTTATTAGAGTTCCTATTACTGCTGCTACTGCTGCTGCTGCTGTCATTGTTTGTTTGTCCTGCAGCATGGGTGTGACAGGGCCACGGCGAAGAGGAGGAGCTCGAGGTCCCATTGTTCAGCTTTTCTTCCTGGTGAGTGAGTTGCTGTTGCTGTGGTTGTTGCTCTTGTTGCTGCTGCTGCTGTTGCTGTTGTTGTTGTTGTTGCTGCTGAGAGTGGTCCTGCTGCGATGGGCTGTGGCTGTGCGGAGGTTGGTTATGGCTGTGGTTACTGTTATGGCTATTAAGATGAGACTTGAGCTCAGAAAAAGAGGAGCACTCTTTGCCACAATGGCAGATTTGGCCCTCAGGCACCTGAGGAATGCCTGGAGACATAAAGGATGATATACAATAGTCAATGACAATTATTGGATGATCATGTCAGTAATGGATCATGGTTGTTGCATGAGTCACATCTCACCCATCAGCCTGCAGTAGTCTCTGCTGTAGTAGAAGAGCAGCTCCTGATCCGGATGGATCTCTGTGGTTGTACAGAAGAACAGTTTACCGTTGGCAGGGTACGCCACCAGGTTCTGTTCGTCACGGGTCCTTAAAACACATACATACCTTTTAATAGCATATTGCATCTTCAGTTATACTGTTTTCATTAATACATGTTCTATTAATAAATAGATAGATAATATATAATACTCTGCTGCACTGTTTTAATTTCCGAGTGTGTTAGTATACTTGTCCACAGTGGTTATTTGCTGCAGCTACAATCACAATATACATTTGCACATAATCCAGACACACTTAACATAATTAAGGTGCACCTTCATCATGTTCTGTGTCATACCTTGCCTTGCGGACAAACATCATCCAGTTGCATTGATTCTCATCTGTTGTCACAATGTAGAACTCCAGCACATTGTTGTGGTACATCTGTGAAGGAGAAACGGGTTGATCTACTCATCATGGTTTTGCACTGAGTCTGACAACTGCGGTCCAACCAAAGCCACAGCACTGACCTTCCATAGCTGAGGTGTGTCCTTTTCTGGCCAATCAGAGAGGTCCACATTGCTACAATGTTGGCCAACCATTGGTCCAAAGCAGGTCCTCGGAGGAATAATGTCCCGTGCAAAAACTCCTAAGAGGAAGCATAAGATCATTTTGTCAGCCAGTGAAAGTCCGCTGGAAACATTTATAATGGTCTACCAAACTTGTTCCTGTTCACCCATGTGTGCTTTACACTACTTTTTTTATAAATATTTTCCCTTTAAATGAGGCATCTGAATGAACAATAATTGTTTGTTTTTTGTAAAATTGTTTGTGTAATCTTCAAGAAGTATCTTCTATTTTTCCAGTACAGTAGAAGTGAAATTAGCAAAAACACAAAAACAAGATTGAGTATAACAACTTAGAAACCGTCTTCATTCAGAAGAAAAAGCAATGCTACACAAAATGCCACAATATTTGTGATATATAAAGACAGGACAAATAAAGACTAAAAGCTAGATATACCATGTATGTTTTCTCCTAAATGATTACAGAACTAGACCAGGGACAACCCAGAGACCTGCGGATGAGTTTGGGGTCACGGTGTGGTTATTAAATATCACAAACGTAATATGTTGCACCTTAAAATGTGCGACATTGAATCTTCCGAGAAGTGAAACAATTTTTACACAGCTCTCTTAATATGAACTAGCCTCCTTTAGACTTTATTCAACTATTAAATTGCTTTATGTCACTTGTTTCTCTTGTTTCACTTCTGCCTCATTTTCTCTCCTAGCTCTTGTGTTGCTTTCTTAGCTGACTACAAACCCATCTTAGTAAAATAGATTATAAACAGTAACCTCAAACATTATTGTTACATGCTGTTTTAATACACTTTTAATACACTCTTTAAGCACCACGTCCCCTTCACCTTTTGTTTGTTTTTGCAAACATGATGAAACTATTCCATCTGAAGTTGGCTGCCTCTGTGGCTGTTTCTTTTCGAAAAAGTTTGTTATATTATTGATTGGAGAAGCTGGTTAGCGGCTATCAACAAAAACATCTTTCTTTGTGAAAGTTGCAGGGTTTGGGCAGAGCGGGTCAAGGCTGGCACGCTTCAACTTGTGCTTCCTCAGGAAATCCTTCTGACCGCAATCGGAAAAAGACTTTGGCACTGATTTGGGTTTTAAATGAATACCACACATTAACAGAAAGTGCATTGGGATTAAAAAAAAAAACCTGGAAGCCCAACCCTTGTGCTGGCAAATGTATTAGGCTACAAAGATATTGTAGCAGGTGTGTTCAACTCTAAAAGCCCCATAAAACTTTGTTCATGGAGGTTCATTTTCTTACCAAGCGGTTCGTCAGCCACTGAGATGCGAAGGCACAGTGGACGTGGCAGAGAGAGGCGAGCCCGGCTTTGGATGGGCGCATCAGGGATGAAGGTGACTGGACCGTGCTCTGGGCAGTCTGAGGTATATGAACGCTCACACAGTGTGCACCCTAATAGATGGTAACAACAACACAAACATTACAGGTGAGAGTTATTTGTATCAAATATACTTACTGCCTTTTAACAGTATCAAGAGCTTCCTTGATGTATACCATCTTCATCTTACTTCCATTCAATGAAAGCTTTTTGATATTATTTCTCAGATCTCAAAAAAAAGAAAAAGAAAAAAAAGAAACCACACACTCACAGATGGTGTAAGCAGTGACCATGTTCTCCTTGTTGGAGGTAGAATCCTCTAGCTGCAGGCTGGAGTTGACCAGCACCAGGTTGTTTTCTGGTCCCAGCGACACCTCTGCAGTGATGGGGGACACATTTACTGCCTCCAGCCCCATCCCAGAGTGTCCATGGAGGGACACCTGCTCCAGCTGGCCCTGGCTGGACATCGAGCCAGTAAGCACCACACTGACAACGCCTGAGTTCATCTCCCCATTTGTATGAAGCTGCTCCCCAAGTCCTCCTGCTCCTCCTCCCCCAGTGTTGCCCACTCGGCGCCCCATATGATCTGGCTCCATCCCCACTGGTAGCTCGAGCACAGAGGGTCCATGGAGGGGCATTACCCCACCAGAGGAGTCCACCGCAGTCAGGCCCTCGTGTGGTTGAGGCTGCCTTCCTCCTCCAAGCTGCTGCTGGTTGTCAGACACCGCCACCACCCCGACCCCGTCCATGGTGGCCAGTTCCTCTCCCATCCTGTCAGGGGACATGGGGCTGCTGACACGCGACTCCATGTTCAACCCTGTGGAGTCCAGTTCATGAGCACCGGCCTGGTGAAGGTCTCCCTGGCCACTGACCTGTCTGGAGTCCATGGGCACCAGGCCCTGCTCTAATGGGCCTCCAGGACCACTGTAGGGGTCCAGACCTGAAGGATTGTTGCTGGCCACAGACAGGGTCCCATCCATGTTAAGGCTGCTAGGGTGAATGTACTGAGGCGGTGGACGGTCAGCCAGATAAGACAAGATACCTTTAACAACAAAGAGATCAAGCATTCTGGGTTCAACATCAAGCATCCGAACTACAACAACAACAAACATCACTCAAAATTAACGTCTCTCTCTCACAAACAGTACGCCACCTGGCAATATGTGTCGGAAATAGCTGCTCTCCAGGTGGGGGTATGGAGGAGGTGGCAAGGGGTAGTTCCTCTCCGGCAGACCGCACATCACTCCCCTGTCTCCCAGAGGACCCATGGGCAACATCAGCGACAAAGCAGAAGGGAGGGAGCCAAGCGGAGGACCCAGGCTGGGGATTGCCACTGGCATACCTGCACCATAATAAAGAGAATAAAGTTGAATCCAGCATATATCTAAAGCATGTCAATGTATAAAACAGGGGACATATATATATTCAGGATATTTAAAGTATAGACTATATAGAAACACATACCTGGAGTGGGAATGGGGTTGTGTGTTGGGGAAGTGGGCAGACCCAAGTGGCTGGCACTCACAGAGGGCACACTGAGCTGGTCCATGCCCACAGGACTCAGGTTCATGTCATTCATCCTGGACAAACAACAGTTACCCTATTTAATTAAGCAAATTATCAGCTGCTTTGTTTTGGAGTTGTTGTTGTTGTTTTTTTGGTCTAGAAAACATAAATACATGTTGTTAAAACAGTGTATCTGGTGCAGGAGAGAGAGATTATAGTCGACATTTCATAAATAAAACGATTCATATTTGATTAAATGAGCCCCCGTGTATCATTGAAACACAAACGCGACACAAGTGTACAGTGTTAGCCACGTTAGCTCACCTGAATTCAACAACAGTTGTCCATCAGTAACCGTGTGCCGCAGAAAGCTGCATTTAAACGGGTCTTCCTGTGAAACAAAAACATTGGCATGAAAACAGCTCGAGCGCACCTGCGTGTTCATCACACGTATTACCTGAATCTTGTTCACACAGCTGAAACTGTAAGTTAAGTTAACTGATACTTCAAAGACAGCTGTTGGCAACAGCAACCACTTGAATACACTGCTAACTCAGCATTAGCCGAGCTGGCTAGCTCCATTAATCGTCCAAACTGAGAATGTTCAAGTGTTTCGGCTCGGTAAAAGTACAGATATACCTCGTTACCACCGAGTATGTTGCTTCGTTGCAAAAATGCCGATTATTTGAAGGGAAGATGCCTTAAAAACAAAAAAAACATACCAATACAATACCTCCCTGAACGGGGCCATGACAACATACTGCCCTCCTGAGCATGCGCAGTAAGAAGTAGACTGGGAGGAGTATTTCGCTGATTACAGGTCAGTTTTTTTGTCCACAGATTCATAACTGCAATTAAACTATTCAGCTCATTTATTTTATCAAATTCCCATTCACCATTCAAGATAGCTAAAATGAATTTGAACTGTACAGCAATGTAGTGAAAATTAAATATATATTTGCCATTTGTTTGTTCATTGTTCCCTGTGTTATTCAACAACCTTTAAATACTTTAAATTCAGTTCATTTTCAGTGTTTATGTTCACCTTTCACATCATCGCTTTTTATAAAGCAAGACCAATGGCATCCTTAAAACTTGTCTGCATGACTAATTAGGAACCAATCATTGATATAAGTGATTGATTAGAATCAGTAAACTCTGTTACTATAAACGTGACATTTGCATAGTACTTTTCATGATGAGGATTGCCTCACAGTTGCAACGGAAGGAAGAAAACGTTATGTAAACAGCTTTATCTTGATGAGAAAGCTACATGGCTGCATCTCCGCCCCGGTTCACACCCACCTTTGCCTGTAGTTTTTATAGGCTAACCTCAACAAACAAGTTGTGACATTGACTGACAAAGTCCTGATCGAGGACAGTCTACTCATAAAAGATTACAATCTAGATATTCAATCCCAAAGTGGCGAGATTTTAAAAGGAAACTCGTGCACAAAACACACACAAATGACTGTGAGGAGACTCTGACATTTGGGTAAGTTGCAGTGATTATGTACAATGTTAGTTTACTTTTGCGCATAAATTATTTGCATTTTATGTTTTACTGTTTATTTAACACGCCTCTCTTTTGTTTGTTTGGTTGTTTGTTTTTAGAAAGATGTCTTATTATCATGAGGAATTCATGGAGCATATTCCATACGTCCCTCCACTGGCTCTCCACGGCATCTCCATGGACAGCAGCGCAGCGCACTACAAGGATGCCCTGCGGCTTGGTCTGCCCTTCCACATGGATGCGGCATACCTCGACCATGTGCACGGCCAGAGGTTGCCCTACAGACGATTGCCCTATTTCCCCTTTCACGGACCCCTCAGTGTGTGTGATTATTCCTTTGAGCCTGCGTTCATCCGCAAAAGGAACGAAAGGGAGCGGCACCGGGTGCGCTGCGTAAACGAAGGTTACGCGCGGCTCAGAGAGCATCTGCCGCACGAGTTCGACGACAAGCGTCTCAGCAAGGTGGAGACTCTGCGGGCGGCCATCGACTATATCAAACACCTCCAGAGCCTGCTGGATCTAAACGTATCCGGGATGGAGATGGATGTTCGCAACCTGCCACAGAGCACAGACTGCAACAGTGATGGAGAATCCAAAACTGGCCTCAGCTACAGTGGGGAGATTGTTTACTAGCTTTTACTCTCTTCCTAATCTGCTGTATATTAGAGAAAGTATAAATGAGAGAGAATGTAGACTAAGCTATTGGTGAAAGGCAATCTTGCATGAAGCTTGTATTACAAGTGTCATAAATAAATCTATTGTAAATGAGTAAAACATGCTTAATTGACACAATCCCACTGTCTTTGATTCAATATAGCCTGTTTGTTTAGGGGGGAAAAATAAGTCCATGCTTTGAGACTGTATATGTAACAAAAAAAATCTGAACTAAAAAGTCACCCCAATGAAGAATTAACCAAGGTTTAGGTTTCGGCTACTATGTTGTCACATTTTTCTGTCTTATGACATTATCAAGCATAAACCAAACAGACTCTTTTCACAGCAGACGTTTAGTCTCGTAAAAGCAAGGAAAATCACAGGTATAATTAATAACATTAACGGAATGGAGTCATCATTAATGTTATTATTTACAGCTGTGCTTGTCCTGGTTTGACAAGTCAAAATTATAAAAAAAACCCACTGAATTACAGAAAATGTATTAACCAGTAAAACAATTCAGTATACGGAGACATTACCATATTCTGAACTTCTAATGGTTATGCTGACATTCATTATAGATTAACATAGAAGTGATGATCATGGTGTACATATAGCCATGGGAGGTTTTGTATTGTACAAATTAATTATCTCAGATTTCCATATCTTTTCTTAAAGACACTTTGTGTGCGTAATAACTGAATTTCCTTATGAATGCACTAAATGTAATGATGTTATGTAATGTATCGTGTAACGCAGAATAATATGCATTTACTTTAACGAGATCAAATGAGCGACTACCTCAACAACATATGCAGTGTTTGTCTGTACTCAAGTAAGCACAAACACGCATTATGATGTTGTGCTGTTGCTGTGTATATGACATATTCAAAATGTCTCATCCAAAGAAAGTCTGTCCTGTGTGAAGCTGAAACTCTTGTGTCTCTTTTTTAATTCATTGAAATTAACAGTATACAGATTTAACTGGTCCCCAAAGCACAGAAATAACATCTCACAACATCAGAAGAGTCTATTCTGAAGAAAGTCTGTCTTG
This sequence comes from Pampus argenteus, assembly GCA_036937835.1. NCBI lineage: Eukaryota > Metazoa > Chordata > Actinopteri > Scombriformes > Stromateidae > Pampus > Pampus argenteus. The sequence goes on from CM072882.1 coordinate 9,843,042, forward strand.
TTTTTGTTACCTGTTCAAAGACCACCTACTTATTGTACTATCTCTGGGTTTTCAGGAAGGTTTCCTCTCCTAATAGCTTGAGGAATGCATTTATCAGGGACCCCTATTAGTCCTGCAAGTACCTCCAGAAACACTTCCTCTCCACCCAGTTTGTGTGTTTATGCTTCCCACCTCCGCAGGCCTGCCTGGAAACAGCTTGCATTTTCTGATCTTCGGTAATATCAAAACCGCAAATTAGGAAAAAAGAAAAACATAAACATGATATTGTATATAAGTAAATGAGATTTGGAGATACCAGTAGAGAGCAGTACAAGTGAACCGTGCTGGTATGGAAGAGCGGCATTGATAGCCACAAAGGCGTAACATACCCTCAACAAAAAATGTTTGACTGTGCAGTGTGTGAATTAGACCCAATAATTAGCCAAGTGCTGGTACCCTGGGCTTGATGGTTCAGTGGCACTCTGAAGATAGAGAACATGAGGCTACTTAAATGAAAGCCTCTGCCATAATGGATGTTTTCTTTCCTGATGCATACAGGCTGATTCTAATCAGATTCCATGCAGGCGTGCAGTACTTGTTGTTACTAATGCATGACTGTGATTTAACACATAAAACAGAGCAAAAGATGTATAAATTCAAGGGATTATCTGGATCACAAGTCATTTCTAGAATTATGTTACATGTGTTAAATTCCTATCTCTATTCTGGCAATCTGTCTGCATAAAATTGCACAAAACCGTGTTGTCTTAAACCAACAGATATGGCAAAATGCCTTCTACACACTTTTATACACGTCTTTTATCCATTCTATTTACAGTCTCCCGTGATGACTGTAACTGCAGAGACACAGGGCCACCATGGGCCGCAGAGTAAACACACACTTGCAGACAATGGCTACACCATTCACTTTGTGTGGGTGAGCATGCAAACATCTGATTCAGAATATAAATTCAAGAAAAATGAAAACAAGTCAAAGAAAAAAGGGTGAAGAAAATACATGTTTTGAAGTCAATATGGAACAGCAAAATGCTCTGTACGAATGGGGAAAGACTCAGCTCAGATGTGAGATGATCAGAGAACACCTGTCTCTATGTCTTTATGTCTTTGGGTTGAGTTCTACATGAAGCTGCCATGTGTAAGGCTACACATTTGAGCAGTGTATAGAGATTGTAGAGAAGGGGAAAGAAAAATTCCTGCAAACATGCACGATGTCGAGGCAAGATAAAGTTTATCAGTTGGAAATAAGATCAGTGCGGGACCACCGGGAAAGGTTGCTGGAGACGTGTCGAGACAGAGGGCCCACATGCAGAGACGGAAACGGAAGAACACTGAAAAAATATTGATGTACTTTATCTTTTTTTTTAAATGAAACTCTTCACTACCTTTTTTTAAAAAAAAAAAAAATCATTCACAATCATTTTAAAAGTATCACTGACAAATTCATCAGCTTATGTATTAATTGGGAGTCAGTGGAGGTTTTTTTTTGTTTTGTTTTACAATGAATAGTGTTTCCAGTTCATCCCACACAAGAGTGGCTAAACCTATGTCATGTTTATAGTGGTGCATTTGCTGTTTGCAAAAAGAGTTTTGCAAAATTCACATTGATTGTCACTAGTTGAGGGTTGTTTGTGTTATTTTGTCCACAAATTGTTATTCTGTTAACAGGTTATAATGTTAACAGGAGGGTTAGGCTTTGCTAGTGACTGATTACAACAATAGTAACAGTCACATTATTCAACAACCCTTTCAGCATAATACACAGAAATAAATGATGTATCATTTACTGCGATTTATTAAATACATATTTACAAGTGGTTAAAAGTCAGTGGGCTTGCAGTTCGTTAAGCTGTTCCAGAAGAGCGTCTTTTTCCAGTTCTAACATGGAGATCTGACGATTCTTGTCACTCACTTCCTATCAAAGAAGAAACATAATCAAAGGTTACCATGACAATATCACATAGATACAAACAGACTAAAAGTATCATCTGATTGAGAGAAACACCTAACCTGCAATATGAAAAAACAGAACTTGACAAAACTTGACTATTTAGCAACTATTACAAACTACTTTTTGTGTTATCCTCATACCTGAGTCAGTAAAGTGTTGTGCCACCGGAGGTCGCTGTCTGCCACTGCATCAGGCAGAGAAGTGTGGCTGGTCCTGGTGACATTGGGCTCAGCCATCACAGAGCCCAGAGAGCCGTTCACTCGCTGGATACGAGACCTCAGGACGCAAGATCGTGCCTGGAGAGAGACCAGAGACAGCCAGGGCACTTAGAAACACCTGAAGTGACATCAGTCATAGTTACTGATCTTGTGGTATCAGTGAGAACATAATGAACCCGTCCTTTAAAAGCATTCTGGGAGTTAACATGTGTTGATGTTTGTTGATTTTCTCATTTTTCCTTCAAAATATATCATCTTACTTCTGCTTCTGATGAGGAACAGCTGGTGGCAGAAATGCTACAGCCAGCTTCTCAATATTGAGGCACCATTATATTTGTAGTCCAACACTGAAACATACATTGTATTATAATCAGTAAAATCAACTTCTGTACCTCTGCAGCACCATCCAGGCAGACGTTGTTGGTCTCGATGTTGATCTGCCGTTCCCTGTTCTCTTGCAGCTGCTGGAGGTACCAGAGACGAGCCTTCTCCAGTACCTCCAGACCGGAGCAAAGAGCGTCCTTCTCCTTCTCTAGATCCTTCAGCCGCTTAATCTGAAACAGGGAGATCAGGAACATAAATCAAATTTTCTCTCACATGTTCCTGCCTGCTGTTGAATAAAGGCAAATCATGTCTAAAACATATATTGAATTTGATCATATAACCAGTTTGTTAAGTATGTGTTTGCATGTGTATTTTATGAGTTTCAGTCTACTTTTGATACAGTTCATGGCATCTTAATTGATTAACTTGTCTAGCCTTGCAAATTCCTCAAGGGTCTATCCTGGGCCTTCTACTGTTCTCAATCTACATGCTATCATTTTATGGTGTTATGTCTGTAATAATAATAATGATAATAATAATTATCATTATTATTATTTAATAACAGCAGGTGACTTTGCTAACAAGCCTGACCATCAAAATCCCTGCATGCAGCTTAACGTAAAGAAGCATGATTGGCACAGTGTTGCCTGTTGTCTTGCAGAGGCCCCAAGGCTTTGTCTATCAACAGAGTCAATCTACAGACCAGCAGGAGGCCTTTAGTTCTATTGTCCACACTCGGTTGGATGACATGCACTTTAAATAGGCTGAAACAGAGCGAAAAACTCTGCAACAACCAGGTAATCATATGGTCGTGATCCACCTTTGGCATCATGAGGTCACACGGACATTACAGTCATTTTAAAGACAATCAACAGTGAGCTGGATTTGAAACTCATGACACTATTTACATCACTGGAACATAGTGAATTATGAACTGAAGCTGCATTTGATTAATCAAACTTTCAAGAAACTAAATAAATGTCTTTGTGGGTTAGTCAGTCTTTCCAACTGTTTTTTTAAGATAATTAATTTACAGTGAGTGGAAACAGGTTATATTGAGCTTTTTAACAGGAAGCTGTGAATAGCAGAATTGACATGTGGGAATGTGTCAGTGGGATGACTACAGTCACGCTACGTACAAAACAACACGCAGACATGGAGTAAAGATGGAATTAATAACTGACTGAAAACAGAATGACTCTATAAGTATATTATTCAAATGTATGTTTTTGTCATTGTATCGACATGAAGAAAGGGTAAAGGCTATAATTTAGTTAGTTAAGGTCAGCTTAGAGTTACCCTTAAAAATTACTCATAATATGTATTATAAATTAAGGAAGTTCTTCATTTATTCAGGTATATTAGTCTAAATGCTACATGCACAAATTAAATCTCTCTTTCTCTGTCTGTATTGCTTTGTTTTATCAAACATCTACTGTTTTAACAATTTGTTTTTTGCAAGACCGTAGCTACCATCAAGATAAGTCATGTCATAATAGAGTTGGTAGTAGCACGATAAACACAGGGTGGGTGTTTTACGGGCTGATTCAAGTATTAAATATATTCAAATTTGACTACTTTAAGATCAACAAACAGTCGTGTCCTTGTGAGAATTTTATTTCCAGCAGCTTTTAGACTCTCAATTTAGGAAATAAAATCCACAGAAGTGAATAATTTAACAGTTAAACTGGATAATAAAATCCAAATATTGAACCAGAATTTAAAACTCTTTTTCGTGTCTGATGAAAATTTCAATAAGAAGCACAATAATACTATTACCTCAGTATTATTAAATCCTAAGACCAGCTACGTGTATTTCGCTTGTCAGTGCAGTCAGTAAATCCTTCTTTCCTTACTTGCTTGTAGTTGCTTATATTTTCAGTGCGATGCATGACATGTAGCTACAGTACATACACATGTTTAAAGTAAGACTAATGAGGAATAAATCCTATCTTAGCACCTGTCTTTTAGATATAATTTCAAATGGCGATACTTATGTTTTGAAACATTTGCTTTTAAGCGCATGTAAATGTAGCAAATCTAAATATATCAAACTGGTGAAACTTTGGCACAAGACGCAGTAAATGCTTAATGTTACAGTTGTTTTGTTGCATTGTTCATCCAAACTGCTGAAAACACACAAAACTAAGTACAAGTGACTGTAGCTGATAAGATCAAATCAAGAAAAAAAAAAAACTCTCTCTCTCACACACACACACACACACACACACATACACACACACACACACACAGTAAAGACATGAGGATCTGTAACTGATAAGAATCATAGCAGTTTTCTTTTCAACATACACACCACTTCCTTCCACACATGCTCCTCACCCATAGGTAGCAGCGAAGTGCGTCCAGGCTGTAGAGGCTGGTCCTGAGCGGGATGATAACCACAGTATAGGAGCTAGAGCCGGGGGGACGATAGGCCATGGAGAGGAGAGATCAATAACTGACAGCTACTACTGCCCCGTACAGCTGGCCTGACAACAAACAACAAACCACAGCTCACCACTGGCTGACGCACAATAATACCACAGAGAGAGAATGAGACTGTGTGTGTGTGTGTGTGTGTGTGTGAGAAAAGGCAGGGGTGGAAAAAAAAAAACAGCACGGTGCAAAGTCACAGACAGCATGGTGCCCCCAGGGCGAGGTAATGAAAAATTCCACATGTCACTGCCATGACTGGTTAATCAACATACAGTGACAGAGAGCGATGGGTGGAGAGAATATGAGACTGGCAGTATAGGATCAAAATAAAAGAAAGGGAAAAAATGGGTGTAATATGACAGGAAATGTGAATTGTGGATGGGAGCTTTGAGAGGATGATACAGGTGTTCATCTGTGTTGTGACTGCTGCATAAAAACTTTGTTTTTCCTCAATCTCAACTTTACAAGAAGAACACTACACACAAACAAGGTTTTCTTTTTCTATGACTCATGTCATCCTGCATGATGAACTTGACATTCCTCCGCTTGTGCAGCTGAATGAAAGGAGAGTCCGTGTGTTTATTTTCTTCCCTGGTTTCAGGTGAGCCCTCTGTCCCGACACGTTCGATGGAATGTGACACAACCTAGGGAGGAGAGATCACACACACAAACACACACACACACACACACACAACAGGCGTGTTGTGCATGCTAGTGGACATCCTAACAATGGAGGATGGTGGTTGACACAAACAAATAGAAGTGTGTGTGTGTGTGTGTTTTGGACACGATGGATGCAGGGTGGAGTACTCGTGGATGTTCAGCCAGAGTACATTGACGCTAACGTCATTACTATGAGCGGTCAGCTGTTCAACTTGTCAATAACAGCACATTGACCAGCTGAACCAGCTTTAATTCTGCCTGTAGCTAAACTGGCGGTTAAATCCATTTTATTGGAAGAATTTTAGTCTACTATAGCTTGTAAATGGAGGATATGAAAAGTTATCCTAAATGAGACATTATTATCATCATTTTGATGTAATCTTCTGACTCAACATATTGTTCTAACAGGTCTATTATTTGCCTTTACCCCCTTAGTCATTATATTTACATTAACGATGATTATTTATATTAAAAAAAACAACTCTGTGTAAATATTTGTGAAAGCACCAATATTCATCCCCACAATATTGTTACAATATTGATATTGATGTATTTAATGTAATGTTTAATGTTGTCCATATTGCCCAGCCCTAAGTAAAAGTACCAATATATCAATGTAAAAAATATTTAAAAGTTGAAGTTCTTGACTCAAAATCATACCAAAGCAAAGGTATGGGAGTATTACAGCAAAATGTATACAAACTATTCAAAGTAAAAGTAGATCAACAATCTGAGTTGACTTTTGAAGTATTTTTTAAGAACCCATTTTGAACATTAAAGTTAAAGTCAAGATTACTTTTACACATGTGATGGGTATTATGGGAAATGTAGGATCCAGAGTTGTTGGAGCTTGAACCATAATATGATTAAAATGTCAATACTAGATATAGCAAGCATATCTCAGCCTTTGACTATTCTCCTGTCTCTCGTGAGTCCTGATAAAAAGCCGTGTGAAACATATATTGTGGCTTTGTGATTTTTCAGAGGGTGTGGCCGTGGATGTTTCTTCTGACAACACACACTCCCGGGTTTAACAGTGTCAACACGAGACACTCCCATAGATCCTAACCCACTGTATTATCACAAGCTGTAGAGTAAAACCCAAAAAACACAGCATTTTATTTTCTTCTGAAACATCATCTCTGTTTTGTTTTTCTTTATAATCAGGCGATCTCAAGAGGAACAAGCATTTGAAATCTACTGACTCAGTGTGTCACTATCTGACTTTCTGGAGGGTGACACTTTTTTTTTATTTGTATTTTTAAATGGCAACCCTGCTTGTTCACCAGCAGAGAGAGCTGTAAGTGAACACTTCTCGCTGAGGATCTTACTCAGAGCTGACATTTTGTGATTCTCGTGATATCCTAACTGGAGTGAGAAACTGTAGATACTTAAACAAATCACCAGATGGCGCAACACAATGAATATCCAGTCCAGAGAGCCTTCCTCAAAAGTATGTCAAGTATTTTTAGCTGACCTGCACCCAAAGCTCGGATGTGTTTTTCTTATATTTTCCCGCCAAGAAGGAAAAATCAAATCATGGTAACATATTTATCTCATCTGTAGCCTTAACTGAAGCAAAATACAAAGTTCACTGATCTCAACTATAAACGATAGGAACACTGGGAAGTAACTTTTTACATATTAAACAAAGGTAACACACTGGTCTTAAAAAAGGCTGTATTTTTCTTGTATTTTCATGTCAGTAGGAGTCACAGGCTGAGGTTAATCAGCCCCGAGGCTTTAAGACAGCACTCAGATAAAAAAACATGTGATTAAAGCTGCTGTGGAGGAATAGGCCCTCTGTGCTCAAGCATCTCTGAGACATGAGCCTGCAGGAGGAACCCATGACCCCAGAGACACGTGATTCCCACCAAAATAAAGCTTAAAGCTCCACATGAGCTCATATCATCAAGAACGTTAACAAATGACGTGTTTTCCACTCGTCGTTTTGAGTTGATTGTAACCACTGTTTTTTAAACAGAGGTGAAGAGAGAAAAATACTTCTGCAAAGATTACATTTATCTCACTTTAGGAAGCTGCTTAGAGGCAAAGTATCACTCTTGTCAGCAACCTTTTCACTGGTATCACACAGATGCAAAAAGCAAGATGAGGATTAGTTTCCACTGTGGGCCCCCCTAAGAGGAAGTTCACTACGTTGTGACAAAAATACATTCATACAAGCTACATTTCACATACTTGTTCAGACACAAACTGCAGTAACCTACCCACCCCCCCCCCGTACTGACTCTTTTTAGTCACCACTACTACTTTGTGGCTGAAAGTGACAGCTAGTTGCTTCCTATCTCACTCACTGTCACTACTAAGTTCACACATGATTTTAAAACAACGTAGAATCAAAAAAACAACATGGACGTACATACACGAGAAGCTAAAGCGGCTAAAGAGCCGACGCCTCTCTAAACGTAGCTTTCCATCCAGTACTGAGAAACAGAGCGTAAGAGTCAGGAAGAATTGAGACATTATTCCAGGCCAAAGAAGCCGGGCACTCCCTTTCGCCTCACGCACGCCAGCGCTGGCCACTCAAGGCTCACTGTTCCAGATCATAGCTCCGAGGAATCTTATCCAGACATGTAACCCCCAGTAACCACATGCTTATTTCAGGAATGAAAGATCTGTTCTTTCACGGGGCCTCAATACAGAATCACATTCACCTTCTTGTCCTTAGAACCAAACCCCAGCCGTGGATTTTACGAAAAACAAATCTTATTGCAGAAATAAGTGGACATAGGATAAAACTCACTCATTCATATAATTTTTAAAATAAGCCAAACAAGATTTTTGCTGTTTTTTTTCCCCCAGAACGTTGATAGATACTCCTCCAAGAGGATACAAGGTGAGTAAAAAAAATAAAAACATGCTCTGCACCCCCGCTTCTCCCTGATGATTACCTATGGTTTACTTTGGTTTTAACTTCATGCTCTTGTAATACAGGATAAGACATACAGTTATTTCCTTTGCAGAAATTAATTAAATGCTGAGACATACAGTATATTAAAAAAAATCTTCCATCGTTAAAAAAAAATCAAGAAGGCCTCGTGACCCCACATGAAGCTTTGGCGACCCCAAGTGGTGGTGTGGAGCCCTAGTTTGGTAACCAGTGGAGTAGGCATCGTACCTTACGAGGCAGCTGGACTTATGAGATCTGATCCATCAGGTTAGTAAACATATGCAACTTGGGACAAGCTGTTGCAAACAGACATGTAGACATGGCTTCAGTTTATGTACGGTAGTCTCAAGCAAAAAAAAAAAAAAATCTAGAAACACTTTTGTTCCCACGTAAAAAAAAGTGATAAACTACAATCTGAACTGACCTGCTGGTGGGTTGGTCATTACAATTTCAATAAAAGCGGATAATTGGATGTTTGGGCATTGAGAGCCAAATGCACACTGCTTTTGAAACAGAAGCGAGTGAGGACACTAGACAAAGTTGGACTCACCAGTGTTAAATCTGTATCCCGAGTCATCCCTGTGGTATCCTTGACATCACACCACATGGCTTCTGAGCACTGACGTTTTCCAGTTTACTTTCCAGTAGGCCTCCAGTACTCCCAGTGCAGCTTCCTTTTTTCCTTGAATAATCACACAATATGATAAAAACAGTCTTTAATCTGCTTGTTTTCTATCTTTCTATTTGACAGGTTCATGCAGTCAGACAAAGCACATTGCCGGATAACGTAGAAATTGTACCAAAGCCAAACTGGCCTTTCTACCATTAATACCATGGGCCCCAAACACAGTGACTCCACATATCTATGTCGCAACAAGCGACATAGATACTATCAAACTTCACTATCAAAACTTTAGCAGGAAGGTACATTATCTATCTCCATGATTGGACTCTTTTTATACAGTATTTTGCACTCATCCAAAACTGTCTAACAGATTAGACTGACTGCTGGTCATGCATGCAGATTTCCCACTTGATAGTCACAGTTTGATGACTGCATGAAATATCAGATCTTCCTGGTAAACAGCCACTTTAATCATAAACATTTCTGCTTAACAGTCACACAATTTAAGACGCCCATATTAAGAAAACAATATCTCTCTCTTCAGCACAGTCATTTGCTCCCTCCCTCATCCAAAACTCACAAATATATTCCATGCCCTCTCCTTCTCTTTCTTTCTCGCAGAAATGCACATATTGTCACGCTCACGCACAGCCCCGTACTACACGGTCAGGGCCAGATGCAAACCAGATGTTTCCCAGATGTAGATAAGGGTGAAAAACACATCAGCTGAAGCACACCACCTTTTCATCTCAGCTGCACAGAGCAGAAGCACACAACGCTCCTGCCTGGACTTATGAATGGTACATACGGTATAGTGAGATTTATTCCTGCAGCTACTTGCATTGCATTATAGACAAGCATATACTATTAGGGGTGATTTGACATAAATTAATGAAGGTTTTCTTTTTTTAAATTTTCAGCTGAAAATAAACGCACAATTACTCTTTTGCTTTGCTTGACTTTCAAATAATGCTTCATATTTCAGACATTTCTCACTCTCACGGAAGCTTTTTCTCTCGTCGTGACATTGAACTACTCTCAAAGTCACCACAGTGAAACCATAACAAGCCTCACAGAAACATATGCAGGGGCGAAAACAAAGGATTGATTTACACCCTCCCCGTCCCGCCCTTGAACCTCCTCCCTGTCCCGCCCTTCAACCTACGCCCCTCCTCATCTTCCTACGCCCACAAACACACGCTGCAAAAACAATATTTCAAAGAGCACGTTATCACCTCATTGCACCAGCTGCTCCTAAATAGTCAATGCTTCAAATGTACAGATAAATGCACAAGGGCAACATATACACACTCAAATACCTGCACAGCCCACCACCGCTCAACGAAAATAAATGTGAGACACTAATCTGTATATTACACCGGCACCCCCAGGCCAGCCCCTTGAGGACCCCCCCCCTCCTCAAAAAAACAAAACAAACACAGTAGGTCAGGGTCTCCTTGAGCACATTCACCTTGAAACGCAAGCTCCCCCAATGAAAGTCTGACAATATACAGCTGCCAGCAAACGACCTTGCTCTCCCTGCATCCCGAACATTTCTGGTGACCCTCTCTGAGCAAGTTCACACACACACGCACACACACACACACACACACACACACACACACACAGACACACACACATCAACCAGCCCATGAAATCAGGGCACAGCTCACTCCTCCTTCTACCCAGCTGGGAGAATACTCCCATGGAGACTCCTCCCATCTATGTATGGGATACGTATGTGTGCGTTTTGGGTTAACAGCCTTTTTAATTCCTCTGTTTACTTCTCCACAAACTCCCCTAAATGATAAGGAGCCCAATTAAGTTTTCACCCTCCAAATGATTTGCATTTGAAGCTATGGAAAACTTGCTTTGCGAATCTCAGCCTTTATAATAAGTTACTCCACATTCAGTATTCATATACCAGAAAGAATAGATTTGGTGATTTGAAGGTAAAAAAAATAGGTTAAAACTGGAGAAAAGAAAAGCATTTCAGACAGATTACTTATCCGGACTGAATGATTCATCTCTGAAACAGCAGAAAGTAGCAAGAAAAATGCTCATTACAACTTCAGGAAGCCCAATTCCTCAAACTTGACGATCTGGAACCAGAAGTTTTATGGCATTGTTCATCAAATTAATTTGCCAATTAATTTTCTCCCAACTCGGTTTCTCAACTAATTGACTAATCAACAAATTATTTCAGTTCCATTACAAATAACTGCTGTTCTAACACCATTAAAATGACTATAATTCAATGACTAAATTTAAATGCAGTTAAAACAATGATTCATTGTTTTTTAAATAAATGCAGCCTTTATTACCTGCAAACCTGTAAATCCAGGTTTACCAGGTCACGTTAAATTTCCATACCACTACTGTTATAGCCTACAGGTAACTTGTTCTGGGTTAGATCCGTATCTACTGTGTGAATGTTAGCACGTATACACATCTATATGTGCATGTTAGCGTATATGGATGAGCAACCCAGAGGTGATAAGTCACTTACAGAATTAAATCAGCAAATGTGAGGCCATTCTTCTCTTAAATCACCAGTTAGCAGACTGCTCCGAAAGCTTCCCTAAATGATGTGCACACACACCTTACTCCTTCTGTTTTTGACTCTCTTTTACTTGCTTGACTTCTCTCACATTTCTTATGCAAAGTTTCTGCAGTCAGCCTCTTCTTCTTGCTTGTGGTTGACGTAAACAACATGCTGCGGTGAGCCTCTGTCTGTTTTCTGCAACTGAAGGGCAGAAGGATGTGGAAACCCCCCCCCTACTGCACCTGCAAACCAACAACTTCCTATGCTCTTTTTTTTTCCTTTTTTCTTCTTCCTCCTACTCTCTACCACCACTTCCTGTTGAATTGAGACTGCCATATGGCACATGCAATACATCCTCTTCATCCTATCTCAGTTAGATGTAGATGTTGTAATTTGCTATCACAGTAACAAACATTTACTCATAGTACACATGAACTAGATTTTGTTGCATGCTTCTGTCTCTTTATTGACGACCCAAATGAAGAAAATGTCCTCTCTGAGATAAAATGTACGCGAACAAGACTAATAAAAAGTAAATCAGTTAACTAAATAATACTAACTAAATTCACATTTTGAGAAATATGCTCACTTACCACCTTGCCATGAGATTGATACCAAAATTTGTATGGTAATCATGTAGCTGGAGCCAGCAGCCAGTTAGCTTAGCTTAGCATAGAGTAAGTATCTTATGTACGTAACCTCCTATATAACCACAATTTGTTGTTATTACTCTTTGGTTTTTGTACATAATAAACAAGCTTGTTAGTGAGTTTTAGAGGCGCTACCTTCGGATTTTGTTACCTTCGGAGAGGGCCAGGTTAGCTGTTTGCCCCAGCTTCAACCTTTATGCTAAGCTAAGCTAACCAGCTGCTAGCTACATATTGTTCTTGGCCTCGAAAGCTATTATTACTTAACCTTAAATTCATTTTCTGTAGTCGTTTTGTTTCAAACTAAATTCCTTAAACTTTCATCACGTGACTACATGAACATTATTCACTTAGCTGTATCTGAGCGGCATCCTTTGATGAGACTTCGTCAGGCTATATTTGTCTAATTATCTGTCTGATCTGATAAAAACTTCACGCTCCAGATCATTAACTCTCAAACTAAATGCAATTGCTAAAGACTGCCTGCAGTTGTAGGGTATATATACTATATGGTTAGCTTTCTAATAGGGTCTCTGTTGTGTCTTTTGTTTGCTTTCTTCCACTGTTAATAAGTAACATTTGAATGAAAAAAGATGAATTGATTTTTTTTTCCCCTCCATGACCCCATGTTCCCCAGCACACCGTCTTCTGACCCAAGTCACATTGTACTATGTGACTGTTGTTTTACAAGCATGCTAATGTATTCAAAGGGCACTGACCGTGGAGGAAGACAATGGGCTTAATGACTGCGTAGCCAACTATAACATACAGCACAGGATTAGGGATGGGAGGGGTGGGAAAAGCACACCGAAACACACAACACACTGTAGACAACAAGAATAGGATTAGGAGTTTAGTGTTGAACAATAAGCTGACTGTAAATACAGGTCAGAGAACTGACAAAACAGTGAGGGATCATGCTGCCGAGGCCTCATTGTCTGTTGATGAACCCTCAAATATGACAGTGTACAAAGGCCGCTTGACACACAGATTAGTGGGGCATTAGGGAAGTGGGGCATCATCCTAACTAACTATTATGTATCATGATGGGAAGGACCTAAAATAACACAGGTCTCAGTTCTGTTAAAGTGAAACAGAGCTGATTGTGGTGTCAGTGGAGCAGCAGACTGAAAGGATTAGGGGAGGATAATATATGTTACATATATGTTTTCCTTTTGCTAAAGGGAGGGCAGTGTGATAGTTTTGGGACATCATGGCAGGGTCTTTAGTTTTTATTGTTCCATATTTATATTATATTTAACATGTCTTTGTGTGCATGATGGACCAAGGTGTGTTTTTCCATATGCAGGGGACACCCATCACCGCATCTGGACTTTTTGGTTTCACTTTATTTTTTATTTCAACACTTACGCATTGTTATTTAGGCTATGTAAAAAAAAAAAATATATATGGTTCCATATTTTTTGTAATGCGTTTTGTCTTATATTATTGTTTTGATTGAGAGACCCCTAGTGGCAGAAATGACACGCTGTGTGCTTTATCTTAAAATGGGGGCTGAAGTGAGATATTAGGGATGTTGCAATTACAATCAAGGTTTTATTGTGGAACTCATAAACACTTGAATGCATTTGGGGGCAACTGTTTTGTTTGCTTTGAGCCTTTCGTTGAACTGCCATGAACTTTAGCGAAGCCTCTCACGTGAAACCAGCGTTTTCTAACCATGAAGCATTCCACAGTGGTGACGTGATTACTTCTAATCCACGGCTGTCGACACAAACAATGATCACTGCTACCCGCTTTGATAATATTAAAGCGGTGCATCTCATAAACTACTGCCTGCATTTGCAGAGGAAACATTACTTGTATGAGACAGCCCATGTGCATGATGAGTGTGTAAAAATAGCAAATATATGTGTAAAACCTGGAATAACCGTTGGCCAGCTCAAAGGCCTCTCACGTGAACCTGTCATTGAAAAACTATGCGACAATAAGGCTGCAGCCCGTGACTGAAGAAGACTTGTAACCTGTGTCTGTGTAACAATATGAAATTGGAGAATCTGTTGAACCTAGAGTATGTCATAACAGGTTGAATGGGAAGACAGAGATGTGTTATAATGTTTATAGAAAGCAAAGAAAGGCTATTGAGCAGTCATTAAAGAGTTGAAAATAAAGAACTGATCATCATTCATCTTTTAACACTGAGTGCCCTCTTGACACTTTAAATTAACAGGCTGCAACTATTAACTTCATCAATCTACTGATTATTTTCTCAATTGATTAATCATTGAAAAACATCCATCGAGAGTCTTTTAAATTTAAATGTGTTGTTTTGTCCCATGAAGAGTCTGAAGCCCAAAAATATACAGTTAATACTAAAAAAAATTACTGTTATGTTGTTATGTCCCTGTTAAAGTTTTTTTTTTTTTTTTAAAGTAGGTTTTTCCTTATTTGAATCAATGATCTGAGGAGCCATTGGAAACTTAAAGCCCAAAGCCTTGTGTGTTCAGGTGAAATAAAGCTGATTCTGAATAGTTATAGTCAACATTATGTCGTCATAATTATTTCAGTTTTATGAATTTTAGTCAATTAGCAGAGTCTACTGCTTTGAATGGGGGCTCAAGCTCTATTCATCCAGGTATCTTTTAACTCCAAATAACCAAGTACATTAAAGGCAGCAGAAAAAGTGTTAAAATGTGCTTCATTATGATGCAAAAGCACTAAGAGGACCTGCATTTGACTTTAGATAAAAATCAGATTAGTGTTTATCTATTTATCATTTTAACTTCATTTGATTTATTATTATACATGACAAGTCAATTAAGAGGTTAACAAATCATAACACTGTTGTTTTACTTTATGGAGAAAGATCAGTGTTTTCTCTGATCCACTAAATGAACATGATGCATTGTTTTTTGTTTTTTTTTCTACTTCATAAACTAAAGAAAAGTTCCATATCCAAATAGAGATGTGCTAAATCTACAGTCAAAGTCAAAATGGAGCTGGTCCATCGCGCTCACGTTGCAGCTCAACGTGACTCGAGGATGTGGGCGCGTCGCCAAAACAAAACGTGATGCAACCACTACACGAGAATCTGTGTCACATTTGAGGAAATAAGGGGAAGTGGGGGCCATTAGCAAAATATTTAACCTACTTGTAGACTCTGTGAAGGGGAGGCGAAACACCAGAGCGCAGGAGCAACAGGTTTGGAGCAGGAGCAGAGGAGTTTTGCATCATGATAGCAGGGTAAGAAACGATTTATAATTATTATTAACACATTTATAAATGGGCACTAAAACACCTTTAAATGCAATCTTTTCAAGCATGTTTTATATATATATATATATATATATATTTTTTTTTTTTTTTTTTTTTGTTGCACTTCTGCAGCAACCTAACTTTTAGCTTGTGCCGCGTTTAGTTGTCGTAGGGATTTATAGAAGCGTTGTTTACCTCCTGGCTGCGTCTCAACAATGAGTGTTTTGATGGAGGCCACGTGACCCAGGTCTGTAGTAGGACGTCCCCTCTGTCCTCTGAGTCGATAACAAACAAGTCGCAGATAAGGGGACACGGACAAGACCTCACGTTTAGTGTCTAGTCATACTTTCAACGTGACAGTGTTTATTTCCGAGCTTTCATGCCAACTTTGACTGGATGAATTGTGCGTAGTCTCACCAAGAAACTTTACTGAGAAAGTAAGTACTACTTTTTATTACTCTGAGACATTGACGCTGATGATAAGATTATTTTTTTCTTCTGTTTTGCACTTTGCATTAGAGTTTATTTATTAATATTTTTCCACTTTTCTTATAACGTCAAGTTTAACTTTGTGGTTGAAAGTTGTCGCTCTTCAGAAAAAAAGTTTCTTCGTCATGCGTAATTTTTTTTTTTTACAACAGTCATTAAGTGCTTTAAATTGAATACTTTATGGCTGTTTTGTAATACTTAAATGACTATTATGTGGCTGTTGTGTGTCTAATATGAGTGTGGAGTGTTTTTGTGTGTCGCATCTCATTGACCCACATCCTCCATGTATGCAGCCAAACTGCGTCACCAAGTTTTTTCGCCAGACTTGAGTCTTTTTTTTTTTTACAAAACTCCTCTGGTGTTGTTTTACTCCACATTGCACGGTCATGTGTTGGGTTTGCAGACGCAGTTGGTGCATGATTATTTTTTATTTTATTTTTATTTATTTGTGAGTTGAGGGTAAATATTGGTGGGTTTCTCGCTGTTTTCCTGGAAGTGGGGACACCACCGACCACAGTGGAAACCTGATCTGCTCTGCATACCGCGCCCACTTCATTTTCGACGCAAACAACTTTCACTCGGAGAAACACTTGCAGCCCTAAAAAATATTTATCCTGTTTTAATAATTTATCTAGCTATAAAGCAAAAAAAAACAAAAAGTGAGGAAAATAAGGTTGCACTAGTCTATAATTAATAGTGATTATGCTAAAGTACGTACTTAGGAAAAATGTTTTAATTTGTCGCCTGCTGTGGTTTCAAACACATGGTTTTAAACAGTTTATATGGGCGGACTAGACGTCGTAAAACTACAAGCTGTTTGACTTGTGAAAGTGCTCTTCATAGCGATATATTCTCTAAGTGTCAAACAATTGCACAACACTGATTCCCCCCTTCATCCCCCTCTGAGGTGGGGTTTTTTTTCTCACAGACTTGTATGCTTGTTTCAAGCTGAAATTGTGGTTATCTTCCTTGTTTTTTTGTTTTTTTTTAAACTGAGAGTCACCAGTTCGCCTTATTAAGATGATAATGAAAAGCTTACTGCAGTAAAAACTTTGCTGCACCCAAACAAAACACAGCTGTCAGAGATAAAGGTACAGGCAACATAACGTTTGGCTTTATATAAGAGTAAAAAGGCCAAGATTGTTGCAAAATGTGATATTACATTCAAACATATTGCACCATAATTAAACTATTAACTGAAATATTAAAAAAGGTATTTTAACTAGGGCATCTTACCAGTATAGATTGTCTGTTTGTGATGCATATTACTAAACTAATTGGCAATCAATCATATTACACAATACTAATTGTTGTTTCTGGGGCCCGGTGCAGTACCTTGGTGTGCCTCTTTAGTAATCCTGCCTTGAGTTGAGATTAAGGTCCTTCAGAGAAAAGAGCATTAACATTGTTTAAATGTTGGTCAAACAGTTAGTGGAGTTTGTTGTTGATTTCAGTAAGATACAAGAGTTGTTGTAGTTCACTAATGCACAGGTTTGTAACCTTTAATCCACCAACATGTAAAATTTTATCTGACTCTATATAGAGATAATACAGGTGCAATATAATACAAATTGAGACTCAAGGAACAGTGCAGAAGCTATACTCAGAATTCAGCGGTACTGTGATAATTAGCAGCAGGAGAGTGCTGCGCACATTACTCACTTCTCTGTGTGACTCGGATGACCTTTATTGTTGACCTTTGGCTGCCAGACACCAGAGCAGGTGGAGAATCATGGAGGTGGAGGTTCATTTTGACACGGCAGGGCAGTGAATGTTGTTAAGAGATTTATTTGGTGTTCGTCCAGTTACCTGTTCCTGAAGTAATTACTCAGCAGGTTAGGGGTACATATGCATTTGATCACATAAAACACAAAAGGCGCCCAAAAGGGCAGATGCCGGTGCATGGGGGGGAGTTTGAGCTCTTGTAAGTGTGTGTGTAATTCAAGCCAATAAAAACTCAGATCACACCTCATTGAAACTAACAGGCCTAATAGAGCCAATGCTCAACCTCTGCCCTTGCTTTCCCCATTGTGAACATCTGCGTGTGTTTGTTCTCTGACAGGGATATTGCGATGGTCTCTCCATCAACAGCAACAGCAGGACCAGCTACAGCGTCTGATTCGACGCTCTCTCGCCTCGGGGGCATCGAGGCCCTGAAACTCAAAGTGGGGCCAGTGCGGAGGAATCTCTTCGGGCCAGTGGACCACCAGCAGCTGCAGCACGACTTCCAGCGACTGCTCTGCATGAGCATGGAGGTGGCCAACAAACGCTGGAACTTCGATTTCCAAAACGACGTGCCGGGACAGGCCTCCAACATTGAGTGGGAGGAGCTCAGGTGCCAGGACGTGCCGACGTTTTACCGTAGCTGCACCGTGAGGCCAGTAGTGTGGCCTGGAGTTGGGGCAGCGAATGGCAAGAGGCGGACATCGTCTTCGTCAGGCGACGATTCCCTGATGTCCAGCAGCTCGTCAGGGTCTGGGGATGAGTACCTGGAGGTGAGCGCAAGGGGGTGCTACCGGATCAAACGGCTGGGAAAACGTAGACAGGCTGCCATCACAGGTAAGTCCATGAAAAAAAATCCTGGTTTATATTTAACAATTTAGGAAACATATTTTAAGTTATTTTTTTCCTCACTTTGTTCTCTTGCCCTCTCCAGATTTCTTCAAGGTGAAGAAGAGGAGGCTTCTCCACTACAAAGCATCCTCCCGGCAGTAGAAAAGCACAACAGGACTTAGAGGAGGATCACTTAGTGGTCAACACCCCTCTACAGGTCGCCTCACATAGATATGTCTCATATCATATGTATATATGTAGCAATTTGTAACAGACTGTCCACAAGCTCATCCAGCATGGGCTTAAAAACTCCTCTGACACCATATACCTTAAACTTTCAGCACAAGGAAGCTACCATTTTTCTAGTTAATCAAGCGCAGATTTTAACAACGGTTTTTGTAGACAATTATAAATATTCTATATGTTCTATATACTGTTTTCCTCAGCTTTAGACTATACTGTGAAATAATTTTGAATGCACTCTTTCAGGAAATAACAGAAAACGGGCTCTTGTTCCAAGAGATTAATTGTCTTCTGAACAGGCCTCGGATAGTATTTGTCAGGGTCCTGACCTCAGTCCTCAACCTTTTTTTTTCTCTCCCTCTTGTTAAAAGTCGTAAGAGGTTTTGATTAGATGAGAGACTTTTCCTGGCCGCGCACCACGCTTACAGCCTTTAGTCCAACCCCCAACGGCTCCAACAGCTCTGGGGTCAAAAACTCAAATTTGGCTGCGCGACCATGATTAGCTCTGGGTTAAAGGTCAACGGTGGAGGTTCAGCAATGTGACTTAAATTCTGAGTAATAATAATAATAATGTTTCATAATGTTATACTATTTATTTATTATTTACGATGCTAGATCATCGTCAAAACAAAATAAAAACAAAAAAAAATATACAAGCAATGTGTAAAACGAGGTAAGATAAGGTGTTTGTGGAACCCTGTGCCATTGCCCCCAAATTATGCCCTATGGCTCACATACACTCCACCGTTACCATTTAGAAACATTGGCCATATATAATTTACACCAGCATAACATGGCAAATAATGTACACATTTCACCTATATTTGCTTTTTGCTTTGTATTATTTGCATAACGGGGTTGTAAAAATGTACTTTTCTTTGGCAGCAGGACAGAACATACCTTATTTAGTTGTTGTTGGTTTTTTTTGTTTTTTTTGTCAGCTTTATGCTTTTAACCATGTAGCATTTTCCACTCTTTGTCACAAATATATATATATATATATATATATATATATTTGTGTGTGTGTGAGTGTGTTGGTGTGTGAGGTTTTTCCACCAGTGGTAAATGTTGTGCAGCCGAGGCAGTTGAACCAAAGACGAATTGCTGTGCCGTCTAATTAGCAACACTGCTTGACTGGTCAGTTATGAGTCATAGTGTTTGAAATCCGCATTGATCTTCAACTATATAGTCACAACACACTAAAGAAAATGTGACCCATAACTGCACAATCTTCAAGCTTGTTGTGCTTACTTCTTTTTCTTTTCCTGTAGTCATTCTAATTTGTATATGGATAAAAAGCCATAACCTGGATGAATCCACTCCTACTACCTCATCAAATAAAAAATAAAACCAATGTAGCTCAGGTTGTTAGCTTCTACAGGCACTAAAGAGAGACAGAAATAGTCATAATATTCTGTTGTGGTAAAACCTGTCGAGTTTCACATCAGGTAAAGGAGTGAGTGTGTCAGAGCACGGGGCCCAGCGCCGCTCAGAGGAAACTCCAGCCTCTCTGGGGAGCCAGACGGATTTTGTTGTCTCTCGCTTTCTCCCTGCCTCATTTTTGCTTTGACAGCTTTCCTAGAAATAGGCAGAGCAAAGGCGTGGAGGAGGGGAAGGGGGAGATGAGGAAAAGGGACTTGCTTTAATAGAGAAAATATCTCAGATCCCTTCTGGATCAAAGGATTCCTCTGGCCGGACAAAAGGCCTGTGATTCAGACGGCTTTTGTCTGCCCCCTTAAAGAGTCTCTTGGTCTCTCTTTCATGAACCAACTGCCTCACTTGCTGCGAAAATTTGGCATGAAAGCAGTCGTTTTTCATGGTTGTACAAGACTACAGCAAACTGCTATCTCAAATTATTTTATATTCATTCACTTTGTTTTTATCATCTGTGTGTGTGTGTGTGTGTGTGTGTGTGGGACAGATGTTTGTGTGCACCTACTTTCTCTGTGTTAAGTCTATATTAACTTATTTTTTTGTTTGTATTATTTGAGGGGAAATAATTACACATTCCCATTTTTTTGTCGCTATAACTAACGAATCGTGTTATTTCTTAAACTATATCTTTGCACTACTTTAAACATTGTTGACAAGAGAACTATTTTTTTATGATAATCCTTCATAAAAGATCTTCAGATCTTCACTCAGCGACTGCGGCACAGATGAGGAATTATATCTTGCTCTCCCACCAGACTGTCTCAAATTTTTTGGACCATTTTTTTTCATTGGTTAGGCTTCCTCAAGTCTGCTGGGAGGAAAAAAATAAAAGTAAAACTAAAACAACAAATGTCAAGATAGATCCGTTAATATGTCTCTGTGCCCAAACAAACTTTGCTTTCCTAATTGAACTGTCGCAGCTATATCAGTGTAATATTTTTTTTACTCTGTATGCATGAATGTATGATATTTGTATATCATTTGTAATAGTTTTATTGTAAAATACTGGTTTGTTTATCCTTGCAACATATACATATATATATGTTAACATATATAAATGTATGGGATTAGAAACAGTAATATTTGTAAAGAAAATGTAAAGAGATTCAATTGCTGGGTTGTTTGTGCACTGTTGCCTTTCATGTTGTTGATTTCATATAGTGTGCTCAAATTAATAAAATGTTCATGATTGATAATGATATAAACTACAAAAGACTGCTATGAAGTTTTCTTCCTACCCTTTAAGTGTTTTAAGCATTAGAAGCCCCCCTGGTGGTTTTGAAGTAATATCGCATGTAAATCTGCATCTCGACTATTTACTAGTTCTTAGGTATTATATTGTATTTCATTTGACAACAATAACATGGCTTAATGTATCTTAAAAGTTAGTTAACATCCATTTTTCAAAATGTAATTTGCATTTATTTCAAAGGAAATTTGCTATTACACTTATTAAACCATGACACACTTGTGAAGTACACACAAATAAAAATAAAAAGTTTAAAAATACACCACAGATAGAATACCACATGTTAAAAGCAACGTGCGTGATGATCTGTGGATCTGCATGATTTGAACCAAAAACAATCATTCTCCAAATGTTGACTGGTTACGGACAACAGTATCATAAAGTAGACAACTCGTCCAAACATTCACTAGCATAAAGCTGGTGTACGATCATATCACTTTCCCACACTTTAAATGTCAGTAAATACAACAGAAGACCGGTATTTTACATTCCTTTGCTGAATCAAGTTCATTGAACAAACAAATGTGCAGCTTCCACTACAATCAGGTAAATGTCAGTTTGCAGATCACACTGAAATGTATCATCACACTGTAAAGTACAAGTGTGAGCAATAAAGGACCGAGTGTGTTTCTATCTGTGAATCCAGACACTAAAAATGGAGGTGTAAACATTCCACTGTACAAGAAGCGAAATTAGAAAGACACTTATACAGTAATGAGGGGACCCTGCCTCTCAAATTAAATGCTTTACAGTACAATTTCTAACCCTGATTACATTCAAATGTAAAGAAGAGAAAGTAAGTGGATGCAAGGTGCAAGTTTCCCTAAACCCAGCTGAGATCTAGGCCATTTACTCTTTTTAGACTTGGCTTAATCACCATAATAGTCAACGAGTGCAATATCCAATATTTCAACCAAAAACTAAAAATATTGTACATATCTACAGAAACTGACAATATATTTCAACATTACAATTATTAATCACATTATTTAGGCAATCTTGAAATGCAAAAGGGCCTGATCCTGAAGTTAAGAACTCCTGGTTTAAAAAGCCCAAATTGATTAATCTAGATTCAAGTACTACAGTTCATGTAAAAACTATTTATAATTATTTCAAGCCTAAAATATATACACGAGTACCTCAGTCAGTTCCTTTTCAAAGCTTCTTTCAATCAAGCACTTTAGCACTAAATCCTCGTATTTATCCTACAGGAGGTGCACATTTACATTTTAGGGCTTTTAGTGAGTGGATAAGACGTTAGTGTTGTGTTCAAAGACTCTTGGCCTTCAGGGCACCTTCACCATTGTGGATTTTCCACATCCTGAAACTCACCTAAGGAGCCGTTTGAGCAGCTCTGCTGTGTTGTTTGATATGAGAAAACATTAAACATTACTGGCAGATGATCAGGCTTTCATAACTGCCGCTGCAGCGCTCGTCTGTCTCTCCACATGGCACGCACCTCCTTGACGATCAGGGGAGTGATGAATAAAATGCTGCCCCCTGTCTGTAATGTAAAAAAGTCACACATGAGCACGGATTGATGTTTTGTTCATTTGTGGTGTTCGATCGATTCAGAAAGACAAATGAAGAGGAAAAAAGGAAGAAGGACGTTACATAAACATCAAGATATCAGCTAGTATTAGTATTATTTTACACACATTTAAAACATGCTACATCCATTATTATACTGAACAGGACAAGCTGTATTTATGACCTTACCATGACAATAAAGAAGTAGAACACACACATCCAGCCCAGCTTGCTCTCAATCAGGGACACCAGGTACTAGAGGATAATGGAGATATAAATTGCTGTTCCTTTTGTAGTGTTCTATGTAACGCACGTTGCAGTACATGAAATAGACTAGTCCTGTATTTTTGTTTACCTGTCCCCCAGCAGCTCCTATACTTCCAGTTCCATCCACTATGCCTGTAACGGTAGCCAGAGCCTCCTGGTTGCCCCTGACAGCCTCCTGTCTTCCAAGGTCGGCAGATATGGCCGAGCTGATCATGTTGGACGGGCCACCAATAAAGAAGCCAGTGGTAGCCAACAGCGCAGCGTTTATCACCTGGTCATTAGGCGAGTCTGAGAAGGATGGAGGAGAAGGAGGAGGCCGGGAGAGCATCAAAATGCTTGTTGGCAATTGTGGAAAAGACCAGTATTAAATTTGTTTTTATATTTTGACCTTTTATACTCACGGCTGTATCCCACCAGAGCTCCCATCGCCAGCGCCAGACTCATGGCCAACACCGGCGCTCTCTTTCCCATGAAGTCAGAGATCAGACCCTGAAGTGTTCCCCCTGATTCAGAAAAAAAAAAAAGATTACAAAGACAAGAAAAGAAAAAAAAAGTTAAAACTTTAAAGAATGTTTAATGTTGTATTAAAGAGACAAGGCATACAAACAAACATATTGGCTATATTCTGTCCTGTTTTTAACTGTAACAATGTCCATTGAAAAAAAGGCGCGTATTTTTAAACGAATGTGAAAAATATATCACCGATGATTCCTCCGACATCGTACCACACAGACAAGCGGTCGGCCTCAGCCTCCTTCCAGCCGAAGTTGTTGCTCAGGTAGAAAGGAAGCCAGAAGAAGAAGGAGTAGTTGACCAGCTTCAGACATGCATACGCCAGAGAATACTGCAGTACAAACAGAAAGCGAGATAATATAGGGTTAAAAAAATTTATCCATGAAACCAAATGATCATACAAAATGAAATACAGCACAGCATACAACAGTCTGGTGAGCATGTGTTTCATTTGTCTTGACATGTCGGAGCTGCAGACTTACAGGCAGCACTCCAGGCAGACAGAAAGCCTGCAAGAAGCTGACGGCTTGAGTAGACTCGGACGGAGGTTCGTCCGGCTGCTGGTCTGAATGGTGTCCTCCACTGTACACCTCATCCTCCTCGTCGCTCATCAGAGGTTTGTGGCTGTCTGTGTCCGTCTCCACCGGGCCGAGTCCAGTCTCTGCCTCCAAACTCAGACCTGGCACGCGCACAACAAATATTAAAGCCGTGCCTGAATTCAGGGTGGGTGATACAAACACTGAATTGTTTCCATTTCAGACACAGTTTAAAGTCGCAATATGACCTGTGCGAGTACACACAAACACATCAAAACATTTAATCTCTCGGTTATGTGGAATATTTCGATGTTCCTTGCAGTGCTTACCGACTTCTTTTGGAGACGTGAGTAGGCCGAAGAACACCACAACTCCACCAGCAAACTGCACCACTGAGGTTACCAGGAAGGCATACTGCATACACCGCCACACATTACGTTAGCATTTAGATGCTGAGAATAAAATGGTAATGGTAAAAAGGCACCAATCACGTGTGTTTGTGTGTGTGTTTGCGCTTCACCTCGTATCCATACTTGAGCACGCTAGATGCCAAGAAGGCGCCCAGGATGTTTCCGACGGAGGCACAAGCGCTCCAAAGGCCGAACACAAAGCCTCGCCTGGAAAAAGGAAACAAAATACTTCCAGACTATTTTATGTAACGTTTAACAAGTGTAATGATTTGCTACAACGCCTAACCATGTGTGTTCATGAGAAGGGACAGGTGATCCAAGTGCCAGTTTAAGCGGACAAATAAAGTTATATCTTATCTTTACAAAGCACAACAAAATGTGCTATAATTGCCGAAAATGCAGCCTCACAGGCGGCTCACTGACTCTCTATTTTTATATTCAGCAAGTTATGTTTACAAGTTCTGCTGTGGAGGAAAACTGAGTCTAAATGGCGCCTATGTTCGGGCAGCAGCATCGGTGAATGGGTGTCATTGTGTGAGTGGGAGCGTATGCGTGCATCATAGAGCTCTAACTGACAGGCTTGACTATAAGTATTTCTAAGCTGAAAAGACGCTGCAGAATGTGACTAAACATACCCACTGGTAAAATTTAAGGGGCAGTGTCAAGATAAAAGCAGGTTTTGTAAAACAGAAATGTCACACACCCCGTCTTGCCGAACCAGTTGCCCATGACGGCCACCACACAGGGCCAGACGGTGGACTGCAGCAGGCCGTTCAGCACCCACAGGCTGCAGTACAGATAGACGTTGTAGATGTGGAGCCATTCGGTCAGAGTGCCAAACACAAACTCCTGCAAACACACGGAGAGCAGTTTGTACTCCATAATATGAGGATGTAAAAATCACCTCGAGTTTTGATGCCAGCAATGACTTTATCCTGTAGTATATATTTTCACTTCCTGAATATCTTGGAATTTGACTTCTTCCAAAAGCAGAAAAAAGGGCTTGAAAGATGCACCATGGAGAATTTATACTAACATAAGTGTGACCACAAGGGGACACTATCAAAGATTAGATGTATACTGTGGGTCAACTTCTGGTCTGTGTACTCACCACTGCAGCAGAGCCACACAGGCCGAAGCAGAGCACGTAGCGGAGGTTCATCCTGTCCCCAACCACGCCGCTGAAATATAGACCCTGTGGGGACAAGACCAAAGAAATCTTACAACCTGCCTGGACAGGCTGCCAACCTATCACTGAGCTTCTGTTTAATTTCACATGATTTATATATTTATATTCGTTAGGCGGATTTTACACCTGCAGAAGAAATTTGAACATGTATGAGGTTCTCATGTCAGAAGTTCATCAAACACAGAAAATCATGTTCCCTACTCACCACAGCATATGAGAAGAGAAAGATGGAGTCCAGAGCTCCCAGAAACAGAGTGGCCTGCTTTTCATCTGCAAACAGATGATTGTCCTCCCATGTCTGGGACAGTCAAAGACAAGAACATTTATTATGTGCCGTTTATCTATGACAGGGGTTTAAATGTCGTAATACTTTCCCACAAAACCTGATACAAGAAATGTTTTGTCGCTGTCTATTTTACATTGAATTGTACTGTGAAAAATGATGCAAGTTATCACACTATGTGCATTAATTAATTATACTGTAGTGTAGTACCTGGCCGGGGGAGAAAGCGGGTGCGCTTTCATTCTGGACTGATGGCGTCCACTGCGCTGAGATGCTCACTTTCACATTGCTGAATGTCTTCCTGGACGCATGCAGTAACACATAGCTGGAAGAGACAGAAAGCGCTTTACTCAGCAAGTAAGATAAATTTGAGGGTGAAACCTGCTTTAAAAACCATCTGTGTATAATGGCCGGGTCAATGATTATATGTCAGCCAGAGGGGATGCTCTTTATTCTTTTTGCTGAAGGTTTAATTTCACAGTAGTAGCTTGTATATTCAATATCTTTATATCTAAGAAACAAGAAGCCAACATCCTGTTCAACTTTCAACTTTTCCGCTGAACTGCCATATTAAATCTGCTGCTGAGGGCACTTTGTTCCTGATAAGAGTGTCATGACATTGGCCAATAAGTACTGTAATTAAAGATTAACTATACTGACTGGGGGGATCTTACACAAAAAAGATGATGATAAATATGTCTCATGTACTGTTTATATTGATTCAGCTTCTCTTTTTTAAAATTACCTGATTTTTCTTCAGTTTGTTAAAGCTCTGATGTGAGCAATGCCTCATGCGGACATAAAAAAAATATATATTTTACTGTTACAGTATAAAAGTTTCCTTACTTTTTAAACATCAAGACTTTTTCAATTTGTGTAGCAACCCTATAGATTGGAAATCAACATACATAGTCTATCTTGTCTGACCTGACTTAGCCCTAAAAACCTTTGACCTAAATGAACAACTCACATCTATTCAGTGTTTTTACACTACCTACATTGATATATCCCTTTCACTCTGCATCATCTCTTATGCAATTTCTTTTCTTTCTTGTGGTTCATATGAAGCTCAGCAGGCCAGTTTTTGGTTCAAATCTGCGACACAACAGTTGGAAATCTCATTTTTCCCATTTAGACTCTTTCCAGTTGATATACAGTAAAGCAAAATAGATAATTAATCAATCAATCAATCAATCAATCAATCTAAAAAACCAAAATGCCATATGTTTAAAATTCTCAAACAGGGTTGAGGAAAACTTTTAAGGCAGGATGGTAGGGTGGGGCCAGATTACCTAAAAAAGGTGAGGAGGAAGGCAACCAGATGATGATGAGTGTACTGTGACAGGTAGCCACAGCACGAGGGAGGCATCACAGGGGCGGCCGGAGGGAGGAAGAGGAGGTGGCGTTGGTGGAGAAACAGCGACAGGAGAGGGAGGGGGTTCAGCTAAAGGCTCCCGACTACACCAGATGGGACACACACATCACTAGAGCAAAGACAAAGCTCGGTATGAAAAGAAGAATTTTAATTGTTGGTTGTAGGACTCTGCAAAACTCCTAACAGGAGGAAGGACCCATGATAGATGTTAGATAAACCCAAGTACCACATATCAATGCAATATCCCAAAGTTTAAGGGAAGATGTTCAGACTTTACTTTCATTTTACCTGAATGTTCCTCAAACTGGTCCTGGATAATTCCTGCACTAGGATCCATCCCCGTAGGGGTAACAGACGACTATGAAGAGATGAATCTGTTCTGTGTTTTGCCATATACAGGTATCAATGAGCCCATTGTATACTTTAAACCACCTTTAAAACCATTACACCTCCCCCACCAGCCTGTTCAGCTTGGACTATGTTGTTTACACAAGACTACAGCTACCACCTAAGATTTTTTGGATGCATTAAATCCAGCCTTTCCTGTCCTGATACCTCAACTCAGGGTGTCAACTAATACCCATAGATAATAACCCATAGAGCTGCAATGACTAATCGTGTAGAAATTAACTATTTTGTTAACTATGTTTTAAGCAAAAATGACACAAGTTTGATGGTTCTAGATTGTCAGATGTGAAAATTTGCTGTTTTTCCTTGTCATACATTACAAAACAAGCAAATAGAAGAGCTGACCTTCACAAGTCATAGACTAAATGAGTAATTGATAAGGAAAATAACTTATAACTTAGATGTAGCCCCATCAATCCAACATCAACACTCTTTTACCTACGTTTAAAATCTGTATAACTCATTGGAACCAAAGGCCAGAAACTGCTGTTGGCAGCCTGTCGTGACTGAATGAAGTAACCAATAGTGGAAAGTTTTCATTTTTATAATGGCACAGACATCGTATTTAATGTGGAACAGTCACGTCAGAGTTTAAACATGCTCTGCTTAATAATTCACGGCGTGTCAGATCAGTCTCCGAAAACATTTGGGAACGATTTTGTTAGGTAGTCTTGTCCAACTGGCTCACTGTTCCTACTCTCAAACACTATACAATATTGGCGACACTCAAAAGTGCCGTCTTGGCTTTATACTTTGTAATCTGATTGTGACTGAATCAGATCCTTTAGATTTGACCTGCAAACGACCTGGTCACCTAAATCAAACAGTTGAAACTATGAAACTATTTTGATAAACGATTCATCGTTTTGAGTCGTTACCTTTGGGAAAATAATTGTTAGCTGTAGCCCTACTTTGATTGAATTGTTATGACATTACTGTGAAAAGGCAAGAATAGATACTATATTATGGATCCTCACTTTTATATCCTTCCTAAGCAGCTGATATTTCACATGACTTGTTCCAGTCAGTCACATCTTGGGTACCTGCCAGGCAACATTTACTGTACCTGGTTGAGTTTGCATTGCCTGCTCACTCTTAATATATAACCAACACAAGAATAACGCACAGCAAACACATATCTAACTATGCTGTGTACTTCATCTAATCAGCAGCATTAAAAGCACACAACATAATCTATTGAAACAGGACTTTTGTTATTGCAAAAAAACACCTTTTATTACACTTTGTATTTCAGAATTTCTTCCAGCATTATTATTAGTTGGCTGGAGACATTTTTTTTTCATCCATGCATGAACAGTATCTGGCAGGTGGGACAATTATAACAAACTGAAGGCTGTCTGCAGGATACTGAAAGGAGAGATATAAACCGGAAGTCAATAGACGCGGTTCATTTTCTGTAGATTACAGCACAGACGAGCTACAGTATGTGTGCCTCTGTTAAATCACTATTTTGCGACTTGTGTGTGTGTGTTTTAAAAGAGGGTTGTTTGTTCGTAGATATGCTTTTTCTCTTCTCAACCAATATCCGTATATACTTTTCAGTCAACTGAGCTAATTTTCGCCGGTATTTTGTTGTTCTTTGAGCTTTGAGGGAGCATTTTTCCACGGCTACATAATCATTTCTGTCCATCTCTGCCTGACTTGACTGAAAAGTCACATTTTACGTTACTCAGTGACAAGAGACGTTACCTACTCAGTAGTGGCGAAAATTGAGTCTACGGACAAACAGCTAACAGGTTTAGCTTCAGTTTCTTTAAAAATGTAAAAAAAATAAAGGCTAACACAACACAGTGTTCTTACCTTTCTGCTCAGGTAGTCGTTAGCTTGCGTGTTATCGGTGTAGTGACAATATGTGTTTACTGTGGTCTGGTGTGGCACGTAACTGCAGTCAGAGCACAGCGGCGCACTGCTGCCACCAGCAGGACAGGAGTGGAACTACAGGAGGAACCAGCAGGGAGGCAGCTGCTCAGCCTTCACCTGTCGGTCACTTGTGTGCCACTTGTTGGGTTAGAGCCCAACTATGATTGGCTGCAGGCAGATTTCTGCATATTTTAAAAAAGTGCCCCGCCAAAAAAAAAAAAAAACTTTCATTAAACACTGACACAGCAAGCAGTGAACTTGTCCAACACTTCTGGTAAGCCTTTTTACAATGATTTAATTTGTTTGTTTAGTATATAGGCTATAGGTATTTAAACTGTATGTTAACGATGTACATGATTGTGGTTAAAGCTACTGGTGTTACAAGGTATCATATAACATAAGCTATGTTTATGTTATAGATTTTACATTCAATGATTCAGAGGTTTATATGTTCTTACACTCAGAAGTAATGGAAAATGGAAATATAAAGGATAAACATTCAAGATTAAACAATGTATGTAAAAAGTAAATTGTACATTATGTTATGTTATCTTAACTAATGGCAACTCAATCAGCATCATGTCAATTAAAGAACCCCCCTTTTTGTAGTCAGTTATTAGTTGTTAATTAGTTATTAGTCTTTTTCTAACCTTTACTCATAAGGACTTAATTATTTTAACTCTGTAAGGAAATGAAATACATCATGGCGCAATGAGAGTGGGATATTTTGTTACAACTGCACCAGCAGCTGTACTTCTGAAGCAGTTGGTGCATGCCTTCCAGTGATTTGGAGGGAAATAATGTAATACCACGATGATGTCTGTCCCACATGTCACTAACTTCCCTGGAACTTGTAAACATTAGTATGGTATTTAAGTTGCTTTTACTCTATTTAATCATTTTGTTATGCCCACATAATATATCAGTGGCGAGAGAGAGAGAGCCAGATGATACAAATTTGAAGAAAGGGAGGGAGAGAGAGAGAAGGAGGAAGGAGGAGAGGAGAGAGGAAGTCATATTCAGGGTATGTGGAGAGAGGGAGTGAATGAAAGTTTGAGATTGGAGAAGAGGCAGGGAGACGACAGTGTAGTAGATTGATGGTTGGAGGTCCTGTGTCTCTATTCTCAGTCAGTTAAACATTGGCCGAATCACTTCTCCACTCAAATCAAGTCAGAAAAGCTATTGCAGAGTCTTGAACCTGGATATAACAGCACTACAGTGGTTTGCAAGGCATACCAATGGATACTGTTATAGCAGCATCTGTGGCAGTATGCTCCCAGTTTACCAATGAACACATGGAAACTGTACAACAGAAGGAGGTAAGGAACAGATTCAATAATAATACAATGTTTTCACTCGGCTGTCTTTTCTCCTGGACAATTACTGCGGAATCTGATTTTTTTTTTTTTTTTCATTTTGAACTGTGGTGAAGAAATAGATGTATTGAATTAAAGTATTAAAAATAATAGAAAACACCTGGGTTGGGAGGTCACCCAAGCATATGTATTTCCTTCTAACAACTTTTATCCATTTTTTTTTAATTAATTGTGGAGCTTTTGATGGCTTGCTGTCTATAATTGTATTAAATACTGACTGCGTATGAGCCAGCCAGATAATCAGC
This sequence comes from Pampus argenteus, assembly GCA_036937835.1. NCBI lineage: Eukaryota > Metazoa > Chordata > Actinopteri > Scombriformes > Stromateidae > Pampus > Pampus argenteus. The sequence continues at coordinate 9,874,556 of CM072882.1, forward strand.
CAGTCTACAGCTTAAAGGGATGTATGTACCGTAGCCCTTTTTGGTCATGCACACTGTCATTAGGACAACACATCGAGATCTGGGAAAATGTTCTTAAGAGGCCACTGAACTTTGAAGCATTGGCTTTAGAGATGTGAAAGTATGAGAATCATAAAGTGTTCTGGTCGCTGTTAGGGGTATCAAAAGGTCGGCATCCTGTGAAAGAGGAAGTGTCAGAATAAGGAGCATACAACAATATACAAAAGGAAAAGAAAAGGCAGAGTAGAGTAATTCAATCACACAAGGACTCCCTTAATGACTGCTGAAATGTTGGCTTGTGTGATGAACTACTTGAGGGAGTTGCACTGACTCTCTAGCTGTCATGTTTTTTTTTGAGTCTGCCCAGCTGGCCCCTGAATACGGTTTATTACCAGCTGAGAGAATGGAAGGGGACGGTCACGTAACTTCAAATGTCAGTCATACCAAGGACCTTAACCTCATACTGTGGAAAAAAAAGTCCACAGATTTCAAAATGTTTACTGAATTGACTTTATTTCCCGTTTGCATCGAAGTCACCAAGGAATCTGCAAATTCATCTAATAAATGATTCCCCAATTTAAATAGTGCAGTGACATATTCAGCTTCCCAGAAAAAAAGCTTGACATTAAACTGTCAACTGAAACCAAGAGACAGACAGGATGTCAGTAAAAAACTAAATTTAACTTCATTTAGCAGAAATGAAGGCGGCATCAGCTGAAAGCTTCTTTCTCCTTTCTGTGTCTCAGGTGTACAGTGACCATGGCAGGCGCTAAGAGGATGACAACCGGACCGGACTGCATCTACGCCACCGTCAACAGGTTTGTCAGTGAACGTTTTTTCCTTCTAGAAAAGGGACATTTTTTCCTCACTAATTCCTCCAGAGTTTGAAAAAAAATAAAATCCTCAGTTTCAGCTGCCCTTTACTCATCACATCCATTAAGGGAAAGGCAGAAAAGGTCTTTCAACTTAGGGCTTCCCATTTCCGCCAGTTTATTTATTAAGACATAACAGTTTGATGAAATGGGCGCCGGTCCAAATATGTGTTTATTTAGCAAAGGCCGATGAGAAGAAGATGCTCGGTCATAGGCTTGTCCTCTGGCATTTACTCTCAGGCTGGATTTTCCCACTGTCGCCGGAAAAAGCTTGAATGTCCCCTAACTGGCAGTCGCAGTGACCGTACTGGGAGTTCATGAGGCTGCCATACTCTTCTGTTGGAATATCAATGATGTATTCTGATGTTGATAATTTGTAAAAAAAAACAACAAATACTTTTCCTCATGTGTTTAGGTTAAAGAACGACTGTCTTGGTGAGAAAAGTGGTTTCCATATTGCTTCAGTGGAAAACAAAGGGGCTGAGCACAGACAACAGAGGGCACCGAAACTCCCCTTCACCCCATTGGACAACCTGAGCAACCAGTGGGAGGAATCACCCATGATGGCACACAGGAGGTCGACCTTTGACCCTCACAGCAATGAGAATACTCTATTGGTGGGCAACAAGCTCCCCAGATCCAACGTAGGCAACATCAAGGATAAAATCTCTTTGTGGGAGGGAAAGGAGCCCACTCATTCACCTGCTACTTCAGGGTCTTTGGGCCAGTGCGGCAGCATAAAAAGGACAGAGTCCCTGAAAAAAACCAACAATAAAACGACTGATGAGCAGAGTGTAGAAAGGAAAGTAGCCCATAAGGAAAAGCAAGATCTTGAGAAAGAGAATGTGGGAAAACTCGGTGATTCAAGGCCTTGTTCACCAGTTGAAGCTGCGAAACAGCAAAGAGGGACTCTTAAGACCAGCAAGCCAAATGAGAGTAAAAGAGGAGAGGATTGTGGCAGAGCAGCCCACAAGGAAAAGCAAGATCACGAGAAGGAAAATGTAGAGAAACTTGCCGATTCCAGACCTTGTTTGCTCACGGTGACGGAGAAGCAGCAGGTGGGGACGTTGAGGAGAAGCAATGACAAGAGAGCATCCGATCAACCCAGCCAGGAGAAGAGAGCGGTGTTTACGCTTTTTAAAAAGCTGGAGGCTATGGGGGAGAACCACGGAAAAACCCCTCCAGAGCTCGGAAACTATTTCACCCCGCCGAGCAAGGACAAACAGGTGGAGATGAAGAAGAAAGAATCAGAATCTATGGGTCAAAGTAGCGCAGGGAAATCCTCTGCGAGCAGAGAAGGGAAGCAGCTGCAGGAGAATGTGTACACAGAGCCGGGGGACCTCCCCATCAACCCAGTCCCTAAACCCCAACGTACCTTTCAGCACCCAACTACCGTCCACATGGGGAAGACTGAGAGGCAGAGGAACCTCCCGCCACTGCCCTCAATCTCCACACGAGGGTCCTCAAAACCTCCTCTAGGTGTGTACGGGAGGCCGCGGGGTGAGAGAGTCCGAGACAACATCAACAGGTATAAAGAAAGTTTGTATTTCATATAACCAGAGCTAAACCATATAGATAGACAGATAGATGAATTCATACTTTAGGTGTAATTTTTTACTTTTCTTTTCAACTTGACAGGAAATCCTTTGAGTTTGAAGACATCTCAGGGTCGAACAGTCCACTCTTCTCTCGCTCGACGTCTCAGGAGCATCACTATGAAGACATCCTGGGTCAGAAAACTTGTTATTAAAGGAATAGCTTGACATTTTCTTGCTGACAGTTATATTTTGTGTAATCAGTGTATTACCTCGTTAATCAAATGTAAACCCATATAATTTTGAAATGTATAAAAAATAGGAAAAGTGCTAATGAACATGTGTTTTGAACGTTGCCACGTCTCCTTGCAGACTCTTCCAAGGAGAACCCGTATGAGGACATTGAGTTGGAGAGTCAGTGCTCCCAGCAGTCTTTGCCCTCCTCTCCTGGTGCTGATACTACAAAGGTTCCTGCAATACAAACTAAACTTTACAGAGACAAGACTTCTGATATGAATAATTATTTAAAAAAAATTCTGAACTTATTTTTCTGTCTGCAGGCCTCGAGACCCGGCTTCTTCAGGTCAAATTCAGGTCGGAGCTTTAAGCTGCTGGACCTACGGAGAACCAACCAGCAGACTCACCGATCCGGCAGCGGTGGTGTTTCATCTCCACCCCAGCTCAGCCCTCCCTCCACCCCAACTGGGCCTGAACACACACCCTGGCTGACTGGGGATCCCTATAGCCGCACCTGCCGTAGGATACCAACGGTGTGTGTGGTGTATGCGTGTTAGAGACGTACATATACGAGAAAATTGTTTTCTGATGCACAATCCTTACAATGATTTTATTTGAACTGATCTTTCCTTTTAGATAGATCTTTAATGTCATTTAAAGGTTAAATTCTGCTTTAATTTGATTCCAGTTTGATTGCCTGGTTCCATCATAGCTGCCAGCATATTATTAATAGTTCTTCTCCCTGGTGAAAGACATTATGCTGTACACTAAATCACATTCCTGCTTTTCTTCCAACAGGTTGTACTGAGGATCAACAGCATCTTTGAAGCTCGGATCGGGAAGAAACATCTAAGAAGGATCTATCATTATGCTGAGACAAGCTCGGGCAGAGGTGATGATGTTGAAATGTTAGAAGTGAAACTGTATTCTGCGGTTTTCCTTAATGTGGAAAATGCAAGTGTGGCTTTTTGACTTCTTTTTTTGCAGTGACAGATGAAAACAGTGACTCTGAGAGTGAGGTAGAAGAAAGAGCAAAAGGTAATTACCACAGAACACCTCAGGTTTTTTTTTTATTCTTCTGACATTTTCAGATCATAACCACACTGTATCTTACTTTTCTGTCTTCCAGCTCATCGTCAGCGCCTGGTGTCAGTCCAGTCCATACTGAGCCAGCCGAGCCAGACTCAGGTCCAGTACAACGGTACCAACACTAGGAGCAGCTCTCTGGAACAGGAGCTTCACCAGCGTCAGCTGTTTGAATATTTCCTGGTGGTGTCGCTGCAGAAGTCGAAGGCTAGCGGCCACTATCTGCCGGAGGTCACACAGCAGTTTCCCCCTAAGGTCAGGGACCGAGGATAGATCCATGACTAGAAGTTTGTGCTGATGTTGTTGTGAAGTTTGGGACCAAATACCTCAAAAACTGAAAATTGGGATAAATTGTAGACACCAGACCAGCAAAGGTCTACTGTATTTGTATCTGTAAGATTTTGTGAATTTTAAGAACCTAAAAAAATGTTTTGATATCAAAATTGTAATCTGCTATTTATTCATACAGTACAAACACATACGGACATGCAAACTTCTGTCTCTCGATTAAGGCAAAGATGTGTGAAATGAAACAAAGTTAAAGGGAAATGCATGAAAGTAACTACTAAAGTTTCATGTGTGTCACTGGTTTCGTTGTGCTGCAGCTGGAGCGAAGCTTCAAGTTCATGAGAGAGACGGAGGATCAGCTGAGGATCATTCCTCAATTCTGCTTTCCTGATGCCAAAGACTGGGAGCCGGTGGAGAACTACCCAAGGTAAGGTCACGCCACGCCAAACCACACCACGTCACGCCATGCCACGTCATGTCAAGTCACATCACATCACAGGAGTCAACTGTATGTTATGATAAGTATACATATATTACAGGTCATTGTAACAACTTTTTCATAGCAACTCAATATAGCTGTGACTGAAACTCCAACCCTTATTAACACTAGAAAAGTTGCTGTACAGCCCGCCATAAACATGGCTGCAACGTGTTTATTGTTTGTATGGATGCATTATGGAAGTACACGTACATGTCAATATACAGTAATTATCTAATGTGTGTTTTCATATGAACAATCAAAATATGCGTATCACTGGTTTATTTGTGTATTTGTTGTGGCTCATCCCTTCCAGTGAGATGTTCTCCTTTGTTTTGACTGGAGAGGATGGGAGCAGGAGGTTTGGATACTGCCGGCGTTTACTGGTAAATAGAAACAAGTAGAATGAATAAGTACGCTGCCACTGGACAGGAAGTGGCTAAATACCACAATGACGGCTGAGTAAATAAGCGTGCCAAAATAGTCAGCGTGCCTGTGGGAAAACTCTATCTCAGAGTCTGGGAGGAAGTGTGTGAGACTGGGAAAGTGTATATATATATGTGTGTGTGTGTGTGTGTGCATTATGAGTGTATATAAAATGTGACTTGGAAGTTTTATAAAGCCAGAAATATGCTGATAAGTAATTATCTTTCTTCTATGAGTTCAGATTCTGCTATCTTTAGATTACTTTAGTTACATCACATTTCTCTCAAGCCACTAAAAAGTGAACCTTCCCCTTCTCTTTTCAGCCCAGTGGAAAAGGCAAACGTCTGCCAGAAGTCTATTGTATTGTTAGTCACCTCGGCTGCTTCAACCTGTTTTCCAAGGTAAACCACTCTCACAGGTCGTCACTGATAATATTATTAAGGTCAAAGTAACTCAGCAAATGTATTTATTATTTTAAGTTCTGTGTGTGTGTGTGTGTGTGTCTGCGCTGTAGGTGTTGGATGAGGTGGAGAGGCGGAGGGCTCTGTCTCCAGCCCTGGTGCAGCCGTTTATGAGAGCCATCATGGAGGCCCAGTTTCCAGCTCCGGGCAGAACCATCACCGTCAAAACCTTCCTCCCCGGCTCAGGCACTGAGGTGAGTGACACTGGAGCACCAAGATGAGACTAATTTATATAGTGATTTAATTATGGAACAAATCATATTAAATGTTCACATTCATTCTTAGGCTTATTTTGTCAAAGCTTCAGTGTATTTCTGTAATCTTTTGTTCATCCCGTTCCCAGGTGATGGAGCTGTGTCGTCCCTCTGACTCCCGCCTGGAGCATGTGGACTTTGAATGTCTATTCTCCTGTCTGAGTCTGCGGCTGCTCCTCAGGGTGTTTGGCTCTCTGCTGCTGGAGCGAAGGGTCATCTTCACTGCTGACAAACTCAGGTTTGAACAATGAAACAACAACAATGAAAAATCTGCACCTTCTCTGTGTGACAGCTCCTTTGATTGCTCTTAAAACATGAGGTTGTCCTGAATATCTTTCTGCCACTGTTTATGAAATCACAGAGTCTGCAGATATTGGGTCATAAAACATCAGACAGATATTTTTATTACCAAAAAAGACAATGTGGGTGGTCTAGACCTACGTTTTCAAATAAATGAAGGCAGCCCCAGTTTTAATCAGGGAACATGCCAGAGAGATATTTTGAGTGAGTTGTTGTGCTGGGGCCATGTTTGTTTTTTCTGCAATAAAATGCCAGTGGGAGTCAGAAACAGCGGTCAGAGAGAGTAGTAGAGTACTGGAATGCAAAGTCCAATGACGTGAATGAAAGAAGTATGCAGCTTTGCTTTTCACTCTGAGAAATGCTGTTACTTTAGGGAATAGTGTTTAGCCTGGTGTTTAGCCTGTATTTTAAACCATAGCGCCCTCATGTGGCGAGAATGAAACAATCCATTCGTTATGTGTGGTTTTTTTTGGCTTTGCTTATCTCTCTGTTTGTTCAAACTCTGTCATTTCTTCCATCCCTCAAGCAAAAAAAGCAAAGAAAATCAATCATAACATATCAATAGTTTTTGTTTTCTGTCATCTCCTTGCAGTACTCTGTCCCAGTGCTGCCATGCAGTAGTGGCGCTACTTTACCCTTTTGTATGGCAGCACACCTACATCCCCGTACTACCTTCGGCGATGCTTGACATCGTCTGCACCCCGACCCCGTTCATCGTCGGCCTGCTGTCCAGCTCGCTGCCGCAGCTCACTGAGCTGCCCCTCGAGGAGGTCAGTGAGAGGAGCTAGACACTAATACTCAACAATGATGGAGTGTAACTGGAATTTAGTAAATTGGTTCACCAAGAGTTGAGATATATGAATACTATAAAGTTGTACGCTACAAATTTTCAATGTTCTTGGACAGGTTCTGGTTGTGGATCTTGGAAGCAGTCGATTTCTTAGACAGGTAAGCCTTTCATAGAAGTGTATATGTGTGTGTGTGTGTGTTTTTTTGTGCATAAGCTACGTGATCTGTACAGTTGTGGAGAGAATGATTTCAGCCATTATACCTACGTGTGAATTTTCCGTCCTGTTTTGTTGTCACTTTTAGTTGGATGACGAGGACTCCATCCTGCCCTCTAAGCTTCAATCAGCCCTGGAGAACGTTCTGGAGAGGAGAAGAGAGCTCGCTAATGAGAGAGGAGGAGACACACTCAGCGGTGAGGCATAACGAGGACTCTTATAACACTACATAACTATCAACAAAGGCAACTGACAAACTTGAACTCTCTCATTAGACTCTGGCCATCTCAGCACCGTTGTGTCTGAGGCCTTTGTCCGCTTCTTTGTGGAGCTGGTGGGCCACTATCCACTCTTCATCGTCAGTGAACGGGAGGATGGCTACTCCTCCTCGTCCTCCTCCCCTGTCCCCTGCTCCTTCCAGCGCGAGGGTTTCCGCAAAGCAATCCCGTCTAAGACTGTGCGTCGCTTCCTGGAGGTCTTCATGGAGACCCAGATGTTTGGCTGGTTCATCCAGGAGAGAGAGCTCCACAGGCAGGCCCTGCGAGGTAAACGAGGGGCAGTAGAAAAAGCAGAGGTTTAGCTGCAGGGAGATGATCTGCTGGTTCATGAATCTGTTTCTCTCCTCAGGGCTGTTTGAAGTGAGGGTGCAGGAGTATCTAGACTCCATCCATGAGAATGAACACAGGAGGGTTAACAGGTTTCTCAAAGGCTTAGGTAAGGGTGTTTCTCAGTTATTCTAAGATATCATTTCTTGATAATTATAAGTAAACAAGCTCTACTCACTCTCATCCTTTTTCTTTTCTACAGGAAACAAAATGAAATTTCTGTCAAAGAAATAATGCCACACGAATGCATGCACAAAAAGGAGACAAATAGTCCCAGAAGCACTTAAATAACCAAAGACACCAAATAGGTTGATTATCAGTATTATATTCCAACGGAAAAAAAGGTGGAATGAAGTTCTGTAAATGTGTAAATTCACTTGATCATAGGTCATAGTATTTTATGAATACACCAGGGGGCAGTAGTATATTTTCTCTGACTGGATAATCTTGGCACTGACAATCATTGATCAACAATGACATTTAACGCATCATAACAGTGACAGCATCACATGTCAATAAATGTTCTCTGTTTTGAAGTAGAAAGTTATTGTCTTGATCTTGTCATGTTTTTTTCTATCATGCCTCATATAATCATTGCAAATACTGGTTAAGAGTCTGAATGTCGTTACTGTAAACTTTCTAATTCAACATCTGTCCAATTTGTAGATTATTAATGATGGGATTACTTTATAAAAAAAAAAGTGATGTATCCAATAACGGCTGTGCACATTTTACAAACCCCTAAGAGGCAAATCAAAGCGCAGGGAATTGTGAATTGTATTCACTCAGCATTTATGTGCCAGTTTTACACAGTGAGTAATCTACATACCACCCGTTTGCTTAACGATTCACTGCTGTGTTTGTTTTGCCCTTTTTACTACAAAGAACCTCGGTTCAGAGTTGGTGGTAGCTTTACTATTTTAGTCTCTGAGTCATGGAAATAAAGCAAATCTTTAGCCCATGAAAAGGAAAGCACATCTTTGTCGGCATTGAAAACATAACACAGGTGCAGAGCAGAGCATAGTAGTGTATTGTCTGAGCGATAGTGTGCTCAGTTTGTGTCTGCTGAGCAAACTTGTTGCCCCCCCCCGGGCCATCTCACTGCATATCTCACTGTATATCTCACTGCACTGAACCTGCCCAGTGACGAGTTCACACATAAACCTGCTGACACACACATATACATGTGTATATATATATATATATATATATATATAGCACACAAAACACATGCAAAACAAATCTGGGCTTATACACAAACGCATTAGATTTACTGAATATCCACATACACCTAAACACTAGAACACTTAATGCAATTGATATAGGCCAAATGGTTAAATGGTTGAAATAAGTGGCTTAAAGTAATAGATAAACATGTGAAACAGTGAATAAATAGTTTGATAAAAGTAATGAATAACCAGTTGAAATAGTTAGCAAAAATGGATAAAGAATTAAAATAGGTAATGAATAACAAATAGTTACCTACAAATAATGACTAACCAGTTTAATTAGTTTAAGGCATAAACTGCTGAAATAGCATTAATAGCTAAATGATTAAGCCACTATAGTTTTATATTGGAACAATATAAAAAATTTACAATCAATTCAAATGAACACATTTGGTGCATGATGTGTGCATACCGATGGTGGGGTGGGGGGTGGGTACTGGAGCTCATCTGGCAGGCCTGGTGGGGTACATCAGATGATAAAAGTTGGGCCACTGCTCTAAAACACACATGTTCAGTAAAGCTGTCACAGAGTAACAAATGTGAAAATCATACCGCAGCTTCCTATCTGGCTCCCAAGGTGGGAAAGCTGTGGTGCTGTGGGACAGGAGGCATCTCAGGAAGACGGATGGATGTGGTGAGAGACAAGCACTGATGGCTGCTGAAATGTTTGCTCACTAACTGCAGGTTTTAGGAGCTTGAGTATGTGTGTGTGTGTGTGTGCGCAGATGGGTGAACACCAAACCCAAACTGTCACATACTGTTTCCTGCTAAACACCTGGCTGCATCTCAAGACAACTGACTTGTTAGTGGGGAGGTAATTATGGTTTAAATTAATTCCAGTCAGCAGGGGTTGAGACAGAGCCTTACATCCTGCACAAGTGTGTTTCCACAGAAAGCCTCTCTGTGGAATATCTCTCACTACTGCAAACACAAATGTCATGTGTTTTCAGTCAGGGAGAGAGAGAGAGAGAGAGAGAGAGCACTCTTATCTGCCTCTTAGAAGCAACAATAGCTTGTTGAAGCTCTAATCTTCTCTGCAAAGTGCTTTTTCAGGTACCTTTTACCTGACTGGATTCTAAACGCAACGCCAAGCAGTGACACCACATTATGCAGGTAATTGTAAAAAAAAAAATGTTACCAATAAATGAGAACCTGCTGCAACATGCACTTATGCCTTATATTTTCAAACAAACATCACGGTCCATTAAAACCAACTACCGATTTAATTTTTTTTTAAAAATGACCCCAGAGATTTATTGACTTCAATCAAGCCTTGTGAACTGCATTCGGGGCTCTCCCGAGTAATAATAATATGATGCACGGAGTAATTTATGGAGGCAGGGAGGTGCGGTAACTATGTGGCATCTTGCTATCAATCAAAATGTGTAAAAAAGTGTAATGTAATTTCTTATATCTTTTCTTCCACACCCCTTAATCAAAAGGACTGTTTTGGCAAGTCTCTACACTAAGTTGATTTTACTAACAAGCTTTTGGCTCATGGAGGTTGTAACTCCCAGGTGCTGTATGCAATTTCACACAAATCATGCTAGTGTTCTTGGGTGTTTTTGTCATCAAAACATAAATACCATATTCACAGGTTCCTATAGAGGCAGATGTGAATTTGGGAACCCCCTAGGGGCCGTAATCGAGTTAAAACTGTTCCTCTAAACGCCATCTCATGAGTTGCCTGAAGCTGTGTGTGTGTGACAGCAGAAGTGTAAAGTAAAAAAACCACAAAAGTAGAACGGGTGGGGGTGACTGAGAGAAAGGGTGCAGAAAAGAGTGGGAGTTTTATGTATGAGAAAAATGCTTGATGTGTAAATGCTAAAATGCATGTAAATATACAGAACACACACACACACACACACACGAACACACAAATGCGCCAAACATGCACTCGTCAGCTTTTTTTTTTTTTTTTTTTTTTTTTTCACAGTTGCAGGTGCAGTGTCCAGCTGCAGCCCTGCCATGCATGCCAGTAGCCTGAATCATTTCCCCTGCTCAGAGAAGGAGCCATCAAAGCATATGGAGAACATAACAGAGGAGAGGTGAATTGGAGAGGGAAAGAAGTGAAGTGGTATGTGGTGTAGAGGGGAGAAAAATGGATTAGGAGGAGTGAAATCCCATGTTACTGATGTAAAAACATGTTACAGAAAAACCTGTTATTTTTGTTTCCTCTTTTTTTGGGGGGAGTGGGACCATTCTGGGACGTGAGTTTGTTGTGAGGCTTGTTTCTCCCCCTTTAATGTCAAATTTTAAAAAGAGAGAGAGGGAGGGGGGGGGGGGGGGGAGGATGAGAGAGGGAGAGAGAGAGATTGAGCGAGAGTGGGTGCGGGTGGGGTTAGGGAAGTTCAGGCCACACACATAGCTTTTCAGGCCTGAGGGTGCGTCAGTCAGGCCTGTCTGCATGTGGTCTGCTGTATGTGTCCAAGTTTATCCACACCACTATTACACCACCATTAGTCATGGCTCCTGATGACAAGGGTTAAAATCCTTTTCTCCTTCTTGCTGTCTTTGTCTCTCACTAAGTCAGTTCAATTGGACCTTTTAAAGGGTCATACCCCCTAATTTTCCAACATTTTCCAATCTCACCTTACACCCTCTCGCTTTTTGTGTCTGTGTTGAGGAGCATGACGAGGAGTTGACTTGTCTGGAGCCTGTGGAGTGGACACACACATGCACGCATTCACACACACACACTACAAAACGCAACACAAGAGCAGGAGACTCTTTGTCAGAATAGTTCCAGGGTGGTCTGGTCTGCAAGTGTCAGTATGTAGACTCATCTCTCTTCATGTGGTTAGTGTAGCGTGTGTGTGTGTGGACGTTGTGTGTGTCCTACTCTAATACGTCATCCTTTTAAGTCTAGTGCACGATACAGTAAGCAGGCAGATTTAAAAACTCGAGTCTCCAGTCACGCTTGCAACTCTGGGAGGCCTAAAAACAGTGGTTCTATGAGCTAAATGCTAACATGCTCACAGTGACAATGCTAAGATGCTAATGTTTAGCAGGTATAATGTTTACCAGGTTCTTAGTTTTAGCATTTTGGCATGGCATTCAATAGTTTTACAATATTTCAGTCTGGACATAACATTGTCATCCCTACATATACATTTATACATCCTGAATTTATATACTGTAAGGCTGAATACATGCATGTGCACACAGGCACATTTTTTGCACACGTTTCTTTCCGTGCACTCTCCTTCTTCACCTTTCACCTCCCCTCTCGGCGTTCCACCCGCTGTAGCTTGCCAACATCAACAAAGCGACTGCCAGTCAGAGTCCACAACAATCAGAATATCTTCGCCTGCGATGTCTACCATCTGCAAAAAATGACATTCTGGCTGAAATTTGATCCGCTCATACGAAGCGATGGCGCACTTGTAGTTTTACAGTGGTCAGCATGACATAAAACAGCTTGACTGACAATTACTGCTCGCTATAAAGATGGGGGAATATACAGTAACACATGGTTTTCACATTAACATCAGGCCTTTGTTTGACTGTGTGTGTGTGTGTGTGTGTTTTTTTTGCATGCATGCATCAATGATATCAGGGGATTATTTTGGCACTTGTGGCAGAATCACACTTTTACATTGTCAGCCTATTTCTGCACTGTAATCCAACGCATCTTAACCTCTGTTATGTTAATTGCGATTTTTTAACTGCAGTAATTGCGGGCGTTCGTAAAAACAGGTCCAATGTGCAGGCATGCGGAGAATACCGAGTGGTGTTGAGAGAGCCTTGCTATTTGCAGAGAGAGAGAAGATTGCCTGACAACTGTACATGAGGAAATACGCCCATACAAATAGGCTCTGTCTTTAAGCTGTCATTTAGCCATTCATCACCCCTGTGTATTTATTACCGGAGATTAGAAATGCTTATTTCTTGGTGGCCCGTGTTTATTTTCCTCTAGAGCTGTCATAAGAGTGCTTTTAGCTGCTGTTTCCATGTGTGTCCAAGATGATCTACATCACTACTCAGGTGTAGGATTTTTATTCTTTGCCTATTTTGCTTCTCTGCATGCTTAAAAAACGTCAACCCTTCTGATTTGAAATGATAATGACTTGGAAACAGGCCACTATTCGACAGTATTTGACCTGCTGTTAGGCTACTAATGCCTCTTATACATTTTGTCCAAGCAACCTTGAAACTTTTCACAGGTTTCTTGCACATCCTGCCAATATATTATTAAGTCTGCAGTATATTGCTTTGTTCCAAATGTTGTATCTTTACTGTAATACTTTGGCTGCTTACATTTCTCCACTTAAGATGACAGTAATAGAAAACATGCTGCAGTAAGAAAAAAAAAAAAAAACATCTTTATTTTGGGTCCTCTTTGTTTTCCACTTCAGCCGGTCCTCACAGTGATTTGTGCTCCTGTCGTTTTTTTTTTAACCAGTATAAGTCCTGGAAAAGGTTATGGAAAAGTACTGGAAAAGGTTATGGGGAAGTTTTTCCAATGTGGATGGTATTGAATCAGTTATTGTAGGTTAAAGAATACTTTTTTTTTTACGACACCACCTTTATGTGACTTGATTCCGACCAATGCTTTAAATGCAGAAAAATCCATTATTGTAAAAATGAAGGACTGAAATATATGCAACATGTATTCACTTCAGCTGATTGGACAAGTTCAGAAAAAGAGAAAGGGAGGAACAGTAAAACTTTGGCAAGGAGAGCACCCTAGCACATGGCAAATCCATTGAAGTGTGCAGAAATAAAGAAGTGGTGTGTGTGTGTGTGTGTGTGTGTGTGTCTGTCTGTGTGTGTGTCTGTGTGTGTGTCTGTGTGTGTATTTGTGCCACATTTGAATGCAATTCTGATCAAATTACAGCTCCTATCTACTGCTGGGTTTCTAAAAATCACTCTTAGCTACCATGATTTGGACATTTACTCACAGAAACGTGAATGTGTGTAATCCTGCATCAAACTGAATTTTTTTTTTATATATAAGGATAAAGTACATGTTTAAGTAAGTCTCTAAAACTTAATAAAAACAGTTGAAAAACTATACTGAATGTTTTTCGTTTGTTTGTTTTTGTTTGTTGTAAAGTTCTATCAAACAAAATTTCATATTTCAGGTGCTAATTTACATCAGTGCAAGAGTTTTACATGAGGTATGGAGCTCATTTTGATAAATGTGGGAAAAGGGAAATTGGCTGCGCTATGTGTTATCTTATCTGTGTACTGTCCAAGCCACTGACTGTGCCGTGTCCTGGGAGTGACAAGAACAGTTGTCTGTCTGTGTGTGTGTGTGTGTGTGTGTGTGGTAGCTGGCAGCGGCTTCAGGCCTATCTCCCTCCTCTCCTCTATACAACAGAGGGAGTCTGAGAGACAGTACATATTCTACCCAGGATGTTCAACTGCGCTATGAGGTGATATGTACAAAACTGTCCGAAGAGAGATAAAAAGTTGCAAAGGAAAGTAAGTGCACTCAGCTCATAAGCCAAAGAGCAAACTGAAGATGAGGCCAGAGGACAGAGACATTTAATGAAATCCTCTAAATGACATATGGATCAATTTGGCTGCATCATTTGAACATTTGGTTCCCAAAATGAGATATCCATTATTGGAAAAAAAAAAAAAAAAAGGTTGAAACTTCGTCTTGCCAAACAGAACACAGTGAAATTGTGACTCCTCCATTGACAAAACACTTTCACATGTTGGATTCCCTTTATTTTAGCAGCAGTGATTGATGACCATCCCCAAACGTCTTTTTTTTTCCCTTTGTAAAAATAAATATGTGGCATCTTGAAAGTGGGCTCTACATGTTCTGCTGCTGAAAAGGCAACAGTCCCTGTCTGGCCAAATATTTTTTTTTTTTAAAACTTTGGACTTTAGAGTGAACAAGCTGATTGATTGACTTATGGACTCTGGCCAGTGTGTCCTCATTTGAACCGTCTGAATCAGAAAAGGCCTCCGCTGTGGCGGGAGATGAACTCAACTCTTTCCCAAACCGCAGCAGGTGGCTTGTGTTTCAGTCAGACACTAGCTTAGGATCAAGTTACCTCCTCATACACATGTAATCAATTAGTATAGATCATCTATGTGCCGGGGTGGATTGCTCATAGCTCTCTGCCTTGTCACTTCTAAACCAAAAGATATATTAGAGAGGTAAAACTGTAGTAAGCAAAAGAACCAGTTTACGTTTTAACATCTTTTATAATCAGCGAGGAAGTTAAAATTTCAAATAGACCTGTGAGCAAAGACACAGGTGTGGCACGGTAGGCCTGAAGAGGAATTCCTAAGAAATGAGGCAGGCGTCTGTAGACCCTGGCATCTGACTGAACCCTTCAGAGAGGAAAAAAAAAAGTTGTGATTCTGAAAATCGTCTGTCACGTAGCCTCATTCAGAAATATGTCTGGGACTGGTCCTATGTGAAACACTTGTACAAACAAAGACTCTGTCCTTTTTTATACATCTTGGCTGTCGGGTCGCTCAGAGAGCTGCTCTGTGGGGAAGGGTCTCCTTCCAGTCAGAAGAAACCATAATACATACTGATTGTGGCCATGAGAGCGTGACATTTCAGACTATGTGTACGCAAGAAAGACAGATTCACAAGCAAAGGGGCTTTATATTAATTTAATTAAATTGAATGGTTAAGCCAGTTCAAGTGGAGGTTTTTATTTCAAAATTTTATATATACGGCCTCCAAACAAAAATATGACCTCTTTTTGTTGCTCGCTTATTGCCGCATAATTTTAACCTCTCTCAGCTTCAGCCTCCATTCTGCAGTGGTGCTTTGTCTCGAATGCAGCCGGAGCAGAAAAAAAAACAAACATTTATCGCAAGAATAGCTGGCAGCGAATCACATCTATACCTGCCTAAGCCGTTAATGAGAGAGCTGGATATTCATTTTGTCTTTGTGTCCTCAACAAGTTTAGTTTAGCGACTTCTGAAGAAACAGAAACACTTGTTATGTTTGCATTTAGGGAGTTCCTAGTCCACTTTGTGTGTGACCACAACTGGAAAATACTTAGTGAACGACTCTCCCAGTGAATTAATATTGAAGTTCTTCCAGTTTTCATTTCCCAGTTATTGGTCTACCTGGTAACTACTGTTCCAGGAACAAGTAATACACAATATTCAAAGTGTTGTGTTTGTGCAGATGTTTGTATAGGTTTGTTAAAGCAGATTCATCCGTGGCTTTTACCTCTACCATCATGACAGTGATCTTGTCAGACAGAAGAGCCTTTGCTAATGATAACAATCCGACTAAAATTGCAACAGTTGGACATCTTCCACGCCCGAAAAACTGAACGCTCAATTTAACTGGTCAAGGCAGAGCAGAATTAACCAAATTTGCATAGCAGAGTTCAACAAGGATGCCAATGATGCAGCTACGTGTCCACATCGTTTATGAGGCAACCTCATAAATCACACACATTGTCATCGCCTTGACATCATCTGTACAAATTTGGACAATTTAATTTTTTGTTTTTTATGCCCAAAATCATGCCAGACATACCATAGACAAGCAAATTGGCCAAGCTAGCAACATTTACGTCAATAATTATAGAGGTCACTCTTATTGGCACCAAATCCAGCGTTTTTTTTTCTCTACACACATATAATCCAGTATGTGTCTGTGCTTGTTTTGCTTTGGGAACTGGAGTTGCACAGATTGTCAAAGATACGCTAGAGCTGGTTGAGATTTCTGAGTTTACTTTGAGAGAAAATATTTTAGGACCCACATGCTTAGTTGTTGAGTGCCATTGAGTTGTTGTCAAACGGATCATTTGAAACCTAGCTTGACATTGCTAGCAGCATTGTATCAGCCTACACTGTTGAGCAAGAGTTGGTGTCCGTAACTAGTGGTAGGTATACAGCATTTACATAATGCTGGTGTAGGTATACGCCATTACGTGAATGCTGTATACCTGGGAGTGCTAGTGGAAGTTAGAGAACCATTGCACAGATAAATGAAGCAGTTGAACACTGTGGACCTTATTGTTTTGGAACCAATTTGCTAATAAATATGAGCTGGACTAGCCAAACCTCATACAGGCGTAAATAACGGTCACACAAACTGTGTTTTATTGCCATTAAATCCAGATGTTGGTTATGGGAGCATTCGGGGTAACAGGTAGGGCCTGTAGCCTCATCAGGAACTCTCCAAATCCCTCCGCTCTCGGCGCTGGTCCTGATACAGCTCATTAAACTGTGATTATACTGCTCCCAAAGGGTTTGGGCCCTGGACCAGCTCATTATAAAGGCAACAGAAAACAGAGCTTGCGGAATGAATCGTAATAATGCAGTGTGCCTGCAATCAGTATCATCTACTATGGTACTTTGTCTCAAAACAAAGAGCTTCATGTTGAATTTGAAGAAACGCCCGATCTTATAGCGCGTACAGACATTTTTTGGAGGCTGGAATATGCCATAGGGTGTTACAGGTTATTACCACCAGAATTAGTGGTTAGTCGCCCCCATGCTCCCTCCCAGACACTCTATTTCTCAGCTAATGCTGTGCTCCTCCCCTCACCTATCTCAGGTTATAGTGAATCTAATAGGTCCTGCAGCACATGTTAGGAAGGGAGCGTCTGGTCAAATGAACCTGAACCGATCAAGAACAGATTTTAAACACAGGTGTTTGAGAGGAAAAGCCTGGAAGGCAGAGTCCTCACATTTCCCAGTCTATTAAATCAGGGTCCTTCATCATTTCTTGGCAATAATTACACACTAAGGTGCTCAAGTTTATGAAGTTATTGCTATAAAAAGATGAACAGGTACTTTTACTGGTGTTCTGCTTTAGTTGAGAGATCTAACTAGTGTACTATTTCATATTGCCTAAACACAACACTTTTGAATTTGGGTTGTTATTGTACTTACTAGGGTAGGGTTTAACAGACAGTGGCTACCCGGGAAGGATATAGCTTCTTGCACTTTATAGAAATATTTCAATATGTTGGAAAAATACTTATTTTCTTTCTTTTTGAGAGGCAGAAGAATAGATATGACTGTATGTAATACGTAGTTACCGTTGGTAGCTCATTATCTTAGCTTAGCTTAGTTTATCTTGCCTTAGCTTAGTTTTGTTTAACTTAGCTTAGCATAGTTTGGTTTAACTTAGCTTATCTTAGCATAAGAACTGGAAGCAGGAGGAAGAAGGTAGCCTACAGGGTAATTTTGCTCATTTTTTGTACGGACTAAACAAACCAGGAACGTGTTAATTAGGGAACTAGTAGGATAGTTGATTGCCCCTTTTTCCAGGCTTTATGCTAAGCTAAGCTAAGCTATTGAGAGTGGTCACTAGTTCCCAAACTATTCCTTTAAAAAACACTGAACAAAATAGCAATTCAATCAATTATTTTAGGATTTTTAGGCCCAGAGATAGAAAGACATATACATAGACTCTACACAGAATAGTTACACAGGCCCCAATTTCACTCTACAAGTTGCGCTGAAACCACTGCCATCATTTCAACAATCTGCCTCTCTGTCTGTACTTCTGTTCACCTACTTCTGCTTGGTATTTCTGGCAAGCAAAGATTAGAAGTGGTGTCAAGTATCCTGCTCAATGTCTGGCGATGTAACCTCTCCCTTATGTTTTGACAGTCATTAATGAGTGCAGATAATGCAGTGACTGAGAGTGTTAAAGCCCCCTAATGGAGAGAGCATCCAAAATTGTGCCAAAACAAGCATTCCTTGAGAGGACAGGATGTTACTGTAATACCTTTGACTGGTGCCAGACTGCAAGGTTGGCCTCGATGATAGCTGCGGAGTGCAGTGGATGCCAGGCTGAATACCAAGACAGTGAATTTACGGACGATGCAGACTGAGGAAACAATGGCTTTAACAGTTTCCAATGAACCCTTGAAAATCCATCTTTTTTTTAAAAAGGAGATTAAAGCATTAAATCATAAATGTAATTAAATTGTATGCAGCTGAGGGCCTGTAACGTTTGCCCTGTCAGAATAGACCAACATTTTTTTTTTTTTATCAATATGTACCCTAATGTTAACTCAACCAGGGTTCCCATTTCCTCCCTTTTTGCCATCCATGGTGCCACACTTCAATTCAAATGACTTCATTGGCATGAATGTCACAACAACAAATATTGCCAAAGTATCAGGAATAAATGAAACTTAAAACAAAATAAATACAGCGTCTCCTTCCAGTCAGTTTCCAGTCAGAAGAAACCATAATGCATCCTGATCTGGCCACAGAGAGCATGACATTTCAGACTATGTGTATGTAAGAAAGATAGATCACTTTGGTGTGACCACAACTGGAAAATTCTTCCAGTTTTCATCTACCAGTTATTGGTCTACCTGGTAACTACTGTTCCAGTTCTTCCAGGAACAAGTAATACACAATATTCAAAGTGTTGTGTTTGTGCAGATGTTTGTATAGTTTGTTAAAGCAGGCTTCAGACCTCCATCATGGCAGTGTGTGTGTGTGTGTGTGTGTGTGTGTGTGTGTGATATACCATGTCTACTTCTCTCATTTTTAATTCTTGAGAGGTCATTAAACTCTTTGAAATCAGAAATTACAGAGTTGAACTTGTTAAAATAAATGTTTCTTCTTCTTATTATTATTATTAGGAAGAAGAAGAAGAAGATATACTTTATTAATCTCTCAATGGGGGAATTGTTTTTTCACTCTATTTTTTTTATTTTACATGCATTGTAGGAGACAGTGCATCTGTTTCTCTCCCTTGATCTCCCAGGGCCAGACGGGTTCCCAGGAACGGGTTAGAGGCTGGAGCTGGCTTTCTCCCGGGTTGGCTGATCTTTTTCCAGGGATTTTTTTTTTGTTTTTGTTTTTATTAATGTATCTATGCACCAAAGAGACACAGGAAGAGAAGAAAACGCAGGGACATGAAATGGGCGACATTTAAATTGCACAGCACTGCGGTCACATACCGTGCATGCCAGCCTGCTTGAGTAACCAGGCACCAGGGCCTTAAAAATGTGAGGTTCTTAAACTTAGACAGGATGAAATATGAAGGATACTGTAGAGCTGATGCAGATGCAGGAAAGAAGCCCAGAGCAGTACTCCACCTCGTTCTGGAGAGAGCTCATGTGTCATGTTCTCCGGGCATCCACTCAAGTGTTGATCTACATCATGAAAGGGTGGTAACCGTCGTCCTGTTAACAAAACTGTGTCTGTGCACTGGATGTGTTTATTTTAAAATCTCCAGTAATTACCTAACTATGCCCTAAAGATATGCTCGGCAGAAGAAGAATGCCATGTGTATATTTAGAGTAAATGCTGGGATAGTTACAGTCAAAACACTATATAGCAGCGCTAATACACCGCTGACATTAAAATGAACAGCTTCCTGGCACTAATGTGCTGGAAAGTCATTCAAGAGGGACCTCGGCACTCATTTTCTATTAACGTTACACAGAACATTTGCTAATCTGCACGGTTGAGAGCTGTGTTTGGTGTGCCATCGGGATAGCTTTCAAACAATAGGCAGAAGGGGTTTCCGTTGCTTTATGATGGAGAACCTGAGCTGTGGCTGTGTGCTATCCGCAGTGTACAGGCTGCAGTTAAGAGGAAGGAACTGGCACCAAAAGCAGGGCACACGCTCAGATGTGAAGGCACGCACGCCACATCTCCGAAGCAGTTTGATGTTCTTGCTAAAAAAAAAACTAAAAAAAACCCCCAGAATAATATGGTCCTGTGGTGTGTTTTATCCATTACAGGCAGCCTACTTTCACAGAAGAAGATGGTTACAAAAGCAAACAAAAAAAAAAAAAAAAAAAACCCCAAAAAACGTTAGACCGTCTTTATTTTTAAGAACATAACGCTTGTAAACATAGCGAAAATTTCTATTGACATTTGCGGTGAGACTTTTGAAATGACGTGTGGAACCCAGTCAAGTGGTTTCAGTGCAGCTCAAAGAGCAGCAAAATGCTCTCTCTTTCACACACTAACAGACACACACACACACACACACTTTGAGGAAGTGCGTTTCTTGCAATATTGTGACTTACTTGTCACGGGAGGTCCAGATTTCTGCCACATGCTGGATCTGCAGGTGCAGGAAGCTAACAGCTCTAAACACTGGGCACAGTTTCTGTCTATCACATGCTGCCTTTTGATACTCGACCCAAAGTGTTGACTTAAAAGCCTTGTTGCATTGTGAAGTTTTGAAGCATTCCTGTTCCATTGAATGGGAGCCAATTACTCCCACCAGCCTGAAATCTGTCTGTGCAACCGAACAGCAGCAGGGTCAGAGAGTCATTTTGCTTTTGATTATATAAAAGTGATTCCAAAAATATTGAACTGAACTTTGATAAAAGCAAAAAAACAAGTTCAAATCTGGAGTTTCAGTCAAATCAAGTGATCTTTTTTTTTTTCATTGGCATGTTTTTCACAAACATAATACATTCACTGACTTCAGTGTGGTCTGTAATTGTTCTGAAATCCAGACATCTTTCCTGTCCATTATTCTAACATGCAAAGTGGAAGCTCTCTTCAAGTCACAGTCTCAAAGAATACAGAGAAGAAAATTATTTGAACCATATGATGCGAAGGAAAAAATTTATACTTTTTTTTTTTTTTCCCACTTTCTGTGCAGCTGTGCAGACACTTACCCTTTGAACATTTTTAGAGTGATTAAAAACATGAAAGGGCTTTTTTCACTGGAGTCTTAAAGTTGAATCTGAAACCTCATCTCTGATTTTTTTTATTATTATTATTATTATTTTTTTTTTTAAGTGCGGACTGCACAATGTAATAAACAGTAAAGATTTGAAACAAGGCTACTCTAACAAATATTGTGTTTGGGGAGCGGCCAGATTCTTGTGCTGGTGACTCTGTGCCAGAGGCAAAGCTCATCCAAGCCCGGAGTACTCTCAAGTGGGCCTGAGTGTTGTTTTGGAGATTGACGCGAAAGAGAATAGTCCAATGGCTCCCCATGAGATAAGATATTATAATCCACTCAACACACATAAACACAGAAGTTCCCAAATCTGTGTTTCTTCAAAGTGTATAACTCATATAAAACAGATCAGGCCATTGTTGTATTTTGACAGGACGTGTGTGAGCAGTAACTTGTGTTATGGTCTGCACGTAGGTAATCCTAGATTATCCCAAACTCATCTAGCTTGGCTTAGTCATTTATGTACTGTGTGCGGCCCCTATTGTTGCACTATATCCTGGCCTTTGTGTACAATTCAACTTTCATCAGAGGGGACTTTTTGGTACTTCACGCGTGTGTGTGTGTGTGTGTGTGTCCATCCGGGGGTCTGATAACTTTCATACCGTGCACATTTGGAAAATTGTGAAAAAAAACAGCAAGCAAGTTTAAAAGCAACAAGTTGTGCCTTTATGGTGGATTATGTGTCAGACTATTTCCTGGCTGAACACGGTGACTTCCTGGAGTCACTTGGCTACCTCATGGTGACAATAGTAGACTCTAGGTGCTGGTAGGTGGATTTTGTAATGCTTTGACAGAGCCAGCAAGTAGTTGTTTCCCCTTGTTTTCAGTCTTTATGCTAAGCTAATTGGCTTTTGGCTGCGGTTTAAAAATGACATTGAGAGTGGTGTCAAGTGTCAAGCAACAAAATGTGAACCTACTCCTTTAAGTATTAGTTGCGGAAATGTTTATATGTAACTAAAACTGCAATATGTTTTTAATCTAACCTACCCAACCTTGCATACTTGTGTGTGTGTGTGTGTGTGTGTGTGTGTGTGTTTACTATAACTAATCTTAGCCCGAGGCCTCTGTCATCTTTCCCATGCCCCACTGTCACACAGCCACATGGTCACTTCTCGAGATAAGGTATTTCCTCTGTCATAATTATCATTATTAATATTTCTTTCCAAAGCGACCCGGTGAGCACCCCAATGCGCTTGGCTCCATTGCTTGCATTTTTACACAAGCTGTTTATACAGCTGCGTTTTCTTCGGAGTCCTGTTTGGGCCAAGCAGGTCACAGCAGATGTTTGGGTTCTGCCTGGTGCCATCTGGTAGCCCCGGCTCCCAGCAGAACTCAGCTAGACGTGGATTTCACAGTTGAGGAGCAGGAGGAGGAGGAGGAGGAGGAGGATGGTGTAAGGTAGATATAGTGTCAGAGAGATGAGAAGCATACAGTTGGAAATGGCGGATGAAGAGGAGGGAAAGAACAGGAAGAATTATAGAGAACACAGAGAGAGAGAGGAGGGCTGAGAAACCGAAAGCTGGGTATATGTTAGGAAGACGTGATGGAGGAGGGGGTTAAAACGTGGTGAGAAGGGAGAAGAGGAATTTAGGTGAATAAGGAGGCAGTAAGTGGAAGAAAATGAGAGGAAAAGTAGTGTGGGATACAGGGAGGCTGGCTTGTGGGAATGTAGCGTGTGAAACTGTGGGCATAGGAAGCAGGATACAGCAGGTCGAGGGGACACGGTATAAGTATTACACTCAACACATCTGCCATAATTTTCATTTTCTCACTTGACTTGAAAGATAACATGTTCCTCTTTACGCTGAGAAAGATTTATAACTCAGGACTTGTGGAAAAGATAATAATCCAGACTGGAGGTATCAAAAGAACAGGGACAATCAAAGTCATTACGGTCCCTCATGAGGAGGACATATATATGGAGACATTTCAATCTGGTCCACATGAACATATCTACACAACCTCTGTGCACATTTGCCTACAAGAAGAAAATATTACAACAGATATAGTGTAACGTTGGTGAAAAATGCTGTGAAACATTTTAGCAATTTAACGGTTTCATAATTGTCAAATCATTTCATTATTTTGTGAGTGTAACTGTTGTATTATTTCATAACCCGAAGCTTGTTTAGCTCATATATATCGGAGGCAAAACAGAACCTATATCTTAACCTTAACCTGCCTACGGTATTAGAGGAAACATAAACCTCTAACTGTAGCAATTCATACAGAAACCTGATGAAGCCATAGTGGGATTTCATCACAATATCTCGTGATAACAGACACGCAAATGCTAGAAAAAATAATCTTTTGAGCCTTTTCAGCATGAAAAAGTACATGATTAACTGCCCTTTACTGATGAACTTTTACATCAATGAAAAAAAAAAACAACACAAACTTATAGGGTAATACCACAAAACATCACTGATCCGTTCTTCTCCATATTGAAGAGATTATGCTTTTTGATTGCAAACATATTCCCAGCGGGTTTTTGTTGAGCAAATTAGTCAGTCAATCAGTAAGGCTGTATACAGCTGTATCATGTTGAAAGAGAGTCAATGCTATGAAACATCTGGACAATTACTTCTCTCAAGGCTTTTTGGACAACACTTTGGCACAGTCATTGCCTGTGCCATCGAACTCGACCTAATGATCTGAAAGACTCCATCTGGACAAAAAAAAGATAAAAACATGATTATGGATAGTTATAATATATGGGTTTGTGACTTTTTAAGCAAAATCTGTCGGAAATGGTTCAAGTTTTCTGGCATTTGAATAAACATGGAAATCCAGGTGAACACGGGCTCCATCACGCCAAGAACGTCCCACAAGTTTGTTGAATCCTCTACAGAGAGGAGACTATATTTCTTTTAACCCCCACTGATTGTTTTTTCTTTCTTACCAATCGTTTTTTTTTTTTTTGTCATAATCAAACCCATGCAAAGATCCTTATCATAGCACATACCAACTTTGTCCCTGACCCTCTGAAAATGAGTTTGATTTCCTTCCAGACGACAACGAGGAAATGGAGGTTGCTGCGACAGACATGTTAAAATGCCATATCGGCCTATACTCCATTTAAAAGTCCATGTACTGTCTGCGGATTGTAGCCTTGGGCCTCGTCACTCCCTCCTCGCTGCCTTTTCCTGTCTGTGCCCCTGCCACCCTTTGATTCAGCTCAGCTGTAATAACAATAAATCAGAAGTTTACAGGTTGTTTAGGGCGGACGGAAAAGAACGTGGGAGTAGAACCTTATTTCATTTAACCTTCATGTAGCCGGGTCCCTTAACAGCAGTCTCCAAAACAATATATCCAACCAGCAGAGTTAAACAAGAGCCATTAAAAAAAAAAAAAGGCAGAGGGATCCAATTTTGATTATAAAAAAAGCTGAGTGTGGAAGCAGGAGAGCAGAAGTGGAGAACAATTATTCTCCCAGACAAGGGTGTGGTTTTATTATAGGATAATGACACAATTGATAGAAGCTTTTCCTTAATGAACTTCCTTAAGAGCTGTTAAAGGGGAAGTAAGTCAAACTTTTAAAGCTCTGTAGAGCATAATTACCATAATATGACCTGCAGGGTGCTGATAAGGGTTATTAATCAATACCAATGCCTCAGCAATTGTGTTAGGGAGGTTGTCTTCCTGTGTCTGGATACTGAAGGCACTTTTCAGATGGTGATTCAGATCTGTAAAACGATCGATGGAGTGTGGGTGTTTTAAAAATGCTGGGTACAGGATGTTGTTGGAACCTCAGCATTTGCATAAAAGGTTCACACCGGGGTGACAAATGTTGCAGCTAATATTGTATATTGACTGCTTCTGTCACATGGGAATGTTTTTGGGGGGAATTAAGGAAATGTATTGTTGTAAAAGAGATAAAGATTTGACATTTTGTCTCCTTTGTTAATATCTTTTTGCATATACATACACGTATTACATATTAATATAACTTACATTTTTGAAATGCATCTATGAGTTCATTATCACAAGGTCTATACTTGGTAAAAAAAAAAAAAAAAAAAGCATGTATGACTCTCATAGTGTTCTGCTGTTTATTTTGCTGTTACTGATTACCACACATTTAGCTTCCAGTCTTAACCTGAAAACTAAACTCTTTCAAGGAAAATATTGCTATCCTAAAATTCACATTGAGGATAAATAAAAAAAAAACACTTTCTTTAATTTGCAGAAAGTGTTAGATGAAGGTCCAGCAGGGGGCAGTGTATTCCAGTCTGTCTGCCTGGTGAACAGTTACTGAGGTGAAGTCAAAAGGCCTCAAACTCACTACTGGAAGAAAAGTGACAGAACATCTACTTTCTCAAAAACTCACAATGGAAGTTTAGTTTAATTTTCTTCATGACTCTTACTTATCCATCAGTACCTATGAAAAGAACTGAGTCTATATATTTTTGGGGGTTATTCAAGACTTTTTTTTTTTTTTTCAAATGTTCTGTAATCAAATGGACCTATTTATCTCCTGGATTCAGTTTGTAAAGATTACATTGTGACAATTAGAGAGAGAGAGATTGTGTTGTCTCTGCAAACAGGAGCCGTGAACTGAGCTTACCCTCATTCATAGTGCAACTCTGAATTTAAATAAGACAGCCCTCCTGTGATGCCAAAAACTCTCTCTCTCTCTCTCTCTGTGTGTGTGTGTGTGTGTGTGTGTGTGCAGGGGACTGTATTTGTGTTTGAGTGGAACGGTCACTCGAAATGTGTCCGAAAAGCAGTCTGAAAAAACTTACATCAAAGTACTCTCTTTTATAACAGTTTTACATCTCAAAATGTATTTAAAAGACTGCCCAACTTTGAACAGTGTTTCATGTCATAACTGAAGAACTGCGGGATCAAAACATCTCTCTCTCTCTCTCTCTGTTTCCCTCTCTGTCTTGCCACAGACAGTTAAAATTTTACTCCTTCTCTTCTCACAGAATCCCAAAACAATTCACCCTATAAAATCCAGACTCAGCCTGCCATATGTGTAAATGTATGGCTCCCACGGGGGCCCTGAAGGAAAATTACTGGCCACGAGACAGCGATAGAAGATCCCTAT
Source organism: Pampus argenteus (assembly GCA_036937835.1). Lineage (NCBI taxonomy): Eukaryota > Metazoa > Chordata > Actinopteri > Scombriformes > Stromateidae > Pampus > Pampus argenteus. The sequence continues at coordinate 9,901,027 of CM072882.1, forward strand.
GTTTTTCGCTTTCCCCTTTAGGAAAAAGAAAATGTGCATGTACTCAGATGTAGTTTTGATGCGGCTGGGTGGTGTTAGTCAGCCACATATCCTTGTTATCCACATATCCTTCAGTCGGTAAACCTGTCAAAATCTGAAAGGATATGAGGCTGTTTCTGCCAATCCTGACTACATCTCTGCAAGGAAATTATGTCGACAATGTAAAAAGAAAACAACTGCGAAGTGGTTTTCTTGAGAAAAGGGTTTTTTTTCTTAGCTGAGACAAACACCATTTCCCTCTTTCATTGTTCTATTTTTCATTGAACCTGAACTCATATTTTGGTTAGTTTACTGAAACCGAGACCTCATAATCATAAAATAAATAAGTATTGTGTCTGTGTTTGGAATTTGTTGTCATTACTTCAGAAAGTTCCCCTCCTCGTGTTAAATAATCGTTTCTTTTAATTAATTGTCATTCGGTGTGGGGTGATTTTTAAATCTATTAGTTGTCTCATGCTACTTTGCAAGTTCGTGCATCACAATTTAAGTGAAGTCATAATCCCTATTTGCAGTCAAAAATAATGATAGTGTGTGTGTGTTTTTTTTAATTGATACATTTAAATTGATTGTTAATAGTTCTGTATTATAAAAAAAAAAGTATTTAGGGAAATATCCCAAATTTTGTTGCTGGAACAGAGACAAATAAAATGACTCCTGTAGCTAAAGTTCATGGACAGACAGGTCCAAAATTAACACGCTGTTTAATGTGCTGCAGCTGAGCAGCTAATTAACTAATTAGCCTGCTAACTGATGTTTCCCCAGTGAATGTTTGTTTGTTTGGTGGCTCGTTCAGCGAGCTAATGTGCAGGACAAAAACGTGCGTTCATGTTTGTAAGTTTCTTGTGCTGTGTAACAGGATGCTATCAGGCTCCGTGCGGTGGAGCAATACAATTGGCTTGTCTTTTTTTTTTTCTCAAAGGAGAGAAAACAGGACAAGTGATATAGAGCATATGTATGCCTTGGTAGACCAAAAAAGGCAATTTACTTTCAGTTGGACCTTAATACCCCATGGTGCGAATTGGCATTTAACCCTATTGTGATCCCACATCTGAGTTACAGTCCCAGGCCAAATAGATTGCAGTATAAGTACGATTTCAGTAAATCGCAGACCCCGTTTTGATCATATGAGGAAGTACATTGAAAGAGAAAGATAGACTGAAAGCACCTATTAGTTGTTGTGTGGTAGTAGCACTTGGTGGTTGTCAGTCATTCAGCCCAAGGCAACCTCACATTAATATATTTCCTTGTCTTCTTCTGCTGAATCATTTCAGCCAGTAAACAGGGACAGCGAGTTCATACAAGTAAAAGGTCATTTAATTTCACATTTAGTTTTAATATTATAGGTCACAGTCTGTGAAACAGGGAAATAAGGTTCACTTCCTGCACCAGAAGAAATGACAAGAAGCCAGACGTAAAGGGTGCAAATCTGGCTCTTATTGCCTTTATCTTTTTTTTATCTCCCCTGTAGCTTATAGAAATAAAAAAAAACAAAAAAGAAATCTCATAAAGAAAACATTTGGGAAATAATGTATTGTATTTGGAGCTTTTTGCGCTTTTTTGCATGTACATTTGCGTACACTTTGCATACACATTACATTGTGCTCAGGCACAAACATCTTTGTCGTTAACATGTATGCAAATTGAGAAAATCTTTCAAACACAGGTGCAACTGATCACCACGCTCATTTGCCACTCGTGTCTTGTTCTCTGAGTGTGAAAGTCAAAAAGAGCACTATGATGTGGTGTGATTAATGAGCTGGTGTGACTCATAGGGCAAGTCGGCGCTTTGAGATGCGTCAATACGTGCATTTACTAAAACACAACTGGAACCTAAGATGTATGTTATAATCCTATGCTAATATCTCGAGTATTTTAGTTTGCCTTTTTGTTGCCATCCTGTTCGATTCGTTTGCAAACAACAACGTCTATACACCACACGCAAATCTCAGGCTTTGATTTCCTTCTCTAATGGAAAAAAATGGTTAAACGTTGAAAATGATGGAAAACTTTTACTGCACCAACATGTAAACTTTGAAGAAACTAATTGTGTGTAATTATGCCCGCTACAATGCTCTGTTACTCCTCTGTGTTTATTTAACTGAAAGGAAACCTAAAAAGCTGCACTCTAATTGTGTGGTTGGTTTATTTTATTTGTGTAAAGCAGTGCTATGTTCCTTCAAGCTTTGGATTATGTTCTATGATAACCCCCCCTAATGTGCCACATAATGCACGGACGACTTGCATGTCTCTGTATAAAACGTTTGGATCACAAACTAGTATTTTTTTCCCCCTTCTGACTAACAATGTTTTCTCCCACCATAGATTCCCGGCCTAACATTTGATTTGAGTGGGTAATATGTGCTGCCACATTTATGTTTATAATATAGGTCAGCCCATATTGCTTTTGAACATCTGCCAAGTGCTTCATGTTGTTTCGACCGACCGGTTTGTTGTGATGAAGCTGAACCATGAAAATTAAATGGTCCGTGTATCAACAAATAGGCCGCAAGCATGCAGGCACGTATTAATGCACAGAAGCATGGATACTATACACACACACACATGCAACACACATCACCTGTGTCTGTTTGTTGTCACGCAGGAGATGATGTAAATGCAAAGACCGGGCTCTGTGCTGCAGTTGGGATGGGTGCTGAAAGACGGAGCCGACTTATGTCTCTTTTTATCTAACCGATTGAGGGGCGATGTGGCAAACCTGGATTTCATAAGCAGCCCACTCTCTGACTCAGACCGTTAGTGTGGTAAGGCTGCATGTCTGTTGGGAAGAGACAGAACGAGGAAGACGAGGAGGAGGAGAAGCTACAAGTGATTGTGTGGTATGACCAGTAAGTGGAGCATGGAGGAACCCATTGACCTTAACATCCTCCTTCTTCTTCTTCTTCTCCTCCTCCTCTTCTTTCACGCTCTTGCCATTTCTCTCACCACATGTCCATCGTGTACCCACTTTTAATAATAGGCTTGAGCATGTGAGCATGTGCACTGAGTCATGTGTTGGAGTACACTGGCATGCATGCAGGATGTGTGTGTGTGTGTGTGTGTGTGTGTAGTATTGATCAGGTGGCTGTGGTCGATGTAGTAAGAGTTGTTCATGACAAGCTAAATGAAGCAATGCACCCTACACACTCGTCTCTCTTAGGATTGCCTTGTCCAACTATTAGTTCACAGCATTATTATTGTTATATTTTAAATCTACATTCTGCTGCTGGAACCAACCAACGATATATCTTTTACATGTGCTGTGCTGTTGAGGGTTTTTCGATTTTGTGTGTGTGTTTGTGCGCGCTGGGGTCTGGCCTTGACAGTTACAGTTCCTCATTATTTAGACCTCAACAGTGGTTTCACAGCGCTGTGCGGTTTGCTATACCAGACAGCAGTTATCAACAGTCTATCTCTCTCTTTATCAAACACACCCTCTGTCGGACAAACACAACCCGCTCCGATTGCAAACAAGTGTCAGCAAAATATGTTATGCATGGACATCATGAGTTATCATAGACATTTCAGTATTTATGTGGAATATATGTGTATGTATACATGTATGTACATGTGTAATTTAGTTTTTATTAAAATGATATATCAGTTGTTGTTTTTTTTTAAATAAAGAGAGTGTCTGTGACTGTTAAAACATTATCATTGTGCTGGGCAGCTTATGAGCTGCATAAATCTGTTACAGATGTGCTTGGGCCCTGCTCACTGTCCCTGTCGTGGCTGTAACTAATTCATCTAAAATAAGTCTGTCTTTGATCAGGACTGTGTGTGTGTGTGTGTGTGTGTGTGTGTGGTATGTACGTAAACACATTTATGTTATTAAGTGTGTCCCAACTTCACATTATGACTATACACTTATTATGCTCTTGCAGTTGATATACATGAGATTAGTAATTTTGTACAAGCAGGAAATGATACAAGAGACGTACTGACAGACATCAGTCAAACTGCAACTTTGGGGAGCTACTGTCGATTTCAAATTTTTGAAACTTGTCAGTGCATTACATGCATTACCATACTTTACTTCACTGATTCAAACTATCTCACCACTGTCCATAATGTGTATCATTTAGGTCCAACAATGCATTTCCTTTCTCATAAAACATGAGAAGCCAGTTCTGCATTGTTTAAAACGTGCCAGCTTGCTGTTTTCTTCTTCATAGCCTTTGTAGGCGCATTACTAACATGTCTTTGCCAATGACCGCGTATAACAATGGACTTTTATAAAAGAGCTAATCTGAACCGCAGCGTTGCCGCTTATGGCTTTTCGTGGAAAAGACGGAGCCAGGACCTTCTTGCTCTCACACTCCGGAAACACTCCCCAGGCCCGAAGCTTTCGGTAGCACGGCCTGGAAACACTAAGCAGTGCACACTTGAGCTAAATTGTGCCAACAGGTATTAAATGTAACTATTGATGGGAGTCAATTGGAGACAATTTTGGAAACCCCCGAACGTAAAAATCAGGATATCTCTGCTTCTGCTGATGGAACATTTATGTGAGATTTGAATGTTTGCATGCTTGACTTGAGTTAGCATGTGTTCAAGCGTGTGGTAGTGGCGATATCTGTTTGTGAGGTTTAGCGTAACCCCACTGTGGTCTTGTAACATGCAAACACATGTAACTTAGACAGAGAGAGAGCTGACAACTTAATCACCAACATGTTGTCCCAAACGTAAGGGACAGAAACAAAAAAAAACCTAAGACAAAAAGGCAAAGCAGGGACATACTTTAGGTGCCATGTCCGTGGTGCACACTGAGGACAACTGTGCTCAGATGTCCAGGAGGCCTGGCAGCGTTTAAACTCTGTAGGTTTGCATCACGTCTCACGAGAGATGAGAGGATGCAGAGCCTGGCCAGGGGTCAAGGGCCAGAATCGCGCTCTCTCTCTCTCTGAGCTCCGATCAAATTACAGACGTCTGAACCCGCTGACATGTCGGCGTGTGATGAAAGGCTTCGCTGACTCATTTGAAACTCCAAGGAGCAGTTATTTATTTGTCACTGTCAGGCTTTTAAAATTAGAACAAAGAGAAGAAGAAGGAGGAAGAGGACATCAGCGAGGCTCATATTTGCTTGTGAGTCATACGAGTTGTGAAAAAACAGCAGTGGGTCCATGTGGCTTTTCTTGTTTGTAGCAGAAGCATTGCCCGTGTTACAACATATCTATAAATTTCCAGAAACATTTTGTTAACGTTCAATCCCCGGTTTACATCAGTTTTCACGATGGTTTTTGAACGCAGTTTTACGTCAATAAAAACTTAACGTTTAGCGAAAATCCTGATTTTAGAGCCTCAGCTTTTCTACAGCATCAAAACAAAGCTTATTGCTTTGAGACCAGATTACTGAGCTGCTTGATATTCGGCACGGGTCAAGAGCTCTCGCTTTCATCTGCCTTCACTTTCCACACTTCCACACTCAGGTGATAAACCTTTCATTGTTACAGATCCTCCTATTGTCTGTAACCGCCGTTAGTCATGTACGTCGCACCTGACCCAGTCGACCTTTGACCCCGCCGGCCGTTTGAAAGAGGCATGCCGCCGACAGATAGATGGATTGTTTTTTTGTTGATTAATTCCTATGTGATAACTCCACAGGGGCGACAAATGGCTGACGGTGAGCGTTCCTCACATTCCTGCAGCAGGAATGTTACAGGCTTCAGGCTTTTGGTATTGTCATCATCGTGCATCATATCCTGGTGGTAGGCAAACAATGCTGAATACACAAGGACTCGTTTTTTTTAAGTCCAAACAATGCAGTAGGGCTTTTTAGGTCACTTTGAATGAACTCGTTGATGGCTGTAAATGTTTTTCTTTGTGACCTTTTGACTGCACCTTGGCTTTAAAGTAAAAAAACTCGAATTTCTGCGAAGTGACCATTCACTAAACCGATCCCCCGAATAGCGATTGTCCAATCACAGGAAATGTAACTAGGCAACTGGGCAGGTCTGTTAAGCTTGGGTTTCTCCACATGCCAAAGCGTGGAGAATGGGGAGCATGGAGCTATACTGAGCGATACTGTGCATTCAAAGTTCTCATGGTGGTGTCTTTTTTTTTTTCTTCTAGCTTTTTCAGAAAACACAAGCAAAAGTTTAAGGAATGAAATAAACAATTTGTGTGCATTATATATATAAAACCATGAGCACATCACTAATTACATTAGTTTGTGGGGTTTCAGGCTGTTTAAAAACAAAACAAAAGGTGGTCTGTTCACAACCACCACATCTACTGTTAAGCATATTCGGCAAGCAAATCAGTAAGCACAAAAATCATTACGTTAAATCATAAAGTTCTTGCTATTTTTTAAATTTTCGTCAAAATTGGCATATTGTGTTTCAGGTTGCAGACTCCTTCTAATAAAAAGACAAAGCGATTGGTATAACCTGACACAGGCACACACATTGAATCCCACATAGCAACATAATCTCTTCCCTAAATCCCCCTTAATTCAATGGTTTACACGCGCCAAACCCAGACATGGTTTAGTAATACTGTAATGCTTTAAAAAGATGAAGGTGTGTTTTTCTTAGCTCTTAGCCGATCAAGTGACAAGGTGGTGAAAAGCTCAATTTGCACCTTCGGGCAAGGAATTTGAAACCTAGTCAATTAAAAGAGTATGATTTTTTTTAAAGTAATATGCTGTACCGTTTTTTTTTTTTTTTTTTTTTTTTTTTTGTGTGTTACTTGCCTTCACTTATTGTCACCATTTTTCTGTTAACCAAAATCTCTTTTTCTATTTGCTTTAATGCAACTAAGCGGTTTTTGGAAGGCTGTAATCACTTTAACAGCCAATTAAATTCCAATTAAAAGCTCTAGATATGATCAATTTGCATGACACATACAGACTTTTTTTTTTAACTGTAGGGATGGCAGGTTCAGACACATGAAGCATAAATACAAATTATCAGTCAGAGTTGAAAATGAAGGAGATTTAAGGTGTGGCAGGGAGAGACTGGCTGAGACTGTAAATATCCCTGCTCTGCTTTGTCTTCCTGTTTCATCCTGCCCTGACTATGACTGGCTTGTCTTTTCTGATACATTTTCATTCTCAAGTTTGTCTATGAGTATACGTTTTTTGTTTTATGTGTCTTGCATTGATTCTGTATTTTATATCAACTTGATTTGACATGAAAACATATATATATATATTTTTTTTCTTGCTTTATTACCTTAGTAAATAATATATTCACGTTTGGCATGAACAAAAAGGACAAACAACTTCACAAAAGCAACACTAGATAGAGACAGATTGCACTTTTAAAGACTTTTAAAGCTCCTCCTAACACAAAAATCTTTGTTTGTGCTTTTCGTTCCTTCACTTTGAGTTTCGCTGTGCAGAATGATGTATGTCCTGAACGTTTACACATCCATCTGCTGAAGGAGGAGGAGGAGGAGGGGGGGGAGTGCACGAGACATTTTAATATCATAATTAATCCAATGCTAAGCACACATTTGATAACAACAGGTTGTAATTTGACAGGCAAAATGATGATGAGTAAATAGTCGATCAAACACTAAATTAGCCAGCTGTGAGGGCACTGCTACATTTTTCAGGTCACACGTGACAATCAGATCAGATAAACATGTTAATGTACTAACCGTGTTGGTAAATTTCAAGCACCACCGTTCCTCTGTTTGCTCTTCCTATATTGAATTATTCTTCTGCGCTTTTTTGATTGAATGCAGCTGCAATTTGGGCACAGATGACTCGAGCTGTCAACGTGAGGCAAAAATAGAGTCTCATGTTGCTTTGAAAACTCACACTTCAGAGCATTAATTGCCAGACTCTTTTTTTTCTTTTTTTTCTAACTGTCAAAAACAGTGATTTAGCTGCTTCAGAGGCTTTTTTCCATGAGGTGTTTCAATCGTCTGTCATCTGTTAAAGCATCTCATCATTCAGCCAGTCCGCAAGGGAAGAGTTTCATTCCTAAATTTGATATCCATTTAAAAAATGGGTAATATCGCCTTTTATAAAAAATGACTTCTGGAATGAGGAATATTTATATTGACTTGTCTTAAGCATAAAATATTCACAATTTATAGAATATAATCATCATCATGCTCTTTGGAAGGGTTCAACATGTGGTCACAATGTGCGTGCAAAACACATGTACAGCGTGTTCAAGTGAAACCCTTTACACTGACTTGTGCACCAGCCAGCCAGCCAGGCACTCAATCCGTGTTTTCCATCTCCCAGTGCTCACCCCTCAGGGACAGCAGCTGGCAGGACGCCCTTGTGTTTTTGTCTAAGACACGCTATGCCTGTCTGCCACTCACGATTCCTCTTGCTGCAGTCCCGGGCCTCAGCCAATCGTGGTGCTACTCAGGTCGCCGCAGAGGCCAGACAGGGCGGTGTCCGCTCTGAGCACACAGACGGAGTGGAAGAAGAGCTCACGTGAGACCTGTTTATTTGTCAGGAGAGAGATAGAGAGGGTGAAAGAAAAAGGAAAATGAAACTAGGAAAAAAAGGACTCACTCACACACACACACACACACACACAGAGAGAGAGAGAGAGAGAGAGAGAGAGAGAGAGCATGTCTGTGAAATGAAGTTGCAAAAATTTCAGTTGGCGGGAAGCAGGAAGGGAAGGGTGGGAGGGGAGTACAGGGAGCAGGAGGGAAGAAAGACACAGCACTGGACTCTGCACTTATGTTATAGATATTTTCAGTCATCAGCTGTTAGTCATCGCTATGGCTCATATACAGCTGCACACATTACTCTACATGATCGATTACTTTATCCAACTTTATTTGATTATACTGGTTGGCCTTTTAAGGATCAACCACATTATTCTGTTTTCAAAGGCCACTTGTTATTATTCCTTTTAAAGCCTACTATACTATATTTAAAATAGATAGAATAGAAATAAATTTCAAAGATGTCTTGTTTTCTGTGGCGGCACCTATGGCGATTAGCAGTTATTGCAGGTGTGTTTTTGGATCTCACTTCTTCCTGGAGACCCAAAAAGTATTGCATGTGTGACGTGAGCAGTCAACTGCTTCACACACACACACACACACACACACACACACACACACACGTGAATTGGCTCCGCCTACCATCTCTGGCAGACCAACCACTGTTGGGTGAAGGAAAACGTGTCACTGTGCGCCACTTGTGATTGTTCTTGAGAATGTCGCCACGATACCCGGGTTCAATCATAGATAGTAATAGATATTTATTTATTATTACTTTAACACCTTTTAAATCTCTGCCCCTTTACAAATGCTTTTTTTCTTTTCAAAAGATTTGGAATACATTTCTTCATACAGCATACAGTAAAAAACGCACGCATGATGCATCGATACATGAACATGTTGGTACATATGTTGTTTTCTGTTGGTCTATGGTGACCTCTGACCTCTGTTTCTATAATCACATTGGTCTTGATAATTTGTATCAGCGTATGTTCAGATTATTTATGTTGCCTGTTGTCCGGTTCTGTGTAGCCTTGTCTATCCACCTGTTTTGTTTCCATTTGTGGCTATCTCTTGTCAGTGTGCGCCTCCTGAAAACCACATGAAAGATGAGAAGCACACACGCCAAGCTTTTTGAATAAGTCATGATCTGACAGTTGCATTAGTAATGCTGAAAAAATGTCTTTGTGAATGACTTTTAATTTCCTGCAGAATTGAAAAAAAAAGACACACACACACACACACACACACACAAGTCAAAAATATATATCTTTCTTACAAAACTCATGCCAGAAAATGTCCAAACAGACCTGCAAACAAACTGAAGAGGCAAAAAAACTGATTTTTATTGAAAAATATAGCTTGCCAAGTTCCACATTGCTATTATAAATCAGCCTCAGCGTACATGTCCTGTGTGGATAATATCCCAACTGTCTTCACAGCAGCTCACCCCTGTTTTCTCTGCACAGAGTCTTGGTCGACCTCCAACTAAAGCACAGGCCTTTTCTTACTGGCTCCCCTCACATTTCCATCACTATCACTTCACCATTCGGTTCTGCTGTGGGCCTCATTTCTCACTGTCCTCTCAAAGAGGTCAGAACATGGTCATAAAAAAAAAATATGTGGGACCAAATGGAGGCAAATCATGTCAATATTGTAAAAACAAATACGGTCCCTTTTGATAGTGACCAGCTGAGCTTTTACATTTGATTGTTGTTCCTTTCATTTAATAAAAGTAGTCAAACTCTCTTGGTTATTACATCAGCTTGTTCTGTAATTGGCATTACTTCACTCGCTTTGAAAGTTTCCATAAGCCAACATGAAGTGGATTGACATAGGGAGGAAAAAGTTAACTTCTTCATCCAGCATGAGTGTCTGATAGTTTTTCCATGTTTAGCCTTTAATGTATAGAATAGGTCACTTCCACCACTTCTGTTTCCATTGATCAAATCAGCCATCAGTGCTGGTTAAAAAACATGATCTCATCAAGCGTCTCTGCATTGACCGAGTAGACTAATCAACACTTAGCTATTGATTTACTGTCTAACTTACTCATTTATACCTTTAACTTTAATCACTGTTCTTTCTTTTGCATAACTGTAATGTGCCTTGACTACGAAAACATGATACATGCAGGAGTTTTATACGTTTGTTAATCAATGCCAATGCCCCTGCTATTATTTTACCAGGTGATGCTATTTGTGGCTTCGGGTACAGCCTGTACTCTACAGTATTTTCTTGGAACACAATAGCCCCATTTGGGACTCATCCAATCAACTGGCCAGGCAAGACATTAACAGTAAGACGCAAAGCATAATGAGCCTCGATCCCAAACCTTATTAGCATGGTTTCTCATTAGTTTTCTCACATTTAAAAAAATTGTGTAATTATGTAAAACAGATGATTGAATGATAAAATATGCTGAATTTTATCAAACAGTATATAAAGTAGTCCCAGTGAGACCAGAACGCATCAGTAAATAATAATAATGTAATGCTATGAAATATAATAATATAACACTGAGTAGCCAGCCAGCTGCATAATGATTACATTTAGCTGACAATAGTTCTGTACTTAAGGCTTTAACTTGTAATGGAGTAGTTTTATATTGTGGTATCATAACTTTTACTTAAATAAAAGGATCTGGATATCCAAGAATAGATTAGTGTTACATTTCTTCAGCATGTCCTTTAGCCTTTTAACACTAGTAAAGCTACTTTAAAGAAAAATTGCCTTTGGACATTTAACTTACAGCATCACCATAATGACAAACAAACGAACGCCATCCACACGAGCGTTCATGTGACGCCGGCATTCATCCAGCAGTGATGAACATGTGTGAGGTGTTGTCACTCACCTGTTGCTGTTTATTTACAGACAATGCTGCACACGACACAACTGATTCAGATCAGCTGGGTTGTGTTATGTTCCGCTTGTCTATTTGTTTGGCAAGGATAGAGTTCATGTTATAAATCTATCTTTGCGAAACAAGTACAAGAATCTTGTCTGACAAGGCAAAAGGTATGATGAGCAACAATACATCTAACATATGTTTAATCCCATAATTGCCTCTTTGTTTGCTCACACGATCTTTAAAATACAGCTATTTTTACCCCCACTTTTGGCCTCTTCACAGAGCGTGCAGCAGCCAGCGTTGGAAAAGCTCTCAGATGGAATTATATTAACCACCTGTTCCTGATCCGAAGGCATTAATGGAAGAATGGAAGTCGCGTGTGCCTGCCTGCGGTTCAGACATAGTAAAGAAACATACAAGGGAGACGAACGCCCCCCCTCCCCCCGAGGCACATGAAACAGAGACGGGTTCAGGCACGACAGAGATGGGGGGAGATGGGGGAGGATGCGTGATAGTGACAGGGGTAAAGAAAAAGGCAGGCATACGGAAAGAAATATACATAAACGATGAAAGATGGAGTGAGGAAGGAGGGTTGGTCATGCATTTCCTGACAATTAAAGTTGTTTACCATTCAAGACTGTTACATTCGAGTAACAGTTTTTAATATCACATTTTAAAGAAATGAAAAGGATTCAGCCATTCTAGTCACTTCAAGTCAAAATGCCTTGTAAGTTGTAAGAACTAGAAAGAGACACAGGTAATGACTGAAAAGCAATGACTGCGATGTAGATGCTCTGAATTACAGCAACATTAAGCGTAACCACCTCAGTATGTTCCTAATACTTTTCAGCCTCTGTTTCCTTCCTCCTCTCATCACATCTAAAGCCACAGACAGTCAGCACCAGCCAGCTGGCAGGATCACTTACCCAGGCTCATTTGGTAAAGCTCGAGAGTTACCTCAGGTAAATGTATTCTGCAAAGATCAATTTAAGTGTGGTGGTAAGTTTCTCGTCCTCTTCTTCGATTTTTTGCCTGCGTCTGTGCTCTCTGTGTGTCTTGAGCCAAAGAGTAATTGAATTTTTTTAAATGCCCAGCTTGAAGACGGATTATGTAGAATGATTGTGAGCATGTACATAGCTTTAGGTAATGGGGTCTGTGCTGCAGGTTTGATGGACCAGTAGCTCAAATTGTTAAAAAAAAAAATAAAGATTAACTACAAGCTAAGGTGGCAGAGAGAGTAATGGCCTAATTTAAAAGATAAGGCTGTTACTGTTTCTTTCCCCTTATTATTAAAACATGCAATGAAAAGATACATGTGTTTGTCTGTCTCTTCCCTACTCTCTTTTGGACATTCACTTCTGGACTCATTGGTTCCTACTGACAACACAAGTCATGAATCACACATAAATGTACATTATGTTTTTTTTGTTTTGTTTTTAAAGGGTAAGTGGACACTATGGATTATATCAAACATCACTCAACAGAAGTAAGTTGTGTTTTTGTTAGGGACTACTTTTTATGAACGCTCCGGTGAGCAAAACTGTGTATGCGGGGTTGACTCAAAGTAAAGTACAATGTTCATGTCATTCATCATAAGGAAGGAACACATCGTACAGGGAACCAGTGTGGCTTCATTGATATGTTTTTAATTGTTTTAGGACAATGTTGGAGCTCTGTGGCACAAATGAAGGCGCTATATATCATCACACTCATCTTCTAATCTTACTGGAAACTCACACACATAAAATATTTGTATAAATAGAAAGATACTATAAATAGAGAGATACTATTATACTATTGCAGGTAAAAGTTAAGTTTCCTGAGTGTCTCTTTACAAACTTTCTGCTAGTGTGTCTTTCTTGTCTGTGAAGCCTTTGTGGCTGTAGCTCGTTCTAACTAGCCACTTCTTCCTTATTTTGTGCAAAACTGTTGCACCGTGTCAACCTGACACCAGCAAGTGTGTGTGTGTGTGTGTGTGTGTGTTGATGACTCTGCACATTAGCGAGGTGTTCGCTCCCAGTTCTTTCGTGACAAGTTTCGGTGACGCCATTTATCAAACAGGACTCTTGCTTGCTCTGACTGCAGGACAATCTAGTGTTTCATTTGTTTTTCACCCACTGGTCTGTATTTGCGAGAGGATTAGTCGACTCTCGGTCTTCAGTTGAATGCTGCAGGCTACAAACTGTAGACTTATGACTTTTCCTGTGTGTGCATGTGTGTTGCTTTCAGCAGCGCTCAGAGTATCACTGGAACTCAATTTCTGGTACAATTTTTAATAATTCATTTGTACATTTTGATCACAGTGCCCTGTGGATTTGGAACTTTTGGCATTTTGACGGCTGCAGGAATGCAGCACAACTGAGGGTGTGAAAACAATTACAATCAGCACTTTGGTTTTGGTTATGGTGCTTTATATTCTTTGTTTTGCTTTTACACACCTTACAACATGCACACTCATCCACTCCTTACACCACTCATACTACTATTATCCACACTCCATACCTTAAATATTTAGTTAATCCCATAATAACTTAAATGCACTCCTTGAAAAAAAAAAAAAAAGTAATTTAGTAAGTAAAGATACTGAACTTTAGTGCACTATACAGTAAGCACATTGGCTATACATATAACAGTTTATACAATTAATATAAAATACAAATACAATTTAAATTATAAAATGGGATGTCGTGTTTTACAGGCTGTTCACACAAAAAAATAATTTCCACAAAATAAACATTAAATGATTACTTATAAAACTAATGTGTAGACTAACATGTGTGTTTGTCTTCATACATCCTCAGGGGTAACAAGGCAGGAAAAACCCACAGTGGTGGAAGTGCATACAATGCACTTTTTTTTCCACCTTTCTCAGATCAGCTTTTTATAGTGTAAACATGAATTACTGCACGCTTGTGTGTTTTACAACACGGAGTACCTGAACAAAAGAACTATGTCAAAGATGAAATTTCATGTGGAGCATTTCCCAAACCAATTTTAAGTTTTAAAAAAAAACCAGTTGGGAGCACAGCAGTGAGACTCTATATAAGACTAATTTCCTCTTTTTGTTTACCTACATCCAGTGCAGCAGGTGCCGGGCAGCAGCGTGAGCTACACTGGCTGTGAACTCTGCTCTCATGGGAAAAGCTGCTGCGTATTCCTTCGGTTTTGTCTGACGCACTGAGCCCAATTTGTGTGTGTGTGTGTGTGTGTGTGTGCGTGTATGCAGCTTGTCTTCATTGCTGATGACAGGTTGAGCGATTGAGTACATAAGCCTGCTCGCACGCCACATCTCAAACAAGCCTCCATGTATGCATGTGTGAGACGTCATTCATTCTGACTGAGTAACTCTGCTAAAAAGCAAACAACGCGGCCCTGCTCACACCCTATTAAGCCGTCACGCTCCAACCTTTGAACTTATCATCTTTACCATAATGGGAGTCCTTTATACAGTGATTTGGTGTTCTGCTAATAGTCACACACACACACAGTAAGCAAACAGTATAAAACATTTACATTCTAACACATAAAGTAAACATATATATATATATATATATATATATATATGTACTCACACACACAAACACATGTACACATCCTCTGCATACAAACACCAGTACGCTCACTATGCCATCCACCAAATAATCCTACGTGTGCTGTTCTTCTCTCCGACCTCAGCTGTGAGTTCATTCTTCCCTCGCACATATGGAGCTCTGGTACAGTTTCAGACCTTGGCTGGCGCTCCGCTACTATCAGCACATTTTTAATTGTCTGGCTTTCGAATATAACAGCGTTTGTGATGAGAGCACGCTTGCTTATTTTTATATGCGATCATAAAAGTCCTCCCAATAGCCCACGCCGTGTAAAGTATATACACTGTATATATATGATGTTTTTCTCCCAGAATATTTTTTTATTTTATTTATAGTTGTGTGCAAACAGAGGACTTTTCTTGCCCCCAAGTCGTGGCTTTTGGGATGGAAAGTGTCTGTTTAGTGACAAACCTGACCTCTGATCGTGAATGCAATTTCAGTTACTAAGTGTATAAAAGGTTAATGTCCTGTCACTGTCTGCTGTCACTGGGTTTTCAGGTTCCTGTTTGGCTTGAATAAACAACACAGCACAATATTTTGAATATTACCATGGAAGCAAAGCACAAGCAGGCAAATTGGATGACACTAGTAAATTTCTCAAAGTATCCCACAATCATGAACTCATCATGAAATCATCAAAATATCATAAAAAGAGAAGGGAATAAAAAAAAACGTGTAACAGAAGTCAACAAACGTTAGAGAAAGAACGTCATAGAGAATGAAATACAGGACTTTACAGTAATAAAGCAAAGGAAGATCTCCTTTAATGAATGAAATGAATGCATTTGAATGTATCTGAGCTATTATATTAGCACGTGACTACAGTTACCGAGTGCACTACACCCTCCTTATTATTGTAACAAACACCCGGTCACACAAGCTCTCCAAGATTTTAGGCAAAAGAGTCTCATTAGAATAGTAAAAGCACAACCTCGCCCTTCTCTTTATAGCGTCATAAGTTAATTGTTGTTTCATAAAGAAACTTAACAAGCTGCCAAAATGGTATTGCAGAAGAATCTCACTGCTCCGTCTGACACGACTAGATAAACCTGAACAATATTGAGCCGTACTGTACATTGCTGAGTAACACGTAGATACAGTATATAAAACTAGGAGAGTCACAGACACTCCGCAGGTGTGTATGTTATGAGTCAAAGTAAATTGGCTTATACAGTAAACAGATTTTATTTATATATCCTAGTTTTTGCCCTTTAATTTCTCACAGATGGCGCAGTGTTTCAGTAACTATAAACCAACCTAAAAATGATACTGATTGATGTCTTGTGAGTAATTTATAAAACATTAGTAAATTATTTGTTATAATATTAATTAAGCCATTAAGTAATGCTTATAAATCCTTTGTAGAGAGGAAAAAAAAAATCTGTTTTCGAACCAATTATGTATTCCTAAACTAAAGAGGCAAAGGTGGTCCATAAAGAGACGAAAATGTTGATATTGGACAATTTTGATATTATAATATTATAAATACCTTTATTAAAGTAGAGAAACGACAGGAGAGGAAAAACAATATGAAATATGAATCGTACTGCAATTCTCTCTACAATATCTGTATGACAACTGCAGTACGGCTAATGTTAAAGGAAGATACACCCTTACTTTCTGTTTTGTCAGATAAAGAACTCACTACTTCCTCCATCAGCATCGGTGAAATCATGCAACATGGTACCGGGCTGTTTTTCAACATAGCTGTTTGAGGATGAGCTACAGCTGCATGTATGAATGATGATTGGGAGTGTCCAGGTCATGTTTTGTGGACCATTGGTATTTACTAGCCCTTTGTATTATGGCGATGTCAACTCAAGTTTCAGTGATGACTGAAACTTCTTTAGAAATAAAACCTGTTCATAGCTGATTGCACCAGACAGGAGTGGACTTCAGAGGGTGTGTAGGATCAGCTGAAAGGCCATAGCTGGAAAAATGAAAAATAGCCGGAGCAGCTTTCTGACAAAGACAATACTTCATAAATGTGACATCGTCCCTGCCTCTTGGCATGTGTTTTCATTTCATTTCCTTTGATACCTGTCCCTTTCCCGTCCCTCTTACGATATAATCTTGGAAAGTCCACAGGCACAGCCCAAAAAACTATTACTCATCCTGAGCCGTGTGTGTGTGTGTGTGTGTGTGTGTGTGTGTGTTTGTGAGTGAGTGTGTGTGTGAGAGAGAGAGAGACTGTTGCCTTTGTAGGAATGTAACACCTATAAAAGGTAATTAAGACCCACCCTCATAATTTCTTGTTATTGTTATAATATAAATGGCACATATTCTGTGCGCAATATCACAACAATGTGATATGTTATCTTTTCTCACAACATAGTAGATACGGATCCACACCGCAGAGTGAAGAACTAACAGTGTTTATTAACAGTGAAGGGGGAAAGTCCCCTTGGCAACAGCACATGCATTTACAACAAGCAATCAGAGATACTCAGCAAGATCTGGTCCAGGTTACTCCTGTTCACACTGCACTGAGCCAAGATCTGCAGCCAAAGAGTAATGTGAGCAAAGTTCACTTCATTCTAGCTTCTAGCTTCTTGTATGAAAAAAGGGCCTCAGGTTCCTCAAGGTAAATCTTTGTCCATTATCTTACAGTACAATGTATGCATTTACAGTACAATACACACACACGCGCTACAGTAAAAACCTGTTTGCATGAATATGTAGTGACAGTTTTCCAAATATAATAACAGAAATAGATAGAAAAGCTGGGTAGAAAAGGTGAAGATATATTCAAAATGATATAAAATACAAGGAACAGCTGAAATAACGCAAATCTTAGTAATAAAAACAAAACAGGTAAGAAATACCTTTTGAATTTAAATCTATTTGGAGCTGCTGGCATCCAACTGGTGTGAACCGCTCATGCCTGTCATACCGCTTTGATAACAAGCCACGTTTGTCCCGTTGCACGCGTCATTCACTGCAGTTAGCCTTCCTTTCCTGTGGCATCAATCCTTTTACACTGAGTATGCTGGTAATGTGTGCATGTAAATAATGTTGGTGAAAGTGAATTACCGCATAATCTTACCCAACGACAAACGAGTTTATGTAAGATCACTAAACAGAATTGACGCAGCCAATTTTAAGCCAGAAATGAGACATCACATAAACAGGGAGCGGCTGAACAAGAGTGAGTACAACACTAATTAATATAAAAAAAACCCAGTCGGACACATTCTCACTAAAAGATTTCTCATTCTGCGTAATCCTACAAATACACATTCTGTGTCTACAATGCTCTCATAGCACCGGAAAAAATAAAAAAGTTCTTGTCTTAATGGTTTTGGATTAAAAGGGCACCAGTGATTCAGAAGCAGGACAGCTACCAAGGCTACATCTAGACCACGAAATAGATAGTTTGGGAACAGTTCAGGGATGGTCAACCAACTGAATGACAAGTCAATTTACATCATCACACTAAACTCTAGGCCTCCTGTTAACTTGACAAATAAACCTGGACATCCTAACCGCCACATACATACACAGGAAGAGAGAGAAAGAGAGAGAGGGAGAGAGAGAGAGAGAGAGGAACGATGTGCGACGTGAGGAGTGCTCCCTATACTTAGTGAACTTCTGGCGTTTTAATGGGTCTGACGTAGTCCCATGCTGCGGTCTGAGGTCTCTCCACCAGCATCTATTTTTCCCCAGAAATCTTAGAGTTGGAAAAAAGCACGGAGCATTTAAGCAGGCTAAAAATGTATCTGATGGCAACCACCGTTGGCTGAAAATAGCCCTAGAAGGGTATTATTATCATTAATGAGGGATAAATTTGTCGGCTGACTCACCCAGGAGTCAGAAACACTTAAAATTATTCTGGAGTTTGCCCTTTTTTTGGGTCATTTTGGCAAAGACAGGCTATCAAGTCTGTCTAAGGAATGGATGGTCTCCTACTGATTTATACTCATAAAGTCAGCTTCCCCTGCAGAGCAGAAAAGATCCTGCTGAGTAAAGTTCAACTATGGCTCCTTTTAGATTTAGCTGACACAGACTGAGGGTCTCAGCTTTAACGACTATGTCGACTGTTTTGCATGTTTTAGCCTATTAACTTCCAATCATCTATACTTTACATTATTGCTGACCTTTTTCTGGTGCAAACAAGATGTGTTTTGGATTGTGTCCCAGGCATGGCGCCATTGTTTTTTTAGTTTATACAATTGAATTCATTTGTGATGGTTAATTTATCACAGGGAGAAAAAAAATAATCTTGAAAACTTCTTTGTTGGTTTGTTTAAGGAGAATGCGACTTTAGATATCTTGTTGTGTAAAAGTATTGCAAGCATTCATCTTTTGGTCCTCTCAGCATGCATCTTATATGCTAAAAGTCTACCACTATGTTGGCAGCTCTGTGAGGATGTACTTTGAGGTAAATGCTAATGTCATCAGCGAACATGCGTAGTAGGTCTCATGTTTACTATGTAAACCATTGTAGTTTAGTGTGTTAGCATGATTAACATGACATGACAACGTGTACATAAATGTCTCTACCAAAAATTGCATGGCAATACTTCCAACTGTTGCTGAAACATTTCACTTAAAACCACAAATGTTAACCTCATAGTGGCACTACAGGGGAAAAAAATGAGGGAGTCAACAAAGTTATCAGGATACTTCATCTCAGGACAATGAATGTCTTTACCAAATGTTGTGCCGATCCATCGAGAAAATGTTGACATATTTCACTGGTTCATCAAAAACCTTTATTTCCTGGTGGCGGAAAGTCATTTGACAGACATTACACTGAAAAACAAAAATATCAACCTCATGGTGCCGATAGAGAACTCGTCAGGGGATCACCAAGATCAGATGGCTTCATCTTCTGGGGATCATGAATGTCGGAAAATAAAATTTCAGTTTGAACCAAAGTGGTGGACTGACAGACCAACAATGTCATCCATCCACTGACCGACTGAAATAACCAGATTTTTTTCTCCTGACTTGGCTGTACACTTCAAGGAGAGCATCAGCCCGGTGCAGTAACGTGCAGGGATACAGCTCACAGCTTAACATTTACGCATTTAAGGAATAAATGTAATCAAAGCTGCCAAGTCATGGTACGAGATAAACTGACTCACGTGTTCCTCAGACGTGGCCTAATCCTGGAAGGGAATCAAATTAAATAAAAATAAATCCATCCTTTTACTACCAATCTATTTACTACCTAATCTGATTGCAGTTTAACATTAGGGATATCGACTTTCTTCCTGCTAGGGCTCTTCCTGCTAATCGCGATTACAGTATGTCGATATTAGCTTGATGTAAAAGTGATATCAGCTGCCTACGGTTATAAATAATTGAATTTCTGGTTTCGACAATTAGATTTGAAACTCAGTGTCGCTGCTGTTGTTGCGTTGTTTCATTGTTCTGGGGTGCATATGATTCATGGAAAAAAATAAGATAAGTTCACCAAATAAACTCCTCTGGACCTCTGTGGCTATAAAGCATTGACACCCATGGATGGTTTCCATGGCACTGTGACAGATGGTAAACAAACATGAAGGATTAAAAAAAAAAAAAGAAAAAAAAGGTCCCTTCCCTTTTTTTTTTCTTTCTTAATTTAGACGTTTTCCAACTAAGGGATGTTTTATACAATACAAATGCCTGATGTAAGACTATCATTGACTAAAATCAAGGTCAAGACGGGAAATTCCCAGAACTTTTATTGATGACAGGACATCATTAAAACACTTTTTTTTGCAGTTTTAAGCTTCCACTAATTTCCTTTATATATGGGCTACTTTGGTAATATAGCACCTTAACTATTCATTATAATGAAATGCACTAACACACCATCAATATACTCAGGATATATAGGTGTTCTGTGTGTCCCCTAAATGGCGCCATGATGACGCATTAACCCTGTATGAACCACAGTGAGAGAGATAAAGGAGGTGTGACGAGAGAGTAAGAGCAGAAAGAAAGAGATAAAGAGAAGTATGATGAGGTATGGTGTTCATGATGACTGGGCACGACAGGCAGGGAGGGAGTACCGGCCCTGTGCAGTTTATATTCAGGATGGACGGAGGGGAGTAGATGTAGATGAGGTATATAGAGAGAGAGAGTGGGGGAGGAAGGAAGAGCAAAGTGCAGAGTAGAGAGGAGGACAGACAAAAAGCGTGAGGGAGTAATCTTATCTTAGCCTGTTTATCGCAATCGGCTCCTCTCGTGCACACGGGGGAGGAGTCCTTTATCGAACACCAGGAATAGTCAGGCTGACGTCTATACTGTATATTATATAGGAGGAAAAAAAGAGGGAAGAAGGAGAAATGCAAATTGAGAACATGCGAAGAGGCACGAGTAGATGTATGGCAAATAAAATAACTGAGTTTTACAATAAATACACTGTAAAATATCCTACAGTAAGTAAGTATAGTGTTTTATCAATTTCAGGTTATTTTAACTCAAAAATGTTTTTTTTCAAAAAGGTTTTTTGACTTGATGATGAAGACTCTGAAGACTTCCCAGCATGCATTGTTTGTGTCAATACATGTTACGATAAACCATGGCTATTTCATAATAACCGTATTTATGACGGTGTGTATTACTGTGTGTATGACTGTGTGTATGACTGTATTTTGGCATTAGGTATGGTCAGACCACACCTGTATTCATTTTTTCAATTGAAGGAAATCACCAGGAGCAGCCTCTTCTATTCGTGGCTAATACTTGAAACTCTGACTGTTGTGTGTGTCATCGAGGCTAAACAGCAGTTAGGGTTGTTGAACTTGTCTCTTCAGGTTCAGTTAATTTAGCACAGTCAGTTTTACATTTTCTGAGAAGAACAGAAGAAGGTCTAGTGTCTATTTTACATTTACATTAAAACGGTCAAAACGGCTGCATTTATTGTACCGAAACAGTGTGCTTCTCATTCACTCATTTTTCTGTTTGTCATGTTGGTATCATATAGGTTTTGATGGACAGCATTGCATCAGGAGAAAGATAAAGTAAAGATTCAAGATACAAATACTTTACAGTAAATGACCTTTTACAGTGCATATAGTAATTATGTGGCAATAAACACGTTGCAATAAAAGACAAAGGACGGAATAATGATCATTCATACAACATAACCAATCATTTATTGGCTGTAATGCAGATTTAATCACCACCTGCATGCTTGGATTGATGGGTATTACTATGAACTTGAGTGCACGCACACACACACACACACACACACACGTATAATCTTTTTTATATTTATTGTAGCTTATAACTATTCAGGGTCACAGCATGGCAGGTCATGCCGTAAGCTGTGTAAGCACACACCCATATAGAACACACATCCAAACAAGGCACACCCACTGATCAATGTACACACTCGTGACTCCTGGCCTGTAATGATGCATGTTTGTATCACGTCAGTGTTTTTTTCACTACGACCTCTGAGCACTATATCACGCTTTACATCTTCTAGACAGGAATGTGAGGAAGAACACTGGCACAGATTCCAGTAGTAGTTTATCCTCCCACACAGGCTTGGATTGGAAAAGTACCTATCTGTTCGGAAATGTGCCCCGCCTGCAGAGCGAAGAGGGCGGCATGCCAACCCGTCTGCACCTGTGTCTCCACCCAGGAGTTTTGGAGGGAAATATTTTTGGCTCCGGTTGAATTGCCAGTTGGACCAGTTTGTTTGCAAGTGCTTGTCGTAAAAAATCAGTTCCTCTGGTGTGTGTTTGTGTGCATGCTTGTTTTCTGTAATTCCAAGTCATAAAATTTTCAGATATTTGCTTTCAGATATTTGCTTAAAATAAATGTAATCTGCCAAATTGGCCACTTGAGAAGACATAGTTTGTAGGCTCAAGGCCGGAGGATGTTATTTAGTCATCAAACGAGGCAAAACATTACACTTAATGCTTTCATTATATTTCAAAGCTATGGTTTTACACGCAAGGATCTGAGCGAGGACCTATGTGTCATTGTTTACTCCACGGAGGTTATTATGAAATGATTGTGAAATTGCGCCCTCCATTTCAGTCATTCGCCAGCTGCTACACAGAGACTCTGCAAAAGCGAGTTCCACCGTTTCATGACTCGACATGGCTGTTTCAAGCCGAAAGTGTGTGTGTGTGTGTGTGTGTGCGTGTGCATGCATGAGTGTGTGTGGTAAAGCCGAGCACAGCCACACCCTTTTCGTAGTAAAATCACACATATCATACCGCAAACAAAACCCAACTTCTGATGCAAAACTGCAGCGGCACAATGACGTGGGCTTATTTGATTAAACTTCTTGTTGAACCTTTAAATGAGAAGTTGATAATCTTTATGTTTTAAAACCAGCTTGGTCATTTTCATAGTTTCTCACACAATATTGGACTCTCCCTTTTTTTATTTTTTTATTTTATTTTAGAAATGAATCAAGTGAAAACTGAAAAGAAGACAGATAAGACCTGGATTGTTGAACATATTGTATATGTCTGGAGTGAATGTGAGTGCCATCGCTATCTGTATTATTAATCAGCCATATGTGGCTGCTCAGTATGGAAAATATTCTGGGGTTTGTATATTTTTTTGGCAGGAAATCAAATACCTCACATGTCTCTCATGTGTAAAACCCACCATATACATATAAAAGAAACTAGCATGAAGCTCAAAATGTACCCTCTTAAATCTATTTTACGTTCACCTCTTATCTTTCACTTGTCGTCTCTCATCTTATCTTTCGAGCGTTAGCGTCTGAGTGTCTTTGTCATGTGCTTACCTGTACAATCACCTTAAATGACTTTTATGAGACCTATAGAGATCTCCCCGCTTTCAGAGCTGTCAGAGATAAAAATCTTGTTCTCTGAGAAGCGAGCCTTGGAGCTTCATTGTGCCTGAGCAGCTGTCAAACAGCGAAGACGCGAGGCGAGAAGTGAAGCAATGACAGGAAGATAGATCTCCGCCTCACCCTGGAAGCTGGAGCTTTTCCAAACCACAGACTCCCGTATTTTTTTTTTTTAGTTCTCTCTCCACATGAGGCTCCGCTTGGTCTCTTTAAGTATGCTCTAATTAGATTAGTGGACTTTATTAGTTGCCCAGTGAACAGAGAGGCAGATAGATAAAAGGAAAAGAGAGGGGGGAAAAGAGCGAAAGAAAATCTTCAAAAAAACAACAACCATGTTGTCACTCTTTGATCTGTCTTGCCTGTGAAACATGCTCCTTGTCCCCTTCAAATGCCCTTCATCACCCGACATTCACTCACACACACACACACACACACACACACATTTGCCCTCAGGGTTCATTGCGGTGAGACCCCGAGCACACAAACCAGCGCCTGTCTTTCATTTTGCCTTTCCAAAAGCAATGAGAGAGAGGCGGAGGCCAAGAGAGACAGAGAGAGAAATTACGAGACGTGCTCTCTACATTCCTTCCAATTTAATGGCTGCTGTAGTATGTCCTGTTTTGACAAGGAATGAATTTGGGCCCCAATACTCTCCACTATTTCCTACCAGCAGATGACTAAGAGCCTGGTGGTGGAAGCATATGAGGGGGTTCACTTCCAAAAAAATGTCAGGGTGCCAGTTTTAGTGTCTGAAAACACTAACCTGGACCTCAATAGTCATGTATAGATTCCCTGGAAAACACACAATGTGTAAAATGACCATTTTTAATATGTGACATGAGTTTAAATAAAGGATGATTAACACCTTATTGAATCAATCAAATGAAAAACAGTCCAGACGAGCCCAAACACAGAGTGAATACATGTTTATTCAGCATTTGTTCAAGTACTACAAGGCAGGTTCCATCTGTTGTTTTTCCCATTTTTCCTGGTTTGACCCCCGGATGAATATGATTGTTGGCTCAGAATCGATGTTTGTGTTCTCATCCTCGTTTTCTGTATAGCTCTATTTCATCCCCAAAGCGTCTTGTATAATACAAAAGTGCAACATAACAACATCTACTTGCCTTAGTAAGTATCTTAATGCTGTTAAAAAAACTAAAAAACACTGTATGCAAGCTGTCCAGACATATAGTTAGCGACTATCTAAAGAGCTTGCATGTAGGGTGACTTTATGAGGGACTGCACAGCATTTTATCCCACATATTGAGATGATGTCCTGCATTTTCATTGGCTCTAGTTTTTTTTAAAAATCTGTCTTTTATCCAATGGCTGTAAAGGAAGCAGAAAAGGCTGTCATCAAGAGGCTGTGTTTGATGTCAATCAAACAGCACACACGTAGGGTCAAGTGGAGGTTAACCTGCCCCTGATTTAGCTGCATAAGCTAAATTATGCCCAATGGGGGAAAATTGCAAGTCACCACAAAGTTATGCAGTCAGTTTTCGGTGGAATATGATGGAAAATACCACAAAGACAAAAAAAAATAAAAAAATGCGGCTACAACAAAGACTGAGAAACTACTTAAAATAGGAATTTTAAATTGTGGAGCATAGTGTGTGTGTTTCGCCCCCATATCTATCACATATATGGCCTACTGCTTCATTTATAGACATATATATTCACTGCAGTTACACACATTAACTTTTCAATCTGACAATTTCTGTTTGAGCGGCTCCCATAATGTCCTTGCATTTATAAAAAAACCATGTACAGCCCTGATAAGATCTACACCTATCTCTCCCTCCATCTGCCTTCTTTACGGACCATCGACTGCACCAACTGGGAGGAGGTCAGCCGTCAAACATTTTGTCTGCTGACTTTGTGCTACTTCAGTCCCCTTTGAAGCTGACCTGGAATCCGCCCAGAGGTTCCTTACTAACACTGGACATTAGAGAGAGCAGTGATAAAACCACTCCCTCCTTATAGATTGAGCTGGATGAGAAAATGGAGTGCCTCAGGGCTAATAACGTGACGAAAGGGTGGTTTAATGAGAAAAGTCCCAATGACTGAGCATCAGTTAACTAAAAGGCCTTAGCGGACCTTCATACTACGTTAGATGCTACGTTCAAATGGGGTCGTTTTTACCATGTTACCATAGAGATTCTTGGTAACTTTCTAATATCGGATAATGAGGAAAATGTGAGGTAAGGTAAATTTCAGTGTCATTTATCACTTCATCGGGCAGTAGAGGCCTATCAACTGCTTTAGTGTTTCCTGCCACCTTTTTCACATTGTTGTTTGTGTTTTATGGCTCTTCTGCATCACTCATTTGCATATCCACACAGGAAATAGCAAACCGTTGCCATTTATGTGTCCAGCAGACATTTGCAGTTCTGACACATTTTTCAATAAATTTCAATATTCATTGTTTTGGTCGCCATCAACTCCATATCTGGCTTGTTAGTTGGTAAAGAGGTGCAGAGGTTTGTGTTAATTATACATAAGTACTACAATACAAAGAAACTCATTACTACCGATGTGTTTTTGTACAAATGTGGTTGAGAGTTCGGAGTGTACTCTATGATTTAGTTTAAGTGTCTGTGAGGAGGGGCGTGGCTGCTGTGTAAATCTGGGTGCACTGGTTGTGAAAGTGATAATGGTGGACTTCTGGCTTTATCATACTCAAGAGAGAAGTGTTTAAATGTGAGATTACAGCCCGACGCACAGAAACACCAGTAGTGGAACAGGAGATAGGAGAACGGACACAGATAGCGTCAAAATCAAATTCATAGTTTCCTCGTAGTGTAGCGGCTCGCTGTAGCTCTCGTGTTTGATTTAGAGGCTGTTACTGCCAAACACACGAGCCCTCCCTCGCTTTCTCTAGTAATGGTAGAAATTGTCTGTGAAAGCCAAGACATTCCTGCAGTTGGGTGGTAGGATTTCTGTATTTCTTTCACAGCCTTTTTCCTCTCTGTCTCTGTGTCTAACTCCTTCACTCCACTTATCTCTCTTTGTCTCTCACCATCAGACCAGTGAGGAGCTGTGGTTTCAGCTATCTGTTCTTTGTTAGCTCTCATTTCTTTCCCCCTTCCTTCCTTCTATCCGTAGAGAAAACTCCACTCTCTCTCTGTGTGTGTGTGTGTGTGTGTGTGTGTGTTTTATATGGTGCAGCGTGGAGCCCTTGGGATGTGAGTCAGTCTACAATCTAAGACAGCCCCTATCATAATGACTGCTTATTACCTACCATGCTCTCATATAAAGATATATTTATACACCCGAGGACATAACCTCATCGCTCATCTACATAACAATTATGGCTCATTTCATAGGCCTCTTTGGAGCCGTAGACGGAGCTCAGAATGCACTCAGTTGCAAAAATGGCCTGGGTGACAGACTGGTTAGAAAATTAACAACAGCCACTAGCCAAACTCTGGTAAATCTTTGCTGTGTACAAAAAGTTTGTTTACCCCATTGTGGCCTACAGACAAAAGTTTTTGTTTTACAGTATTCTCCTATACTGATAACAAATGGGGTTTAGTGAGGAGAGATGTAATAAGAAAGAAAAAAAAAGTCTTATAACCAAATGGTCAGGTTTCATACATGCAAATTAGTTACTGTCCATACCTAAAGGTTTAATTTTGAAAGTCAAGTCAAGAAAGTTCTTATAGATTCAGCACTGAAGAGAATAACAGGGACTCTATTCTTTGTGACAATTAAACATTAATTTTGGATTTTGGGTTGTTTTCTTTCGACAGTTAACTGGATCACGACCAAATACCAGGGGTGTAGCCCAAACATTAAGTAGGCTGTTGACTAATCATTATGATCTATTGGTATAAATATCACAAATCATAAAGTGAGCCTTGTGGTCATCAAAATGTGGAAAAACAACATGTAAAGAAACATAGGGTTAATTGTGTTAATTATATATAAATCACTAGAAGATTGTAAACTGCGAGACTGTAACAAGTAAAGCACGTCAGCCCGGATTAGTTAAGACGCATCCTGTTGTATTCTGATTGGCTAATGTCATCATGTTTGCAGACGATGCACCGTACATCATCTGCTGACCTCTTGCACCTGCAGATACACAAGTTACATAATGTTTAGGTGGATTGTAATATGCAAGAAATACCTCCTCTGTTATCGTTCTGTCCACAAATCATTTGTTTAGTGACAGCTGTAACCTATGCACCCAGTGAGAGACCAAAACAGGATATCTGTACACACCTTGGACACAGTGTATACGGATGAGTCAGTTGTTATGAACAGGTGTGCAAATATAATTTAAGATGGTTCAGATACTGTAGTACATATAATGTATCCATTTCAGTTTGACTAAGAATTTTCATTGCTACTAGAGAGATAAAAACTAGAAAGATAAGCACAGGTGTAATAAATGGCAGGATTAAAAATCAATATTGCGCTGAAGTGATACTATGATGCAGAATACGTCAGCTGTATAAAGTCATAGTGTGAAGAACATATGGAGAGTTTCACTCAAAGATAAGCACAATCAAGACAATCAAAAATCATAACTGAACAGTTGATTTAATAAATAAAAGAATTACAAACTTTATTAGGGAAAACTGGTGAAGTCAGTTATACCTTAACTTTTACCCATCCAAAAAATAAATTAAATTTTTTTAAAAAAATTTAAAAATAGTGTGATTTGTCCATCTGTCAGATGATTGTGTCCCTCTGGCTTGATCGTTCCTTGAGCTCAAGCTAGCCAGGCCTTAACTGCAGTTAATAATCTACCAATACAGCCACATTACAGCTAATCCACAGATAACATGAGTCATAAAAAAGGGCCATGAGTTTAGATTAGGCACAAATGCATGCAGGTGTCTCTCTCTCTTTTTTTTTTATGTATGTGTGTGTGTGTGTGTGTGTGTGTGTGTGTGTGTGTGTACCCATTTATCTTGAAGATGGTTAATGTCCAGAGGAGTGATAGGCATCATCATCATCAACATGTTTTCATTTCATATCATTAGTGTCCTCTGCTCATCTGGCTAAAAAATGTTTTTTAAGCATCTGTTAAAAAAAGTTGTTAAATACATTTGTTTATTTGCTAGAGAAAGAACTTGGTTCAGTGGTTTTCCTTTTACCTTGTGGTTTAGCAGGAGACAGACGTGTTTTCTGTTAGAGCTCACTCTTTCCTCCTTTCTCACACACACACACACACACACACACACAAACAAATGATTCACCATAGCAAGCGTGGGTGCACATTTTACCTTTGTTCAGTCTGATCGGTGCCAAAAGTGTTCGGATGTTGCTCGGTTTAAAATGTTAGTCTAACTATAAACCAAATAAAAGGGCTGCTTCAAGAGTGAAAGTGTGTGGGAAGTGGTAGCTCTAGGCTGTGTTTGTGTGTGTGTGTGTGTGTGTGTGTGTGTGTGTGTGTGTGAGTGTGAGTGTGTATGGGCCTGGTAGATGTGTGGGCCATCAGTAACCCTGATACCACAGAAATACAGATAAAAACAGGGCCTGCAGATGTCTGTCTTATCCCTTTCTCACACCCCCAACAAAGTGACTTCAGCATTTCTGAAAAACATCTTTTCCTTCCATTCGTCTCACTGCAACTGAGACAATATGAGGCACAGCAAGCAATAATGTATTAATAACCTGCACGAGTAGCAAGATGGCACTAAAGATAAAAGATTGAGAAAAGCATACTTCTGACTCTTACATTTCACCTTCTGCAGTGGTTAATTACACATCAGTAGACCAGCTCATCTTTCACATGATCTATTTTCAACTCAGTCTCAATGACTAATGCTTATCTCCGCTCACATAAAAAAAAAAAAAAAAAAACACTGATGCAAATCAACAGCAGCATGGAGCTGGAGCTGCAGCTGCAGATGTGGGATTTTAACATCTGTAAATCATCTCTCCGGGAAAACTGAGACAGCCAGGATGAATGTGGGCAGTGGTAGCGAATAGGATGCTCTTGCCTCTCGCTGAACTGAGCTCCCAACTGTGGTTGTGGTTGGCCTGAGTGTGGGTTATGTTTGTACTTGTGAACTACTCCGAGCTAATGGTGTAAACTGAAGAGTATTCTTATTCGCCTTTACCGTTCAAGGGTTCGATATATTGATTGTGATACAGTCTGGTAAATCCACCATTGATTCATGGTGACAATGCGCCTACTTCTGCGCTGATGTAACAATGTTTCCAGCGAAATTCATAGTGGAGATCGGCTATTTCAGTTATTTCAAATGCTAAACCCGAGGGCATTTGTGTAATTTTCCTCAGAACAAATGATGACTTATCAACAGCTTAACAGCAACAGCTTTTCTCCAGTAGTTTCTCCATCAACAGGAGCCTCAAGCAACATATTTTATGAAATATGAGATCAGGCATTTGCTAAAAAAATAAGTAATAAATTACTAAATTTCATTGTGAAAATTACTGAAATCCATTGAATTGACAAAATGTTTTATATAAAAAAAGATGTGTTAAAATAAAAAAATAAAAAAACAAGGTCATGAAGGTCAAATAAACACAAAATAATAATAAGGTTGAATGAGAGGACACTTTTTCTAGTTCCAGCTCTTCCTAAGAGTTCATGGCTTTCTTCCTCCAAGAGTTCAGTAGATCAGTCAGTGAGGGTCATGCATTTGTTTCCACAGTCAAACACACACACACACACACACACACACACACACACACACACAAACACAAACAGTAATGGTGTCACATGCAGGGCAAGTTGGCTTTTGCTGGAAGAGGTCGATTCTCTGCCAGTAACCCAGAATGTCCCCCACCCTGAAACTGGAAAAAGGTTTAGATACACTTCCTCATCGAGGAGAATGAGAAGGTGTGTGCAAACATTTGATTGGGACTGTATAATATATGCACCTCTGTGTGGTGGGAAGAGATGAAGAAACAAAAAAGGATGCAAAAAACAAACAACAAAAAAAACCCCGGTGTCCAAGGTGGTGTCATCGCCTAAATCAAGCCTCGCAGCATCTCTCAGTTTCTTTTTATTCCCATGTGCAATTTTTTTTTTTTTTTTGAGTCACGAGTCTTGACGTTCAGCATCGACTCTCTAATATCCAGCCTGCGCTATCATCCCCATACAACCTCAGCCGAAGCTGCGGTGACAGTGCACATGTTAAACCTCACCGTTCATGTGCTGTGCCATACATTTAGATCCTGAAAGACAGCTCGGGGGAATTACAAAATCTGTCCTGTCTGCAGGTTTTTACGCCATCAACTGTTCCAGGAAACATGGAGTGTAAAGATTACAGCGAAGGCCGTGATTGTGGTTATGGTGTGCAAAACCAAGCAGAGAGGTCTATATCTGTGTGCTTCAGTCTTGTGTGAGAAAGGTCATCAATCATCAGTGAAGTCTTAGCGGCATTTACTTTTTGGTTAAAAAGTTGCGACCTCTTTTAACAGATTATAATTTATGGAACAAACATATAGCTATGCAACAGATTAGCTAAAACAGTGGACTGAATTTAATGCATAGACACACACACACACACACACACACACACACACAATGGATTTCCTTATCTCAAGTTGCTGTAATTAGTTTTTTTTTTTACTATATAGTGAAGTGAATGGAAATCAGTGGCAGGTAAAAAAAAAGAATTAAATAAGAAATCAGTCTTTTAGCAGGTACAATGTTGGCCATCTTCGTTTAGCAAGCTAGCATGGTAATAGTTGCTAATTAGCGCTAAACACAAACAAGTACAGTTAAGGCTAATGTGAATGTGAATTACAGTTATAACTTGTCTCTTTTTTAAATAAAAAAAGGTAAATCTTTAAATTTTACGACCAAAGGAAGTAAAAAAAAAAAAGTCAGATAAGTATTAGTGATCCTGAAAATAATGCCACAAAGGCTAAAGGGTTCAACAGGTCAGTGACGGTGTTGCTTAACAAGTTAAAACACAAAGCATGTTAAAAATGTCCCGATTACATCCTTTCTGACCCCTAGAAGAAGAAGAAGAAGAAGAAGAAGAAGAAAACAACCCCCTGCTGCCTTCATGTCAGGATTTACCCTTTAACACTTCCCTCCTCAGAGGGTTGTGACCTCACCTTACCCAATCACACACACACACACACATTAGAGGAGTTTACTTCAACCTCACCGTGACCTGTGAATGCTGATACTTCCTGTAACCACACGCCTGTCCTCAGGTCTAACTTTACTCACCGCCAAAAGACCCCAGCTCAGGGGTCGACAGTTTTTTCACTTCAAAGTTGTTTCCTTGTTCACAAGTTGCAAGCACTCTGGTTAATATATTGTTGAGGTGACACACTGACAGATACTGTAAACAGCAACTACACCATTAATAATAAAACCCTAGAACACTGATCCATATACACACTTAAACAAATCCATGCTTGTATCTATATGTTTGCATGAAAGGTTACACTCAGGGGTAACGTGGCTGGCTGGGCCTCACGTGCCATCTCGCAGCTGCCTGAGCTGTGACACACACACACACACACACACACACACATATATATATATATATATATATATATATATATATATATATATATGTATATATATAGGAAGGACGGGGAGGAGGGGGTATTGGCAAGAGCACGAGTCACTTCAGCAGTTGAGTGTTGCCTTATTTCAACCAAGTTGATCTTCATCCCTCCTCTCAGACACACGTCATTGAACCCTGAAGGCCATAAGAAAGAAATCAAAGACATGTGACCTGCAAACACATGGGAGAGGGGCTATGATGGTGTGTGTGTGTGTGTGTGTGTGTCTTTGAAATATTTGATCATATCATTAATGTTTTGCACTAATAAATTATGTAAAAACCTGTTAGTCTGTACAAAAAGACATTTATATGAATATGTAGACATAGCAGGTCTGCACAGTCTTGGTGACCCCTGCTGTAGAGTGAGATATAAACTTCAGTACTGTGGCGGCAGGAAAGCCAGCATCTGAGGTCACATAGGCAGGCTGCATGAGTCACACGGGGCCAGAGCAAAAACTGAAATGTGTAAAAGTTTCACATTGGCAGATTGGTTTGTTTACATCCTGCAAGACGCAGCCAAGGAGCCCGTCTTCTCTTTCCTCTGCAACTTTATCGTTTTCTGCCTCTTTGCTTCATTTTGTCTTCCTTCCTTCCTTCCTTCCTTCCTCCTTCCTTCCCTCCTTTCTTCCTAACTACCTCCACTTCGTCTCTACCACTGCCAAAAGCACATGACCACGAGGCAGAGTGAAGTGGAAAAATAAAGCAGCCCTGCCCTTGTAAAAAAAAAAAATTTAAATGAAAAAGAAAAAAAAAATCAGACAAATTAATAACAACACAAAACAGATGGGGAAGTTGTATTTCCAGGGTTAAAACTAGACAGATTCGTAAAGAAACTCTCCCCCCCCCCATGAGCAGTTTGCCAAGTTGTGAGCTCATACTTTGTAGGTCCTCTGCTGAATATCTATTCATAGCCGTCAGCTCCAAGATGTCAGACTTTTATGACCCATTTCTCCTCTTGTTATCTGCAGCAACAATTAGAGGCCGGCTAATTTAACGCCGGGAATATGGAAGTGTTTTCCTGACTTGGAAGCAAATTCAGGACAACTCACAGTGAGCCGGTGTGTGTGCAAGAACAGATTCAACTCTGCATATTTGACAAAATGTGTGTGTGTGTGATTGGGTGGGGGGGGTCTCACCAAGCAGCAGTATAGTTAACAGGGTCAATCTGGGGTAACACACACACACACACACACATGCACACACATGCACACACTCTGTCAGCCATGGTTTTGAGGTCATGCCTGGCACATACAGCTTTCTAAAAACCCTTTAAAGTGGTGATGTCGTATCTGCATCATGGTGTACAAGCCACTGTCTCTCTGCCTGCACCACCTTGAGGTTAAAGCTTTACGTCTTTGCTTTCTGGTCACTTTGAAAGTCATTTCAGTTGCATTTGTTCTCTCTAAAGCATTTCTCCATCTAAATTCATCTAAATTAAGAACTACATGCTTATACTGAAATGCTTTAACCCCCCCCCCCTCCTCAATGTCACTCTTCAGTCACGTATTATGGCAAATCATCGCACACGTTGAGGTTTAAGCAGTGCGACAACGTGGTTGCAAAAATGATTGACAGTGCCAAATCACGGTACTTTTTAAAGACTCACACAGGTGTTTTGAGTTATTCTGGCTAATGAGACATCTGCTCAGGTTCAAGATGATGACACTAAACGAAGGTCTAACCAGGTAAAATAAGTGAAAACACCTGTGTGGGTGTGTAAAATGCTAGATATCCTAGATCCTGAATGAAAGATTAAAACAGACATTTAACAGATTGTGAGTAGTAAACATTTGGGTTATGATTTTTTTTTTCTCCCACCTTTGAAGAATATGCAGCATTTTGTTAAATTTTCTTCAACCTCACGATGTCTCGTGAGCTCTTGGGAGGGTGAACTGATTTCTGTGTTATACATCTGCCACCTATAGTGGAGATTCTGGCCCTTTTTGAATCTGCTATATATGTTATTTCCAATAGACCATAACTTGATACCTGGAAAAAATGAAGAGGAAATTGGAATTTCAATGACCAGAACCGGCCGTCACTTATAACAAACATCAGCTAAATGTAATGAGTCATATAAACATAAAATACTTTATAAAATATAAAAATTGTTAATGTAATGTACTCTGCGTGCTATTTTACACATATGATCCCTGACTGGTGTGACGGTATTGGGTACATATTTGGAAAAGGTTTCCCACTTAAAGAGTCAGCATGTGTATAAATGTACCGAAATTTGCCAAAAGGTCTCTTTTAATCTGTCTTAAACAAAGTTACATTCATATAACTTACTTTATACAAAATTCCATGTATGATTTTATTAGATGTGTAATGTTGTACATAAGACATACACTTATGGGTTTAATCAAATATTTCCAGTTCAAACACATAGCTATAATGTCACATGTTTACCCTAGCTTGTTTAAACAATAACTCATGTGAGAGATCAGCCATGTAGCCCACTGACATGTAGCTTCTTACGCATTTACTTCTGACATTTGGAGAAATACGCTCAATTTTTTGCCAAGAGTTAGATGAGAAGATTGATAGCCCTGTCAAACACAGTAAATATGAAGCTACGGCTAGCATGCGGTTAGCTTAGCTAGCATGCGGATAGCTTAGCTTGGGCGTAAAAACTGGAAACAGCTAGCCTTGCTCTGTTTGAAGCTAACTAAATCTGCCTATCAGGACCTCTGAAGCTCACTAACCCGTCCAGACAACACTTAATCATCCTCATGTTGTATGTATTTGAGCAACTTTTTCATGTGCATGTATTACTATGTCATCAGCATACAATTTGACATAGTTTAGTGCCCTCCAATTGGAAATTACTGCTATATGCTAAAGTTAAGTTTTCACTGTGTATTACACTAAAAGCTGTCCATAACATATCCTTAAAGCTTGGGACTTATTAATGGAGCCGGCTGTACAAGAAAAAAACTAACATTTTTAACACTGCTGTCTTTGGAGCTACAACTGTGTGGCTCATTATATTATATAGTTTTTGAACATCAATTAAAGTCTATGGCACAAAGCTACACACTCCATACTGGTAAGTAGACAGTTTTAAAGGACCAGTGTGTATGCTTTAGTGGCATGTAGTGGCCTCTCCCCTTTCCAAATGTATAGAAAAACTTACAATGTCCACGAAAAACTCGCTAAAAACGTAAAAAAGCCCCCCCTGGAGCCAGTGTCTGGTATGTCCGTAGAAACATGGTGATGCAACATGGCGTACTCTGTGGAAGAGGACCTGCTCCCGATGTAGGTGTAATTGTGTTTTCATTCTAAGGTAATGAAAACACAATTGTAATTAAAATATATTTATGGATATTTCTGCATTTCCATTTCTGCCAAATCCATTTCTGCTAAATGTCACTAAATTCTACACACTGCACCTTTAAGTATATACGTTCAGTACCAGAAAATGCAACCTAAACAAAATGTAACTGTACAAAAATGATATCTCAATGTTGCTATTGTATGTAGCCTGATACAATACAGTAGCTACAGGGATTTCCAGTCAGACTGTTTCTGTTGTGTAACTAATACGTTGTGAAGGAAGAAACATCTATAGTGTTAAAAACTTTGGAAAAGTTTTTCGATGCACTCGCAGTCAGTATTAAAGTATTACAGGAATAGCGCTCTCTACTCACTCTCACTCACTCTGTGTTTGACTCCTACACGCTGGTATCAACAGGAAAGAGGCAGCCAATGAAACTAATTGGTGTGTGTGTTTTATGAAAAGAACAGCCTGTACTGTCTACAATGGCTCCCTCCCACAGCTCTGTGACTGGCTGACTCCTAAGTGGTCTGTTTTTTTTCTCTCTGCTGTGATTGGAGCCAGGCAATGCCAATAACCCAATTTTTCCCCCCCTCCTCTCTCTCTCCTTTTCCTCAGGACATACCCTTGTTGTTTTCAACTTTAGAGGCAGAGCCGGGGTGAGACAATCCTGTGCAGTCGCAGCCTGCACTCTGGTGCTGTATCTGCACTCAAGACATCACAGTGTGCTGGATTTTAAATACAACGGCACACATAATTTAATTTGGTATAATTTTTATTATACCAACTATTGCTGTGACTTTATAATGTCCCTTTTTGGCAAATTATTGGGAACATGTTTTTAGTAAAGTTCCTCCAAAATCTTAACTATGATATTCTGACAATAAATTGAGGTAGTTAAAACCTCACACTGAGTCTGTGCATGCAGTGATCCATTAGTGTTTTATCAGTTACGGTGCAGCTATTGATCATATCACTACTGTGTTGTTTGTCAGACTACAGCACACATTGTGGTTGTGTATCTTCTCTGGTCTGTGTGTAAGACTTTGTAATCACTATGATCAGTCTACCACTTTATATGGGCGGATCACTTCGAATTTATGATTACAAGTGTGTGTTTGTTAAAGGAGAAGTGTGATTTGCAATCAAAATAGTGAGGTCATGTACTTATTACACCAGCATTACTTTTTTAATCGATCAAATTGCAGATTGAAAAAAAAAATAATACAAAACACACATGTATAAAATCAATTATTAGGCTCAGTTTTGCAACAGTTTATTTATCTTAAAAACAATAATGAAAATATATATTTACAAAAATGCACAAAAAAATGTCACTTTGGGAAGCTATACATATACACCGACAACAAAAAAAAAAGCTCAACATAAATAAGTTAGTATAATATTTTCAGTGTTTTTCAAAAAAAAAAAAAGAAAAGAAAAGAAAAGAAAGAAAGGTACACAGGTACACTTCAAAGTTTTACACCAACTGAGGCAGTGTAACTTTGTTTTTCTGCCCTCACAAGAATAAGAAATTAACAATAGTGCAATTACATGTTCCACATGAATTGAAAAAAAAAAAAATCTTTGATTCACATATTTGCATAAGTAGCCCAGTGATTTTTATTTATTTTACATATGTTATCTATGTTAATCTGGACTACACCATTTAATATGAGGTGGGGTGGGGTGGGGGTGGGGGTACTTTATGTGACCTATAAGTCACTAAAATATTAAAACACCTAATTTAAAAATAGAAAGCTAATTCTTAGGACTATTAGCAAATACTGTTAAATTTGGTTGGATATTGCTCAGCAGTTTAGCCCCCCCCCCCCCCCCCCCCCCCCCCCCCCCGCCCCCCCCTCCCCATACAAAAAAGGCACAAACTTTGGCAAAACCCCTTTAAGGAGGAAGGAAAAAAAAGGTAATGAAATAAAATTGGGGAAATAAGGAGACATTATTTGCATGTAAACTTTATCTATCATGGCTATTCCCAGTTAGATGGACCCTCAACAGTGTGGCCATCTGGGCCTTCAAAAACAAAGATATAACACTGGGACACATAAAGCCATAGAAAAAGTGAAGACATTTTTGTTTCCACATAACCCTGACTTTTGAATATCTGCATTTTTCAACTTACATCAATTACCTGAATAATGACACAATATGACCACTTTAACAAAACAATATTTCTCTTTTGGAAAATTGCACTGCAATCCCCCGAGTCAAATTTCACACACTTATTCAAATACATTTATTATAGCTATGAAAAGGCATATTATGCCTTTTTTTATGTGCTACATCTGAAACATAGGTAGTAATAATAAAAAAATAATAAAAAAAATGAGCAAAAATCCATTTGCACACTGCTACATCGTCTGCTGCTTCTGAGGCAATTTAACTTAAATGAGTGCCAAAACTTGCTAGTGTACATATTCAGTGCTTGTGCAGCCTCTCCTCCTCCCTTCGTAGGAAAAGGCTGCTTTTGTTTTCTCTCTCTCCGGTCTCCTTGTCTGTCAGATGCTGAGCAAGGCTACACAGTCTCCCTGCTCTGTGGGACATAAAGAGGAAACAGCCTATTGAATGGTGCAACTGAAAAAAAGCTGTTTGCTCATGCTTGATATCCCTAATGCACACATGCATGCACACATGTCTCTCTCTCTCATACACACACACACACACACACATACACATACATAGAGTGTGTACAGCCATACTATTAAGTGATCAAGAGGATAAAAACAA
Organism: Pampus argenteus; assembly: GCA_036937835.1. Taxonomy (NCBI): domain Eukaryota; kingdom Metazoa; phylum Chordata; class Actinopteri; order Scombriformes; family Stromateidae; genus Pampus; species Pampus argenteus. The sequence goes on from CM072882.1 coordinate 9,939,254, forward strand.
ACAAACAAACAAACAAACAATGTGCAAGTTATAATTGATGGTGACGCATTCAGGAAAGAAACGTGTCGTCTTACAGCTGTGGTGTATGCTGCAGATGGTGATGATTAACTTTCTTGGCACGTAATATAAAAGCTGATCATCACGGTTTAATGTACTGGAAGGTCTATATGTTATGAATACCAATAGTGCAATAGTGAGACAATGCTTTCTAACCTGGCGCTGTTTTTCACTGGACCTCCGCGCTGTTGTCTGGCCTGCTGCGCGTCTCCTCCACGGCTTTCACCGCCTGACTTCCTGCACCTTCCGACGGGTCGTCATCATCATCTTCGTCGGTATGCGACATTTTACTCTGACACTCGCTGGAGCAGGGACCTGGCAGACAAAAAAAAAGTTAAACAAAAAAACAAAAAAAAAAAGTTGTTGGTGTGTAAAGCTGCACGTCCTCTTTGAACGACACATGACAGTCTGAGCAGGCTGCTGCAGAAACGAGACGAGCCCGGTTCATGCGAACAGGGAAATGCAAACTACGACGTAATACGCAATCTTCTAGGCAAATATGCACCGTGTTGTCACCATTAGTAATACAATGAGTTTTAAAAACAAACTTTAACGGCTGCATAGACTTGTTCATTTCGCTTCTTTTCGTCGGTACTCTTTAATTCGCAGCCTCTCGGTTGAACTCCGGACAGACCAGCTGCTGCGCGCCTCTGCATTGCGGCACAGAGGCACCACAGAGACTCGCTGCGCAGGAGAACAAAAAAAAATAAAAATATAAAAATACGCTGACAGCCTCAACAAGTCAAGAGTTATCACCTGAATTTTCTGCAGGTCTTTTCCTTGAACCGTCTCTGCTTCGTAGGCGACCCGACTGCCTCTCATTTCTCTCCGCGGCATCCTGTCGGTTATCGCCGGGCAGGTCCTCGTCTCGCTGGGGCCGCTGGCTCCCGTGAGGCGGTCTGTGGTAAAACTCCGGTGCGTCGCTGTCCTCCTGCCAGTCGAAATGAACCGGAGAGAGCGGTCTGTTGTTGACCGGGTCGAAATTATACCTCTCCGCAAAACCCTGCACGTCAGCCTGTATCGTAGCCGCCATATACATCCGTATCTCCTCTCGGTCAGGTGAACCGAAAAGATTTCTGCGGACCGAAGGTCTGACGTTGTCTGGCTGCCTCGCGTCCACCCTCTCCAATGTCGGGCTCGCATTAGAAAGGCGAACATCTGACATTTTGTTGCACATGTGACAAGGGGGAGGAAAAAAACAAAAAAAAACAACAAAAACACAAACAACAACCAAACCCTTTTCAAAGACTGCTAATTCCAAGTAGTATTCCTTTCCAAAGCAAAGTCAGAGGAATGCTGCGTGCATACTCCGCGCGTATCATCCAAAACGCGTAACGCGCAAAAAAAAAAAATTGGAATAAAGCGTCTCTCCAAATGCGCAAAGGGGGGTATTTAAGAGAGCCACTCCTGTCAAAGTCCGTAGTAAAAGCAGATGAAAACAACAAGTCAAGTCATAACAGCTAACATGGCGTTAGAGGGAGCTATGAGTGAAGAAGGAAAGTTGACATGAAGTATTTAAACAGAGAAGGCGATTCATTGGTCTGCGCTCATATGGACCGCCCATAGAGCTCTTAAAGTCGAACAGGGGCAACAACAACACAGAGCAGGATTGGATTAACTCTACGCACGAATATACGGCCTAATTAATTAGTTAAATACATGTAAAAAAAAAAAAAAAACCCCAACAGAAGGGAAGGTTGGTAGTTATAAAAGGTGCATTATCATGTTTTATCTTCCCATTAGCACCTGATTTATGACAGGCAGGCAGGTTTAACTGAACACACAACGGTCACAGATTTCATTTGATTTCATTATTCAAACATGTCATCTGTGTTTCTGTGTTCATGCACTGTAAACTGTGGTCGGTGAAATGCATTAGCTAATTGTTAAAAATGAAATATCTGGTAAGAAAACATTGATATATTTTTTCTTTTATCTTGCTGCAGGAGGTCTCACACCGGGCTGTTAATACTATCACATGAATCAATCATTAAATGATTGTACAGGTGCTGACAGATATCACTGTCTGATCTCATTTGGAGTCTCATAAACAGCTTAGGCACACTTGATTCAATCAGTACAAACCTATTCGGTTACAGCTTCAAGGTTATTGAAGGACAATGAGACACTAAAGTGAGGTTTTATATAAGAAAACAACAAAACCCCACTAAACCTGCCTCTTGGCATCCGATGACATCAGCTCTCGAGCAGAATAGCCTTCCGTCATCGTTGGTGCGGTGCCTATCGCTGTCAGACTTTGCCACTGGTGCCACAGGGGTGGTTTGTGTGCTTCACTGGTTGTAATTGCTTATGTGTGTTTGGATTTTAAGCACCAGCGAGGAAACAGAAGGTGGTGCTGCTTTAAAAAAAAAAAAAAAAAAGACCTTGAAATTTAGAGTCATTTCCCTCTCTGAGGGGTTTTCAGTTTGCATATTAAAGGTTCAAGACTTTAATTGGTGTTTATGTCAAGACCTGGTAATGATCTCATTTATTTTCTGTACATCTGAAAGCTGCTATATAACCCTGTAGTAATCGAGTAAAAGCATAAGCAACATTAAGCACAACTTGTGCCCAGGAGTGTATGTTGTCCTAGCTTCAACTCAGCAGCGAGTGTCACTCCGCATTCCTCTGCAGCTTTTGCCAGTAAAAATCACTGGGCCTGCCTTTAAGGCCATGCTGTTTCAATTAACCCTCGAAAAGAGTCAAACATCTCGTGATAAATACAGCGAGGCCATCTGTTATATCGATGTTATCGTCGGGATAACACTTAATTCATAATGTGTTTACGCTGCTGCAAACTATGCCGTGTTGTACAGAGTGATCCCTGATATGAAAACAGATTCTGAACAAACTGATTAGACGAGCAAGAGAGAATCGAGGCCAGAGAAGGTTTTGTTTAGGTCTCACATGCTGAACCAATGCTTTAAGTGTAGCACTTGGCGTTTTATTTTTCCACTTGTTCTGCAAATGATCTCAGGACAATTGGACATATTACGGCTCATTCTCAGACCTTCAGAGAAAAGAATGACAGGATGAACTAGATAATCGAATCCAACTGAAACAGTTTTCCACTTCCTAAAATACCCATCACAACAGAAAGTTTACTGTCATGTCTGTGTGCAAGTTGTTTGGACCACTGTTATCAGTGAAATGACAAATGGGAGTAACATTATAAAATGTAACTCATGATGCATCAGATTGTTAGTAAAAAAATGAACCTCGTAGTGTAACACACTTGCAATCCCGGCTTAAAAAGTCACAAAAAATACACAGAAAGGTCACTGTGTGTATCCATTTATGTTTGAAGATACGTCAACATAAAAAAAAACAACAGATTTTTTTTGACTCCACAGAAGTCAACAGTGCAACCTCTGACCATGGACACAGAAATCATAAAGGACAGTAGTAGACTCTAAGAAGGATCCACCACTGTCAAAAGAAGTACAGATTAAAAAATAAAATAAAAAAAGTTACTGTTAACATGTGTAAATTCTGAAAAAACAGGCATAATTCATGAAGGTCAAATAGAGATTGTAGGCAAATTAATCATTTCTTTCCATTGTGGAAATATGAATCTGGTTTTCAATCTGCATAGCAATCGAGTTTTGGGAAATGCTATTACTTCCACGTCTTCTCAATCATGCATTGTTATAATGTTGAAACTGTTTGCAGGGAGCCCAGATAGTTGCTGAATCATCAGGCAATGGCCTAAAAATGACCATCATGGAAATGACTGATCAGATATGAGCTATAATTTTAACACCATACATCCATATCTGATTATTAATTAATACAGTAAGGGGACTTAATGTTAAAAAAAATATGCTCCACTGAATTAAACACCCAAAACTCACATCTTTTGAAAAGAAAAATGTTGCAATGCCTCTAAATAGCAACCGCAGAGCAATTATCCACTAACAGTACATGACATCAGATTTTAAATTGGGGGGCCATTTTTAATTGCTGGACATTAGTAATCTGAACCTGCAACCAAAACCAGCAACAACAGTCACACTAAATAACTCTCAGCAATAAACAATTAACACCCGGTAGGCTAATACAGCAGCCTAATTCTTTAATGTATATACTACTAATAATAATAATATTAATAATAACCCCTAGATCAGCCAAGTCTGGGTTTGATCTGAAGTGCTGGAAAAGAACGTAAACACGTGATTCTTTACGACCATAAATTATTTAAATTTTGTCTTAGCAGGTTATGGACCTCTTGCCCGGTGTCAAGAGACGGCTGCCTGGGAGCCCTGTCTCTTCTTGGCCAGCTCAGCCTGAATCTGATGGGGAAACTGGTCCAAGTGTTTGTTCACACACTGCATGCAGAACCTCTTGGTGTAGAAGAGACTGCAGTCCTGACAGAGGAGGGAAACAAAAGGTCAGCGCCAGCGTTTGTTGTTTCACATAAGCAATATATGACCAGTCACAATTTATTCCAGGATTTGTAGACTTTTTTTTTTTTTTCTTCTTCTTCTTCTAAAAATGAAACTGGATTAGTTGGTTTCAACATCCTTTTCACTAACCACACAATTGCAAGGTTATCTGAAGAAACATCAAAACTGCAGAAGTGATGCCTCTGCACGGTCAACGGATGTCAAGCGGAGAATGACTTGATTTAGTCAAAATGGACATGTCGAAGCCTTAAAGACCTTTAAGAGTTTTAAGTTTACTGTTGCCTCACACAATAACATTTGCCTCTGCTGCGTGTAAACACACACACACACACACACACACACTTATCTAGACTGATGTCATTGGTCCCAGGAGGAGCATGCCAGCATTTGTGCATACAGGCATTAATTATGTGTTGAACTGGAATCACATATTTAGTCTGTGGCAAAAACCAGACCGTAGCTATGCAATTTAATTTATTTATCTTACCGATCCAACGCAGACACACTGGCTGCACAGGCTGCAGCTTGAGCCCAGAACAAGAAACTTTTCCTTGTCCGGACAGAAGGGGTCCTTGGTCACAAAACACTCCTCGAGTAACCTGGTGAGCGACAGATAGACAGACAGAAGTGGATTATTGCCTAAATTATGTTACAGAAACATATGATATACGCGTTTTAAGGCAGAAAATGCTGCAGTTACGTCGCTGTGTTGATAAAAACGCAGTCACGTCACAGCTAACAGTATTAGCGTTAGCATAGCGTTAGCTAGCTCCAGAGCACTATATAAAGGAAGCGTTTTTACTTCATTTTCACTTACACAATGGCTCTGGTGTTTGGTGGTTTCTGGCCGTAGTATGTAAAAGATGTACTTAAACCACACAACTGGCAAGTAAATGTTTTTTGAGGGGTTTGACTTGTACTTTGCTCCATCGTTCAGAAACAGAAGAGCTGCTATTATTCCTGGTTTAGAGATCCGAGTCCAGTCGTGTTGTTTCATGAAGCTTTACCGCCACCTAACGGCCCGGGGGAGTAAAACCGGTGACACGCATGCACATGACACTTATTATAAGGTTGCAAATAAAAATATAAAAAAAATAAATAAAGAGATGTTTTGGGTGACATGACTTTGTAATCTGAATTTATTTATACATGTATTGACAAATGAATAGGAAACTCCAAACTGATGGAGGGCAGTTTTTCTTCACAGTATTCAGATGCTTCAAATATCCTGTTTTGTATATAAAACTTAAATTAAAAACAAATATAGCTTAGTTAACCGGCCAAAATAAGTGTCATGGGCCATTTACATAGTGAAAATAATCAGAAGGAAAAGCACAGGTGTGATTAATAACATTAATGGCTCACTGGGGCACATAAAGGGAACAAAGCCATCATTAACATTATTGGTTCCACCTGTGCTTTTCAGGTGCTACCTTAAACTCACGTGCAGTGAAAAAGACCTTTTATGTTAATCTATTTGAAAATATTGGCATCATTACAGGCAAGTAAATAAGTCAGAGCATTACAAATATGATATATTAATATATTAGTTTATTTTAGGCCACCACATATTGAAACAGCAAATTATTATTATTTTTTATTGTACACCACCTATAATAAAAAAAAAGTTTAATTATTACGAGAAAAAACATTTCAATACTACACGAGGAGGTCAAGTGTAAGTGCAGTAAATAAGGCCCATCAGCTCCCCTTAGTGAGACCTGCAGATACACACACATCCCTTTAACTGTGGCCACCACATTCCTGTTATATTTACAAAATAACACAAAGACCAAAAGATTATTGTGTTTGTGGTCAAAACAAGTGACTCAATACTGGCCAATACTGTTTTTTTTTTTCCCCCCTCTTGAAAAATGTGTTTTGATGGCAGGATTTGTACAAAATGTTTAGTATACAGTAGAATGATCTGAAAAAAAAAGGAGAAGAGATTAAACATGAGCTACGATGTTGATTCTCAGCAGCACAATGACAGATTAATATTAACACATGACCCATGAAATTGCAATATTTTCAAATGATTACAGTGGCTTCCTGCAAATTACGCTCCTGCTAAAAATGCACCAGTGTTAATGATTTAATACTGTGTGAGAACATTCAACCCTGGTCCGAAACTAACTAGTTATACAGTAAATCTGCCCTGCAGTAAAAAAAAAAACATACTTTATGCTGTGTTTTTATGTATTTACTGGGTGTATAATAAATAAAAGAAACACCAAGATGAGGCTCTGCCGGTGAAACATTATGGTACATCTTTCATAAATTCAGTAATCTCAAAACAGTCGAGGGTACTTCAATAAGGCACTGATACATATTAAAAAGGACATGACGGTAATATTAGACACATCTAAAGTCCTTGAAATAATATTTAGGATCAGTGCATGCATGACTGCAGCCGTCATGTCCGTGTGTCTTTATAAATTTGTACACCCATTTTTAAATGATACATTTGCATAGACTAAATGCTTGCACCCACAGAAACGGGGTGTGTAAGTACAAAATTATTGCATATGAAAATATCAGTATACATAGATGGTGTAATTTCAAAAAGTTTGTGTTTCACAGTGCCCCCCCTTTCATTAAAGCAGCGAGTTTTAGAGTCACATGGTCTAAATACAACCTCAGCAGATCACAGCGGCAGAAACTGCACAGTAAGCTACATACAGTACATTGATATGTATGATAGTTAGGTTGGTTTTGAGTATTTTACCTAGCATACGTTAACATTTTAATACATGTCCCCATAGATGACCATGTGTTAACCTCTCAGTACATGTCCCTGTATATCTCTTGCAGGAGCGGATGCAGTGACGTATCTTCTGCCGTCTTGATTTTCTGCACTAACTGAGCGTGCTTGGTAACTAGTTCACGGAGGTCGGCCAGTTTCTGCAACAGTCTGGGGAAGAGGAAGGCGTCGTCTGGGTGGTTGGCCAGCAGGTGGAGCCGTAGCGCCTGAACGATGCTCTCCTGCAGCTGCTCCACAAGAGGCACATCTACTAGGCCTGGACGGTCTGGGAGGGAAGGGATCAGGCAGGAAAAAGAAAGTTGGAGGATTGAGTTTCATGCCTTTTTTTTTTTTTTTTTTATGCAATTTAAAAATAATCCACACAACATCAAAAAGTTACCTCCACAGCAGATAATGGCGGCCACAAAAAGGGAAAGGTCACTGTCGTCGAGCTCCAGGGAGTTGAAGCGTGTGGCAAACTGGAATTTGGGTTCCATCATGTCACTGTATGGCCGCCGGAGACTCTTGAGAAACTCACGGGTGATGAAACCTCCGCCGCGTGCTACCAGGAGGCCGTCTTTGTTCATGCAGGAGGCCAGGAGGGTGAAGAGGGCTTCATAAACGCCGTACTTCAAGAGAGTCACCTAAATATGAGGAAGACAAGGCATACAATCTGTACTTTCTCACGTTGAAGGAAGATGGATGACCTATAACGGCACCTTAAACCTTAAACTCACCTGATCATTTAAATCCAGGCTCTGGAAACCGGGCACCGACTTGGCGAACTCCGTCAGCTCTGTGACAGTCTCCACCGAGGTGCTCTGGCAGCAGCGGAAGAGCCTGGCTTCAGCCTCCCTCTGCTGGAGCTCCCCGCACCCCAAAGCTGGAACCACATCCCCAGCTTTTAAGCTGCTGTCGGCCTCCGTATAGTCACCGTTTACCATGTGCGCTGCTAAAGTCTTCTCTGCGAGCTGGAACGTCTCCATGTCATGGATGATGAACGGCTGCGGGCAAAGATAGAGGAGAGGATGTGAGTAGGTGACACAGAAGAGGGTGAGAGATGAAAGAAACAGAAACTTCGGTGTGTCTCCCCTCTTTACCGGCTTGCTAGTCTTTCCGGTGAGTATGAGCCGAGCTTTGGCCTTGTTCATGTTGAAGTTCTTCATGTAGGCTTCGTGGATCTGCCTCACCAGAATCTTGTGGTCTGACAGCATGGGGCTCGACTCCTCTTTCTCCACCATCTTGCTCTCCGCCTTGAGCTTCAGCTTCTCCGCCTGGGGCATTCGACCAAACCGGATGGCTGGAGATGTATGGAGACACTTATGATCAGAAACCGCTCTTATTTATCAATTAATCTTTACATAGACGTATTGAATGCTGACATCAAAAATATCCCCCTAAAGCAACCATACATGTATGCCGACACAAACACACACACACACACACACACACACACGTTGTCTGCGGACAACATGGCGTCTTCCTCTCGGGTTTCTGACACTGTGTTGTCTGCGGCGGGAGGCCACCGTAACAAACCCAGTGACCCCTCAGCAGTCAGTGCAGATGACAGGCCAGATGTGGAGCTATATGGGCCTGTGTTTTCTCAATGTCAAGCAGGCTCCTGCAGGACATTGTTCTATAAAAACCCAGTCAATGTAAAGCATGTGGAACTGGAGCCAGATCACAGAAGGACATGTCCTGCTGTTGTTGTGTAAATCGTAATAAGAACACAAACTGCAGTGTTGATTTTGGACATCAAGAGCAGAGTTTTATGTAACTGCGTTCGCTTGTTCGTTCTTTCGGTGGACGCTTTGATTACATTCTGATTTCAGTGACTGACCAGTAGCTAATGTAAGCTACATTTTATTATTTATCATTATCCTGTAATCGTCACTTATATCTACTTTGGCTGTTATTCATCATGTATATTGAGGCCATACCGTTGTGGGACATGCCCACAGAGAGACACTTGTGGAATCGGCAGTACTGGCACTTGTTGCGGTTCTTCTTCTGGATTTTGCAGTTGCGTTCACACTTGTCGTACTCCAGCTTTAGCCGGATGGTCCTCCTGAAGAAACCCTGAAGAATCGAGACAGAACAGAAGTTATCAACTTCATTTCATTTGAGGCTCACATTAAAACATTAGAGTTACACAAATACTGTTCTAGTACGTAAGAAAATCAGTTAACTCTCTTGATGTATTCATTTTTTTCTTACATGAAGCCTCTTTATATAATTTTAAGCCAGAAAAAGAAAATTTCCTGTTGTTGGAAACATTTTTTGGTGGGGTTCTCTGCTGTTTTTTTTGGCCCTTCGGATAACAGGAGGGTGAAATCCGACCACAGAGATCACTCTCTCCATTCATCTGTTGAGTATTGTATATGCCGCATAGCAGATGCTTCTATCTGTAGCACCGTATTGTACTGTACACAGTGTTTCATTACATTTTTATTGCATTGCAGTGGAATTACATGTACAGTAAACCAAACAGTAAATGTTCTGAAGAACACAGATTGGGAAAGACATCCCACAGCCTTTGAACACACACACACACACACACACACACACACACACACAGATCAAGAAGCAGAGCAGCAGGCAACATGTCAAAGCATATGATCCTCTGACATATACTCACACACACCTACACACATGACTGAAATTTCAGTCAAGACACTCCTCAACCGCTGTCATCTGGACTTTCTGACGATATAAATCGAGCCACATGGTCACGCAACACATCAGCCATCATCATCATATACACACACAAGGCCCTGGACTGCCTCTACGTTGAAGAGCTGCGCGAGTAAGGAAAATAAACAGATGTGCATGTATATATGGCATGCATGTCTTTACATGTCTGTTTATATGTGTGTAGAGACAGGTCCGGGCCCGTACTGTGATATACAGCTGTGAGAGGTGAGTAACGACACTAGAGAAATACACAAACCGATGTATTGTGCAATTATTTCTTAAGGGCAAATGCCTTTTAGTGAGACAGAAAGAAAATTAGGCGCTCATGTGATTAACGTGTCAATTTGCCAAACTCTTTCTCTAACGCACCGTCGCCAGCGCGGGCTTAAGCCCTCGTACCCGTGGAATCAGCAGCACATTCCATCCACATTCTCACTATTGAGCGCTCCTCCCCTAAAGGGAGGTGTTGAAAATGATACGCAGAGCCCCCGTCCAGCATGGAAACTGTGAATTGTGACTGCTACATATCACAAGCCAGATTTTTTCCATGATGGCGCAATCTCATCAGTCGGGAGAGTTTAGGAACAGGCTGCCGTCTAAAAACACTTCTCACATGTGCAGCGTCCAGCAGTTCAGTGTCATCATGTCCCTTACTTTGGAATAGCAGCGGCCTGACACAATGAAAGGTTGCCTGCCAGGACAGGCGGCCGCTGGGCCTGCAGGATGAGTATTATTTGTAGAGACTCTGATGAATGAGCTGTAGGTCATAAAGTGGAATGCTGACAAGAACTAGGCTTTTTTCTTCCAGGGCTAAAACACACACACACACACACACACAGACACTGATGTGTTGTGCAACTGGTAGTACACACACTGCAAAAACCTGAGACAGAGAAATAAAAATTGTGAAACGCCTGCATCCATCTCTCTTGTCTCATATAGATTAGAGTGAAATTGAAGGCACAGGGCCAGCCGAGAGGAGTGAAAAAAAAAAAAAAAAGAACAGATTCTCTCCAGCTGGGAACAAGAAGTGATTATAAAACAAAAGAGGAGAACATTCGAGAACGATTCTGTGTAACTTCCACCGTTGCTCTGGATTTCTTGAACATCGTGTTGTTGTTATTGTTACACAAAACAAGCACAGTGACTCGGTGGACTCGTGGCGGAGAACTTTAAAGCGGACAAGGTCACAAGGTAAAAAGTCATGAAAACAAGCAAACGAGAGCTCAGATTAGCAGCAACAACCTGGGGCCAACTTAGAGAGGTATGTCTAGGAAGGGCTCACATGACTTGATGAACGAATGCAGCGATGAACGGTTTTAACACACACACACACACACACACCAGGGCTCTCAGTTACAGTATGTTCTCAGCTTTCACAGTTTTTAAATGACTTTTAAATTTTTGTACTTGTGAAATCCCCCAAATCCCAGGAATCTCTTCTATTTAAGCAGGAAAAATGTCTCGCAGGGCTACAGGATTTCAGGATTAACCTCCATGATGATGAAAAACCTTTTTAGAAAATATATGAAATCATCAAATCATCAGAGGTGAAGGTATTAGTAAAGTAATGAGCATTAATATGAGCACAGCAGCAGCTCCAAATGTGTGTGTGTGTGTGTGTACGCGTGTGTTTGTGTGTTAACATCACCACGTTTGGCTCTGTGCCAAGCAGGGGAAGGGTGACGAGTCAACCAAGGCCATCGTGTCCCCAACCTCACATGACCTGGCTGCATGTTTCAGAAACTTTCCACTGGCCTCCAGGTCAGGCGCCTCCACATGCCGAGCTTTTGTATGCGTTTGGAAATGCTTGCGTACATGCATGTATGTATGCATGTCCATGTGTACACGCGAGTGTGTTTGTGTAGTTAGTTGAGTGTTTTTTCACCTCTGTTACATTTGCACAGCAGTACCGGCACAAGTGATCATCAATCTGAATGTCTTGTTGGTATAAATATACTTTACTCTCTTGTGTTGATATGTATATGTAGTATAGTACATACAGTAATGTCTTTGAACTGGATGTGTTTTATTCACCTTGCAGCCCTCGCATGCATGCACTCCATAGTGGAAACCTGAAGCTTTGTCTGAGCACACCCTGCACTCCAGGCTGAGGGGGCTGAAGCTCTCCTCGGGGCCCGGCACTGCTCCACACACGCCTGACGACGGACTGGAGGCCGGAGTCAAGGTGTCTGCAGCAGACGGGAGAAAACAGTGTGTGCTTTCAGGGCCGGACTGATCTGTTACAAAACTGAAAACATCCACTTTTTGGAATACATTTATATGTAAATTATTCACACTCGGTCACACAGGTCATTCATCATCTTTGGTGATAAACTGACAACACCTGATGGAATAACAGGCAAATGTGTGTACAGTAAATACACTTTTTAAAGAAGCAATAACACATATTACCTTTTACAAATGAATTAAATGCAGAACTTCATGAATGTGTTCAGTACACTCAAGGGGTTTTGCTGCTTTCTTGGTCTGGTATGACCAGATACTGCTGCTAACAAGCACTGAATTTATGACTTATTATCTCGACTTGTGCTACTGTTAATCTATGTGTACGCTATGAATATATTAGCATTTTGGATCTCATAATTAACATTTGTGGCCACAGTCTGTAAGTCTTCAATTACAGTGCAGCTAAAACCTTTGGCGTTATAGTGTTTTGTGCAGTTTTGCAAATGCTCAGGTGTCAAACATATAATGCGAATAGGGAAGGACTAAAATATGCACAGATATAGGCATAAGGGTTTGGCCACCGTATGTGCTTTTAACTTTCACAAATATAAGGCTAATTTTAACAGCACAATATCATATAGTCAGAAGGAAAATCTTCTGAACCATCATAAATACTGAATGGGTGATTAATCCTTAATTAAGCTTTCAGGGAGCCGATTGTGTATATTTCTAAGAATTTGTTTGTGGAGAAAATATTTTGAAGTGAAACTCAGGAATGGGGAAGAGACACAGAAACCGGGTTGTATCTAATCTTTTTTTCTTTTTCTTTTTTTTTTTATCAGACACACAGCCTCTTAAGTAAATTTACACATGGCACACTGGAGCCAGGAGGTCACAGGGTCAGAGTTGCAACAATCCATATTACCAGTCAACAGTAACATCAAGCATACTTCAGACCCTTAATCTAGATTTGTATTTATGAATTTAGTAGTGAAAATGCAGGGATTCGACGACTCACCCAGTGCGATGGAGCTCTCTGAAGCGGAGCCGGTGCTCTGGTACTCCGGCAAATCAAATCCCAGTGAGTCACCTCCTATGGACTGGGAGATGTCACGTATATCCTCCATCAGGTCTCCACACAGTGGGCTGTCCAGGAGGGAATCCTCCAGTGGGGATGGGGGGCTGTAGAGATCCACTGCCATGTCGGGGGAACAGGGACCCTAACCTGGGAGGACAACCCCTCACTCACCAGACTAAGAGGAGAGACAGAAAAAGGAGAAGAGAGGACATTTAAAATGACTTAAAATACAACAGAGAGAGAGAGAGAAAAAAAAACAACATTTGTGCTCGAGATTGCATAGCAGAGTTGTAACAAAACAGCATTTTCCTTTAAAAACATGTCAGAATGAGGTAGGGCTGATAAGTTAATAATACACAAATGATTGTAATATACTGTGAGCCATGCCTGTAGAGTCAATATTAGCACGTTATTTCAGCTGCATTATCCACGAACAAATCCAAAGTACACACGCCGAGTTTGCTGCAAAGCTAGAAGGACTTAGCTAGGGGGACGTACATGATCTATACATCATTATGCAGCTGTTTGCATTGTACGATTAGTTTCTCGGTGTATGAATTCTCAGCGCTACTTTTTTAAGAAACTTGAAAATCTGTCTCTCCCACTGCCTGTCTGTGTTTTTTCAGCCTGTTTCTTCTAGAGTGGATCTTAAAGTATGTGTGGGAGAGGAGCTCCCAGCTGCTCACAGCGGGTTAAAAAGACATCTGCTCGAGCCATCGCATGTTCTATAATGTTCTCTCCAACTTCCAGTAATTCATTACGGCAGATGTTAATGTTGTTGCGCTTTAGATTGCAGTCTGATTTGCTGGGTTGTTTTTTTGTTTTATCTTTGTCCAAACCTCCTTGAACATGCCATGACACCTTTGCTCTTTCATGATTCTTGTGAGTAAGAATCGGTTGCATACGCTACCTGGGAACTAACACACAGACAGAGTGGAGCCACATTAATGTAAAACCTCAGTTTTACACGGCTGCCTACATCTGCACGCACGAGTGAATGAGGGGGGGGAATCGTTAACTCATAATCGTGCAACTCTGCTGTCAAGAATCACGTGTGATGATAATGATGATCTACTAAAAGGTTGAATATGACAATTAGCCACCAAGCCAAGTGCTCTTTATCTGCCTGCACACGCTCTGTCAACTCTCGGAGCCAGACAGCGAGGACGTGATTGATCAAAGCATGCTCGTTCTTGTTTATCTAGTCTGTGTTGCAGCATTTTCAGGGGTCAGGGGGGATGAGGTCGGGGGGTGATGGATGTATGGTTTGTACTTACAGTATATTGTATCTTGTACCATATGGGGCGTGAGTCTTCTTTCTTTTCTTGTGTACTGAAGGATTTTCAGACAGAAAGGAGGTGAGAAAGAGACTGCGAGAGACTAACTGTTGTCCAACTGGTTCGCTGAGTTCGCTTCGCCCTGTGATAAACGGACGCCTTTGTCAGCCAGGTAGTATTTCTTCATGGTTGCTCACTGCAAACAGCATTTTGGACCTACTACAAGTGCACTGAATTCACCCTAAAAAAAAAAAAATGAACACAACTTTCACCCTCACAATGGATGTCTTTGTCCTTGTCCTAAAAAGTTGATATATTTCGAGAGTGTATCATTGTTGAGTGCGCACGTCATGAAACTCTGTGTGCACTTTTGTTTCTTGATATTAACGCTTGTCTCGTGGTTGCGGCTGAGTTGAACCCAGAAATTTCAAGTATCCAAACAAACATAACTCAAAGCAACAAACCTTATCCAAATCCGGTTTTGTTGATTTTTTAGAAAAGCTGTAGTGACTGACACACAAGTTATGTTGCTTCTGAAGAATTAGTTAGACGTCCCAGACTGATTTCAAACTTGGATTGAGCGTGTTAAAATATTTTAAAAAAGTTTGCTTCTTTCATGAGGCCCAGTCCCATGTTTTCCCCCCCATCACCTCATAGGGCATTGTGTTTTAATTCTCAGGGGAACTATAATCCCAGACAGAGTCCCAGTCTATTTTTAGATCAGAGTAGGAAAGGAAACAGGAGCTTCACTGGGAGACCTCAACAAAAGCACGTTAACACACATGACAGTAGACGGCACGATCGAGGATATATCACGCAAAACTAGCAATTATTTACATGCATTTACATCACTGATCTCCTGAAGTTCAAGATGCAACTTTAAAATGTCTTGTTTGACCAAACAGACCACAACAAAGAGAGGACTAAATAAACCAGAATATACTCACATTTAACAAGCTGGATGCAAGAGCATTTGGGCATTAATTATCAGAATACTGACTAAGTGTCACAGGTCAATGTTTCAGATTTTCCTTACCACTTTTCACCTGTCATTTCAGATCTAAGACAGTAAATAAGAGCTCTGTGCTTCCTGTCTACTGATGACTCAGACTGAGCTTCTTTGACCTTTCTGTGATCTGTGCATCTAGTCTCAAATCTCTTTAGTGTTGCTGTTGCACACGCAAAGGAAATTAAAAAAAAAAACCACTTGACTTGAAAATATTTTTCCTCTCATCAGAAGCTTTGAAGTTTTATTGATAACATTTGGAGGATGTGTGTGTGGTTTATTAAAGCTCGACTAGTCAGGAAATCCAAGTAGAGCTATTTTTAAATACACAACAACAACACACACTAGAGGTAAGTTAACTGTGAGCGACTGAGCAAACGTTTATAATCATAGCAGGTTTGGAATAAGGGTCAGTAACTACCTCATAGACTGACGTCCGAAGCATTTCCAGATGATGTTGCCGGTATGGACGCCGGTCTGTTACCGGAGAAGGTTGATGTTTGGTTCCAGCGGAGCCGCTGCTGCTCCTCCGTTACAGTCAAACCTTCGTTCACCCTCTGCAGGAAATAACGTAGCGACGGACGGCGACATGGCGCACACACCTCCTGACACACCTATGCTTTGGACCAATCGGCGAGCAGAGATCTGAGAGGCGACCGCCTCAGATTTTTTTTTTGGCAAAACATAATCACTTCCTGGTGGTTCGAGCGCAGACGTCACGCGCGCGTTTCTTCTCATTTATGGTCTTTCTATTATGAGCTAATAACAAGGCACTAAAACACACTGTAAATCACTAGCCGGCGTAATCTCTGTGTTATTACACATCAACGACGTTTAATCACGCGCATGCGCAACAAAGCCTTTTAAAAAAATATATAATTAAGAATTTATTTATTCTTACAAACTATATATAATTATGGACACTATATCAAGTGTGTAGCTACACTATTTTTTTAAATAAAATGTATTTTCTTTTTTGTTTCTGAATTTATTTCGTAAACAAGACTTATATTAACTTCACATAATACAGACGTGCTCTGCATAATGTAACAGCCTATTAGCCAAATGTTATCTGATCAGGATAATGAAATGATCAGGTGCAACTTCTACTTCTTGACATTCCTTTGCAGCTAAATTCAGATAATTAAACTTAAACCCAATTCTCTGGCTAATGAGCTCCTCCTCTCTACATGTGTTTAATCAATTAAGGATAATATTTACCTGCAGTCTTCGTGGAAAAAGCACAACTCCTTGAATAAAACCCCAAGCCAACACAACATGTAATATCTGGCGCCATCTACTGCGTACGGACACATAACAATGTGTCTCCATCCTGAGGAGAGACTTGTCGGGTGTGTATGGCTTTCCTGTTTTCCTGTTGACTTCCACAACAAATCTCGTCTGAGGGTGCTCTGTGTGTCTTCACACAAACGAGTGGGTGGGTGATCTTTTTTTTTTGTTTGTTGATTTTTTTTTTTGCTGTTACTTCAGCACCTGGTCTCCTGCTCCATCTGTCAGAGAAACACACACATGCTTGTGATTTCTTTCCCCACTCTGAAGCTCAAGTTAATAAATGAAGGCTGTGTGAACAAGACATCCGCTTTGTTGAGGTTTGGGATGAAACTTGAACACTTGGCTCGAAGACTTCGACTACTCTCATGTTTAAAGTGTGTTATTTAGTGCTGAACAAACAGTTGCCAGACACTATTTAACTCAAATATGATGGGATAACTTCAAACTTTGTACCATCAGATTATTTTCTAGACTTTTCTTATTTAATCCATCATTTTACTAATATTTTACATGGCAAAAGCCCAAATAATTGCCTGTTTTGAAAAACAGTAAATGAGGAGAAACTTTAGAGCAGTGATAGATACATACTTCATGTTAACATTTAATCTAGAGGATTTTAAGATTAGTATTTCAACATATAACGAGACACTGATTACAGAATGAGGCAACGTTTCCAGGAATGATGTAAAGATCAGACTCCAGTCGTTTGTTTTGATATTATTTCTTATCCAGTCTTTATTTATTTATCAATGGACAGTACACATTTAAAAAGTTTCATTTCCGAGACCAACTGTACCACTCACCAATCAGCAAAACCTTTGAAATCAAATGCTGGTCCCCTTGTCGTGTTTACAACATGGTGACAAAGACGTGTGCTCCTGTGATGTATTGCTGCCCTCCAGGGAAGGCAGTAGGTTGTATAGTTAGCTCCTGATGGGGTAAAATCACAACCCTGAAACCACACAACCTACTACCTCACCCTGTACGAACACCATAAGTCACCCGTGAGGGGAGGAGGAGGATTTGGATGTGAGATTATATGATCACTGCATGAATGAAAAAGACAGAACTACATTCGTCATCACAGTTCAAAGTGTTACATTTCTCTACGATCAAAACAGTTATTCAAATTTAAAAAATTAGCTAATGTGGGCATGTCGTTAAAGCATCTGCACATTTGAGATTCCAAACATTACAATTTATAATTTAAAAAAAACCATCAAAATTAATTTTAAAGTTCCAGAAACTGAGGAAAAACAGGAAAAGCTCAACTTCTATGTGACAAGACAACAACATATAAAACATGGATAAGTCACGTTGTCCTCTGTGATGACGATGATGCCTTTACAGTCGCTTCAGGAAAGACAGTAAGTTGTATAGTCATCTGACAGCTTGGGAATGACCCTAAAACTATACAACCTACTACCTCACCCCAAAGGACAGTTAACATCCTGCAGGTGTCTCTGCTGTCACGCTGCTGACGGTGGGAACAGAAAGTCAGAACTACAGACGAACCTCAAAGTGGACATTTAGAAACGTTAATGTCATAAAAATACAAATCTTACGAAATGCCTGCAACCAATGTTTGACTTCTCATAGAAACATATTTTAAATATTTAAATTGGTAGAAGTGTTTTGGGTTTTTTTTTTAAATAAACACAGTGGCTACGGTACCACACACCAACACAAACAGACTGAAGGAGGTGAAGAGCTGAAAGATGCCATTATTACATTTAAATGCAAAACTTCATTTTACCGTCCAATCAGTGTAATAAACATTTAAAGCCATTTTTTTAGAACTTTTCAACTAACTGGAGCATCCACATTAATTTATGAATGAATGAAATGAAAACAGGGTTTATGGTATACGTGATGCCTTTTTATGACCTTTTCTGTGTATATGAGACGTCATATTTGTGAACTTTGCACCTAATGGTGTATCATAAACTGAGATATTCTTACTTTGTATTTATGACTTAATTGTGCGGGATCAAATCAAGCACTGCAGTCAGAGTACTTCCTGGATTACGCTTGACAGGTCACCTCCTGCAGCTTCAGGTCTGTCAGCTCGCCTCCTCTCAGGTTTCCTCGACCTGATGGAGACAAACGAGAGGAGAGAACGAACTGCTGTTAGGTGTCCAGAGGTCAGACCTTCACTTTCCTCTTGTCTTACAGCAGATCACTGACATAACGTCACTGATCTGCTGTCTACATAAAACTGAACTGGATATAAAACGAGTTAGATTAATCCTCTGGAGATATCTATAGCTTATTTGTGTATGTCACAGGAAATGTAGTTGCAAATGAGCTTAAATGTATGTATGTGTGTGTGTGTGTGTGTGTGTGTTTAGCTAACAGGTCAAACAGACAGGTTGTGGTTGTTTTAGGGAGTTTCCTGAGTGAGACAGGAGACGCTGCGGCTCTGCTGTGGTTTCCCCTCAAGTCCGGGAGCGACAGGGGATACTCGAGGGAGCGAGGTGGGGTCAAACTTATAAAAGTGAGTCACTGCCTTAACTTTCTCTTACACGCGCGCACACACACACACATACATACACACGCACGCACCGGTTTGCGGCTGTTTTATTGCAGGTCGGTTATCCCATAAATGCCACACAAATCTCTACACAAGCAACTTAATGTCCGGGCCTCTGAGGTATACAGTCGACCTCGCTCCCTCTCTTACGGTGCTAATGTGTGTACAAGCGAGGCATCAGCTTTACAAAGAGCAAGTCTTTCTGGTTAAAAGGGCTAATTCACACAAATTATGAATAATAATTTTCTCTCTCACCTCTTGTGGTATTGAGTCATGCTTTATTAGCACAGGTTTTCAGATATTTGAGAGTGAGATTTCTGCCTCTGCATGTCTCTAAAAAAACAGTGGATAACTCACAGACCTCTATATTAAATGTTTTACTTTCTTTAAAAGAAATAGTCTCTACCTACAAAAACAGCGTATTGCATGTTCTGTAGATGATAAAAGGGGACATGGTTTTTGAGAAGAGTTCATTTTTTTCAATGCTGTGAAAGCCGCCATTTCCCCTCCATTGTTTTGGGGCTGAGGTAGACATCTCAGAGGCACAGTAGGCATGTTACTACCTGGGCAAATTAAATATGCATGACTAGAAACTGGAGAAAATATTCTTTTTTTTTTTTTTGTCATTTCTTTGAGCTGACATTGACGCTTGCATTGGTGCAACTGCTCAAACATCTAAAGATGTTAAATTAATCAGCCGGTGTGGAGTGTAAAATGAATCTTCGTCGGTGTGTAAATGATTTATTCAAAATGTATAATTAAAAGAAAATTAAAGCAGGGTGTATTAACAGAAACACAACCCAAAAAAACACCAGTGTCATGTTTGCAAAAATGTCTAATTGTGTTACTCACTAACAAGCGGAGAGACGCCCTGCAGCCATGCGCCCGTGTAGAGCGACTTGAACAGAGAAAATTCATGCAATGTTTTGGACACACAATGCCATAAACTGTGTTAACTGTCAAGAATGATTCTGAAATAGATGTGAGATTAACCACTGCTCTCTTTGAAGTGAGTGGACCCGCTGACCCTGGAGGACTGGAATAAAACGGTAAAATCAGTGAATATAAATCAGAAGCAACTACTTTTTTTTTTTTTTTTTCGACATTTAGAATACATGCAACAGTTCACGTAGTGCACGAGCACATGTGCACAGTTACGTAGGTTTGGAGGTTGGTGGCAGGTTTAATGCGACTCCAGAGGACAGACTGTTGTGAGAGCTTGAGAGGTGAAATTGAGAATGAGGTTCATTTTTTTGTTTTACTGTCCCGTCTATGAGGACGTGTTTTTTTTACTAAATGTCCTCCATTTATGTTGATTTCTTTGGGCTAGATGATCATGAAAAACTTCATTCAGAGTTGTGCTTCAGGAAGGGAACCTTTTTATAGCACTTTATGTTTAAGCTTAGGAGAGAAGGCAGTATACTTTGTCCAAACTGTATAATAATCTGTAATTTTGTAATGAAATGTAATGTTTGACCACTGCATCTGTACTTTTGGTGACTTGTAAAGAGGAGTTTGTGTGAATGACACGTAAAATCAAATCAAATCAACATGTAGTCATGTTGCAGGAAAGATGGAAAATGAGGTGAATAAGATGTGAGACGAAAACTCATGACCCACAATCAAACTTGTGATCATGCTTATGATCGGCTGATGATTGGCTACGTGCACAATCATTCCGGACACTGATGTGTGTTGCAAAGACCCATCTTATTTTAGTGTGTTCAAGATAATAAAAGTCACAAAACCCAAAGCTAGAGCACCTCTCTCATGTACAGGCGTCCTGTCATCCTGCCTGCAGTTGACCAAAACCACCAACAGGTGTCATGTCTCCCCAAATACGCAAGGAGAGTGTGTGCTGAGCCGAGGGCTCCCGAGACAATGAGGCCTTTGTGTAGTTCCGGGTGCCAGCCGGTGTGCCCTCGTGTACTGTTTCCCTCTAATCTTCATTTGACCTTTAGGCTGACGGCTTTTCATTCCCCCTTTTCCCGACTAATTTCCTTTGAGGAGATTATCTTTGAGCCGCAGCGCTGAGACTTACTGATTCAGATGACATGACACACACAGCGCGTCGGAGCGGGTTTTGATGGGACGCGTCAATCGCTGTCACTGTCGCTGCTGCATGCTGGGAACAATGTGAGCTGGACTGTGTTCAATAAGCTAATAACAAACTGTGTTAATTGTGTTGTGTGCCTGCAGGATGCTGAGAGAGGAAACCAAAAGATGTCTATTCCCAGCTAGAGACCAGACCCATCTGAATTTGACTTAGCTCAGCAATGTGGTGGCATTCTCACACACACACACACACACACACACAGACACACACACACACACACACACACAAATAAATAAACGCAACATCGAGGCTCAAGAAGATGAAATGAAAATTAAATTAAAAATATAAAAAATGAATAAAATGTTGAGACTAACCTTCATGTCGAGGTCTGACCAGGAAAACACGTCAAATAATGAGCCTGCAAATAAAAGAAAAGAAGAGACATAAATATAGTTACGCTGACACACATCTATGTGTACACACACACACACACACACACACACACACGAATATTACGCAAATATATTCAACACACAAACACACATACATCAAGCTGCTTAAGTGTATCATTGCGGCTGATGTAACATATGTTAGCGTCAGAATACTGGAGCAGAATTTAGACTGGATAACTATATAACTATATCATTATTATTGTTATTATTATTATTATTATATACTGGCCACTGTTGAAGAAGCTTACATCTCAAAATCAAAATTACCAGTGGGAATAACATTACTGTGTATTATTACAATTACAAGTTATGTTTTGTTTAATATTGATTTTGATGTTCTGCTTTTAGTTTTTTACTGTGACTCAAATTTAGTTTCTAAAAAAAAAAGGAGTGTTTAAAATATTACAAACATTAAATGCATAAATTAATAAACAATCAAATTAAGCTACAAAATATTTTTAGAGTAAAATATAATTTTAAATCTAATATCTATTATAATTATACAGTATATGAATAAACGTTAAAGTGTTCACCTTACTCTCTGTCTCACACACACACACACACACACACACACACACACACTATGTCAAAGTGAAAGTCCTAAAAAAGTAGTCATTTAAAATTGGCAAAATATATATATATATATAAATAATAATATATAAATAATAATAATAAAATATCAAATCAAATTTTATTTATATAGCCCAAAATCACAAAATACATTTGTCTCAGAGGGCTTTACAATCTGTACAGGGAGTGACACCCTCTGTCACTCCCTGTACCCTGTTGCATATATATATAAAACTATTGCAAATCTATTTTCCATATGCGGAGGGAAACTACTACAATAATGTAATGACATTTGTAAGTGTACCCCAAAAATATTATTTTACAATAATAAATATTACTATACACACCTTTTTGATTTTAAAGTTTTAAACCTAACCGTGTGTGTGTGTGTGTGTGTGTGTATGTATATTTATACACACACACACACACACACACACACACACACACACACACACACACGGTTAGGTTTAAAACTTTAAAATCAAAAAGGTGTGTATAGTAATATTGTGTGTGTGTATATATAAATATACACACACACACACACACTTGTGGCTGGACCCTTACAAAATGAAACACTTGATTTTCCCATGAACTTTTGTTTCTGCTTGATTAAGATTCACCTTGTAAAACACAAGCTTGACTAAGTGACACACACACACACACACGCGCACACAAGAGAGACAAGAAGAGAAAGTGAATCTCAAAAACACCCTCAATAGGTATCACATCCCACTTTTCTTCTCGTTTGCTGCTTAACAAATTAAGCGTGTTTTTTGGCCGAAGTGCTAAAGCATCACAGCGAGCGCCGTCAGACTCCATATTTAAAATTGACGTGCTCATCATAGCTGCAACTGCTCAGAATAATAATCAATGTTGTTTGTGTGCTTTTTAGAGTGTGTCCCTGTACTATTAACTACATAGTGTGTGTGTTCTTCTGCATTATACTCAAATGCACCTGTGAGTTTGAGTAAAACTGTGTGGCCATCTGTAGTGTGAGCATTTTTTTTTTGTGTGTGTGTGAGAATGCTCAGAGGAGGAGGCTGTGCCCTGCACTCCTTGGGAGAGGCGTGGGAACCCCATTCATCGTAGGAGCCAGGGTTCATTGTGGGGTACGTAGCATCATCATGTGTCATGTGTTTCCTTCTGTGTGTGTGTGTGTGTGTGTGTGTGTGTGTGTGTGTGTGTGTGTGCACACGCGCCATCCTATGTGTCTGGATCAGGTTGTAGTGTGATAATCTTTAAGTGAGATTTCACATTTCCTTCAGTTTTAGATTTTGTAAGAAAACTTAAGAAACATTTTAAAAACCAGGCTTGTAGAATTGATGTTGGAGACAAATCTACTATTTACTTTTCTTATGCTTAAAAAATGAATGCAGACATAACTTAAAATACAAATTAAAATCAGTGCATCGAATAAAATCTCAATTTCACAATGGACCGTAGCTTACTGCCGACGCTCTTGTGTTGAATATAGTATTAAATTTTATAAACGTCATGAACTAGCCACGTTTGTATGCCTCGTCTTCTTGGGAAGAAATGTTTTCTAGGAATGCCAATACTTTTAGGAAATAAACTGTATGACTTTCATTGTTATTCAGGAGATAAATTAACATGTGCCATTATAAATTGTAAGAATGCCGATGACCCTGAAACATGTCGGTGTAAAAAAAAAAAAAACGCTTTAAAACATTTAAAATTTACCAAAGTTAATGAAAAAAAATCACCAAGTTACAATATCCAAAACACGTATTAATGCGCATTTCCCTAAAGAGCGATTGATTGAAAAGTGCGACCTGGCGCAAATATTACTTTTTATTTCTACAGTATGTGTGTTGAACAGAGTCAGCCGAAACAAAGTAGAAGAAAGATTTTTCGGGCAGAACGGGTGAGAAGCGACGTCAGGGTTTCCTGCTGAGGTGACAGTGATGGCGACAGGCCCTGTGGTGCGAGAGTGGCGGATGAATAGGCCTGTCAAATGTAGGATGTAGGTGGGATGACTAGAGCTATCTGTGATGACTCACACTGCCTCCACTCCTACCTAGTGGTCACGGTCGACTCTGATGTGCTGAGGTGTTCAACATGAAGACATGTCGACAGGCAGTGTGGAGGGAAAAAAAAAAAAAAGTAAGATCGTCAATCAGCACTTGTTTGAAAAACTGATTTATGGGATAAATAAAAGATGCCAAGCTGGATGGCACTGATGAGGGGTGTGGCGTATTGAACGTTTTAATTTACGAGTAAAATATAATACAAGTCAGAGCTGTTATCATCCCTCAGGGACAGAGTAGGTGTGATGCTAACGTTAATGATGATATAACCTTTATAATTCTTTTTAAAAAGCGCATCACTCGATTCAAATACAAGTCAAATACTGTATATTCAGCTTGCTTTGAATTTCAGACCACGTAACTGAAGGCGAGAGAGAAATGTTAGCTTAATACCTTGAAGTATTTCTCTTGGTAACACAGGTTAAGGACATTTTTTAAACGAGAACTAACGCTTAATATTTGAGCCAAATAAGTTATAAAACATAATTAACGGTATGACCAATAGGCCTGTTCGAACTATAATAAAGCTGCGTGTGGCCACGTGTCACCAATGACTCATTTTCAAATGTTTAATCTTTTATTACAAACTATAAACCTCGTACTTGTTCATTAGGATGAGGTTTTAATGAGAAAACTCAGTGTGAGAATAGCGGTTCATACTTTTCTGATAGCTGAAAAGGAGAGAGAGAGACGCAGAGACAGACAGAGATACAGAGAGAGAGAGAGAGAGAGAGCGTTGTGGTGGGGCTCGGCCTTGTGTAGCAGGCCTTATCTGGCCCTCGGCCCAACATTACAGCACTAGTCCCTCTCTTCTCCCTCCAAAACCGTCTCTTTCACGCACACAAAAGGCCGACCTGGAGTGCAGAACCGCAGGTAGGTTTGCACCAGATGAGAAATTAGCTCGATTTCGTCTGAAATTCAAAGCCCGTGCCACGTTTCCCCCCCCGGTTTGCCTATATTTAGTAAAGCCTCCTGTCTCTGGATAGTAATGTAGCAAAAGCCCTGAAGGAAACAACACCCAGATGCAGCGTTTAAATACAAGAACACGGAGATCAGGTCAAACGAAGGCGCTCTCTAGTGTCTGTTTCGTCTTTGTGTTTTCATCATTTTGTCAAAAGAAAACCTCTGAATGTGTGCATGCTCCCTTGTTTGTTCACACACAGGGATACATGTGCACACGCACACACACACACACACACACACACACACACACAATTATCTTCACACCCACCCACCCACACACACACATACACACACACACACACTCTGACTTACCCACTGAGACTTTGAGGCAACTGGCACACACACAGCCATCAGCTATCAGGGTAAAGCGCTGAAATCTCTGCCGTTCATTGTGCTGGATCCCTCAGTAGCTGCACACAGTATGTCCACATATCCTCTCTGTAGAGAAGGGCAAAGAAGGAGCTCGGATTCAGTCACACAGCTCTGCACTCCCTGCAAGGAGTAGGCGGGCACGCCAGCGAGAGACCCATTCAGAGTTCCAGAAAGTGCCAGCCTCCCTGTCTGCCTAAACGCCTTGTCTATATGTCTGTCTGCCCATCTGTCTGGTTTCTACCGTGTCAATCTGGCCAGCTCACCCCAAACCCGTCTCCAAGCCTCGGGTAACCTGCCTAACCTCAGCTAACTGCTTTCTAATATTTACAAACTGGCTTCCCTCGCACTCCCCTGTCTGCCACCTCCTAGTCTGAGACTGTCAGGGCCCGCCACAATGGGGAGGCCATGTGGGTTTCCCATGGAGTCGCGTGTTCCTCCCGTCTGGCAGTTAACAAGGCTTTGAATGAGGAATGTTAGCAAACAGAGCCACTGAATGTCGGGTGAATGCTAAGCCAGGCAGCCAGTCAGATCGCAGCGCTGGCCCAGGCATATGAATAATGCAGAAGATTCAACAGGGAGGAGAGGAGGAAAGACTCCGCCTCCCACTGCCCTTCCAAATGCCACCCCTCCTTCTTTTCCCCGCTCGAAACTCAAATGCCTTCACGGGAGCAAGAGAGCAGAGATGGGGGAGGGTGGGGGGGGGGGGCGGTGGGCGCAGAGAATTCAAGATCTCTGCTGCTACTCATTCGTGCAATTAAAACAAGTCCTGCAAGAGTAGAAGAGTTACACATGCACACACATGTAATTACTACAAATCAGTTCTTGAAACATGCCACTTTTTTTCCTGTCGTTGGGAACCATCTCACTCTTTTTTTGGCTTTTTGTGTCTTTTGTTTGGAATTGGCACCTGTCCCAGAAAAAGCCCCGTCGCTGCTCCGCCCTCCTGCTCCCCTTTCACTGGAGACTGCCCACGAGAGAGAGAGAGAGAGAGAGAGAGAGAGAGAGAGAGAGGGTGGGGCAGAAAACCCAAAAGAAGGAGAGGTTTAGAGATAGAAAGGGTGAGGAGGGTGAAGGAGATAAGAGCACAGGAAAATACATGAGAAATCATCTGTTGAAATCCAGAAACATGTACAGGTAACATGAAATCAAGCAGCTGGTCGTACAATATGCTCAAAAACAAACTGCCGTCTTCATCCTCAGCTTCGGGGAGGACTCCTGAGAAAAGGAAGCATGGCGAGCAATCAAGAAACACGTGCTCGAAAAAAAGCCATCGCATCACAACGGGACATGAACCAAAACCACTGATTCGACCCAGTCCAGTTTAAGTCTACTGACAACAGCGCAGAAGAGGCAAAAACTGAACTGTGCGCGATCAGTGCCCCGCAAAGTGAAGAAAACGGCGCTCCCAAAAAATGCCTTCACATATGGTGCAGCGATGTTGAAGTAGAAGTAAAGCAAAGCCACTTGTTGCATGATATTGAGGAGCAGATCTTGCAGAGAGAAGCAAGAGCAGGCAGAGGGTTAAAATCCTGGGACTGGGAGTAGTAAAAAATCCCTCCCTCTTTTGGCACAGACTAGCTAAAGGGGAGGGCCCGCCTGTAGAAATAGCAGCAGAGCGTTTTTCCCCTCTTTTTTTTTTTTTTTTTCAGAGCTGCAGCGTCCTAGTCTACCCTTTCGCATGTGGCCGGGACCCAGGGAGAGAGGCGGAGGAGAGCAACGGATAGAAAAAGAAGCAAGAGCCAAGAGGGGAGGGAGTGAGAGAGGGGAGGGAGAAGAGCTGTGAGTGGAGGAGAAAGAGCTCAGCTGATGATGAAACAGGGACGTGTGGGAGTGCGTGCGCACAACGCGTTTTCATCACTGGCCCGGCACGACGTGCGCATGCATGAGGCGGGGCGGAGAGGGAGCTTTGGAGAAGGAGGGGTGGGGGAGAGAGGGGTGGGGGGGGGGGGTGCACAGTGCACTTCTCCTGAGGAGGAGTCACAGCAAACACTCACAAATGATTAAAGGATTCTGGGACAACTTGCAACACCTAACTTTAAAGTCATGGGAAAGATTAACAATATATCTTTTCATTTCAGAGCTGTGAGTTTCATATCAGACATTTCTCTTTGACCTAGATGTCCTTTTTCACAAAAACATACGTGGAAGCGGCGACGCTCACCCAATAAAAGGTCGAAAAATCTAACCGGCGATGATCTCTGATGAACACTGTCTTCATTTCCTGCTTTGTTTTTCTCTATCACAGACAAGCTATGATTTAAAACGCTACATTGGCACGCAATCAAAGCCAGATAAGCACCTGGGTGCGACTGATTGCAACAGTGATCCATGCTGTAAAATCCTGTAATATTTACTGCAGTGTACCCGCCGTGTGCCATTACTAGGCCACCGTCACTTTGCCGCGAACGAGCAGCAGAAGCAGCAGCCGTCCTGCGTGCGATTAAGGAGAGGAGAAATGTCGGGCAGTAACCGAACGATAAAATGGACTCTGCTGATGACTCTGCTCGTGTCCTGCACCCTCCTTCCCCCTCCGCCTCCCCTTTGGTGTCCAGCCTATTCTGTCCTCCACCCTTTCTTGTCCTTTCAGTAGCACTGTTATAGTCTACAGTAATACTCAGCTCCAACCAGCTAGTGTTAATTTAAGCCTGCATGAGGAGGATCTTTTTTTATGTTTTTTGTGCCAGATACCTCCCCAACTGTCTTTCTCTCTCTCTCTCTCTCTTCCTCTCCTGCACACCTACCAACCTCCTGCATCAGCCTGCTCAAGGTTATTCACAATCGTCCAGTTTCCACCAAACTTCCCTCCCCAAAACTTCTCTCTGTGGCCAAAATGCTGTAATGCCCCTTAGCTGTTTGCAACAGATTCCCCATGGCAAAAAAAAACAACTTCCTCTCTTTTGGACGCCATTCCCCTCCCCTCCTTCCCTCCTTCCCAAAAGAAACCCAGAACTCAGCACAGGCAAATTTTTTCCCCTCTTCTCTCCCCAAAGTAGCAGCCGCACAAAAGAGAGGGGAAAAAGGGAAAACTGTCCAAAAAAACGACGGATCTCACATCATGGAGAATGGCTAGCTGCTCTTGATTTCAGTCTATCTTTCTTGCTCACGCACAACCTAAGAGGGGAATTTGCTCTTACTGAAACAAATAAAAGTGGAAACCTCCTAATATCTGCACACATATGTGTGTTATGTTTTGTTTTAATGGTGCAGAAGCAGACGAAGAGCAGAGCGAGTACAAGCGAACGAACAGCAAACTAATATGGCCGCTTGGTTAGTTGCAGTCTCTCCTGCCTCCTCACTCTTGGTCTTGGAGGCTGAAAGAAAAGGCGTAGCGCTGCTGTGTGTGTTTGTATCTCAGAGAGAGAGAGAGAGAGAGAGAGGGAGACAGAGAGTGCATGCACTTGTCTTGCCTAACTCCTCTCAGAGTGAGACAGAAATTGGGCTACTACAGGGGTTCAACACGATGATTCCAGTTTATCAAGATATATATTTACTCGTGTCCCTTGATGAGAAAAACGGATCTAGCACCAGTCATCAGACTGAATCCTATGACGTCACATCTCGCCACGTCTTTCAACCAATCGCAATCGGTGCAAGCTTAAAACGCCACTACAACTGCGTGCTGAATATAAATCAAACAATGGTATAAACGGGCGCATGTTTCATCAGTAATTTCAAGGGTCCACTGTTTCTGCGAGTCAGTTGTTTACCATCTAACATGTGGCAGGAATTCAAAAAACTTGGCAGAGCCTGTTGCACCGTACGTCGCGGAGAGTTCACTTGAGGATACGGCTCTGGTTTTGGCTCAGCTGCCAACTTCTGACACTGTAGCCCTCTGCACGGCCTCGCCCCTGCAGGAGCGGCCTGCGTAATGCTGCCATTGATGAAACTCCAATATTAACAACCTCATTTATGACACCTCCAAGAGTCCACAACCACAGTTTTTTTTTTTTTGTATCAGTAACCTTCACCTACAGGTTAAATGCAAGGGGCACACTTCCTTATCACACATTAATAGTGTGTGTATAAAAGCATAATGCATTGTTGATACTTGATATGCTGATAAGTTGTATTTTAAAGCCAGTAGGTGAAGCAAGGTAAAGCCATTCAGGACTACCACGTCGTGCAAAAAAAAACAACACAAACATGCAAAGGAGGGAAACACAATCAATTAAACCTACCGCAGTCTATGATGCACAATTGATGTTGCATAGTGGCAATATGGCAGTGAATGACTCAGAGTCAAAATGAGCTGAAACAATAGAGCTGTTGATTCAGTGGTCTTATCAGACTCCCGACGCTGTCACATCCTTATGAATCATCCCGCAAATCTACTGCTACAAACAATCAACACACACAGATTCAAATTTATAGCGCACACTGACTGACACACTGCCCTGAGACGAGGAACACATGCAGCGCTTGAGAATAAATATGAGCCGCAATATTTTTAATGCTCAGTGGGAATGAATAGAGAATTACACACAAATCACAACGTGACGTGTCTTTTTTTTTATATATATAGAAATTGGAGAAAATTAGTAGACAAACTCATCATGAGACACGGCACCAAAAAACAAACAATTTCTTCCAACGTATTTCTGTAAGATTTTAAGTAGCTGCTTCAGTGAATATATATATGACTTACTGCATTTAAAATCCCAAAAGTTCAGTAAGTGCATATTAATAAATCACACAAATAACCCTGCTATATTTTCACACTATAAGTTACAGCCATCTATACGTTCACACTCTGGCGAACACACACACACACACACACACACACTTCCTCTTCTCTTCGGTGACCAGTGCGCCGGGCCGGCTCCCTCTACAAGGTGGTCTGCTGAGGGGCCCCTTAGCAGCACGCGCCTCGACAACTTCTCTATTACATCCATGACCTCTAAGGTCAGTCTCTGAAGGGTTCTGAACAAAGGCCACGACCCCAGGGTCAGAAGTGTAACGCCGGGGGTAGGCCGGGGCCCCACGGCAAAGGGAGCGTGCTGTTTGCTTTGAAAGGTAAGGATCTCTAACACAGAGGCCTAATAAGGATTAAGGGGCCATCCCCTTTGGGATGTCACTCTGGGGCCTCATACATCAGTCTCTATTAACCTCCCTGACCTCCGGCGGCCATTATGGGGCTACGGGTCACACTCGCATGCGCTGCGGAGCTGTAAAACCTAACGTCGCATGCAAGCTCTAACATGGGTGTTACTGATTACATTGACAAATGTTTTAAGAGGTAAAAGCCTGTTCAAATAGAACACATCCTCCTTTTAAGGAGTTTTTCCTGTCTCTGCAGCTTTAAACCTGTTGCAACAGTTGGCAGATTTGAGAGTTTAAGAACTCGTCTGAGGCAAAAAGTAAAGTTATCAGTAATCATGTGAGCTGCCTCAGAAATAAAAGAAAAGGTCTCAGACAAAAATTCATATATATCTAAAAAAAAAATAATGCGACAGTGATATAATTTATTTTTTCCCCACTTTGCTTAAGAGTCAGAGTGAGTTTAGCAAAACTCTGATAAAAGCAGGTGAGCAACAGCTGAGAGACAGAATCACAAAATGGAGGACAGGAGGAGAGAACATGGTGGCTCAAGTGATGAAGTCACTCACACTCTGTATATAATTTGCCGAAAAACAACACTCGCCATATAACATATATTTATAGGTAAAACATTTTTTTAATAAATGCCGAATCTGTAGCATACAGTAAATCAACTGTTAGAGATAAAGACATGATTTCCTTTAGTTGCTTTGGGACCGAGCCGACATCGAGGTTAACCCTGTGAGGATCAAAGTTTCATTGAATTAAATCATTTCTTCTTTTTGCTGGATGTAATGAACAAAACTAAGTATTTCAGTAGTTTTAAAGTTTATAGCAAAGATGAACTATCATTTTTTCACGTGATTATGAGAAGAAGAAAAGAGACTGAAGTTCTGTATGAAGGCATTTCTTTCTTTCTTAATATTACAGTCATATAGTGAATGCCAGCAAATATTTAAAAATGATGAAAAGAGAAACCAAACGTGTGCATTATTTATATACATAAATATAAATCTTGATGTATATAACAGTGTTATTAACAAAGATAGAACATAAAAGCCATAGGTTAAATCATTTGTAATATAATATGAGCCGGTATTCATTCAGTAAGTTTAAAAAAAAAAAAAAAAAAAAAAGGCAATTTCAGTCTGTGACAAAAAATATTTTTTCCTACACCGGATTATTTTTTAAAATACTGAAACAATTTATGAATTATGTTACCTGACAGAATAATATGGAACTTTATTATAAAAAAATAAATAAAGTTAAATTCTAAATTTCATTGTAAGCTAAGAGGATAAAACAAAAAGCAAGTAGACCCTGAAAAGGACAATTGCACATTTTTTTCCAACACAGATTCTGTCTAATTTATAAATAAAATGCTGATTATTTTGTTTTCTTTTGCATTCTGCAGGGCATATTTTCCCTTAGAAATTTAACTTTGCATAAACTTAACTGATACTGTAATATATTATAAAGTAATATCGGCAAAGCTGAAAACGTAGTGCCCTTCTGTTCCCTCAAAGCATTATCATTAATCATTCATATTTTTAAAAAAAATGCATTATTATGACTGTTTAAAAATTTGGATATGGCAATTTTATAAACTACTCATGCTGCAGTTTTAGATGGAAACACTCAGAAAGGAATAGCAATTTTTCTGTCAGCTTGTGCAATTAAAAGGGAAGTGAGAAGGATGTTATACAGAGTCACAGCATCCTTCTATGAAACTTTAAATCTCTGAAAAAAGGTGGAATATTATAAATATATAGTAAGTATGAGAGAAATAAGTGTCCGTCTCCATGTACAAACTCATTCCGATATTTCAGATAATTTAAATGTGATATTACAAAATCTTTTTCAATGCAGCTGTTTTACAAATTGCTTAGATGTTGTTTTTTTTCACGATTTTATAAACTCAGTGTAAAATATATATGTGTATATATATATAGATTTTTTTTTTTTACTCTACACAAATGATTTTCAGAGCTTTCATTTTGTAAATCAGCTGACCGAAAGTCTAAATAAACAAAGTATAAGCCTGCAAGGTCAGAAAAACGCTCTCGAGTGTTTTCTAAACTCAGTTGGCACTTCAAGGGTACTAACCGAGCACTTTGACACAAACATATTTCTTTGATAATCATTAAGCCACTCACCTCTGAAAACCGAGATTGTCTCTGTGGAGGGAGCCCATTCGGAAGCAGAGCAGAGCAGAACAGAGCAAAGGTTGGAAAAGGGGGAGAGACGAAATAGACCTGCGCTCGCTAGAGACAAGTGTCTTAAACAGCTTTTAAAAACAGCCAAACAGACAATTAATCCCAAACAAGCCGCACTTTGACAGGCTCAAAGATCATCGTTTTTGCAGCTCTTCTCTCATTTAAGTAAGGGCAGTGCTTTGGGTAAATCACCGTCCTAGTTTCAGTTAACCATGAGACTTCCCTCTCTAGGTAATTTAGCAACTGCCAGGTTTATTAGAAAAGTTTGGTTTCTAATTTAGCTAACAGAATACACTGGCCATCTCGAGGACATTAAAAAAAATGCAATTACATGGATCTTTATCTGGGAAGCAAAGAGAGACTGCTCTGGAAAAAAAAACAATTTAATTTATTATAACTGTGGAGCATCGCATAATTAAATGTACAACAAAAGTCATGCTGCAATCCTTGCTAATTCATTTGTTTAATTTGTTGGATGACATAGGAAAAAAAAAGCTCTGAGTGCAAAGTCAAGTGCTCTGAAGACTGCAACAATTCAACTTTAACATTTATGTCATTCTTGCAAACACTGTTACTCTGAAACAACGCTGAAATAAGTCTGAATTAATAATAAAAAAAAAAACGAAGGCAAATTACAAAATGCAGACGGGCAAAAAAAAAAAGATAAATAAAAAATATATTTCAAACTTACCCCTCTCTCTAGCACACACACACACACACACCTCTTGAATCCTAGCTACTCACTGCTCACATTTCGGGGTCCATCCTTCTTTAATAAATAATATTTTTTTCCGGCTCTTATCAAACATCAGCGTACATGCAGGTCTCTGGCATTCTCAGGGTGTGGTACCACCTCTTAAAGAGTTTGGACCTGCTGTTGGTTCTAGTTTAATGCCACGTCATGGAGCCACTGCAACCTGGATGGACCTGCGTGACCTAGCTCAGCCCAGATAGGAGCCCTACGCACACCAGCCCCCATCGGGACCATACACCCACGTGTCATAAAAGGACGGTGGTGCTAGAGAGAGAGAGGGGGGGGGGAGGATGGGTCTGAAGCCATATTTTATTTTAATTTCATCCACAACCTCTCTGTCCTTCCTGCAATTTCCTTTCTGTTCTCTTCTTTTAACACACAAAAGAAATTGCCAAATTATCTGACTCAGTGACAGCATGTTCGGTTCAGTCGCCAGTATCCAGTTCAGCTGACTAAGGGTTTAGGAACACTACAAATAGACAGTTTGTTTGATTTCATGTCAACCACGAGTCTGCACACACATGCTCTCGGATTCACACGCGCATATGCACGCACACGTCTGGAGTTGTCCGGGTTAACGCAGGGTAACACGAGACACGCAAGTATGTCTAACGTGAAACCTGCAGTATCCGTGTACGTATGAGCAGGAAATTCACATTTACAATTTATAAAATCGCTGTGTTTTAATAAGAAAAGCATTCCCAGGCAGAGGGAGAGTGTGTGTGACTTAATGATCTATTCAAGGAGATTTACGTGACGTGCTAAAATTGAAAAATGAAGAGTGCTAATAGGCTGCAGCATCTACAAGCTGCCGCAGCCCCGGAGTCTTGATGCGACTGATTTATCTTTAATTGGAGTTTACAGAAAGGTCTCCCAGCGGAGCCGAGAGGCTCGTTTCTCTGAACTGCCCCTAACAACTTTATGTAAAAATACGGTGCGGACAAAAAAAAAGTTGAAAACGCAATTAGACCGAAATGTGAAAACTATTCTACATCTGACCTGCATAATTATTGTTGTTTCAGAAATCCATACAGCCACAGTGGAAATATTAATCTGCATATTTTTACATATATTTATGCGAACACTATTTTTGGTTTTGTTCTCTGATCTTCTCCCATTCATGGCTGACCTCAATATTAACCCCCAAATCATTGTTAAAAATGGAGCCCTGATCCAATTCTTCAAAACAATGTATAGCATTCATTTTGCTTTACCCATGTTTTGCCTGAACATAAGACAGATTTATCAGACAATTTCAACTATCTATACTATAATACTAATTATAATACGACTACATTGTCATTTTCATGCTATACTTTTGTTTTTACATACATTTTCTGGGTGTGAAATATCCCCAATAATGTCAAGCACATACGTCAGTAATAAACCCCTGGTTACTTTAAATCAAGGGTTGTTTCTTTCCTAAAACTATTAACTCACTGTAGTGTCTACTGCAGTGTGCAGTCTAGTGAGAGGGGGAAAGAGACGCTGGCTCTCAGGGGTTAAGATGCTAGCAGTCATGTGCCTGTCGGCTGTAACAAAAGCTTGCCTATGTTGGGTGCATACAGATGGAGTGAGCTCCTTTGTGTGCAGCGTTTCACACGTCGCAGCCTCGGAGCTGCCAGGTCTGGCTCTCTGGGCCTGGCTACAGGCCTAGCTAGCAGCTTGTAGCACCTGACGCCGGGCTCTCGCTTTGCTTTTCTTTGCTTGGGACCCGAGTGCAGCAAGTTTTTTAAAAGATAATGGAACAGAAGTCCAAATAGTGGGTCACACAGCTCAACACAAACAATCGCAACAAAATACAGCGCGGCACAGCACGGCACTGTGGCCAGGCGGGCTCAGATCTGTATGACAGGAGCAATTGTAAGCATGGCTCCCACTCAGGTCTGCCACAAAATATTTGATTTTTCCCCCTCCTCTGCTGTCCATCAAATCCCCCGGGAAAATACTCTCCAAGACCACTTGTGATGTGCTGATATAAATACAACCAGAGCATGTTTCAATCATGTACAGTGTGTTGTGTATAATGTGTACATAGTTTTGTATCCTACTATATACACTGAGTCTGTGTATGTCTGTATATTCTGCTATATTTATGCTATGTGAGCCAAGTCACTAAGACGAGTTCCTTATAGTGTACATGTTAGTGTACACAGTGATTATACTAGCTAAGACCTGGAACAAGCTTTAAGATGGGAGTAAGGATTTCACACGCAAGAATCTAGACAGCCACAAGTCTTTTTTTTTTTTTCTTTTCTTCTTCGGCTTTACTCGCATCCTGACAAATATTACAGAAATGAATATTTTTCCCTAGTTACGCATAAAATACATATTGAATAGTAATATCTTCTTCATCTATACTGAATATTCTCAAACAGAAATGATTTAAGATTATTCATGTCTGATTCTGCTATTGATACAAACAAAATCCTACATACATTCAGCTCAAATGAGGTGTTGCAAAAGAAAATCAATACTATGAAACCTGTATTTCAAATACACAAAGACTAGACCTTTAAAAGGGCATTAAGTGTCATCCCTCACTATAAAGTAAATGGCAGAAATGCATTCAGGACATGTCACTGTGGTAAACACCAGCCACGTGTCCTGAAGGTTATTACTCCAGTGTAAATAAAAACGGATAAAAGAGGCTAAGGGAGATTTTACGATAAAGCTGACCATTCTGAAAACACACACATATATATAAAAAAATCGGTATCTGCCAACAATGTGTTAAATCTGACACTACAGTTTATTCACTCATGTGGCACTCATGTTGATGCTCTTACCGAGTGTAAGTTAGCATGTGGGGGGTTTCTGTCCTGCCTAAGGACCCCTCAACAGCACACCTGGCTGTTATGGGGACAGAGCTTTTGACATTTTAAATGCAGGACAATCTCTGTGAGCACTGAGACACCCTGCTGCCCTGACTGCACTTCAAACTCATATATATAAAGTGGACTGAAATGCTGTGGTGGAGCAGCGTTATTGTATTATTTCAAGTGCAAAGCCTGGCGCATGAGCTCGAAATAATACAGTGTTTAAGTGTTTAGGTTCACTTTTGAAAAAAAAAGCACATTACTACATATATAAACACGTAGTCAATATAAAAACACTTGTTCATTGTTGGGTTTGGACTGTGAAAAGCCCAAAGTGAGTCACACGAGCAGCAGAGGCTACACTCAGAAGAAAATAAAACCATAAAAAGCCATGTTTCCAAAAATCACAATAAATCTTTAATGAGAAGATTCTCTATTCTCTCTTTTTCAGTTAAGCCTACTGGCACAAAAGCAACTATTTTACAGGGTTAGAACCAATATTTGGTGTAATGGGTTTGCAAAAAAGCACTTACACACAAATTAGCAAGCTGGTGTTTCACTGAGACATATGCTTATATTTTAACACTACCCATCACAGGCATTTATAAGAGTAATAACATGTATTAGAAACTGTGCTCACATAATTCATAGCCGTTTTATAGCTATCTTAGTGTTGGCAGTCAAGTGAATTGAAAAAGTGCAACAAAGTTAGCACTCCTTTAAAAGAATATGACGACGGCTCCCTCTAAGATAACTTGACATATTTAGGCTGACAGCATCTATTAGTTTTCATTAGGAATGATAACAATAAATACAAATCCACCAACTTTTTTTTTCCCTCTACAAAAAAATGTCGGAGAAAAGAAGTAACAAACAAAAAGCTCTTCAGTGTCATTTTATCGCTTTATAAACGGCACAATGGTCATTTATGTTGCCATCACACTTGCAGCGAAGCTAGTGAGGCGCAATTAGCTCCCACATATCGTCACTTATGGTTCAACATCATGTTACAAATTTTATTAAGCATGTAAATACTTCATGATCAACCTGCAAATTTAAATATGCTGGTGTGGATGTATAAAAGGAGGTCTATACTCACACACACACACACACATACCAAGCCACTCTGTCACTCAGACAAGCTGCTGCTATAAGTTGTATGTTAATTGCACCTTTGTTACTAAAGCCTGGAGAGTATTAACTCCTATTTTCTGACCCTGCTCCCTGCTGTCACCAATCATGTCCAAAAACACATAAACACACACTTATACACATGTATACACACCACATGCTTGAGTTACATACTACCAGGACAAGCCAGCTGGGTGCTTGACAACCACAGCGTTGGAGGAGATGTGTGTGTCTGTGTGTGTGTGGGGGGGGTACCTTAGTGTGTTAGTTTTCTGCCAGGGAGTCCCTATTGACCTGTTAAACCTTTGTGACTGGAACAAATGCAAATGGCGCTGACTTGTTCACACAAAATACTAAAGGCCCATTCAAATGAGGCCCTGGGCCACAATGCTGCGGTGGCCGAGCGCTCTGTGGAGGCAGGGCAGCCCCCAGTCTGAGAGAGAGAGAGACAGACAGCGATTCTTTTAGCCATTGCTCAGTTCATTCTAGTCGTCTAGTGGAGAGCAACCATACACTCATGTCACGTCTCCTTCATGGACACAGACACACATATACACAAGATACAGTTACACCTCTGTGGTAATTCTCTGTTTACTAAATCACAAACACTGTTACACTGGCCTGAATTTTACCCCATAATTACCTTACATGTTATACTTTGTAATTGGACGCCAGTAGACTTGAACCGTGCCTGTTATCAATAATCAGACACTGCTTAATTCACCTTGGCGTTTGCAAAGACTCTCAGTGTGTCCCTGTGGCTAATATCATATCCTACTTTTTAATTCTGTCCATGGAGTATAGGATAGGAAATGAGGAGAGAGGCCAAGTGGGAAAGAGAGAAGAGAGGGGGCAGATATAGTCCTGGCAAACTGGGAGAAAACTAGAAATAATCATAATAGGGGAGAATAAATAATGATATGATAGAGCAGCATCCCTCTTGGATTAATCGTTTTCATCGTACTAGTAAAGCGGAAACAAATAATCCTAAAAGCAACAGTAATGAGCAGTGCAATTGTTTTGGTGCACATCAAAAAAAACAAAAGTGTGAATAAAGTGTTTACATGCCACAGAAATGGAAAAAAGCCAGAGAACCAGATTGAGGTTTTCCATAACCAGAGTACGAGTTTAACCAAGCTATAAACTTAGACATGACATTTGTATGAGTCAACACACAACTCGGTTAACTGGGTTACAAAAACAAAATTCTTTTTGCATTTAAAACGTAGTCACTGGTGCTAAAATCGAAGGCAGTCGAGGCAACGTGGGAGGCTTCAGGATGCGAGTATCTATCAAGAAGCCAAACCCCCCCCCCCTTTTAATCGAAATATGAATTTGTATATGCGGAACAGACTGCAATAAGCGTCCAATATATTTTCATCTGACTGTAAATGTGACACAGGGATGCCGTTTCTGTGAAACAAAGACAAATCTTCATCACCTGGTACGAGAAGAATAAGCTGTTTTCTTCGGATCACAGAACATCAGGCCCCTGGAAGTCATGGAGGGCTTTTTTGTTCCATCCCGTCCCTCCAAATAAGAGATTAGTCGGAGCCCGAGGATGGCTCTCACCAGCACATCTGGACAACACCTGAACTGAGGGACGCTGTCTACTGGACCTCCACTAAACTGGCTCTATCAAATGAAGGTTTTTATTCCCAAGCTGAGGTAACCAGCAACCCTAACGCTATTCTAATATACAGCAAATCTTTACTGAGTATTAAATATTATTTTTCTGATACAGACTCTCAGGTTTTGTAAATATTTCTCTGATATCTACAGTACCAGTCAAAGGTTAGGACACACTGTCCTATTCCATTGAATAAAACTGGTATTGTTTACCTTTGTAATTGGCTCAATGGCTTTTAATAATACAAATTTTGTCTGGATTTACCTGGTCAGTGAATTTTAACAAACAAGGCAAGTGATTGTAATATTTATTGTTTTACTGTACGCACGAAGTATGAAACTGTCATAAATTAAAATGTCTACTTTCCAATCAAACATTAAAGTTCATGAACATCATTGTCTTAAGTAAATTCACTTCAATAACACTACATAAAGAGCTGCTTTCATTCTGACAAATTTCATTTAAAATTTTGGTAATTTAAGATCAAGTTAGTGCTGCATTTATTCATTTATTTCATTTATTTATTTATTTTTTTAGTAGTGAGCTTTGCTAAACAGTGGCTCTTGTCGGTCGTGCTGTATGTGGAGTGACACCTGCAGAGGTCACACATGAGCTAAAACTCTGCAGGGAGAAGCAGAGCAGAGGAAGTGAAGAAGGAAGAGAAACACCAGAGACAGAAACAGGGAACCTAGTTAAACTGCATTTGCAATCTTTTCTTCTTAACTTCATTTTGATGTGTCAAGAGCACGCTGTATAGAGCAATGCAATCGGTGCAGCAGGAAGAATTAGTTCATTTATCATCATTTATTTTTCATTTATTATCATTTATGGTAGAAACTAGGAGGTAGGGGCAACACGAAATATGAAAATATATTTAATTATGTTATACTACTAGAGGCGATTTTGAACTACATTTCTACGCCTGCTGAGGTTATTAGTGACTTTGAGTGAAGTTTAATATAACACAGTATAATGCAGCCAGACATATTGCTACACAGCATAACATTAAAAGTCATTAGCTCTTGTGCCACCTGGATTAGCTACAACACTAAAACTCTGCTTACATCCATAATTTACACTTTAGTGATTTAACTGAGGGGGATAATTTCTACAAAATAGGTGCTTTAAATTTTCATACTTAAGGAATATTTTGTCACAAGACTTCCACGTTTTACTCTTCACTCAAAAATCTCAACCCCCAGACATTATGAGAAAATGATGTGGACACTGGCCAACTGAGTCCCAAAAACAAAACTAATAATAAACAAAAATGTCCATCTCAATCAGTGAAAAACATACCCTGCTGCCAAGCATCACTCAACCCCCTCAAAAACATTATTTTAGTGAAACTACACTAAATTCATAATACGCTAAATATGACATGCTGACATTATTCCATTCAATGTAATAACAGGTCACAGACAAAACAGCTTTTTGGGGTTCAATACGAGACGAGCAGCTACAGAACACGTCATGTGCTGTATGTGAAACTGTAAAAGTGTGGAGGTTTTTACTTACATAGGAAACAGTTTAGGGAAACATTAAGAAGTTGTGTTTCAAGCAGTTTCAAGTGAACTCACTGAACCTTTGTGAGCTTGATATTGATCTTATATTATCCTGATCCGGTAAACTCCACCCATCTGGTAGTCCGTGCAAGTTAAAACAAACATAAGAAAAACTGTTTGCCACTTACAGACACTTACAGTGAGTCATGAATCCCTTGTCCCTTAACATATACTTGCATGTCCGAGCAGGAGGATAACCAGAGCTGTCTTTATTAAGCACAAATCGCTTAAAAAAAAACAACACATTTTCAAATAGCAACAATTTCATGACTACAACATAATGTTCCGATTTACAAGGACTCAAAAGAAGTCATGTTGCTAGAAAGTACAAATCATAAGTAATCACCCATTTTATTTCTTCCCAGAGAGACTTTACACATAAAATCCAGCAGGATCAAATCCTCCTAACTCCTCTGCATCATTACGATGCTACAAAACTAAAGCCGGGGGAACCTTTTTTTTTTTCTTGACTGGGAAAGTCGGGGTGCTGACGGGCCAGCGCTGCTGGACAAACTCTGGCTCGTTGCTCAAATCTAATTCTGCTCGTTATGGTCTATTAAAAACATGTTTATCCATACTGAAACATCAGACAGAGACGGCCAGTTTGAGCATTAACCAGGTTATTTTCTGTCTTGTTATCACTCAAAGTTTCACGAGAGCTGAGGAAGGATGCCCAGAGTAAGCATTAAAAACGAGTGCAGTCTAACTAAGTTCAAAATATATTAAGAAATACTAATTGTCTAGATGCATTTTATTGCATTTATACAACAAAAATAAGTCTCTTTATTCAGATTGAGAATATATTTTTTAAATATACATTTGTCTGACATAAAACCAAACTAGGTTAATCTGATCCTCAAATACCATGTTATGTATTATACTTAACATACAGTATTTTTAACAAACAAAGACAATGTTTTTTTAATCAAATTCTAACTGAGGCTGAATGGGTGTGTGTGTGTGTGTGTGTGTTTAAACTACTGCTTAGCGTCACCGTGAGCTTACTTGTAATTCAGTGTCCGGGGCCTTCTGCTTCCACGTCTGCTTGTGTCCTCTGTTTTTCCCTGCACCAAACACGAGACACAGAAACAGACTCAAAATACAAATCAGAACTGTAGAACATCACAGCTCCAGCATTTCGATCTGCACTGTGAAAAAAATGATCACGCATAGTGACCGACTAGGACATATCATTCTTTACACACACAGAATATCAAGGATTATGGGCACAGTTTTTAACTTGCTATGAGGTGTTAAAGCAACAGAGATACAAGTAGTGCAAAAAAAAAAGAAAGTCATTCAACGTCAGGAAAATGTCACCATTTAGACAATAAAACACTCACTGATTCACTTTCTGTCCTCCAGAGCACAAAGTCAGTGTAGGATATGAAACAGCTGAAGGTTTGCATCGGGCTCGAGGGCTCCTGAGCAGGACAGAGTCTTAACTTAGTAAATCATCACTTCTGTTATAGTGATGAAGTCCTCTGAACAAGTAAAGGCAGGGGGAAAAGGTTGCCGCGTTATTCCACTAAGAGCGCAGTTAATAAGAAAAACAGTGGATCTTCTTCATTGTTCTTTGCCCAACATTTATTCAGTCTGTTTTGCTGCTGCAGCAACATGTCTGACTGCATTCAAGCTTTCAGACGTACAATGTTTTTGTAACTACATGCAAGAATAGGTGGTTTCAGTTACACAGTTGTGATTTTCCCCTCTTCTTCCTTTCTCCTTAAAAAAAATTCCAATTTGTTGCAAAAACTGTACAAATTCCTGAAGATGAGATTAGTAACATTTAGAGATCAGGTCACAATGTTTCACCGTTTCTGGCTGTATTAGACGCCTGAACTGGAAGTGTCTCTAAAAACCTGCCTCTAACCTGCTAACCTTCAAACCTAATTAATCTTTGCATACGTCACACTTTGACCCAAAAAATGAGCACAGTTTTAGAGCACGAGTGAAATTATGCATACAAACATCTTTCAGCCTCCTTGCTCTTTAGTACTGTGGCTGTGACCAGAAATTTCAATTTAATATTTTTGTCATTTATCCACTATTTATAACACTGGCAATGCAGCCGTTTGTTCTTTCTGTGAACAGGATTTAAGGAATACAAAGGGATTCGGGATTTTGTACAGCAGCTCAGCACTGGCCTTCATAAAGCCAGTGGTACAGTTTGTGTAGGTGTTTTGTGTTTTATTTTTTGCCTCCTAAGTACAAAATGCAGACAGCCTCTTTTTACTGTGGATATGTAAAACTCAACCGGAAGAACCTGCACTGGTGCCCACAGAGCTCGGCTACATTTGCTCCCCCTTCTCTATCTTCTCACAAAACTCGTGAACTCTCCAAAAACCTGCCAATCCCTCTACAGAACGATGCTGCCTCTCCTACATCTAGAACTAGAAATACAACAAAAACAAGCAAAAAAAACAGAAATAAACAATAAGGTATAGAGAATGAAAGAGAGGGAGAGAGAGAGAAGAGAGGGACGCAGGGCAGATTGCAGAGGGCTGAATCAATGCAGCGGCCTGGTCTCTTTTTTTTCTCCCCTCTATTTTTTTCATTTTTTTCTCTCTCTCTCTCTCAAATGATTCACAGTGGAAAGAAAAGGCCTTTTCCCTGTCCTCAGTTGAACTCCACATCAGCTTCCTGTTAGAAAGGCAATGAGGAAACACCCAGAGCAACACACATGCGCACGCACGCACACACACACACACACACACACACACACACAAATACACAGAGGAAGGCCTTCACTAGTGGATTCTTCGCTGCCAGAGAAATTAGGTCAAGCACTTAAATGCCCTGCACTGAGATGCGCAGAGATTTAAAACGTGAAGTGAAGTATGCAGAAGCATACCGGAGCAACAAACATGCACACAAACACTTTGAAACACACACACACTAGCTACACGTTACACACTGTCAAGCTCACTGTTGCCACATTAATAATACCGGAGGAAAAAAAAAAAACTGAAATAATCGGTGAGAGGCGCCCACTGCTCCTACTGTTAATACATCATCCATCTGTGCAGAGCAGATCATGGCAAGGAGGCTCGGGCTCAAACAATAAATAAAAACGATGTATCTTTTAAAA
This sequence comes from Pampus argenteus, assembly GCA_036937835.1. Classification (NCBI taxonomy): domain Eukaryota; kingdom Metazoa; phylum Chordata; class Actinopteri; order Scombriformes; family Stromateidae; genus Pampus; species Pampus argenteus. Next base: position 9,983,235 of record CM072882.1, read on the forward strand.
AGGTGAAGAAATACACCCTCACAGACAGAAACTAAAGCTGTTACGTGCACGCATTCTCAAAACGCCAGATGACCTGATTAGGGAGTGACAGGAGTCTCTGTTGCCTCTATAACACAGCTCTGAACAACAAGGGACAGCAGAACACACCACATTGCAGTATCAGCCGTGCACACTGAAAATACCCCCCCCTCTTCCTCCTCCTCCTCCCAGCGGCCTCCCGCCCTCTGACCTGAAATGCCCTTAAAGAAACAACACACCACATCGCCATCACATCCAATCAACTATTCAAAGAAAGGGTGGATTGCGCTCAGCCTGATCTTGTCGTTTAGGGTTTCAATCAATTGCATGAGATATGAGAGAGCAGGAGAGGGGGGGATGAAGCTGCTCCGAGACTAAATGAGAGAAGTTTTGGGTGAATCTAAGGCTCTTCTCTTCTCCAATAAGGCCCGTAACAGGGCTCAGAGCTACAGGGTGGCAGGGTAAATCGGACGACAATCACGCCAATATTCACTGCAGCCACGTGCTTTCTGCCATTACACTGACTCACAGTGGAGAAATGAGCCCGGGTCCATTGTCTGAGAACCACCTGTGTTACTGCTCCTTTTTCTAGAAGGCACAATGGCATTTTCCTGTTTATAGCGGTGACCGCACTCTCCAAACATGCAATGTCAGGGATACTAATACATCATATTAGAGAGCTTGTTTGTCACTGGGAGCTGTGGCCAAAAAGGTCAAGCTGAAACTTGTTCATATTTCTGACAGTTCTGTTCCTCTTTCGTGTGAAAGAGTGTGAAAAAAAAAAAAAAGGAGAGACATGGAGAGGGAGAGAATGTGGTAATAGCACAACACCGAGTTTCTGTCGGCCAAGCGCAGATCTTTTCTTGGTTAACACGTCTACAGAAGCCTTGAGTAGAAACACACACACACACACACAAAGCAAAATACATGGGTAGATGTGCGGGATGCCAAAGATGATCACGAAACACACACACACACACACACAACATAAACTGATCAAGAGTAATGCGAGTGCCACTTTTTAATCTTTGGACTTGTGCTAAGCTTAAGATGCCACCAGCCACAGCAGCAGGAACAATATCTGTGGCCTGATCTCAGACAAGCTAAAAAAAAAAAAAAAGACAGTGTCTGAATGTCACAAATACATGCAGTATGTGAAACGTGCTGCATAGCAGGACACTGACTAATTAAAAGCTGCATCTCCACGTATGAAGAAAAAAAATGAGCATATTGCATAGCAATAACCTTTTTACAATCCTAAATACACTGTTACTGTTCTGCTTTAGTTGCTCGGAGCAAGACGATGGCTGAAATGGATCATTTTTAGGAAAATATAAATTTTTATCAATTAATTATCCCTAACCACAAGAGAGAGAGACATAGAGAGAGAGAGAGAGAGAGTCGATTCAGGCTACAACATGACCTTTTACTTACCTTTAGTCACTCATTTGGTTCATCTAAATCTACATATTCTACCTGATGAATGTGCAGTTGCTGTTTAGTAACTCACATCCATCATCATCATCATATTAATATTATTACACACGCCATCAATTTAATTTCTCAAAAAGGGATTTGAGTTCCCATCATTTCTTTTTTTTTTTAAATATTCCACCGTTTTAAAAGAGGCTCACTATTCACAGGAGAAACATATAGAAAGCCTATGCAGGCCTTTTAACCATTAAAAATACAACAGGCTACTGCTGAGTTAGCTCCTCTCAGATTTCACTGAATTAATTTCATCAAAAAACTTCTCTGAGAGAAACCACATCAGGGGAAACCGCACAGCTCTACCATATGTTCTCATGTCTTACATACACTGATTATCTCAGGGTGAACAGCTCGGGAGACGCCGCGTTTCTAATTAAATGCACATTTTACTGAAATCCTACAAATTGCTCACTTTGGAGAGCGGTGATGTTTTGTTTTTTTTTTCTCCGCTGGATTGACGTGATCTGCCCAGCTGCCTATCTGTGTTTGCATCGGGGACAACAACAAAGGGAAAGATTATGCCTCTCTGCTGAGGGGAAACTAGGGCACGTAAAAAGGCGACCTCTTTTCTTGGGATTGCGAAGGGGGGAAATTTACAGCCTAAGCGACCGTTTCATTTGCACGTAACGACGAGGAGATGTCTGGGTCTTGTTCTCAAATTTACAGACAATTATGTTAGGCTGTTAAACTGGTTTTTGTTTTTTTTATTATCCGAAATAAGCGCTTGGTTTAAGTACCCAGGAAGCGTCACCCGAAAGGACAGCGGATCGGTTGAGTCACAACAGTGTCAGTTGTATCAACTGACACTGTCTAAAGGGGGAAATACACCGATGCGTGCTACGCTTAAAAAGCTCCGTGCTCGTTGTCTTTTTCTTTTTTTTTTACGCACCTTACGCAAATCTCAATAACAAATCGCCTCACAAAGACAACAAAAAAAAAGGCTGAAATCAAGACTACGCACCGATAGGTCTCAAGTTCAAGTTGGATGGTCTCTTCCTGTTGGGTGTCCAACTCAAAGTCCGCGGGCTTTATATTTCCTCGACGGTGCCTTCTTCTGTTGTCTGGACCCAAAAAAAAAAAAGCACACGGCGACAATATTTGCAGGCTGGGAAGAAGGAAAAGTCGTCATGCTGGATATGTTTGAAGACGGTCTCCGGGAGCGGTAACCGGGCCATTAAAGAGTTGTCTTTCCTCCCTCCTCCTCCCCCCCTTTCGCTGCGTCTCGCTCCGCGGCCATCCAGCTCGGTTCAATGGGGACACGCAGGCTCGCAGACTGCGCCGTGCGTCCTGCGCCGCCGCTGAACCAGATGCGTCAAGTTCAGCTGAGGTGAAGCGCCGTTATACAACCAGCCTGGATGTGCAGGCTGCACTATCACGCTGCTTGTTTAATGTGAGCTAAAGACACACACAAAAAAAGAAAAGAAAGAAAGAAAAGAAAGGACACATCACATTGAAATATCAGCAAAAACGAGGCTGTGTTGAGTTGATTATTAAGGGCCGTCTCACTCCCCCCTCTCTCTCCTGCCCCCTCCGCGAATATAAAAAGCACCGTTTGCCTTCGTTAACTTATCTGATGTCAACCTTGTAAAAAAAAAAGAAACTTTTACTCTGTTATTCAGTTTAGAGGCTTATTTTTTTTAGGTGTAAATAGGCTAAAGCACCGCTGCGAAATTACAAACTGCACTATCGAGTATGAATATTAAAGGAATAATACACCGAGGTAATACGACATTATAAAAAAAAATACAACCAAGTACAACAAAAATCACTTTAAAGTCGCCATATATGCGTCGCACACATACTTCTACTCCATATTGGCAATATTTTAGAGATAATATGGCGGAGTTTTGTTTTTTTCTTTACTCATATCCTCATTTACATGTTTAACAGCAAGTTTAGCTATAAAGTTATAATATTTATATATCAAACAAGTACCAAACATTATGTAAAAGCAAATAATAAATAAGTAAATTAATCTTTAGCTCTCTAAATTTGGCTGTATTACCTTTTCCGATAGTAATAAAAAAGGAGCTTTGATAACAGCAAAAACACAAACACAAGTCAAACATAGCAAAGTTCATTTCCTAAAGACACATACAGGTTTAGCTCTCAATGATTTTTCTTTTATGCTAATAAAACTCAGTCATACCTTATTTAAAAGCTGCACTTCTTCCACCTGTTTGCCTGCGTTAATGAGCTGGAGTCGGTTTTCTCCTCTCTGTAAGGTAATGAAGGTCTAGTTATCCACCACAGGTGACCTGAAGACAAGCCCAGACTTGTTGAGTTACCCGATTTGCCTCACAGACACTTTATTGATTAATCAGCTGTATCTTGCTGCGGTGATAAGGGGAGGCAGAGCTGTTAAAGGAGCAATCTGTAATTCAAAAAGTTATTATATAATGATTTAAATCCGGCAACATGGGGTACTTTGGAAGTGCACTTTATGTCTCGAAACTGGTTGGGAGTCTTAAATGAAGTATTTGACAATATATAATGTTACATTTTTATTGTTTAAGACAGAAAATAGTAAAACTAAAAGAAGAAGTCATTTTTGAGTTTTGCAAGAGCATGAGAATAAAGTGTTCTTTCTAAAATAGTCATATATTACACAGATAGACAGATAGATAGATAGATAGACAGATAGACAGATAGATAGATAGATAGATAGATAGATAGATAGATAGATAGATAGATAGATAGATAGATAGTTTTCAACAGAATAAAGACATGCAAAGACACACACACTACAATACAACATACAATATTACACTCGTCTCTACTCTATAAACTCCTGCAGAGCCACAATTTAAAAAAAAATTCAAGACATAATTTAAAGTGCATGTTAAATAAAGTACATCTGATTTAGCCTTAAAGATTATAGGCTTTAGAGTCATTGGTAAAAAATAAATAAATAAATAACTTTTAATACAGACTTCCTGGAATATTTATGAGCACACTCCTTCACCAAGAAATATTCTGATGTAAATTGGTGAATAAGTAAAAGGTCAATTATTAAATTAACAAATTACAAAATTTTAATTTAAAATCCCCTAATGGTGAATTTAAGGTGAATTAATTTATGAACTTTCCTGTTATTCAAAATAAAACAGTTAAACACTAAGTAATGATGAGATTTGGATTTGTTACAATAATCTGTAAAGGAAAAAGAAAGTTAAAATTAATAATGTACAAAAAAAAAAAGAAATAAAAAAAAAACAGAAACAGCAAAGCTCTGCTGCTCACAGACGACTTTGTGCCATTGTTCAAGTTCAAAACAGTGTTTGTGTGATTTTTTGCTCGAACATCCCGAAGCACCAGTTACACTGTGAACCTGCACAGCTACTGTATGAGCCGACTATATTGAGTGGTGGTAAATCTGTATTGACAGGCGATATCACAGTTGCACTCAGTGACCATGCTCTGTCCCCATATATCCATGAGCACAGAGATAATACTATAGGATTGTGTGTGTGTGTGTGTGTGTGTGTTCATACAGCTTGGCTTGTATATGGGCTGAGCATGTAGGTTATAGTTTATAGGGATTAAAAGGTGATACAAGTTCAAATTGATGGAGCTGTGACTCTCTCTCTCTCTCACACACACACACACACACACACGTATATATATTAAAAAACACATTGTTTAAAAGTACAGTAAACAGAGTGCTAAAATGCTGTGTTGACTGTATCATAAATGAAAGCTGTGTGTTCACTTTGATCATCACTGACAAATAAATTGCTTTTGCATTTTTAACCAATTTTCAACAAATACTTTATTTTTTTTAAAAAGAGAGAGAACATTATTATCTGTGTGTAATTATTTAAAGTCAGACTTCTAACTTCTTCTAACTTGTATATAAAAAAAGAAAATGTTTCTAACATTGTAATTTTTTTCCACTAACATACACGACTTTTATTTAACTTTATGTAAGTTGACAAAAATACATTTTTATTCAGCTCTCTGTTCTGTGTTTGTTTGAGTCATATATATAAAAAGCCTGTTATTATAGCTTTTAAATGGCTTGTATGTGATTATACATATTATATATGATTCATTACACATAATGGTACTTAAAATGTAATATATGTTCATTTTTGTTTGATTTAATCTACAAATGCACTTTTTTTGGTTCTTTTTCCGAGTAGTGTATATTTTTGTAACAGATGTATTTTTAAGAAAGCAATTTGCTATTTGATTTAACTTTATTTTCTTCTACTGTGACTGTTTCAGGTCCTCTGCAGTGATTTTATTTTCATTTATGTAACTTAACATACTGCAGACCTAAAATAAAATCTACACTGAGTCAACCAGCAGTTAATTAAATGTTAAAAAATAAATAAAGAGAATCCAGTTACTGAAGTGGACATTACAAAATTCAAAACCCCACAAGTTCGAAGACATTTTTCGGCAGTAGCAACTTTAACACGAATACACTGAAAATCTTAAAAAGTGTAGTAAAATGAAATATCAACTCAATTATTAAGAGATTTTAGTCCTATTGATGGGCATAGATATGATATTAAGCACTTATCAGCCAAAACCTTGCACCTAAAAGGACTTCCACAATCAATACTCATCAATCTTTTATTCAATTCACTTTGTACACACACTCAATCACGCACTTGGATCAATTAAGAAAAAAAAAAAGTATTGAAAAGAGAAAAAGTATTTGCTTTTTTGACTGTTTTTTTTTCCTCTCATAATTTGAACAAGCCACGTGTCGGAGAAGGAGAGGAGCGGAGAGAAGTGAGGAGGAGGAGAAGGAGAAAAGGGGGCTGAATCTTGTGGAGGTGGCCAGGGTGCTCCATTTGGCACTGCTAATTTGCAATCAGACACTCTCTTTGAGCTCTTTCCTACCATGTCTCCAGACAGTGTGGATGGCAGCAGAGACAAAGCTAGCATTCTCTGCCGCCCAAGGCCCCTCTTAGTTTTATTTCAGGCCACTGCTCTCAGACACGGATCATTCTGCATGGAGCACAACGAAGACAGCAGTGAGAGAGAGAGAGTAGGAAGGAGCGAGGAGGCAGGAGAGAGGGGAGATGTGTGGAAAAAGTAGGAGGTGGCTTTGTGAGGGGGCCAAACTGTCTCTACCCCACCTCCCTCAATACCCCCCCACCCCCCAACCCCCTCTGCTGTTGCTCCTTCCTCTCCTTGGATGGTACCCCGGCATGTTCCCAAAAACCTGCTGCAGTGCGGTGCCACGCCCCACCTAACAACATGAAAAGAACTGATCGATCACGCTGCTCAGGCCGGGGAGATCTGATCTAGGGCCGCCGACCTTTTTTTTTTTTCCTTTCACCATGTCTACCCATTCACTATAATATAAATATGATTCTAGACACACATTCTTACTGTATGACGTCTATTAAACCCCCCAGAAGCTCAGTTTGGCTGTTGTATGTGAACTAAATAGACAAAAAAATGTCGACACATCTCCGTTGCCGCAGAGCTTCTCAATCTCTTTTTGTAATCTCTTTTTTTACGAATGGCACGCGCTCAGTATTTTTTTTAAGGAAATCATGAAAATGAATGAGGGATAAGAGCTTTTCCTGTAGCTTACTGAGAAAAGCACATGTTCCTAATTGTTTGGTGTAACTCATATCTGATTTGATCTTTCGGAAGTCTGATATCAATTGGCAGTGTGAGCTCTCGTGCATGCACTACTGTACTGCTGACTGAGTACACCTGTGTGGGCGTTATCACTTGATTATCAGCAGTCCAGCAGTTGTACGGTATGTTGTGGCTTGGTTGCCACAGGTAACAGGTCAATAATTATTACCCAGAGGGCCATGGGTGTCCTCAAGCTCAGGTCAGAACAACTTCCCCATGAGAGAGAGAGAGACAACAGTGAGCTGCAGCTGCCAGCTGTAACTCTAGGCCTGTGCACGTATCGGTGTCTTATCTGCTTGAAAAGCTGCATTGTGTCCACATTGCTTATTTTTGTGTTATTACGTGTTTGTATCATGCTTATTTTTATGCCCTGCAGAACATGATCCGTTTTCTTTCTAGTGCTACATTTTTCACATGATGTTTATCTTGTTTTGGGTTACTTTAAATGCCACGTGTTCAACCATGACTGAATCAATGACTGGACTGTTGGTCCATCGTTGCACATCAATAATGCTTAAAAGCAGACTTTTAAGAGTAAAGCGTACAGAAATACAGAAGTAGGGGGGAAAAAACTGCCTCAGTCCTCTTTTGGTTTGGGCCGATTCCCACAGGTTGTCTCACTTATTAGCTGCTTTCCTGCGCTGGACCGAAGAGCACAATCCCTCTCAGTCTCACTCAAACGCATAACAATGCCAGGAATGGCTGCATTTGTGCAGTACAACCATTAGGCAACATCCGACTGCCTAATTCATTCAATTTCTCCCTATTCCATGCCAGCACAATTGGCCTGAAAGGGCGCAGGTGGGGGGAAAGAAGGGAAGCTTGTTGCTAAAATGCAAGCAAGCTAAAAAAGCTCATAGCTTTAGCTGGTGGTGGCTTGGATGGGTTAAAGAGCAGCACACGGGGCAGACTGTTGGAAAAATGGTATCCTTGAGGCGATCCCGACAGGGCTCAGCGGTCACCCTGACCCCCCACTTGGAGCTTGACCCTGACTATATCTTTAGCAGCGAACAGTACAAATTACTGGATCGCATGGCTCTACTTTCTCCCCTCTCTTCAGTCCCTTTCTCTTTCTCACTTTTCTTTTTCTCTGGATGACCACAAACAGCCATTGTCACTGCAAACCACGAGAACAATTGGGTTCTTATGCTGTGGCTGGTCAGGGGATGGGAGGGTAAACTTCAGCAATGACTGCACTAAGTAAATTATAGCTCCGATGGCCTGTGTGGTTTGGAGAGGCTTCACGTTGTGAGAGGTCCTGCAACTAAAAAACCACCAGTTCAGCACATTTGTTGCTTCTGCAGTGCAAAATGACGACGGCATTTTTTTTTTTTTCTCCCCCAATTGGTATGTTACGCATGCATGCAGACATTTTCAACTAACGGTAACAGTTGTTAGGAAGCTCTAGTAGCTCTCACTTTCTCACACTTTGTTGCACTCACACTTTCTAATCTATACTGAGTCACATCTTGTGAAAACTGAATAATTGCGTGACTGTAGGGCAAAGAAGGATTGCCACAGTCCTGCTCTCTGCTCCCTCTCTCTCCCTCCCTTCCTCTCTCAGATCGAGGCTCCGCCTGTCGACTGTCCTCCTGCGCTTCAATCGCTCCACCCTCCCGCCCTATCCCCTTTCTACATGACATCATCTGCACATCTGTCGTCCCAACAGGGTGCTGGTGACACAGACAGGCCACAAAATTAGTAGAGCTCTGCCTTTGTCACCATCTCTTTCTTTCTCCCTGGCTCTTGGTTTTCTTACTGTCGATCTTTTTCTCTCTTCCTATTTCTTCTTTCTTCCCTTATTGTAGGTGCTTTTTTTTCCTGTCTTCCTTTCCCTGCACACCTTCCTTCTTTTACAACCCTTTTTCACTACTTCATTATGTCCTGTAAATAATATGGTTGCATACTACATTACATCTCTCCTGTTTCCTACAATGTGGCACGTACATTTGAGAAGGCCGGAAACAGCCATTAAACTAAATGATCCATGGGCCTGACCCGTGTGATTGTGAGCAAACTCAATCAGCAAGGTCAGCAGTAACGTGATGTGACTCCTTGCAAAAAAAATAAAATAAATAATAATAATATATATGACTTTCTATGATATGAGTGTGTGTGTATGTGTGTGTGTGTGTGTGTGTGTGACAAATTGGAGGCGAAAGAGTGGGAGTGATTTCTAGTGTGTTTCAACAGTAAGACCCAACCCATGAAGGTCAAAACATTTTTCAAGGGAATAAAAATTTACAGAAGTGTAACACATGTTTGATTCCCGGAGCCCCAGTGCAATAATTCTTCACATATGAATTACAAACAGATCAAATCAAGTCGTGCAGGATCAAACCAGCTGCAAGGAAGTTAAGATCTTTGGTGATGTAAATGAACATGAATACAATTAAATCTATAATTAAACAGGTTTCCTTAGAAATATGCACTTTTGATATATTTCCCTTCATGTAAAAGGCTTCTAACCTGTTTCAGATGCATTTATCTTGTAAAATTATGCAGAATTGTAAGTTTGGGAGGGAGGGGGAGCATAATAAAAGAAAAATACATATAAATAATTAGGTGTCCTTCCGCAGGAGGACATAAAAAGACATCACTTGAGCTTCGGGGTCCTTTGTTAAAAGATACCATCACAGAATGTGGCATATGGGATTTGATTACACAGCAGGATCAGGGGCCTGAAGACCATCACACACTGCACCCAGATTCTTAAATCCTTACATGTAAAATAATGTGTATGTATGACTCGGGAAATTATTTAATAATACTCAAAAAATACTCGATGGTGTTAAAAAAAAGTATGTTGCCAAATAACAAATGTGACATTACAGTGTAACTGGAAGAAATGAGGGTTATAAATAACTAAATATTTTTATCTGTAAGTAAAGACACTCACTAGACTGTAATCTGTCAGTAAGGTCAGTAAGTATATACATGTTGTCCTTTTACACGCGATGTTTTGCTTTTACAAGCATGCAAAACAATATCTGGTGTGTGTACTTGATGGTGGAGTAAAGCATAGAAATATCCTTTTAATCCCTGTAGTTTACAGCTTTTTAAGTGTTCAAAAATGTGTTTGACTGCAGCATCACAAAAAAAAGCAGCAATAAACAAAATTATAATTAGATTTAAAGTTCACTAAAAAGACCAAGAGATTCGACGAGAAGGCCGTTACGTGTCGAGTGTTTACACGAACAAACGTTAACGGTTCAATTTTGAAAATTTCGATGGTAGGAACCAAGATGGTGGAACCACTGACGGGGCGGTGTGGGAGCGACAGGCTGTTGTACAGCTTTGAAAACATAGGGATAAAGAGCCCCCTTGAGGATCTCTGAATTACTCACATTATACATTACTGGTGCCTCGGAACTGCTGAGACATGGTAATGTTAAACTCACTTCGGGTTGAACAGCAAATATTTTACTCAGCCAGGCGTGCAGAGGATCTGAAATAAGTGGAAAGAACAAAAGAAATTAGAAAAGAGGGATTTTTCTCAACTAAAACACAAATATCATTAAGCATTTAATGCTGAACTGAGTGATCATGACGCGACGTGATGATAAAAACCCGCTATTATAAATATAATGCTAGTGTCTGTGGGGGTAAAGCATACTACAGCTGCTATTCTCATGACATGAAAGACAAAATGTTGGAGGAGGACATGCTTTGACCCGAACCAGAGAGGTCTGAGAGAGACCTTCCCTGGTGCTTTGTCTCCCTCTGCAGCAATGGCTGAGTACAGACACATGAAGGCGAAGGGCACTCAAAAACAAAAGAACACCAGAGGAGAGGTGCAAAAGAATACAAAAGATAAAAGATAAATGAATAGCTTTACAAATCAGCACCACATTAACACAAGTAACAGTCTCAGTTGCAGGTGTTAGTCTGAAGATTTGTCGCCAGATGAATCATATATTTAGAAGCAGCAGGTCTTGTGATTGTTCTCATGGCATCTGCTGATGCTGTGTATCCATTCATCTACAACATCTTGTAACTAAAAAAAAACATAAATCCTGTTTACATAAAAAAAAAAAGAAATAATTTCTGGAGACATTTATGTGCTGCGTGGCACTGTAGAAAATATGGTGCTCCGAACCAGCCCTTCCTTCATCTGCTCTCAAAAAGGTTCAAGATGCTTCGAGGGCAATAATTGCTCAAAAGTGGAATTGCGTTGTTGTTCCTCAACATGGAAACAATTTCCCCCTGTCAGCTCTGTCAAGTTTCAGGGATGTTCTGAACAGTGTAAATTAAATTTGATTACAAAGTAGTTTCTTTTAGCTGTGTCATAAATACTCTCTTGCCCCGGGATTGCTTTGTTTTTTATCTATAACACTCCATAATCCTTTCACAGTGCAGGGGGGCGATATTTATTCCCCCCCCAACCACACACAGATTTTTTTTGTGCATTCCAGCATGCGTTTTACCCCATTACACATATAAGCACCATGTGTTTGTCTTGCTATATTACGGTCTAAACAGTGCCTCTGACATTGCGGTAAAGCTTGAAAGCAATGTAGCTATGTGCCCGAATTGCCCATATGCACTTGTCTGACCTAAACAAATAAAACCCATCAGATGTGTCTCAGTGGATCAGACACATGATATACAGGACCGAAACCTTTGATGCACATCTTTCCCGCCTCAACATGTAGGTCCATTGCCAGCAGAACAAGACAGCATGTCCATTGACTTTAAGAGCCATTACGAGACCAACCTGGATGATTTTATCTGTAAAAAAAACCCATTTTTTTTAAGTTGTTTTCATCTTTTTTTTCATACTCTTCTTTTATATTCAATTTTAACATTCTCCGTGCTCTGTTGCTTTGCTCTTGTCAGCTATTGTCTTTTTTAAAGGAGGTGTAATTATGTGTGTCGTATGACGACAGTGGGCTGGCCCCCCGGTGTCTGCGGGTTTCTCTCAGATGGTCTTGTTAATGGTGATTGTTTGTTAGACATTGTTATTCTTTGCACTATTCATTTCTAAAGTACTTTCTAAATAAACTAAATTGTTTTTTTATTACAGGGCATCATAGATCTGATTTTAGTTTATAATATGCATTGGATCATTATAAATAACATTGATTTATTATTTCAATTGCTTATGTCCCCAAAAGATCCCTTTTTTCAACATCTGTTCTATTTTTCTGGCTTGAATCGTTTTTTTTTATTGGGGGGAGAATTTCAAGTAAACAGTCCAAAGGAAAAAAAAAAAAAAAAAAAAAGACACTGAAGCTACAGAGCAGCGTGTGGACAGCTACACAGTTACAGTTCAGCCAGAGACACTTGCATCAAGGACTTGACCATATAGTAGATGATCAAACTAATGTGCCCAAATACACACATACATTATCATGAAGTCTTATTTAAATCAAAAACAGTGGCAGCTATGGCAGGTTAAGTTAATGAGGCTATAAAAAGCTGCATTAATATGATTGGACATTACCAGTCAGCTGATAGTCAAGCAGCTGTGAATGAGTCAGTGATTGTGAAGCATGAATGAAACAGCTGATGCCAATTTGCTAGTATACAAGTATGACTTCAGTATGTCCGTATACACTCTATGTATTCTGACATAAGCTGTATTAACAGTCTGGGCCTCTGTTTTATGCATTAATATATGTTCTCATTGTTATCTGAGCGTAGCAGCTTCCCCTGCATCTTCAGCCGTATGTGGATAGGTTTGTCATGTGTGACACTTTCACCTACGAGGCCTGCTATTGTAATGAAAAACTTCACTTGAGATGAATCGTCAGATGTTTACTGTTATGAACAACAATACCCGTCTCCTTGACAACCACTCAAGGACGAGATAGGCCCAAAAGACCACAGATTCCGTAACAACTATGATTCATCTCGATGTTTTGAGGCTCGTCTCCAGCATCTCCACTGCCTGTCCGCAGCGCTGTCACTCATGCAACCTTGGAATATATGATGCTATCAAAATCTCTTCTGTCAAAACTCCTGACAGAGGAGAAATAAATTATATTAGCCCCTGTTCAGCAATGCAAGAGAGAGACATTGTGCACGTCTCTTTTTTCACCTCATCTTCAGCATAAAAATATGAAAAGAAACAGATATCACGGCACGAGCGCCAGGACAGTGAGTGCATGCTGCGTAAGTGCTATCTTGGCTTTGGAAATTGTGGTCAGGAGGATTATTTGGACAGAAAGACAGAGTGAAAGGGAGGTAGGAAGAGACAGAGAAACAGAGAGAGAGAGAGAGAAAGTCATACAGAACGCACACACACACACACACACACACACAAAGGGTTCTGCCTCTGACGAACCTGTGCCAGAGACATTATCTGCAAGTTGTCCACTGGAATGGCTGCAGACCGAGTTCATCTGACAAGGTTTCATCCAGTTCAACAGCTAAGACAGACCAATTTAGTGGCAAAGTTACTTTATAATTCTCCGTATATCTGACTGCAGCTCGTGTTACACACAAGCAGAGTGGGCATGAGGATCAGGCCGATCTTATACGAGTCAAAAGAAAGAACAGTATTCTATTCTTCTTCATACTCCAAATCACTGCTATCTCCTGAAACATGTTGTTGGCAGCTACAGAGAATCTAAATTAAAAGTTTCATTTCCACAGTACTTCCCTTAATCATTTTCTGAGAGAAGGTCTTACTTTCGTTCAAATGATGATTGATATCTCATTTTGGACCAAAAATGTATTAATATTATCTTCTTTTTTTTTTTTTTGGGTTATGCGCACAGCTCAAATAAAGTTCAAAGTATTTCGATGGATTTTCGGTCTCCAAAATGTCAACAGAGCGCAAAGAAAATGTGCACTTTGTCCTTTGTGTTCGTTCTGTGGGGCAGACCTATAAAAACAACAGATCCTTATAAAGGTCCTGTGAACAGGACCGTCCACACTAATTGTGCTTTTTCTTTACAGTCCCCCCCAGCAAACATGACACTGTCTGCAGGGAACGTCTACAAATGGAAGAAACGTTAATAATGGTCCCTATCACAAGAATATACGCCGTATATAATAAATGTCTTTCTTTTCCAAAATCTTACAGCGTTTCTGACTTACTTATCACAAAAATATAACTTGGTAAAGGTTGCATATAAATACTGCACTACCTGCTGTGCCCTCCAGCATCAAAACCGGATGTTGTGGGGTGATGACACGTTTCTTCTTGCTACCACATGAGGGCGCATATGGTTGTCTTTTACTTTGCCAGAGACGAAGATGATGATGTGATTGGACAACACTGCAGAGAGAGAGAGAGAGAGAGAGAGAGAGAGAGAGAGTAAATAAATCTGCCTTATTATTGTCATACACATGTAATTCTACATGGATAATCCCTTGAAGTTGGAGAGGAACAGTGACATACTTGTACCCAGAAGGTCACAGGTTCGATTCCACAACAGGCAACGCATCCAACAATACCATAGACCTCCCTCCACTTACACTGAGTCAGTCTGATCGATCAATATGAAAAGGAAAAATGGTCAACATGTAAATGCATGGTTTTGGGGGGTGGGGATACGGCGGTGTGCGGACTCATCCCAGGGGCTGGTGCACCGGGAGAGGCCACTGTCTGCCAGCCTTCCAATGGCAAAACACTCTCACTTTTGGAGACGTGAGCGGCACGTATCTGAAATCCGGAACCCCAACTGCCCCCACCCTCTCTCTCCGTCTCCCTCTCCCTCTCCCTCCCCCTTTCTCTCTCTCTCTTTCCCACCCAGTCCTCTATCAGTCCAGGTGGCAGAGCGCACTTCGGCCGAGGGATGCAGCGTCTCATCTCCAGCACATGGACAGCGGAGCTTGGAGCTGCCGCAGCGCGCCACGGCTCCACTAGCTGAAGACGGAAATAAGAGACGACGCACCTGCGTTCAACCCCTGGACTTTAGACAAAAAGATTGAAGGATTGGTTCATACATCATCCTCCTCTGTTTTTGTCCTTCTCTTTTTCTTTTCTTTTTTTTTTTCAAACCGCAAGAGAGCAGAACAAGTTGTGTTCAATGCGCAACCATGCTCATCATCTCGTCTCGCAGTGCGCTGCTGTCCGTCTACTACCCACAGATTTTCCTCATCCTCACCAGCGGTAGCTACCTGTAGGTTTCTTATGAATGCATTTGCTCAATTTAAACACCACTCGGTTTGATTATTGATTATTAGGTGACCTAACACGTGTGTGTGTGTGTGTGTGTGTAGGGGGGGTGGGGGGTGATGATGGACTTTGCGCAAATTGGCCAATTACGCACAGGGGAATTGGATAGATTGTAGCTGCGTATTGCAGGTGTTTATTATACGCACACATCATGCTCTCAGTGCACATGTGATGCTTTAAAGTTATCGTTTAATGCTGCTAAATGGAGTAAATTGACATATTTTAATCTTTTATGTGACTACAGTTTGTTCTGGTGTGGCGAAGAGATTATTTAGAAAACGGAAAAAATGTAACTCGGAATACTTAGTGAGACAAAATTTAAGGGAATGGTTGGAAATGTGTTTCTGGTGTCACAGACTAGACCCCAATAATATGAACTGTCCTGTCCCTTTTCATTCAAGCTTAGTGTCATAATCTATAAAGAATCAGTGACCGAAGCCAATATTTAATCTACATTATTTATTAATTTATTTATTTTTTTACATGTTCTAATATATGCGCAGAGATAACCTGCTCTGATGGATTTCCACATTACACCAGAGTCACTCTGTCATAGGAGCACCTCGTCAAACATGGGCCATAATTGGGAAGGCAACATATGGAAAAGAGTGATGTTGGACTACTTCATGCTCTGCAGGCCAATCTAATGAGCTCTTTCTTATAGCATTAAAAGACCCAGGCCCCTACAAAGAGAATGATTGCTGCACCATACATGCTTCTCATTCATGACGAGGGCAGGTCCTGAAACCTAAAATAGCTGTGGTGGTTCATGTTTTCTGTAACAGAAAGAGAGGCAGGCAGAAATGAACTGGATTTGGACTCATTTCTATAATTAACTTTTGTTCTCTTTTATGTCTTTATGGAGGTCCATTAGATTACACATAATGTGGTCTGGGGTAAGGATGAATGTTGTATGAGTCTGCTCTTATCTTCTCATTTGGTCTTGTTTATTTGGCTTCTTACTTTCAGTTCAACTGCCAACTATCATAAAAAGTTTAACAAAAATGTAAATGTTTATTGGAAACAATTGGACAAACCTTACTTACTTATTGCTCAACTTGTAACAAAACCAGAGCGCAGACTTCAAATCAAGCTGCCATGTTTGCTGTATGCATACCAGCATATACATGTTTTGGTTTCCATGGTTTCCAATAACATCAACGTTTTCTTCGTATAAACTGTTCTGATGCACGTTCCTCTCATTAATCTCCATCTCTCTCTATCTCTCTCTCTGCCTATAGGGCGCTGTCCTCTGTGGTAGCTCTGGGCGCTAACATCATCTGCAATAAGATACCAGGACTGGCCCCCCGTCAGAGAGCCCTCTGTCAGAGCCGCCCCGATGCCATCATTGTCATCGGCGAAGGCGCCCAGCTGGGCATCAACGAGTGTCAGTACCAGTTTCGCTATGGCCGGTGGAACTGCTCAGCCCTGGGCGAGAGGACAGTCTTTGGACAAGAGCTGAGAGTAGGTCAGTCTGTTTGCACCTGGCTGCCTGGCTTGTGTAACTGAAACCTCACCTTTTCTAGTTTTCTTTAAGGAGGTGCTAACTGTTTTTTTTATTATCTTACTATAGACAGTAGGAAAAGGTGAGGATGAGAAAAGACAGAGAAGTCCAACGGGACTGTGATCCAAGAGCAGAGGAATTAATTTAGGTTTTTTCCTGAGTTAAAAGTATTAACAGCAGATAAGGAAAATTCTTGGACTACAAAAAGGGAAATCAGATCCAAGTAAATGAGATGCAACAGGTGGAAATGTGAGCCTTCAAGGCACAAGTGTGGAGTGATGTGTGATAAGGATGACAGGATTATCATTCCTGTGTTGCTTTAATCTGTCAACGCGCATGTTAATCGTGCTATAACCAAACCAAACTGAGCTCTGTGCCCAGATTTCCACAATTATTTTAAATTGAAAGAACGGCGCTGTGCATGTAAATGAGCATAGTGCTGATGCTGTTCAGCTCTGCGGTTCGACATCAGGCTGTCTTCTCATTCTTCTTGTACTGTCCTCAAAGCTCATGTGACTATCATCGGTGGCATGAGAGGGAGCTGTAGTGTAACTCAGCTTAATGGCTTTAGAAAGACTTTGAGATTGATGGCGAAACTTTTTATTGAAAGCATTTCTGCTCAGAACGCCACAAGCAGCAACCACAATGAATTCTCTGACGGCTTTCGAAAAACTCCCAAAAGTTCGATTTAATCTGTAGTTGCCGATTGTGACAGCATTGCGCTTGCAACACTTATTGTCACAGCCCTGCAGTTATAAATGTAAAAAACGCAAAGGCTTCCTTAAGGAGCAGATCGAAGGCCTATCTGGGCGTGCCATCTTCTGAAAGCATCGAACCTCTGCCATCTGTAAACACAGAAACGCAAACATCGATCTCCCTGGTTTTAGTCAACATTCTTCCCAGTTTTATTTCTCACAGAAGCCTGTTTGCTCTTAATGTGAACCTCTTATATAAATTGTATTTCAGTCTGAAATGTTTTGTTGCGGTCTTTCTGTGGGTTTGGATCCATGTTTAATCTAGCAGCTCTGGGAGCAATCACTTTCTTCTACACGGGAGACAAGCAGACAGACGTCTGGATCCTTTTCTTTCTTTTGTCAAAGGAAATGTCTCTTTTCTCTTGTGGTGTGTAAATGAGCAAGGAGAGACACTTTGGGCCCAAATTTGTTCCCCCATGTCCTCTTCACATAGACAACTTAACCAAATAAGAATGACTAAATCTTAATAGATATGTATAAAAAACTAAATGGATTGCTGTAACTGTAAAAAATGTGAACATGCCAGTAAGAATACTATCCTCAAGCCATCTCCCTCAACATTATTGCTATTTTTCAAAATAGAAATGTAGTACCCCCCCTCTTGTGACACTAATGTACCATTGGTACCACTTCATTTGATTGACTCTGCCGGGCATTTTAACTCATTAGGCGTTGAGAAAGACCAGAGCAATTCATGCTAACCACTAACTGAAGTCAGCTGCAGCAGCTGGATGGCAACAATGGGACCCTGCATGCACTGGTATACAATCAAAACAAATCACAGTGCCAGGAGATGGCTGTTTGGCTATTGCATGCGCCTGATGCCTTGAGAAATGCTCACTATACAATATATCCGAACGGCTCGCGGATTAAGTCTGATGAGAGAAGACTTCAGCATTTGTTATGAGTTATGGACCGGGGGGAACCGCAGGACCGATGGTTTCTCCAAGTGAGTTTGTCAGGTTGGAATAGAGCCATTAGAATCGCCTCTACCAGAGACGCCATGCATTAATACTCTGGCCCAGCATTATCCTGATTGGAGAGGGAGGATATCCCATTACACAGACCGATTGTAGTGCCAGTAAATTCATTTCCCCCTTCATGCCATAAATATAAATGTGTTTGTTCTGAAGTTCAAATGGTGACATACAAAAGCTTGGAAATGGGCACACCTCAAGTCAAGTCTGGCCAAAAAAATATTTCAACATGCAACACAGCAGTATCATTTGCTACAAAAATGCAGACAGACACAGAATGACACTTAAGCTGCGTGAGAAAATCCATTGATGAAAAACATTAAAAAATACACAAAAGTCTGTGAGTGCTGATCCAGAAAAAAAAAAACAACTCCTCTAGTCAGCCAGTAGATGTCACTTGTGTTTTCCTCACTTTACTGATTATTGTTTAAACGATGACTGACTGCTGGTGCACATCAGAGACATGAAGACAAGGCAGAGAGAAAAACAATGAGAGTTATTATGATTATGATTATATAGATTGCTCATAATTATGCACATTGTGCTGGTGTTCCTCATTAAACTGCCTTTAAACTTATGTAAGACTGAAAATAGTACTATACTCTTTTGAAGTTGTAGCGCTGATACTTGACATTAATAAATATTGTAGTAGTAATTATTCTTCTGAAAACTCCTCAGCTCCTTATTTATATAAACCAACATATAACAACAATTGTGATATATTTACTTCAGTATTAATATAATCTACCAGCCAATTCTTCTCCAATTCTCCAGGTGGTTATCTTTTCTTAAAGGAGGAGTCCAGCGATTAAGTAGTAAACTTCAATAAGTTGACTTGAGTAGTCAAAAATGACGAGGTAGAAGTCAAAATTCCCTGCGTTTCTGTCGCTAGTATGAGTATGAGGATCCTACATTTCCCATAATGCAGCCCCTCTCAAATAAACTGAAATAAACTTTAGTCCTCCTTCTTGTGTCTGTGTAACCTTATGATAGGGATACCATTCCTTCCTATTTAAAGGGAATAAGTTATCATTACTGATTTTAGAAAAAAGTATGTAGGTATGTGAAAAAGCTATGAAGTTGAAATGAAGAGTACTGTATCCGTTTACTTTTAGCTACTTTGCATCTCATACTGAAGTTATTCAGATTCTGTTTTATTCTCTTTAGGCAGCAGGGAGGCAGCCTTCACTTACGCCATAACTGCAGCTGGAGTTGCCCATGCAGTGACCACAGCTTGTAGCCAAGGCAACTTAAGCCAATGTGGCTGTGACCGGGAGAAGCAGGGCTACTATGACCAAGAGGAGGGCTGGAAGTGGGGAGGCTGCTCAGCAGATGTGAAGTATGGCGTGGAGTTCTCGCGGCGCTTTGTAGACGCCCGTGAGATCAGGGAAACTGCACGCCGGCTGATGAACCTGCATAACAACGAGGCAGGGCGAAAGGTAATGCAAGCAATCTGACAAAGTATGACTTTAAATACATTTTTGGCGTTAATTGATGATTACCCCAGAAATTACATAAAAGTCTGCTAATACTGTAGAAAGCAAAGTGAGTGACACACAGGTGGGCAGAAATACATACAGTTATTACATCAGTTACTTAAAAGATTAATAAATGAAACAAACCACAGATCAGTGCAAAACTATAAATAATACTGTAGAAATAATGAAATAAGGTTCCTGCACACAAAGTGTCTCTGCATGTGTGAGTGTGTTTAAGTGTGACAGAAATGCAACACTTGGCAGATACAGCTGCCAGATGGAGTAGTGCCACAACCCTACAGTCCATTCACTGAATTACTAAGAATGAAGTCAGGATAGAGGATATTATTGCAAGTCTCTCTTTTTCCTTTTCCTTTTTTTTTTCTCAGTGGCAGCACCACAGACCACGCTTCTGTCCCGACGCACAAACTGAACCAACAAAAGTCAAAAGCAAACTCCTCAAAAATGTGACAGACATGAAGGGAAAAGGCAGACAGAGTTGCTGATTTGACTACAAGCTACGAGATGTTCCAATTATGAGCTTAGTTGCTCCGAAATCACAGTCTTATTATAAAAAGAAACGCATCTACTGTTAAACTGTGGATGTAACTTTTCTTCGAATGTGGTCACTAAAAATCAGTAGAGGATGGCAAACAGTCACCTGAAAATATTTGTATGGCATTACAGAGTAAATCGGGCTTAAACCACAATGTAATTCTATATGCACATGGTTGCACAACAGCGCTGGTCAGTTTTCTCGGGCTGTCATGCCATTGTGTGGTCTGAAGAAAGGTAAAAGCTAATTAGAGACTACGGTTTTGGAGTATACGTTATTTTCTCCAGGTTTCTGACATAAAGTTGGCATACTGGTTGGTGTGCTGAAAGTTTAAGTGTCCACAGAAAACCCAGTTTAACAAAAAAACATCTGGAGCCCACGCGTTTGTTACTCAAATTCAAGCCACGATCATTTATGCATTCATCAGATTACCTTAATTGACATTTTTATTATACACAGTCCCTAATGTCTCTCTATATGATCAGATCCTTGAAGAGAGGATGAAGCTGGAGTGTAAGTGTCACGGCGTGTCTGGTTCCTGCACCACAAAGACCTGCTGGATCACCCTGCCGAAGTTCAGAGAGATTGGTTACCTGCTCAAGGAGCGTTACAGTGATGCAGTTCAAGTAGAGCCAGTCCGGGCCTCACGCCTCCGCCAGCCTTCCTTCCTACGTCTTAAAGATGCTCGGGGCTACCAGAAGCCCACCGACACAGACCTGGTGTACCTGGAGCGCTCACCCAACTACTGTGAAGAGGACACATCCACAGGCAGCACAGGGACACGGGGCAGACTGTGCAACGGTACCTCGACCCACACAGACGGCTGTAACCTGATGTGCTGCGGCCGGGGATTCAACACACACCACTACACGCGCGTCTGGCAGTGCAACTGCAAGTTCCACTGGTGCTGTTTTGTCAAGTGCAACACCTGCAGTGAGAAATCAGAAGTTTTCACCTGCAAGTAGGGGATGGGGAGGTGGGGGTACTGGGTGAGGCTGGGGGAAAACGGACAAGGGTCCAAGGTAAGGGGATATGACAAAGTGGAATTTGAAGTGAAGGACTTGGAAGTATTTATTCAACATTTTGCACATTTTGACATCCTATTTGGAATTCTTTACAGAGAGGAGAGACGGACATGAAATGGGATGTGGTTTGTAAAGTACTGGGGGACATGAACATTTCAGAAATATATTTTCCTGCGTGCTGGTGCAAAACATGTTGCAAAGGGATGTGACATTTGTTTGTTGTCTCCAGCGAAGCAAACATTTGGAAGACAATTTATCTGCACATCTAACAAAGACGCAGCTTACAGTCTTCAAAAGATGTCACACACGGGAGGGAAAATAAAACTATCGTTGGATCTAGAGACAGACTTTTGTAACTTCCAAACTGGAAAAGCTGCGAGAGCAAACCGCTTTCGACTGCCGTGAATGAAGGAGAGTCAAGCTTCAGTGGCTCCTGCTCTAGAGGTTGAAAGATGGCAGTGGAATACTTTTTAACTGTACACTCACACTGTATTCTGTTTGAACACTGAAAATAAAACAAAATTATTTATGTAAAAAAATATATTGCAAACCGATATAGGATGGATAGCAAGTTCAATTGCTCTTTAACATTTTTCTTCTACTGATACGGACTGGGAGAAACTAACCTTTTATCACAAAATGTTCAGCTAAATCCTCTACCAATTTTATTTTTTATCCATTATTAGTTGTCAGTGGCATATTAAGCTATACATTAATTCTTTTGCACTCACATTGTCACACTTCTTTTCATCAAAGTTCAGGGGTCTCTCTCTCTCTCATGGACATATTTCCCCCCCTGGGCCCAGACCCTTTGTTACGCCAGGAGCCAAAGAGGCAGGAAATACACTCATACTATTTAAAGCATCCAAACTTGTCAGTTTGAGCGGCACTTTCCATCCCGACCGTGTTCATTGTTTTGTTTTGTTTTGTTTTTGGAGGGCAGGGCTTGAATTCTGAGAAAAGCATGTAAGCCTCGTTGGAACTCCATAGAGGTGCAATCAGGTTGAGATACATCGAACATTCCCATGAACGGCAGAGACGTGGAATTTCACATCACGGCCTCTGCTTACACAAGGCCTTCCAGCGCGGTTTAGGCCTGCCTGGGTGGATGGCATGTGCCCTAACCACACAGAAGGGGGTATGAGAGCATCAAAGGCCTCAAAGCTATTTTTGGACAGCACCCTTAATGTATTCAGAAATGTTTATTTAGGCTTTATATAACTTACAAAACAATTTGAAGAGTATATTTTTATATGAGGAACGTGGCACTTTATGTCATTTATAGATGGAAAAGAAAGTCACTATTTACAAGTGTTTTCTAATGTCATTGTATTCAGATTTGAGAGCTATAAATTATTTGGAATTTATGTCTTTGATCAAACTTCCTAAATTGTAAATAATCCACGTGTGTTTTTATCAAAGTAGCCCAGATTGTCCATCTTGATATGATCTTTCACAATTCAAAGTAGCCCATAAATTCTGAGTGATTCATTAAGTACATCAAGTGTTCCAAGAAATTTTTGTGGAAATTGCTGTAAAGTATTTGAATAAATAAAAAATACGATGAAAGTGTCAGCAACCAACTGGTTGTGCAGCTTTAGATCGAAGAGATTTCAGTGTTTCCACTTGTCTTGTTGCCGCTTTCAATGACTAGGAACAACTCATTGCTTTCTAAAGACATAGTTATAATTTCAAAATACAGCTAATTTAGGTTTCTTTATTTGTTTTGTGGCAAAAGCAAAGTCTGCATCACTTACAAACACGGACAGTTGTATTTCTCTTTTTTTTTTTTACCAATAAAATTTGAGAATCCTTTTAAAGCCTCTTGGGTTTTATGTCACAGCTGGCCTTTATTGTTGTTAGTAAAATCATTACAAAATGCTGTTTGTCACACACACACGAACACAATTCTTTATTAAGCCGTATATATAAACATATTATATGACCCAAACAGGAAGCATATACTTTACACCCTGACAAAGTGTTTGTTTTTGCTGAAGGCAAATATCAAACCAGAAGGCACAAATACAATATAGTAGAGGCCTGTGGTATAAAACGCTGATATGGGAAACACCAGAACTTCTGGCCTTGACTGATGTGGTACTAATGTGTTAGGAGGTGAACAGACGGCCGCGGCCATGCCACCTCATTGAGCCCGGCTGACTCGCACAGCCTCTTTCCTGTGGGGCTGAAAAGCATTGCAGCCAGCCAGTCGAGCGCAAGTAACAGCTGTTTTGTTAGCTGTCTGAAATCCTTGGGGACCGGAACCGCATAAGCTCCCTTCACTATGCCAGCGGATTGAGAGGAGAGTCCAGCCGATTGTTTCAATACATTTTGTCATTAAAAATCAGAGGCAGAGCAAACAGGGTGGAGCAGGGTGTGGGCAGGCCCATAAAGCGCTGCATTGTTGAGGTGTCAGGACCATTCAGCTTATCCAGCAACAGGAGGAGCAGGGAGGGATGTCATTCTGCAAACTAATGCTTCTGGTCTGATTCACTCACTCTTTCATTCACTCTTCGGACACCCACTTTCCATATGCACTCATCCCGCATGTAACAGAAGATGCACACAAACACACGGCTACAGCTAAAATAGGAAGTTTAGTAAATCTCTGAGAAAGTCTATGCAGCCTGCAGTCAAATAGAGTTGCACTAAAGGAAAGAGAAGCGGTCAAGAACTCAAAGTTTTGAGTTGAAAAGATGGTTAATGATCTATATTGCCATAAGCCCTCTCATGCCTTGATCATCTACGGTACTATGTAATAGGATTGAAATATAAGATGGAGAATATGAAGATGAAATACACTACATTATGAGCATACAACTCGTTACTGTTATAACCTTAATACAAGCAGCAATGCAGAAGCAAGAAGCTCATGCTGTATGTCGAGCTTTGTGTTCAAATGACATAACATGCCTAGTGTGAGAGAGAGTTTTAGTACTGTTGACCTTAGATGACCCTATCAATATTATATCTGTCAAAATAAGCCGTTATTCACTAACATTTCAAGCACGTATGAGGTTATAGTCTTCATACCCCTGATAAAGACACCACCATTTAATTAGGTGAGGCACAGGGGGTTATTACATCATGTTTGATGATTCTCTATTTCGTGGTTACTGCAGAAGTCACAATGGGCCTGGGATTAAACCCCAACCCCTGCTGGTAACATCAGTGTCTCTGGAAAGTGAAAAGCCCAGACTCTGTGGTGCTTTTTGTCTTTGGATTAAACCCCAAAGCATTAGCTTTGCCAAAAGGTACCAGCATGTCCTCGCCTCTCACAAGCTCTTCATTTCCCAGACTCGAATCAAGACAAAACAAGAGCTCTGGACGTCTTGACCTCTGCTTTTATACCAGGGGGACCCTGTGGACCTTTTGTTTATCAAGAATGCCTTAAACCCCTTCTGGACATGAGTGCTAATATTGCTGAGGTAGAAAAGTATGCTATACTTCTCTGATAGAAATGTCTAATTCAGCTCATTCAAATGTGTTAGACAGATAAAGCTTAAGTATTTGGTAGCATTTATGAAGCTTGTAGTACATGTTAACACAATTATATACGTGTGCACATGTTATTTATTCCTTTCAAAACAATTACTTCACATGAAAACCTGCTTGTGGGTCGAGGGCCTCCTGTCACCTGGCTGCTCCAGTAGGATTTTCATGAATCTTTCCTCACAGTTTTGAGCAGCAAGCTCCCATCTCGTTCCTCCACCAGGAAACCCAACTCCTTGAGTGCGGAGTAGTCAGCAGTGCCGTGGCGTTCCAGTTTGGCGACCAGCTCCTGATTCTGCGTGTTGTGTTCTAGGAGGTTCCTGATGGCAAATATGGACCACTGGCTGATGACTGGAGGCGTTCTTTAAGGACAGCAACATACAATTTCACACGGTGAAAATCATACAAAACATTCTCAACTCACCCTTCTCAAGTTTCCTGCATAAAACCATAAACTTTTTTTTCTTTAACGATCTCTCAGAATAAAAAAGGTGGAAGGGGTACGTAGTGTGTGTGTGTGTGTGTGTGTGTGTGTGTGTGTGTGTGTGTGTATACTCCCTCTGCTTCAATGTCTGCTGGGTTTAGAAGCGTCCACACCGGCTGAAGGAGTGTGGGAGCAGAGTATAGACTTAAAGTACACAGTTACCATTTAATACATTAAATACACCAGTACAATGAAATTCAACAGCCCTTCGATGACTTGTATCTTGTGATGGTGTAGTAGTTTCATATTGGATTGCATTACATTAAGAGGTCTAACAAATCCCCTTAACTACTCAAACACCATAACTCAATATCAGAAGAAATAGATTTTATCATAGGGTAACTGGATTAGATTGCATCCCAGGTGCTACCTAGTGTATAGACCAGACTTGAAATGAAGGATTCTCTAAAAAAGCAGCATTGTGACTTGATAATAAATGCAATCAGTTGACACTATTACGCAGCTGCAGACAAAGATGTAATAAGGGCTGATGAATGAATCTTGTTTGAAAGGGCTAGCCTGCAAACCCACCAGCTTCCTACGTTAATTTCAAGAACTGCCAGGATAAGGTACACAATGTTTGGAAAGATATACAAACAGCAATTTGGATACAAAATATGTATAAAAACACAGAGGTGTTTGCATTTCTGAATCATTAACTGTAACATGTAAAGGATACATGGGTTGTTGCTGTCTATGTTGCAGTTGTCCAAGATGAGCGGGATGCCTTCCAGTTCTCTCACCTGAGGAAACAAGTTTAGTAAGATGTAGAAGAACGGACTGATACAGATGGATTTCATTAGATTTTGGTATCATTGATAATTTTCCAAAAGTATACTGGAATAGACAAATTGTTGCCAGGAACAATACTTCTCCTGTCAAAAGTCTTCACTCAACAAAAGCTCAAGTCACAGTGTTTAATCTGAGTTTTTTTTTGTATATGCCATTGGCTTTCTGGTCATATCACATTATGTATAAAGCCATTTCTGTGTTGACTGACTCAATAAAACATCCTTGGCACAAAAAAAATAATCCTGAAGTTTGTAAACCTGTGAACCCGATACGCTGCCCATTTTAGATAAGAAAAGCCCTCATTAAAACCATTTAACTGAATTCTTACATAGAAAGGTTACAGCATATTGTAGTATATGGTTACACAGTGCAATCTAGTCAGTAATCACCTTTTTAAAGTGAAAACAGTCAGTATGAATTCATTTAAAAGGCAACAAATATGTTATACTTGACGTGAAAATATGATGAGTACTTCTTGGGTGGTATATAAATAAACAATTTGCAGTCGGCCTAAGTGTCCCCGTCTTTTCCAGAGCCTCACGTTCATACATAAGCAGCATTGTGGTTGTCGGTTAGTCTACCTTCGTCACAACGGGGTGATCTGCTCTGTATCAAATGTCTAATTCTATAGGCTGAATTATTGTCTTTGCTTGCTGTTGCCTTCCTCTTGCCGTTGCGGTTACCCTCCAAATACATTGGTAGGAGCACCAGAACAAGACGTGCTGAGTTACAGAAAATGGAAATGTCATTTAAACTGTCAAAGAAACAAAGTCGCTGACTAGTACGAGCACCCAGCTCTGCGTTTTCCACTTTCAAAATGATTGTCTGAAGTTGCTTACATTATGTCCAAACCCATAAAGGGATGAATAACAAGCGACTGGACCCTTACTTCAGCCCCGTTCATGCAGTTCAAGCGCTTTGCATGCACATCTTAAGTTACAATTTCTCCCAAAGGTGAACAGAATGACATTTGGTTTACTGGAAGAGATCTTAGTGAAAACAGATATGGGGTGATTTTTGACCACTGGCAGACCACAGATCAGCATCCATAAATATTATAGAGAGGCCAACTGAGGGTGGCCATCCCACAAGCATTCCACAAATCTGTTTCTATTAAGTACAACTGAGTCTATGCCACAGATACAGGCCAACTTCTCCTCATCCACTTTATTATCAATCTGTGCTTTATGTTAATAGTGACACGCTGATAGATGGCGATGGAGGGAAACTGATAAAATCACTGAAGCGAGCGAGGAAATGTTTTACATTTCAGTGCAAAACCAAGTTGTTGTGTTAAAAGAACATGTAAGCTTCCAGGCACAGGAACACACAGACTCCTGCTCCATTAGACACAAAATTCATTTTCACTCAACAGTTGCCTTTAGTCTTCAGAAGATCATGTGGTTTGATACAGCTGAACTGTAAAATGCAAATAGTGGCTGCTGTTACAGTCAAAGAAAACAGCAGAGCCAACCAGACCTCTCACTCTCTTTTTCACCCGACACTGTGTTGATGTGACTGATCAAGGGTGTTCAATAAATCTTAAGAGGCCCCAGATCCCATTACAGAAGGATCCCAGCAGATTAGGAAAATGCAAAAAAAAAATCTAATTTATAATAATAAGCAAGCAACAATAATCACATTTTAGGAATTTTATGTGGTTTGCTTTTCTATTCTATACTTATTCCAAACCTTAATTTCTCCAGCATGGCATGGCTTGGCATGGCTGACACTAAATATTATTTTCATTATTGATTAATCTGCCTGAAAAATGTCCATGATAGGTTCACAGAGCTCAAGGCAACGTCTTAAAATAACTTATTTTGTACCAAAATATATTCCATTTATAATAACATATAAAAAAGTAGCACAGGTTTTACCATTTTCCTTGAAAAAAGATATTAATAAGTAATTGATTATCATCAATTGTTGACAATTCTACAAAGCTGCAACGATTAGTAAATTTATCGATTCTAGCTTCTCAAATGTGAATACCTTCTTGTTTCTTTGGTCTTCTATGACAGTAAACAACATATTTGGGTTCTGGAGAGTTGGTCAAAACAAGACATTTGAGGAAGCCAAATTGCAGTGATCAACATTTTTCTCGATTTTCTCCATATTATTGACCAAAACAGAGGGTTTACAGCTTCAGAAAAGCTGATTTCATGGATGTTTGTAGACCAAAGAAAAATCAAATCAAAGTAAAAGCAAAAACTGCAAAAACTGCATAAACGCCTTAAAATATTTTGAAAGATCTGAGCCATATGGCTAATGTTCAAATATCTATTTACTCTTCTCTACATTTGAAGTACCTTCTGCATGATTAGGTAGGTTTATATCCATTACATCCATCTGTTTATTGGTCTGACCTTTTATCCATTCATTAATCCAATTGAATCTAATTCAAACCTTGTTCTGGTTGTTGGTATTGCTGTAACAGAGGTTTCCTATCAGCCTGATGAGGTGGGCTTTGAAGCTGATGACCGGCGAATGGGAGGAAGAGTCTTCATCTCCGCTCAAGGAGGAGAAGTTCTGAGCAGCACTGAAAACATTCTTACTGGCCTTCCCTATGGCATGCACCTGCTCCAGGAGATCTATGGGGAAGATATAAAGGGTGGAAAGAGACATTTTACAAGCTCAAGATCAACCTATTACAGAAAACTCATCAGATGGTGATGAATTAATAAGGTCATTAAAGTATAATTACATTTACTTCAGAAATGTTGTTTAAGTACCAAATGAAATGTTTTGCTACTCTGTTATGTGCTTTATTTCTTGTCAACATAAAGTAGGATTGTGCACAGTTTTTCTGTGAGGATGATGATGAGGATCTGGATCTTTCACAGATGACGTATTTATCATGAGGTCAGACAAGTTGTGTGAGTGTTTTTATTTACCAACAGTAGTCACTAAAAGGTCCGGATGGTCCTGTAGGAACACGAACTGCCTGTTATCTGAGGTCAACTCACACAGCACGTCCAGCAGACTAATCACTGTCAGTGCCTCCTGCAGGACCTGCAGAGGAATGCAACCAACAGGTGTCAGTCACATGGAGAAAGGATGTTGTGTGAGATAAAGTTATGGATGAAAAAATGTCTGTGACATGCTCATCTATGCTCATTCTCTATTCAAAAATAATTATAAAATCAAAATCAAACCTTTCATACAGGTTAAATCACAGTCCTTGTGCAACAGTTAATGCGAGAGGCCTGAGAACAATGGAAGACACATCTGTTAGATTTAATACTGGTACCTCATCGCTGGAAGCTGAGCCGGTGGCCAGTGTCAGCACAGCTCCACAACCTTTCTGGAAGGTAGAGGCCAGGAAACGAGCCACGCTGGAAGGGATACCGCAATTCTCCGAATCTTCCTCTCGTAGCTGGGCAAAAAGCAGCTCTAGTAGAGTAACTCTGAAAAAAAAACACACATCTGTACAACACAACTATGTCTGTACATCTATGGTACCGTATACAATTACATGTCAGCATTCTTAATATTCCCTGATATGTACACCAATGGATATTCTGCAGTATCAGAATATGAAACTAAATGACTAAAGTCTATGGTATTTTTAGTCAGTAGATCAGTTCCTGTGTAATTATAAGCACTGGTATATTGGCACTTATTATTTATTCTTGTGGATTTGTCCATCCACAAAATAAAAGTGGAGTACCTTTCATGTTCAGACATCCCGGAGTACATGTTTTCCACCAGAGCTGAAGACTTGAGGAAATGCTGAGTTGCAATAATCACCCTGTCAATTAATAAACATCAAATAAAAAACTTTACCAAGTACAAAGCAGTATAAAAATTATACACACAGAGCTGTGACTTACAACAGCATCACACACACACTCTTACGTCCAGTCTAGCTCTGGTTGGGTCCTACAGAGATCCATCACCCTGAGTGCCAGCTGGATGTTCTGCGGCTCAGACAGTTCTTCCACCTTGGCTTCATCCAGACACGTATGCAGTACCATAGAGGCGTAGTTCACCGCTTTCTCATCAGCGACACTGAGCAGCTGCCTGTTCACACATGTTCGAGTTGACTCAGTCACCAAGATACCATCGGAAACAGAGTTTGTGTGTTTGTAGTGTTGTTTATTGAATTACAAACATGACTGCTATTGTGACACACACAACTTACAGGAGAAGATCCGGGAAGCTCAGCTGCCAAATGTCATCTTTACACATTTGGTTTCCCACTGCCAAGTTACCTAGGAACTGGATCCCACAACGAAGAGCTGGATCATTAAAAAAAAAAACCAGATTAGAATAAAAAGTGTCAACTAATTGCATGAGGGATCAATTACTTAATTTAAGACTTACGTTCAAATATGCCATCTCTGTCGTCCATATTTATAGTCTGGAGGAGGTTCAGTAGTTTAATGGAAACATCAATGAAACCAAGCTCCCTAGAGAAAAAACAGGATTACGTCAGCTGGTTCTTTACAGATTTCTAGTTTATTGTGTAAACCACATAATACCATGAACACCTTCAATATAATGCAAAGCCTTTTCTAATAAATCCAGTAATTTTGCAACATACAATGATATTCAGTGGTGACTGTGGGGGAGCCCATAGCTTTAGACTTTGAAACCCCCTGGGCTAGGGTAAACTAAAAATATTTCAATATTTCTATTAAATAAACTGGTCAATTCTTAGTATAAACCTATTTTCTTAAAGTAGTAAAGTTCTGAAGTAAGATTTTTTGCTTTCCCGCACATCTCTCACAAACACCGGTGAGTGTCATCAATCATCTTTGCGACTGTCATTACCTGAGCAGACACTGGTTGCGTGTGCTTTGTACGCAGGAGTTCCTCTGAGCCCTGAAGCACTCGGCAGTAAGCTGCAGCTGCAAGGTGACAGACTGCAGGTCCTGATCATCTATGCTGGCAGCTTGCAGCTCATCACACAGCTGGGACAAAACTTGCAGAAGACTGGAGAAAGCCTGCTTTTCAACAACATCCCTGAAAGCAGAACAGTAAATTGTAATTGTGATTAGTCAAAATATCTATGAAAGGTCTCTTAATAAGGCCTTTTTTAGGAAAAAAGGGTACCCATAAAGGGTACAAAGATAGCAAAATTGAACAAACATTTAAAGTACCAGATGATATTTGACAATGGGGAAATGTGAAGAAAGTTCACAGTCTGTATCGCTGGAGGGTTTTAATCACTTCCTCACTGCACAGTAGAAACTAGTGAGCATAAACAGAAAGGAGTGGTTTATTATTCTTAATAGTTATTACAATAAAACTTGTTTGTGAGCCACAGCTTTAGTGTAAGTGTTGCAAAATGCGATTTGTGGCGACACAATATTACAGACAGATTGTTAATACATAAACTGAGTTTTCACTTAATATTACAGCTCCTTGGTGTTTCAAACATTCAACGTTGATGCTTCAGAAATCTGCCTCCCTCAGCTAACAACGGCAATAAAAACTTACTGACTCGGAAAGTACATGTTTATGTAATATTACAATTACAAATAGCTGAATAAACTTCCAAACCCGCCGTTTATTAACACAAAATGGACAATAAAGCGTCCTGGATGATGCTGCACTTTAAATTTGACAGTCAGGCTAGCTTAGCCGGTAAGCTAACACCCTCGGTTTCCAATCACAAAGCCGACAAACGACGTCGTCCGCACCTGTATTCCTTGTCCCGTAACGCAGCCGTGCATGTTTTTAAAACCTGTAGGTGTTCAGGGCGATGTTTTTCATTCAAAATGCCAGCAATTGTCGTAGAAATGTCCATGGTGCTGTTGGTTGTAGCTGCCATGTTTGCCTGCTTCATGCGTGTGGGCGGGACTTCCGGGTAGATTCCTGAAACGCTATTGGTTCAGTACAGACTGAAGGGGGAGTCAACACATGTGCTGCTGTTTTCAAGCAATACAGTTTGATGTCATCTACAGCCAATTGAGGACTCAGTAGAACATGTTTGTCAGAAAAATGTCTGAATTTGATGTATATAGTTATACCACCTGTCTTTTTTTGGTTGTTGCATTTTTCTTACTTTGTATAGATACAGTACTTGTTCTCTATTCTAATGTATCTTTGATTCAGGGAGTTATAGCTGTTTATATGGTTACTCAACAGAAACTAGCCCAAGCAAATGTAGTAAGATTGCTTGCTTTCTTCAGGATTTTCTAAATAAATTATATATTAAATAGCATAATCAATAAACCAATTAAGCCATATTGTTCATATTGTAAATACCTTTGTAAATACCTTTGTGTGTATGGGAATGCAGTACTAGTATCTTTCCACTTGGACACTTGTACAGTTTTATTCTATTTTAAGCTAAAATATTTGAATATTTGTTAATATTATTTTTATTTTATTTATTACATTTTCTGTGTGTGTGTAGCACGGAGGGGCTACATCTGCATTTCATTGTCAAACCTGCATTGTATAATGACAATTTTATTTTATCATATATTTATATATGTTAACTTGAACTTAATGTTCTTGAGGGTTTGTGCAATAGATTCAGGATATGATGAGAGGGGTTGTGCAATTTGTTGCTGTTTCTTATCAATGGTCATGTAATATGTGCAATATTTGTAAATTGTAATTTGTGGTTATGGTGTGCTACTACGACTATGGAGGCAGCTATGTGTGCAGTATTTGAGTGCAAATAGGCAAAGACAAATTTCCCCCAATGGGGACAATAAAGTATTGTATTGTAATAAACATTTTTAAATTATAGTTTATACTATATCTTATGTCCACCATAAGAATTCGAGTGAATTTGAGGGCAAGTGGGCAGCTGCAATCACAGATATATAATTTAACTTGGACATACCCCACAATATTACACCCAGTCATTTTTGCAACAGAAGTTCTATATAGGCTGCAAGCTGCAGCTGCACTCACATGTGAAAACCATTCACCTAAAGCAATGTTTAAAAGGTCTGCAGATTAATTTATTCAGCCCAAACAAGTTGTGGGACAATTGTTGCAGCTGCAACAGCAAAGCCACAGGACAAGCTTTTGACATTTCCATGGTAGAGTGGCGAATTTTAGATCACAGGATTTTCCTCCCTATGGTTGTCGCTTGTGTTTTCACTGGCTAGGCAGAGCACAGTGGTGGTGAAAAGGCAGATCGATGTGGAAGAGGGTTGATTATGCATGGTAAGAATTATCCACCTCAAACAATTTCTCAGCTTTGAAATGAGGTATTTAAAGAACCAAACAGTCCCAATATAGGATTCCCAATATTGATTCACTGAACAGAATAACTAGAAACAGGAAGTGGTATGGATATGATGGGGAACCTGAGGAGCTAAGTTACAGAAAAAAACTGGAAATCCTATCAGATTATAGTTATTCCGGAAACCTCAGTTATGCTAACTAGAAGATGGATGTTTTCTGCAGTAGTAAAGGATCTACTGTAGTTCTCTTCAGGACAAAACATAAAGACCAATAAGGGAAAATTAGTCTTTATTTTCCACAGATGGTGGTGCAGTCAAAGCACAATTAATGTTGCTGAAAACAAGTCCATATATAAAGTATTATCAAGCAAAAGCACATTGCATTTATTCTCTCAAAACATGAAATGGAGCAAATATCAAACGGTTCCACAGGTTAACCAGCTGTGCATCATAGTGGCACTTGTGACAACAAAGTCTGAATTCAAGTTAAACACAGCAGTAGGAGGCATTATTTCCACTCTCTTAAAACTCGTGACTTATAACAACTGAGCATTTATTGTTTTGTTGCTTAAAAAAGTAACTTTCCATGCAGGCAGCGTGGTTTTATGGATGGCAATGTTGGACTGTCCACTACTTTGGCCCAGACTCAGGTTTAAATTAAAATAACAACTATTGGATGGATTAACATTAAATTTTGTGCAGACGTTCATGATGTCTGGAGGATGAATCCTAGTAACTTTGGTGATCCGCTGAATATTCCTTTAGTGCTACCATGAGGTTGACATTTGTTATTTAAGGACATATCTTCACAACTATTGGATGGATTGCCATTGAATCTGGTACAAACAGCTGTGGTGTACAAATGAAGAATCCTAATAACTTTGGTGATTCCCTGCCTTTTCCTAATGCCACTTTTACATTGTTGGGTGAAATGTCTCAAATACTATTGGATGGTGTGTCATGAAATTTGGTACAGACGTTCATGTTCCCTTCAAGATAACCTGTAATCACTTTCATGGCCCTGTCTTTTCATCTAGACATCATCAGATCAAAATTTAAATTTGTCCAAAACCTTGATTTATGACCACACACCTACAAAAGTAACAACATTCCCTTTAGCCTGAGCTGCACTTTGAGTTTAGTGCTAATTAGCAAATGTTAGCCTGGTAACACTGATGCTTAACAACATGCTGATGTTAAGCATCAGTGTTACCAGGCAAACATTTGCTTAACATCAGCATGTTAAGCAAATGTTAGCCTGGTAACACTGATGCTTAACATCAGCGTGTCAGCGTTGTCACTGTTAGCATGTTAGCACGCTAATGTTAGCATTTAGCTGAAAAGCATCAAGGTGCTGCAGCCTCACAGAACCACTTGCATGGCTGTAGACTCTATTAATAATGTATTCTTGTTTTATGATTATCTATTGTGTTGAAATGAAAAAAGACCTATTGTAAACTAATGACCGGTTTGGTTTGCAAACTGCTAGCATAATTAAGTGCAGCTAAACCACTTGGAAATGAACGAAATGCATTGACTTATCTTATCTTGCAAGCAATGGCATTAAACTTTGAGGCATTTTTTAAGTATTAAGCAAGATAAGACAGGTGTCTCCAGATATTCAAAACTCTATTTAACTGCTCAAAACCAGAACTCAGAGATGAAGACATGGATGATTACACTGTTGCGATGGGAAATGATCCCTGACTTGACATAGTCCATGGCCACCTGCAGCACCAGGTCCTTGGGGCCAATGATAGGTTTCACCTGTCGTATGACACCTGAGGGGAGGACACAGATTGGGATTGATATCAGTAAATATAACATCATGCAATAATACAGTATATGCAATTTAATATAATGATTAAATAAAGGACTGACTGCCTGGTTTCAAGTGAAACTCTTTCATCTTACCCATGATGATTCCCTGGTGGGAGCGCTTCACAACGTCGAAGGAGAACTGATCATCTGCATCCAGGATGTCAAAGAACACATCAGTAGCGCCGGGGAGAGGAGCAGGGTTAACAGCTGTGGCTGTCCGCAGGAAAACGATTTCTATTGGAAGAATGGGTTTAAAGTCTTTATTGGTATCATAGAAGCAAAAGCACAAAGTGAATTCAGGTCTTCAAATCAGACATCTATGATATGAATAAACAATTGTTCTGTAGGTTTCAATACATCATTGAAACTCATGCGATGTGGCAGGTTGGTGGGTGGAAAAGGTTTAACTCAATGAGACGGCAAAGGATTTGCCATTGAAAGCTACTGAGTACAGAATACTACAGCTTATTCACACTGGCATCACAAGACAACCGTAAATGTAACTAACTCGTGTAACTAACAGTTGCTCACACACACAATTAAAAGCTGTTTCTATGTTCTATGTCTCACCCTCTGGTTCACTGAAGTCTCTGAAAGTTGGCAAAGAGAGGACGGTGTGAGTGATGAGGTGGACAGGGTCGACAGCGCAGCCAACGTCGTTAGGTTGACAGGCCTTAATACAACGCACACTGACTGAGCCCTCCTTCGTGAATCTGGGGGAGGGGGGTAAGATGGGAAGATAGAAGGAAAGAGGGAGAAGAAGGGAATTGATGAAGTTAAAAAGAAAAGATAGATGAACACAGTAAATTCAACAACTTAACAATTCATAAACAGGATCTGAATAAGGATGAATTTATCATGACTTTAACCCTTATAGTCAATGATCCACAGTTAAGTTGAGCAAGGAGAACCTGGCAACACCTGAATAGTCCCATAGACCTCTATGGTTCTCCGAGGAACGGGTGCCTTAAAGAGAGCCAAACTCCTGATTCCAAACCCTAAAATCATGCTTGTGATGTTTCTCCAATGTGAAGACAGTAGAGCTTTCAAATATAACCTCAAAAACTGCAGTGGGAATAGAGCCATGTAATTAGCAGCAAGCAGGTGAGTCCAAGTTCTTCACAAAACTAAGAGGCCAAAACCACAGACATGATTATGTACAGTTATTCCACACCAGTGAAATGTCACCAAGGAAAAAACGGGATCATAGAAAAAAAAATGTCATTTGATGTGATCACAATGGCATCACATTCATATGGTAGAAGAAGAAAAAGTTTTTTGTTTTTTTTTAGAAAATCACTAACAGAAAAATGTCTTTCCAAAAAGTACAGATACTGTTTTTATAAAACATCTTATAAAATGATTAAAATAACATTTTGCAAATTAGGTGGTTATAATCCAGAGATTTAAGAGAACTATTACCACATATATTTTATATTTTTGCATTTTCAATCAGCTCTATATGCACTAAACCCCAAAAACCAACAGGAGGAAAGTGGAACAGTGGAAAATTTGTCTGGTTGCACTTATCCAGTTGACCAACACGGCTACTGGCCGTTTGGTATCATTTACAGCAAATTAACTGATAACCACCCAATACCAACACTAAAAACACCATCCATCATATGCTGCTCAACCACTAATTGAGCCCCCATGCTGGCCGAGCCCCAGTTGCCCATAAATATGTGCCACGCTTATTTTTCTTGCTATCCGTTACGGCGAGGCCTGTTTGATCCTACGATGAAGCCGCTTGGAGCACATCATAGGAAAAAAACGGTTTCAACATTATAAGTGACCACAGCGGAGGAAGCACGAGAGTAGTGGCAAAAACCATTGCCGGTGTGTGCAAGTGTGCTTGTATATTACAGAGTGAAAAGCCATTTTTATCTGTCACTTTTTAATTACAAACACATAGAAAATACACACAGACATATGAGGTAGGGTGAGCTGCCATCGATGCACATGAACAAGCCATCATTGCGTTGTCCTCAACAGCTAATGAGCCCCATCTACTGGTGTATGAAATATCCTACTATTCCTAATGTCTGCTGCTGCATCATATGCTAGAAAAGATAACAAAAAGGCATCGTGTGTAGTTAAAACGGGCAATTAAATGCATCCCCCACATTACATACGCAACTTGGATACGATTTACTGTAAAATAAATAATTTTACCCATCGCCAATAAATAGTCCATCGGTAAATACGCTTATTATAGTTAGCGTTGATACCACGCTCATGTCTGTATGCTAAATATGAAGCTATAGCAAGCAGCTGGTTAGGTTAGCTTAGCATAAATACCGGAAACAGGGGGAAAGGCTAGCCTGGCACAGTAACCACCTAGCGATATCACTCAAACTCAGTAATTAATACGCTATATGTGTCTTTGTTTAATCTGTACAAAAACTAAAATGTTTTACTCGGGGGTGGTTATGTGCCAGAGTATTTCTTGGCTGGGTGCAGTGACTTCTCTCGACAGTCTTTGTGGTAAGCTAAGCTAACTGTAGTTCGCAAAAATGTTGAACTACTCATTTAAAGGAATAATTGAGCTTTTTTTTTTTTCAAACAATAATAGGATTTTCCTTTGAAAATAATGGATTATTTTCTTCTGCGACCCTTCACACTGTCTTCCAAAAAAATATTTCACAATTCAGCAAAAGCTGACACAATGATACAGCAGCAGATTAAAACAAATTTGAGAGGCTACTCAAAAAAAAACCTAGTTTTTATTGATATGATGAGCTATGATATAAAAAATAGAAAATGTAACAGATCGTGACAAAAAGAGAAAGAACTTCATTTAGCATTAAAAAAAAAGCAAATATATACCGTAGGTAGAAAGTAACCACTGCTGTAGCATCATGTTAGCACTGGATGAACCATGAAGTAGGGTTTGGTTGTCGTGTTGAGTGCTTCACACACTCTAAAACTATTGTTTTAAACTAAATGTTCTTAAGGGCCTGATATGATGCTCGTGTGTGACAAACACAGCAATCTTGGCCATGTATAGATGTGCAGTCCCATAGCGAGTCAGTCTCATCTCCACGGTCAAAAAGAAGTCCCGGGGCTCGGATAAGGCACGACGCAGTGAGATCACTCCTCCATGGGCCTGCTGCTGTACTATGAAGTATCCCTCCTCGTCTCCGGAGACTAAGTTGAGCAGCATTTCATCTCCCGGCACAGAATTTGAGGGTCCCATCCGGAAAATATCAGCGGGGACGGGAGTGTTGGTGGGGATGGTGATGTTGTAGAAGGAGATTCTCAGTGGCAGCACGAAACACGACGCAGGGTCCCGCGTGAACTCGCAAGTTACGCGCTCGCAACGGCTGAAAAGGGAAACATGAAAGGCTCACTGGGTGGAGGGCAAAAACGGCTGCATATATGGGTAGAAACAAAGAAGAAAGATAGAAAAAGACTGAGAGAGAGAGAGAGATGGAGGAAAAGATGAAAGTCTGAGAGAGTGAGGAGGTGTTTGTGACCAACGAAAAAACTGAGCAAATGAGCAAACTGAGATCCTAACCAAACAAATCCAAACCACATGACAAAAAAGAGGACTAAATTCTTGTGCACAGTGTACAGCTGAGGATAACTAGCCTTCTCATTTCAACAGCTTTTCATAACCAGGTAGCCACTTGTCATCAGCTCTCACCCCTGTGCTGCTTGCTGGAAGTTTGGAGGACATTCAAAGGACAGACAGCGAAATCCTCCCTGGACGTTGAAACAGTTCTCAGAGAAAGAACAGGTGTGGCTTCCAACTGCACACTCATCGATGTCTGAACACACACAGGAAGACGCAAAGGTTATACACTTGAAGTAAATTGATATTCTACTCTCAAAAAGTAGTATTTACCTCCTTGTCAAACATCAAAATTATTCCAGGGGATGATTAATCTGAGAAAAACTAAAGACTGACGAATACTGTGTAGCGTAAGCTTTGTCCTGACCTTGGCATGAGCGTCCATTGGGGGCGAGTGTGTAGCCCGAGAGTGGGCAGGTGCAGTAGAAACTCCCCGGGGCGTTGGAGCAGAGGTAGGAGCACACATGACCACCAGTAGGCAGCGCACACTCATCAATATCTAAAAAGAGCAGAGGAGAATGAGTCAACTTGATGTCTGCTGGAAACTGAATATCATTTTTACAGGGACAGGGCTAGCTGGTTTTCTTCATATTCTCTGGATAGTTGTAGTTAATTTTGGAATGTTTTAAACTAACATTTTTACATATAGTTCCCTTAATGCTTCTAAATTGTAGTAAAGATATAATTTTCTAACAAACTAAACATTTCACCACTAAGCACCAAAAAATCCAGCGGTACCTTCACACGTTATCCCATCAATGTCACTCAGCTGGTAACCACGACGACAGTAGCACTGGTAGGAGCCATAGACGTTGGCACACTCCTGGCTGCAAGGGTTGGCCTCGCACTCATTGACGTCTGTCAGAGCAGGCACAGGCACAAACAGAACAGAACAGAAAAAGACAACATTTATGGTTGTAACCCATATCTGAGGAAGCGCAGTATTCTTTAATGAAATGAAGACTGAGTTTACCGTCGCAGTTTCTGCCATCGTGGGACAGTTTGAAGCCAGTTGTGCAGCTACACTGGTAGGACCCCTCTGTGTTGTCACACTTGTGGGCACAGAGTCGACCAGGATAATGCCTACACTCATTGATATCTAAGGAAAAAAGACATAAATTATGAATTTAAGAGATCCCCATCCTATTCTAATCTACCAATTAGTGTGCGGAATAAAATTTAAGACGTTAAGAAAACATATAATTCCATGATTGTCATTTTGTGCCACGTCTTCCTTCTCTACCCACTATAATAGATTTTTTTTATGGTTGATAGTAACAATATTTGTACTGTACCTTCACACAATTTGGTGATGCTGTTGAAGATGAAACCAATTCTGCACTCACAGCGGTACGAGCCCACCAGGTTGACACAACCATGATCACCGCACACATTGCCTACACGACACTCATCCACGTCTACAGGAAGGTGGAGGTGAGGAAAAAAAAGGGAAGAAAGACCAAGGAGAGAAATTATATGTTTTATTTAAGCAAGGGAAAATATAGCTGAGATATTTGACATTCTACCAACAGAAAATAATTGAAAAAAAAAAAAAACCTTCACAACGCGTGCCATCCTCAGTGAGGTGATAGCCTCGTCCACAGGTAACTGTGTTCTTGCGACAGGTGTACGAGCCCATTGTGTTGATACAGGTCTGGCCAGGGGGGCATGGAGTGGTGTGAGCCACACACTCATTTATATCTAAAGTGAGCCAAAAAAACAAACAAAAACAAACAAACAACTGAGCCCATCATTCACATGAGGTGTTTTTTTTTTGCTTTTGCGACACCAAACTCACCAATACAGCTGCCGACGGCATCCTGAATGAATCCGTTAGAGCACGTCTCCTTCGGGTGGCAGCGGAATGAGCCTGCTGTGTTGGTGCACAAAAAGTCTGATCCGCAGTTATGGGTTCCCAAAGTGCATTCATCAATGTCTGTAACAGACAAGGAGGGGGGAAATTACCATATCGTGTGCAATATGCAATGATCAAATATTGATTGATATATATATTTGAATATATTTTTGACATGCTACCTTGGCATTTGTTGTTGTCAGTGAGTTCGTACCCGGTGCCACAGCCGGTTTCTCTCTGACAGCGAAACGAGCCCTCCGTGTTAATACAAATCTGGCCGAAGACGCAGTTGTGATTTCCAGTCAGACACTCATTAACATCTAAGGAGACAAACACCCACTCAGAACAAAAACAAAAAAAACACAGAGAAGCAGTCTATCCTCAAGTGTTCTGCTAAGCTCCCCTGAATAAGAAGTAGGTGAACTCATGCTCTCATTTACATTTCTTACCCTCACAATTC
Source organism: Pampus argenteus (assembly GCA_036937835.1). Lineage (NCBI taxonomy): Eukaryota > Metazoa > Chordata > Actinopteri > Scombriformes > Stromateidae > Pampus > Pampus argenteus. The sequence continues at coordinate 10,024,421 of CM072882.1, forward strand.
ACTCCATCCTTCTGCAGCTGATAACCGTCGTAGCAGGCACACACACCTTTATCCACACACAGCTGGGAGCAAATGGAGTCTGAAGAGAAATACGAATTGAGACGAATTTAAGCACAGACACACACACACACACACACACACACACACACACACACACACACACATCATCAACAAAACAGGTCATGGTTAACCATCAGTGTACGTCCTAGTTCACAGACAACCTGTTGCTGGCAGGACGCTCATGTTTAAGCTTCTTAGAGCTGTTACTATAATGAAGGAAATCACACTAACCTTTACAGGTGTCTGTTTCCTCTGAAGGCTTTGCAGTAACCTTGATTTCAGGCTTTTCTTCTACTGGAGCTACAAAAAAAGAAAAGATTCTTTACAGCAAAGACGAACCACATTTCTTGCTACAGTAACTACTGTAAAGAGGGCTGAGCAGGTGTAAGACCGACTTTTTACACTGACATGCTCTTATCCGTCTGGCCTTTGCCCTGCATGAGCAAGACATTGATTTGCCCTTTGAAAAAAAAAAAAAGTCTGTTTGCGGCTCTGTGCTTCCCACAGTTTGTGTTTTTCATTTTAAGTCAGCCAGGCGACAAAAGCTACAGGCCGCAACAAGTCACCAGTTGGCCCTGAGTCACCATTTGGCGAGGTGTCTACAGCTTAGCCCACTGAATACTTGTGTGACCTACTCTCTCTGTCTGTCTGTCTGACTGACTGACTGGCTGCTCCACAGCTGCAACACCAAGGCCTTTTCAAACATTTCTGGAAACTGTACTGCTCTCTGCTCCTAGTAACGCTTGCTTGTTTTTCGGTGCAATGCACTTACTTCTTTAAACAAACGGCTCTTTAAGGCCAAACACACTTTTTGAGATGCATATAGTCGCAAAAGAGTGTCAAGGTTTTACTTCAAGTGCTAATAAAATCATAGACACTACTTTCTCATAGAGCATAGACCCTTTATTATTGGCTTGTTGTACATGATGACTTTATTACTGAGTGATAAACCATTATAGAATAGCTGCGAGCCGACAGACTTTGGTTGAAATACGATGTTATAAATGTTAATAAGTCATTAATAAAGTTATTTTTTTAATCATCTAGATTGTAGTTGTGTTAATAATAGGATGTTAATAATTAAAGATCAAAAGGACCTGTTATAAATGGTGCCTTATTAAAACATTGCACCAAATCACATCTGTGCTAAAAGTCATTTGGCCCAATGTGTGCAAATGGCCACGTGTATTGATTGTTTCACAAATGCCTTTTCACTGTTGAGTTGAGTGTCACAAACACCTGGTAGCCATTCCTTCATGATAAGGCAGAGTGGAGCTAATCAAGGCACAAAAGACCGAAAGCACACGATTGTTTTGGGTCCTTTACCTTTCACTGTTGGTTTGATTTCCTCCGCAGTGTTCTTGGCACAGCAGCTTTTAGCAACATGTGCGCACTGTTTGCCGAGAAATATACCCTGAAGCTCACAGCTGGAGCCCTGGCTCGCTAGCATCAGGCCGAGTGTGCAGCAGTCACAGCACATCTGAGATGAAAAGAGAGACAGTTGACGCAAGTATAAAAAAAGGAGAAGAAATCTAATCTCAAATGTGATATTTTCAATGGAGGGAAGGGGGGGGGGGGGCACTTTGTATTGATTTATAAAAGTGTGGAGTAAAGGTTCAAGATATTGACATCACAGTGTGTGTGTGTGTGTGTGTGTGTCGGTGGGGGGCACCTTGGATATTTGGGTTTCCCAGGGCTCTCCTTGGAAGAAGGGCCTCTCACAGGCCTCCTGCAAACGGGCCGTCTTGATGCCATTGTCGCAGAGTTTGTCTTCAGCTGCTGCTGCACAGCACTGCTCCTGAACGATCCTGGACGAAAAATAAACACCAGTGATTACAGTTCATCCTGAGAGGAACATGAATGTGAGTCAGGGGATCAACAAAGTCATTAGGATCGACCCTCTGGGGAACCAGAATGCCCCGTAGACAAAGTCAATCCATCCGGTAGTTACTTTAATCGATATTTCAGTCTGAATCAAAGCGGTGAACAGACGGCGGAGTGACCAGCCGACAGACCGTCACTGCCGTCCCTAGAGCCACGCTGCTAGCACGGCTAACAAACTGGAAAATCCTGCGTGAAAAATGCATCCAGAACAGCAGCTGCACGTTTGCGCTATGAGGAAAGAGTTGGATAAGAAGCATGTGAAGAAATATCTACTATTTACATTAGATACAGCTCGTCAGCTGACGGAGTGTGGATTTACTGTATGTTGTAATACCTTGCATATTTACATATGTAACCTGTTCTTTGTGATTCTTCTTTCACCTTTATACTTTTTATTTTTTTAAAAAGCTTAATTTCACTATGTCTTTCCTTTTAAATCCTCCCTCCTCTAGACTCCATGTGTTGACCAGGTGTTCCTTCAGTCACTGGCTCTATGTTCTTACAGTCAAACAGGACCCTTTAGTGTTAAAATGCTCCAGGGGGCCACTTAACCCCTGTACTTACTATGTAGTAACAACGTGGCAATGCTCCCCTGTAAGCGTGATGGTTGAAGGCGGTGGAAATGATTTGGGGCTTGCGGCCCCCTGAGGGCATTTCCTGCTTTTTAAAGATCCCCTCCGCTGGCCTACAGCATACACACTTCACACTGCAAAGTCTTACACACTTGATGATTTTGTGTCTAATATGACATGTTTAAAGCAGGTGTAAACAAACAAACAAACATTTCTGTTATATTTAAACCAATAATAAATAATATTAGTGACCCTTGCTTGGTCCCATGTTGAAGGCCTTTCAGAGGGGGTTCATGGTTGTTGTTGGAGAAACCAGGTGTTGCTTACCTGCAGGTGTGGGAGGAAGAGATGAGGGGGAGGACTGTACAGTCTTGTCCTCCCTGGGTGCGATCCCTCCCATCCTGGCAGCACTCTTGCACAGTAGGAGGCTGAATCTCTGCAGTGTTAGGGGGAAGATCGCATGGAGATTAGAAATAGACAGCAGACGCATGCAGCCAAGGAGCAGAGGATGGAAAAAATGTCAAGGCTGAGTCCCAGCAGCACTGACTCACATTTAATCAAACAGGGGGGCTATGTTTGAAAACCGCAGGTTAGGCTGTAATATTAATACACCACTAACACACTAACTTTTTACCGGTGGTCTTACCTTGTCCGCAAAAAACTCCGCACAAAGAAAAGAGAAGTAATATCCGCTGTGCCATCGGGTTGAAGTTTTTCCCCCTCTTCAGATGCTCTTAATGTTGACGGTTAAGTCGATTTATTGAAACGATTTGCAACCCTTTAAATCGCAGAAGACGTGTGTGTGTGTGTGTGTGTGCGTCTCCTCTCAAACGCGCCTCGTCAGGAAGGAGAAGCCGCAGGAGAAGCGACACATCTCGCCCCGTGAGGTTTGAGGTCTGTGGGGGTGGGGGTGGAGGGGTGAGGGGGTGAGGGCGGGGTGGAGGGATCTGGGATAGTGGATGATTAAAACAGGGGCTGTTAATTGGATTTGCGTAGAGTATACAGGGCTAAGTATTCAAATAATGTTACATAGAAATGCCTGGAATGTAATTTGTGTAGTCTTTGTTTTGTTTTTGAAGGAGGATTTGGTTGGTGGAGCAAGGATTTAAATCTTTAGTAAAGTAGCAATACCACATGGTAAAAAAAATAAAAAATAATACTCCATTACAAAAGTAAAAAGTACTTTAAAAGTACGTGGGCTGCAATCAATTATCAATTAATTTCTCATTATTTATTTTCGAGTTTGGTCTATAACATAAAATGTTTTCCCCAAAGCTTCATATTGCTACCTAAAATGTCTTGTTATGCAGAATGGCCCATATGTTGTTTTAAAAAAAAAATTATTATATTGCTGGATCATTATTACTGATGCTTTAACAAAACAATAGTAAAGGTGTGCAACTGCCTCTTATACTGCTGGGAAATTGAATACATACCATCATCATATATTATCAACTGTTTATATATGTTTTAGATGTTAAAAATCTTAAAAGTAATTAGTAACTACTTTGTTAAGGTGCAGCATTGTCCCAACACATCTCAGCATGAAGATGACAACAGTAGAACCAAAGTCTGATCTACACGTAACCCTGTTTATTACAAATATTGCAAAAGCAGGATTTATTTTTTTTAAACGCTCAACATTGTTTGTAGAGTTCATTAGCAGGTTTGTATCCTCACATTGGGGGAACAATATAGATATAAGCATGTTCTTTTATTTTATTTATTTGTTTTACTTGTACTTAATTGCACATTCCTCATTATTCCAGTATGAGACTAAAACAGCAACGCTTTGGCCTAATCTTACCTACAGTAAGCGTAATCATGAAGGGCAAGGAGACTGTTATCAGTGAGTAATGGTGAAAAACAAATTCTCACGTCTCTGAATTATCTGTGACTGATAAAAAAATTTAAAAATAAAGTGGAGAAAAAATGTTCTCCTGATAATGAAACAAACAAGGCTTCTGTATGATAAAACATTGCTGGAAACTGGGGGATGAGAGGCCTTAATCTGGCAGACCCTGGTTTTCCAAGGGATTGTTTAAATCAATGAAGAACTGATAGATGCACATCCTTGTGTACAGAAGTCACAGTACATATAGCGGCCCTATTTGTTGCATACATAGCGTAGTAATTCATACTGTACTAATAAAATAAAAGAACAATAATTTCCTAATGAGCCAAATGGCTAGTACAGCTAAACACAGAAAACAAAAAGCATTATTATTTATATTAAGACATCCTGCATGCATTTTGAGTGCAGAATTTGTGCCTTCAGTTCAGGGCAACATTATGTACATCTGATGAGCAAGGTAACTGGTAATAACTTACACAATCCTATAAACAAAGACTATCTGCCGTCCGCTTTTTCGGCGTCATTGTGACAGAAAATTGCCTTCTATGTTACAGTAAAATTGTAACTTCTGTTCAGCAAAGACACAAAAAGAGCTTGTATACTGCTTTCAATGTGCATCTATGACAGAATTGCTACTAAAAATCTATTTAGTATAGCTGTACCCTTTTTTTTTCTATTGTAAATAACAGTAAAAAACACTGTCTGCAGAAAATGTAGGTCCCCACTGGGGCCGCTTCTGTGGAAGACTGAAATCATCCATCTTTTCTATATTATATCTCTGCTGTAATCCTTTTATCCCTCCTCTTCTTTGGTTGTGTTTGCAGGAGGAGTCTCCTTCGCCTGGCTCTCAGGCAGATCTGCAGTCTTTGTAGGAAGCTGAGGGTTCTCCTCTTTTGAGGAGCTGGCTGTTGCCCCGTCTGTTGTTTCAGCCGCTGGAAAGCTTTTCCCCACTTCTGAAGGTGTTTTCTCACCTTGCTTTACCTCATCTCCAGGCAGCTTGCCTTCCTCTGCAACTACTACCTTTTGTCCCGTTTCCTTTTTGCTGGTATCAGTCACATTCTTCTCATTTTCAGGCTTTTTTTGCTCCTCCGGGGCTGTCCCTTCCAGTGGAGCCAACTCCTCCTCTAGAGGACTTGCTAGTTTATCGTCCTCTATAGGAGCCATACCTTCCTCCATCATCTGTTCCTCTTCTTCATCTATCTCATCCTCTAAAGGAGGGATCATCTGTTCTTCCCTTCCTCCAGGAAAGATCCTATCTGGGTATAAAAGCTTCAGTTGTTCCTCAAAGTAGTCCTCCAAGTACAAGCCTGCACTCCCCACCTCTGAGGTTGCCTGGTATAAACAGAGCACAACACAACACCTGCAAATTATTAAGTTTTCCAATAAGCTGAAACAAACATACAATGATTTGTTTTTGCAGGTCACTGGTTCATTTTCCATAAGGGATGTTTTATGAAAAACAAATGCTTACCTTGTAGTACTTAGCACAGTTGAAAAATATGAGCCTGACGTCTGCGACAAACCCTTCAGGACCGATGTAACATTCACCCTCTTTCGCCTTTGACTCCAGCCTCCTCTTAACTATTGATAAATCCATTGGGGTCTTGATCAGCTCTTTGTACTTTTTCGTCTCCTACATCAGAAAAGCAATACAGGTTAAGCTTTTAATAGAACTTCATACATACCAAGAACTATGACCCCTCCTATTCATTTGTTTCCATATTTTTTTCTGTGAGTATCTAAAACTAAATGTGGCCTTATGAAAACCTATTGTGTAAACAGTGTCTTACCGATGGAGTAGCAGCCTGCTGGAAGTCGGTGCTGAAGTCATTACAGAATAGACGAAGTAGCAGCCTCTCACATCTCTACACGTTTAAATGAGAAAATCAGTCATAAAACTGTAATTTTACACTTAGTGACACATGGGATTTGTTTGCTGGAATGAACCAGGAATGTAAATAGCGTGATGTGAACGTACCCTTCTTTCAACAGGTAAAATTTTCTCAGACACAGTGCTGTCCTTGCTGTCGCAGTCGTACGTCATCTCAGGAGAGACGACATCTCGGCAGAACGAGCAGAACCATTCGCCACTGAGGAGAAACATAAGGACAGGAAGAGCAGTTAGGATGATGCATGTATTGGCAAACTACTGCTGAGTCTGACACCAGCCAAGCTTACTTCTTGACAAGACCTGAAGAACAGCCTCATAAATGTATGCAAACTACTACTCTGATTGATTTTTATACAGTAAACAATGTTAAAGCTAGCCTTGTAGTTAGCAACATAAGAAAAAAAATGTACTGTACACATTGTACAATGATATTGATATGTATGACATACTGTTTAATCTGGTGTCAAATTTTGAGTCCCGTCTTTTTTCTATCATGTTTGTCAGATGTACCTACAGCTTACAATATAATCAAAAGTATCTTTCAATATCCCTAACAAATATGACACATATGACAGCTTCAGTAAAATATATCTATCACATAATTATCACCTAATAAAACATCTGTAATTACTGTACACAACCTTATTTTAAAAGCAGTGCATTAAACACACTTCTCAGGTTTATCTCCTTGTATCCATTTCAAGACTAAAACTGGCAACAACCATTCGTTATGCTGTCAAGGTCGACCACAAAGTTCATGAGGAAGTAATAGTGACCTCAAGTGGAAGCTCTTATAATTGCTACTACTGCAGTAACCTCAGGAATTAATAACCACTAAAAGTGATGATAATGGTAACTATGTCCCAAAGTTGGTAAGTAAGAATTATAAACAAATTAAATTTTTTAATGATAAAATCTACACACAGTACCCAGAGCAAACAATATGACTTCATAAAACATCTAAACAGGTTGGAGTTGATGGTCCGACAGTATTTGGATGATTGTATTGTGCAACCACAGCTGTTAAGTGTTAATGATCCCTGTGACCCCGAGAGATCGCCAGGTGTCTCTCACCTGGGAGACTCGTTCAAAGTGGGGATGTGGCAGGACAGATGGAAAACTTTGGGACACTTGTCACAACAGAGCAGCTCTCCTCCGTTCTGACAGACGGCACACCAGTCCTCATTAGGATCTTCTTCTGGCTCCGCTCTCTTTGCAGACTCCGGCTGGACTGCAGACTGAGGATGCTGCGCAGGGGTGAGGTCTGATCGAGGGGCTGAGACTTGAGGACAAACCTTTAGCTGCTGCCGGGGTTTGGACTGAGCCCCGGTGCTGCTGTCTGGAAGGCTGGACTGCACCTGTAGGCATAGAGAAATACAGTCAAAACACGCTACCAACACTGGAGATGTGAGAGCACTCAATCTAACTGTTTGACACTGACCTGATTCAGAATACAGAATAGCCCTTTAACTTAGTAACCACTGAAAACTACTGTAACGCAAGTAATTCTCTTACAAAACGAACTTCATCCTCGTCTTCTGGTTCGTCCTTGATGACGATAACGGGCCCCGGGGACGACCTTCTTCGTCGCTTGGCAGAGGGGGCAGACGTCGGCTCAGAAGTCTGCTTCCAGGAAGTCGTCCTTCAACACGCATATTGGCAAAGAGAGAAAGAGGGTAAGATTGTGATCATGATGTAATAAAAAAAAAATCAAATTTGCCTTAAAAATGCCTACGACCTCATAGCAACAGCACTAAAGAAACTGCTAAGAACAGAAGCTAAATATTTACAACACCATCATTGATTTTATTGTCTCTTACCCGGTGCTTCTGTCTGAAGAAGACGGTTTGGCCATCAATGAATTCTGCCTTCCTTGAACTTAAACAAAAAAAAAAAGGAGGAGGAAACATTACTTCTGAAATTTTGAAACTCACAATGAAAAATGTATTTTAAGATTCATATTTTCACATAGATTTTTACAGTTGTTGCTCAATGCAAGCATGTATAATGACCTGTTATGTGATTGAGCGTGCTTGTTTTGTCTGCAGTTGCTGAAGCCAGATTTGGAGCAAAACTGGGTTTTGGGATGGAGATGGTAATGGAGGGGACAGATCCGCTAGCTTCACTCCTCTTCAGGAAAGACGACTCTGTTAGGCCCCGCTGCTGAAAGAAAAAACAAGAAAAGGGTGATTTATGCATGATCACTACATTAAATAAGACTGTAAATGTCTTTGGTTCTTCTCAGTTCTCATTTCTACCTACCTGGTGCAGTGGCGTCTGCGTAGCTGCACCGGTGGGCAGAGGCTGTGGGAAACGGGACACACCCTGCGACATATCCATGGGTTTAGGAGGGAAGCTAGAGCTAAGGATCATGTCTCTCAGAGACTAGATGTAGAAGAAAAAGTTAAAAGTATACTTTAAAAAAAACATTTTGGCATCAATTTAATTTATCCCATGAGATGAGCCAATGAACAATAATGCTGGAAAATGAACCACAGAAATACACCACATCCCTGATGAAAAACAATCATGATTTTGCAAGCTGACATTAAATTACTTAATGTCATTGAGAAGCATTTAACAAATACTAATGCTTTTTCTCAATGAAAGTGTTGGAACCAAATATACATTAAGAATATAATTGTAAAAGAAAGTTATCACAAAGCTGAAAGGACAAGATAAGAGATAAATCGCCTTGACTTAACGAAAATATAAAAGACGATTCACGTCAAATGAAATCTCTTGTGATAAAACACTGGCTGTATGTTTTTAATCTTTCTTGTAACTGGCTCTTTCTACAAAGTCTTTCCATGTGAGAACCAATGTTTGTCATACTATATAATATAAAGTAAATTTCCCATATTCTCATCTGTTTACCCACTTACGTGAGGAGGTGGGAATCCGGTGCTGTGAAGCATGGAGGACGTGGGGCTTCTGGTGTTGGGGTTGGGGTTGGGGAGGGAGCTCCCGTACCTGCGTCCTGGTCCTGGTCCCGGCTGTGCCATGCTGGTGGGGCCTTGAGATGGAGAGGACCCTCCGTGGATGGGTCTGGTTGGGGGTGGAGGCCCAGGGGGTCCTGGGAGTCTGACATTTTGGTACCAGGACCAGTGGTTAGGAGGGGGCTGCCTGTGGGTCTGCTGCGAGATCTTATCCACCTCAGACAGAGGAATAAAAGATGCCAATGAAACAGATAAATAATAGATGCCCGAAATTTAGGATATTTAAAAGCTTTAAAGCAGTGGGCAAATGTGACATAACAATTTAATGAGAATAAGAGTCGCAAAACTACAGACTGTGCTGAAAATCGTTCTACCTGCATCTGGAGCTGAGCCAGTGTGCTCTGTCGCTGCTGAGCTGAGGCTGACAGACCTCCAGTAGGCGCCTCTGATCTGGGACCTGCCTGGTGGTTGGTGACGGTCGGTCGCCCCGGGCCCCTTTCTACTACCAGAGAACCTGAAGAAAACAAGCAGACAATCAAAAATATGACCATGAATGTGGGGGGAAACATACAGATGAATTCAAAATAAACAATTTATCATGATGCTGTTTCATGAAAAAAACAATATTAATAGTAAATTATATATGATTGTTATTATTATCTGCCAAAACAGAAGCAAAGCAAGTACTGAAACTGATTTTTCCAGCTAATTTTTAGGTACTTAGGCTAACTTAAATGGCCTGAGCATAAAATAAAAACAATTCTAGCACTGGCAGTTTTTTTTTCACATAGCAGCAGCAGAAAATATTGTGGAGGAGATTAGAAAAATGTTTCATATTTAGGCCAGATGAGATTCCTACACTAGAAGACATAGATACCAAACAAATCTCTTGCTTGCTAATTTCAAGAGCACACTGACAACTGAAGATAAGATAAAACTAAAGGATGACATTACAAATGAAGGTTCTAGTAATGGACTAAACTTCCCTTAATCAAACTGCTGTACACTTACAGTGAACAATCTTACTGAGGATTTCCTTTAAAAAAAAACATATTTCTATTCTCTTGAACTTGAAAAATATGATAAAATGTGTAAATTAAAAGCTGTACTGAACAAAACAAAATGTTTAGTTTCTTCTTGCAGGAGATGGATTTCTAAAGAGACATTTGGCCTTCTACAAATCGATACACTATGAAACACTTCTCATCATCTCAGCCAACCAGCAGCACTTGTTGTCATTTTTAGGTGATGCCAGTCTTACCGAGGTCCACATTTGTGGCCCAGAAACCAGAGCGACACTGGAAGCGAACAGAACTGTGAGGGACGATGGAGGGATTACAGCTCGCTCTCATCAGGTAATGGATCTGGAAAAGAATCTAGGAGACAAAAATGCAGGAAAATTTCAAGTGATTACATGTAAGCGTGCATGGATTCAAATTGCTGTGTACCAGCAAGTCACTCACCAGTCTCTTGCAATACAGGAGGGCTGTACCACTATGGCTGGATGTGGCCCATTTGGTAAATCTGATGACATGGTCTAGGTGCCGGGTCAGACAGTTTATGTCTTCTTGCTGCTTTTTCAAACCCAACTCATGGTCTTTAGTCAGAGCCTGGAAAGTACAAGTATTTATGAATTGTCAGAAAAATACATCTTAAATGCCAAATTTGCCTTTGAAAAGTTATTATTTATACTACTACTTGGACTAAACATACCTCGAGCTGGTTAACCAGGATCTTTCCCTTCCTGTTGATCTCCATAATCAAGTTACAGATGGACTTCTTTATTTCATTAGTTACAGACTTCCGGTTTTCTTCAACTTGCTGGAGTCTGAAAAACAAAAAGGTAAAATTTTTCCCCTCCCATTAGTCTAGCATCAGTTTCAATATGCACATAAAATACATATACTGTAGTAAACAAATGACACAGGAACACAGATAAAATGCCAGCGGTAGAGGACAACTTTACCCAGTGCCGATAGAGCTGGAAACTTCCTCAATGGATTTTCTTTTCTCTTGCAGCTGCTGCGTCATGTTCTCCAGATACTGCCTGTGATTCCTGTAGGCATCCTCCAAAAACTGGTAGCTGCACACAACAAATATCCAAGTTGCATTAACATCCTGTAGCTGTAAACATCAAAAGTCAACATAACAGAAAAATAATATTACAACATACGATTCTCACTGTAGGAAACCAAATTCAGCATACTTGTGATCTTTGTGTTTAAGCAGTTGACAGTCTCGACAGGTGAGGCGGTCACACGTCTCACAGAACAGCTTCAGTGGCTCCTGCTTGTGGATGTCACAAAACACGGGCTTCTGTGTGGAAATACCTACTGCTTCTGACACACAGAGGAAGGGTTTTCAGAACACAAAGTGCAATGTCAGTTTATGAGGGATGTTGTTATACTGTTGTTATATCGTTATAACATCTTAGCAACTTTGCTTGTAAAGTTTGTATAAAGGTTGTAAACTACTACAATAGCAAGTAAGTGGCCAGGGCCTTTATATACCTCAACTACAGAGGGTACCAGGCCTTTATTGGAAACATGCTTACATTAGACAAAGTGCTTTATTTCTAATTCCTTCTGTTTGATAAATATAACGTGTGGCTCTTTTAGACTTGTAATAAATGGACGAAATTCTGACAGTGAAACAACTCATTTTGTTTGTGTGAGTTTCATTACATTAGTAATGTAATTAGAGCTCAACAGGCTGCAGCAATAGTAGCTGATTGGGGTGGGGGGACAACAACACGGAAAAAGGAACCCCAACTCGAGAGCAAATTCATCAGGCACAACACTTGCTAACAGTGGTTGCCTGGGCATCTACTTGTTGAACAACCTAAGCTTAAAGTGTGTCTTCAGGCTACAAAATGTCCCTTTCTCGTGGTGCATGTATCCTTACAGTGTGACGTACAACATGAAAAACAACTGTTTTCTTGCTATGGAGAGCACTTACTACCTGGCGACATCTCCTCTTTCTGGCGTATGGTATGATCCCTGGTGAACTTCACCCTCTGATGTGCCTCAATACATGTCACACACAGAAACTCCACACACTCCATGCAGTAACCTGTTGCTTCCGTGTTGTCCTCACAGCTCATGCACACCTGGCAAAGACGGAAATTAAAAGAGCAAAGAAAGACGAAGGCTGATCAAATTAAAAATCACCACTGTAGTCTTGGGAGAACAGTGTCATGAAACCAAAGTGTTGAGAGATGAACAGCTCAGGACAGTCAGGAGTTGACCAACCTGGCTGGTTTTCTCCACTGTGCTGCTCGGCACCTCAGCAGAATCCTTGACAAAAAAATTATCCAACACGTCCATCTCCCAGCATTCCTGTCTGCATACTGGACATCGGATGGCGCCTACTGGAGTGACCAGATTTATTACTGAAGGACATGAATTCATTGTTTAAAATACACACAGAGTTGGGTAATACCCAGCTAAAATACTGATTTTTGTATATATATATATACACAGAGATGTGTAATAAGTAGATTTAGTATTGTGTTAGCAATTTAAGATGATGATGATACATTTAGTGAGGTTATATGACAAATGTACAAGATGAGTGAAATGAATAGTGAGTGCCTTTGCCTGTTCCTGCTGAGTAAATGATCTTATCAATTAATATTAACATTTAGTAAAATTATCCTTATATTGTCCACATCATCTCAAACGTTACGTGAACACCAAGTTTATAACTTGAATGAATACATGCTGGTCAGCCTAAACTTGTTTTGTTTCAAACTTAGAAAAACACAACAGCTATCGTGACTTTATCAAGAGACTTTATATCAATAAAGATAGTATTCTCACATGATTTGCTGTTGTCGACTTGACCTTGCGAGTCACGCCTCGGGTCGGCACTCCTGAACGGGGCAGGCAGACACCTCTTACAGAAAGAGTGAAGACACGGCAGGAGCTTCGGCTCTCTGTTGTGGAAGCTCAACTTGCAGATGGGACAAGTGTCCATAAGCCCAAAGGTGCCTTGCTGTTTCAGTCTCTCCTCCTCGGCTGGTAAACTTTCCGCCTCGTTTTCCACGATGATGACAATGTCATCGTTGGCAACATTTTCAGCACTTTCATCCATTTTTTCCTACTGTTTCCCCCCGATCAATGTCGCGTTGCGTTTGAAAACAAAGGCTAAACCTGTAAATTCTGTTCTGACTTTACGAGCCAGAGAGGCAATATGTATAACTTACTAATATCATACATATTAATCCATCACCCTGGCGAGCAGGTTCATTGAGCTGTAGTGTGACATTAACAGCTTTAGTTGAGATGTTATGTTTTCCGTTTTGGAAGCTAAATTAGCAACGTAGCCTGTTTTAGTTTAAACATATGGTAGAGACAATAAATAGTAAATTTCCCGACTTGTGGCGGTTCTTATTACAACAGGCGAAAGATAAAGACGTACGGTTACTTATTTGTGAAAATTACAGTATATAAAATGTATTTTGAAGCTCACACGTCTCTGAGAAAAGCGAACATCTGTGCTTTCTTTGCTCAAAACACACACCATACATTACCCAAAAAGCACTGCGGTTTTGTTTAAAAGCTACAGCGTCCGGTTTAGGCCAAAATACTGTTGCTCTTCGTTGTTTGTTTTTTTTTAGAGCGAGAGAGAGTCCAAATTGTATTATAGCCTTCTACTTGATTGAAAATAAAATAATAAATAAAGTTCTTACCAACATGAACATTTATTGAAAATAAAGACATGTGAGAGTAGGTTGAAAAAAAACCAAAAACTATTTGGTGGAGCTGTTAACAACTCTAAAAATGTGATTCTCACTTTGTAAGATTTCAAAAGCGCAAAAGGTTGGAAGCAAAGTTTGAGTAGCGTAACGTTGGAATACTCAAGTTAGGTACAAGTATTTCATAATTATGCTTAAAAACAATGTAAACACACTCAATGACATTGCACAACTGCATGTTAGTCATGTGTTTGGGAGGCTGCTCTGCTTTCAATTTGGGTGGAGCCTTATCTCTGATCAAAGTGCTAAAAGAAAAGCCTGATTCACTGGATCAGCTTGTATTCACAGCATTTAACCTGCAGCTTTAAATAAAGACACACACACAGCACTGCCAAGAAATTTTGGCCTTGACAACTCACACTTTGATGACAATGGACTTGACAGCAGAGAGTCACTCCATTCCTCTGAGTGATGGGAACAGCATACCTTTGATAGGACTGGGAACATATGGAGATCCCCGCACGGTAAGACACATTGCATAGGACATAAACTCAAAAGATTTTCACTTTTTATTGTGTATTGTATTTTTTATTTTTTTAAATATTCCTTCATAAAGTGTTTTTTTTTTCATATAGACCCCTAAAGGAACTGCATATGAGTCAGTGAAAGTGGCTATTGAAACAGGATACAGACACATTGATGGGGCTTTGGTTTATTTCAACGAACATGAGGTGGGACAAGCTATTAGGGAGAAAATTGCAGATGGAACAGTGAAGAGAGAGGACATATTCTACTGTGGAAAGGTTTGCTTGTCTTAGTCAATCTATATCTATATCTGTGTCATTGCACAATTTAGTAACTTGATTTCTTCATTGTAAATGACAAATCTTTGCAGTAACTCCTTGTTTTTCATATGCACTGCTCCTACGTGCAGCTGTGGAACACATTCCACCCACCAGAATTGGTACAACCTGCTTTGGAGAAAACCTTGAAAACACTGCAGCTGGATTATGTCGACCTCTATATTGTAGAAATGCCCACAGCCTTTAAGGTGCACATGTATTTAATGTCACATAAAAAAACCTGTTTTTTTAATTGTATCACATTTATTTATCACTTTGAATTATTGCCACAGTCATTTCACCTCATCAAATCCTGATTTTATTGATTTATTTTTATATATTCACTGAAGCCAGGAGATACATTTTACCCAAAGGACGAGAATGGGAAGCACATTTATCATGAGACGGACCTCTGTGCTACTTGGGAGGTGAGACTTTTGACCTGCTTTCTACTATCTGTAACAAATTCTGAACACCGATTGTAAGGAAATAAAATATGTCCTCAAGGTCAGGAACTAGACCTTTGGCAGTATCCTGTGTTGTGTATTTATGAACGTGCAACATTTTGATCAAAGTTCAAAGTTTTATTTACTTGCTTTCTGGCTGTGCTCTTTTTTTTTTTTCAATCTCTTTGTAAAGGCTTTGGAAGCTTGCAAAGACGCCGGGCTAGTAAAATCTCTCGGTGTGTCCAACTTCAACAAACGACAACTGGAGTTGATCTTTAACAAACCTGGGCTGAAGCACAAACCTGTGTCAAACCAGGTACACACAGGCTCACAATTTATCATGTCTGTCTTCAAACGATTTCCTCTTCATATTAGCGAATAGAAGATCACCTTCAAATGTGTAAAAATAAAAATAAAAAGTAAGGGCCGAAATCCACAAGCCCCCTTCTGTGCAACAATGTCATTAAGTTTATCTGAAGCTAATATGAAGCTTCAGCCATCCAAATTGGTCAAATCTAGTAGATATATTTCAACGTTACTTTTACTTTTCATGTGTTTTTAGTGCCAAATACCCTATTTTTTGTTACTACACTTCCACCACACCTCAACGGGTAAACAAACAGAGAATTTTGTGCTAAAAAGACTGTAAATGTGGCAGATATCCACTTGATTATATAACACTGCTGAATCCTCATTTACGGATCAGATAAACTTTTAAATGCATTTTTTTGGAAGGAAATGACTAGTATGAACAGGAGGAATGCTTACAACAAAGAAAACATTCAGTATTCATATGACACTTAACTATTGTTTTAGACCAGACTTGAAAAACCTGAACCTATCCTTTAAAAGAAAGATATGATTACACCAAAATGTAATAATAATACCCTTTGGGGAAACTGTCTCGATGCAAAAAGGCTGACTAATACACCACAAAAGACTCAACACTTTTTTTTTTTTTTCTAATACAGGTTGAATGCCATCCCTATTTCACTCAGCCAAAATTGCTTGAGTACTGCCGGCAGAATGATATTGTCATTGTGGGATACAGCCCGTTGGGGACATCTAGAGATGAATCCTGGTATAGTGTTGAAAATTGAAATTCATCACATTCAGTTAATGTATAACTAGTAAAATACAATGTGGCTGATTATTTAGCATGAGGTCGCTTAATAATTTCTGAAGGCTTTTATCTGTGTCACATTGCATCAGGGTAAACCTAACATGCCCCCCATTGTTGGAAGATGAGCTACTGGTATCACTTGCTAAAAAGTATAACAAGACCACAGCGCAGGTGGCCCTGAGGTTCAATGTGCAGAGAGGAGTGGTGGTCATCCCCAAGAGCTTCACCTTTGTTCGTATAAAGGAGAACTTCCAGGTCGGTTTGGCACTTTTTCAGCATTGCTAAGTAGAGTCTGCAGAAGAACCAGAGTCGTTTTCTTGCTGCATTACCTTGTCGTCTGTTGTCAACACTGCAGATATTTGACTTCTCACTCACTGAGGCTGAGATGAAGGCCATTGAGGGGTTGAACAAGAATATTCGTTTCGTGGAGCTCCTCATGTGAGTATGAAGTGCACAATGATGAATGATGTTCTTCCGATAAGCAAATAATTAATATTTCTGCTCACTGATTCAACAGGTGGTCTGATCACCCCGAGTATCCATTCCATGAAGACTACTAGACCCCACAGATATCAAGAAAAAGACAAATACAAGTTGGCTTGTTTTTTGTTTTTGTTTTTTTATTATTATTGTTTTTTTTTCCTTTTACACATTTTTGTGCCCGAATTCGTAAAAAATAATTTTGATGGTGCTTCCGTTGTACATTTCATTAAATATTTCTGATAAATAATTCAAGTTTGACAATTATAAAGAATGGAATTTGAATATTTCAATAAAGACCCTCACTTTCACTCTGGGTGTGGTTATAATTTGTGGGAAATTTTATTTTATTAATAGTTTTCAACTTACATATTTTTTAAAAATCAATTGTTATTTATTCAAAAACAAGCAGACAACAATGTTTCCAACCTCACATTTTTTAGACTCAAACGCTTCAATCACGACGAATCTGATACGGAAGTGAAGGCGGGGCGCCGTCTTGCACGATTGTATAGTGAAATGGAAACATTAGCCACAGTACATTTGATCATTATTATTGTGACAAAAGGATACTTATAAATGCGACATACTAATTTGAACAGTATGATCAAGTGTGATGGTGTGTTTAGCAGAAGTTGATCAGATGTATGTCTGTTGTCAAACAAACCCTTGTAGAAAGTGTTGCCTTAAGGGGATGTGGGAAATTATCAAGAATGTCAAAGTGATCACAAGAATAGGCTTTTTTTTTTTTTTTTTTACTAGCGGTCTACCCTAGATACTCAAATGTGGCGTGCAGGTAGTAGTCGTGGTAGTTATTACATTATAGTTTGATTGCTATAACATGACAACAGCTATCAATAGTCGCCTCTGATATAACTTGTTGCCATTTTCAGACAAAACACTGCCTTTAACGAACTCGGAAGTAGTAAAAAAATAATACCGAAGGGTCTTTGAATGCACCATCACAGCTCTTCTCAACCTTGCTAACAGCTAGTTGTAGCTAGCGCGTTGGCTACTACGGCTACAATAGCTACAGACGACGTTAAATTATACGAAAAGTGACACCCTGTAAGACTGAACGAAAGGGTTGAAGGTTTTTTGTAATCCAATCAACCAACTAAAGCCATGGTGGATTGTCCCGCTCAAGCGACTTTCTCAGCTAACGTTTATGTTAGCTGCGCAACGAGCGACAGCAGCTTAGCTTATTTTAGCTAACCAAATTAGCTCTATGCTGGTTGTCCAACGCCTCAAATGCTTCTTCAATGAATGGGGGTTGCTGCGCTGAGTGAAAGCATCAGTCAACAATGTACGCCTGCTATCACTTAGCCTCCTTGTTGTGGTCCTGCTTGGCTGGTACTTGGCTGCCAGGTCCACGGTAGAGGACACAAAGACCAGATTTCCAGTCGTGGATAACTTTGTTGGAAAATGCATCATCACGAAGAAATCATGCACTACCCAGGTACACAGACGTAGCTACGTTAGCTTGCGTAATATAATATCGCAGCAAACATAGCGAAGCCGGGTTGTTGTTTTTTTTGTTTTGTATGCACAAAACTTATTTTCAAATTCTCTCTTTTGACTCATCTTTTTGCTGAAGTCTTCGCTGCAGAGTTGATGTTTTTTTTGTGTGAAGCTTGTTGTCTGTGAGAAGGACTGATGGCGTTTTGGACTGACCCTGCCCTCCGTCCCAGGTAGGGGAGAGGTGGTGAAGACTCTCCCCGGCTCTGGCCCCGGCCTATGAGCGGATGAAAATCACCCGCAGCTCGGTTGTTTTGACTCTATGCATCCACGTCCTGTCATTGAAGTGAACTATAATTAAACAGATTTGAAGCTTAATGATGGACACGGAGGAAGTTCCCCACAAAGAAAAGAATTGGAAATAATCATGGACTGTTGAGCCTCAACTCTTAAAAACACAAAACAAACAAACCAATAAGCAAATCTAATTTTTTTTAAAAAGACTTTTCATTCACGCCACCATGTCTGCATTTGCTGAGTTTGTCCCTCCACCTGAATGTCCTGTTTTTGAGCCGAGTTGGGAGGATTTCTCGGATCCTTTAGGATTTATCAACAAGATCCGACCCATTGCAGAGAAAACGGGCATCTGCAAGATCCGACCCCCCGAGGTAAACCTACTACCTACCTATTTTAGAGGATGGTAATAAACATTTGTGTTGGACTCTGCGAGTATTTGGCTGTTGTGCTCTTATGTAAGCCAGCGCTAGTTTACTTTGGGCCTGCGTGAATTTTGAGAAAGGCAACGGCGTGACTAGTTGCTATTACCCTAATAGAGGTCAAATAAAGCTTAATTTCTTAGCGTCAGCTGTCCATAATTTGCACTTGGGTGACACTGGCTTCTCTTTGGTGTGCTTAAAAGTTTTACAAAGGCAGAATAAATCGAGTAATTTCGGCCACATTTGCTTTGTTTTTGTTTTTCCTCATCACAGTACAGTGATTGTACAACGTTAGCTGCGAAGATGCGACATTGGGCCACATGCAGGCCTGTCGCTCCTGACACACTTAAAACCCATATTTATGCTATTTTACACAGACGTACAAGCAACAACTATAATATATTTTCATTTTCTTGGACCTTTAACTCTTAGGGGTTTCTATGTGACCTGTAGAGCAATTACACCTTTTCAGAATAGACACAATTGTTACTTGAAAGAAGCACTTCCTGTACCAGAAAGAGAAGCTATAACCTCACTTTTTAAACTGTATCATTCATAATAATATATTATAAATATAAATAGTCAGAGCCTCAACCCTCTCACTAACTACCATCCGCTCATATTATTTTCCCCCCTGAGAGACAGTGATGTGTTGCAGAGGTGTTGCTGTCATTCCTTATTGTATTGATAATGAGCTCGTGTTTCTGTGTTCCCGTCTATAAGGACTGGCAGCCTCCATTTGCCTGCGATGTACGTAACTTCCACTTCACTCCTCGTGTACAACGACTGAACGAACTCGAGGTGAGTCTTCCTAAAAGATGCATCATGCATCATATGAATAACATTGAGTGGGGCTGTGTAGCAACATGTCTTTATTAATAACAAAAAAAAAAAAGGAATCTAACCTTCAGGATGTCATGACATATATTTCCGATAGAAGCAGCATCCACATGCTGTACACTGTTCCAAGGTGTGCTGTTAATTATCAGATCAATGTATTTATACACTGTTTTCACCTTCAGTGTTTTATCTTCTGTCCGACACCTGTTGAGATTTCTGTTCCTATGTGGGTTTTTTTTATTGTGGGTAAATCAAAGGCCAGCAGGGCAGCTGCAATATTGGATTTATGGAGTTTTCACATAATAAGAGCGGTATGGTCTTTTAGCGGAGTGCAGCCATTTAGACATAATTTTGCCTGAGGGTATCCACTGTGTATAACAGCAGTACATTTGGGCTCCTGCATTCAGAGTCTCTCATCTGTCCTATCTCTGTCCAGGCACTCACTCGAATAAAGCTCAACTTCCTGGATCAGATCGCAAAGTTCTGGGAGCTGCAGGGATCCAAGATTCGATTCCCTCATGTGGAGAGAAAGATCCTGGACCTCTATCAGCTCAGCAAGGTAAAACTAGATTAGTTTGGATCCACTAGATGTATAACATTTATTCTTAGTGGGGTTAAATATTTGTGTCTTGAAATATGGACACTATGCAAATATTTCTGATTATTTATTTATCTTGAAAGTTGGAGACTTTTTGGAGGCAGAAAATGGCAAATGCGGTGGCTGCTATTAGTCATTCCTGATACACATTGTCTGTAGGTGCATTTTCTCATACAATTGCAATGATTAACTAATTAGACAACCAATAGAAAATTAATCATCACCTGAAGTTATTTTTCAAGCAAAAATTCGAACCACTCTCTGTTTCCAGAATCTCAAATGTGAGGATTTTATGCTTTTCTTTGTCTGACATGATAGTAAACAGAATATTTATGGGTTTGGACTGTTTGACTAAAACAAGCAATTTGAATACTTCACCTTTGGCTGTCGGAAATTACAATGGGTATTTTTTCTGATATTTTAAAGACTAAACAATAAACCAATTAATTAAAAAAACATCTATAATAATTAATATTGAAAATAATAATTTTCAATTGCACGCTTGTAAAGGTGATTCAGGTTTTACTTGTTTTCTTAACTTTTGTTTTGCACTAGGCTCTTTTTTGTCATTGACACTGGCAAAATTGCTCATACAGAACACTTGTGTGTGTGTGTGTGTGTGTGTGTGTGTGTGTGTGTGTGTGTGTGTGTGTGTGTGTGTGTGTGTGTGTTTCAGATTGTATCATCTGAGGGCGGCTTTGAAACAGTGTGTAAAGAGAAGAGGTGGTCCAAGGTGTCCAGTCGGATGGGCTTCCCTCCTGGAAAAGGAACCGGTTCACTGCTACGCTCCCACTATGAGAGGATACTGTACCCATATGAGCTTTTCCAGTCTGGAGCCTCTCTAACTGTGAGTGCTGCTGACTAAACATAACCGAGCCGATGTGGTTTGTCTGCGCTTCATACTGCTGCACAGTAGAAATAATTTGTTATTGGGAGAAACATTGTAATTATATACATTTCTGTTATCTCCAGCATGCACCAACACATAAACACCAGCAGACACATTGCATAAAATTAATGCTGTTTTTTTGTACAACAACCATCAAAACTTGGGCCAAGTTGACACTTATTTGAGTGAGCTCTCTTCTGGTTATCTTTACATTTCTTTGCCATTGAACAAAATTCGCTTTGGCTTTGTGTTTCCAGGGTCCCTCTCAGATTTCAGTCTAGGACACCAGCCGAACCTGTCCTGATTGAATCAAACATGTTGCACAGTAACAGTATCCCTGTTTCTTAGAAGGAATGAATAGATGTTGACAGGTTTTTCATTCCTTTCTCCAATTTAGGGCATCCAGCGGCTGTATGATGAGGGAGATGATGAGGAGGAAGAAGATGAGGGGGTTGGCGAGGAGGCGGTGGAGGAAGAGGATCAAGAGGAGGATGATGATAAGGACAAAGAGAGAGATGGGGAGATTGATGCAACGCAAACCAAAGAGCGGCTTCTGCCTGAGAGACGCTCCAGGCGTCTTAAGTCTGAGGTAATCAAATTACGGTAACAAGTATGTGCTTTGCAAAAGTGTCACATTTGTAATAGTTGGAACAGGAGGTTGGGTCGTACTACAGAAAGTCAAATACAATTTGATAACATTACTGTTGCGAATATTTTTCAAATCAATCCTTTTTGCTGCTGTATAGTCTTTGAACTTTCCCTCCTCCGCTTTGGCATCAGGGATGAAGGCAGCGATGCCCCCCATAGGCCTTTTAGCAGGATTACTGTATTTCACTAGGACTGTTTCTCACTTGTTCTTGTTGTTACTGTGTTTGTCTAGAGAGAAAACAAGGAGCCAAAAGGCCTCAAAATCTTTGGTACAAGTCCCAAGATGGTAGGCTTGGAGATCGTGTCAGCTGGTAAGGCCTGCATTTTTACACATAGCGTACATACACATAGAGTCTGAGCAATGAATCGGCAGTATTACTATTCTTATACTGGAACTGTGCCCCATTCACGTAGACGATGGATTCAACAAAAAGCAGCGTCACCTCAAAGCTCAGGCTTTTGCCATCAAAATGAGACCCCGCAAGGAAACCCTGGAGGTTAACTTTGTGAGTACCATTTAGCATTTGCCTGATAGCTGGCTTTTAATGTATCTCGGGTAACTCTAGTATGACCATATGTGCTCTTGGTTTTTTGTGCATTTATCTCCCAGATCGACCTGTATCTCTGCCTGATGTGTGGACGAGGTGACGAAGAGGACCGGCTCCTGCTGTGTGACGGCTGTGACGACAGCTACCACACCTTCTGCCTGATCCCGCCCCTGCAGGATGTGCCAAAGGGAGACTGGCGCTGCCCTAAGTGTGTTGCTGAGGTAAAGCTTTAACAGTGTGCAGTCTTTTAAAGAAAGTCTGAAAGATTCATTGATCATTATCACGCACTCAAATATATGAAGACAATTGCAAAGATCGAATTTTGCATCTAAAAATATAATTATATTCATTAAACATGTTATAAGAAATGTTATTCATTTCCTCTAGTCTCTTTTGCCCTCTTTCTACAATATTAAGTAGATTCCTGCTATAATGAATTTGTTGTCCTGTTCCCCTTGCAGGAATGCAGTAAGCCCAGGGAGGCTTTTGGCTTTGAGCAGGCTGTGAGGGAATACTCTCTCCAGAGCTTTGGAGAAATGGCCGACCACTTCAAGTCTGACTATTTCAACATGCCTGTTCATGTATGTAATATCCAGTCGATGTGCTAGAATATGTAAACTGTTGTATGAATGTCTGTCTTTTTTTTTTTTGCTTATGCTGTGCAGGATGTATAGTTTACTAATTACTGTATATATCAAGGAAAAGTTTGTAAAAAGTACAATTGCTGAGCACCACTACGTTCACACAAACCTCTCTGAAGCCTTCACTTCTCAATTGCTACTGCTGAACTGCGGTTAAGCGTGTTACTCACAGGCTTTTCAGTGACAATATGAAGGCAAGAGATTTCATTAGTTCCACATTGTGTTGACAGATGGTCCCCACAGAGCTGGTGGAGAAGGAGTTCTGGCGTCTGGTCAGCAGCATCGAGGAGGACGTCATCGTAGAGTATGGAGCTGACATCAGCTCTAAGGAAGTGGGCAGCGGATTTCCCATCAGGGACGGCAAGAGGAGGCTACTGGGAGATGAAGAGGTGAGAAGATTAAATAATGTGTATTTCCATAAAACTTCTCAAGTGATGACTTGACAATTATCTGTTGAAAAGTAGAATACTGTAGTAGTTGTTGGGCAATAAGAAAATGGAAGAACAACCAGACCACGTCAGAGGGAGTTATTCATTTGATAAATTCTGCACCAGGATTATTCTGTGGTCACTTTGAATGTGTCAGACACACACACACACACACACACACAGCATTAAATAAACTACTAGTAAACTGTAAAAGATTGCCATAGTTTAATTAAACATTTTCACATCTTATCACTGATGGTAGATGTAGTTTTAGATTTGACTTGTTATATGTTTGCCAAAACCTTTTTTTTGTATTTTATTTTCTTACACATTATATCAAAGGTTTAAAACCAGTATTTTAATGTAGTGGAAACACTATATTTTAATAGGTATTTCTCCCATAGTCTAGAGATATTCCTTTAGACATTAAATCTATTAGTCTTCAATTTAACTGATCCTCCTAAAAGCTTTTTCATTTTTACTTAATGGAGCTATATTAAGTAGAAACATGACATGTGCCCTTAAGTGAAATAAAGCTCTTTTTTCCACCCCCTTTCCTGTTAGGAGTATGCAAACTCGGGCTGGAACCTGAACAACATGCCAGTGCTGGAGCAGTCTGTGCTCACCCACATCAATGTGGACATCTCGGGTATGAAGGTACCGTGGCTCTATGTGGGCATGTGTTTCTCCTCATTTTGCTGGCACATTGAGGACCACTGGAGTTACTCCATCAATTTCCTGCACTGGTGAGACAAAGGATGCTTAAGACTTTATTACAACTCTCTCTGGATACTGTTAGAGCAATAGCTAAAAGGTTTATATTGAAACACATTTCCTTCTTTTCTCCAGGGGAGAGCCAAAAACCTGGTACGGAGTGCCGGCCTCAGCAGCAGAGCAGCTGGAGGCGGTTATGAAAAAGTTGGCTCCAGAGCTGTTTGACTCCCAGCCCGACCTTCTCCATCAACTGGTCACCATCATGAATCCCAACGTCCTCATGGAGCATGGCGTCCCTGTACGTAGCCTGACCCAGAATATTTTGTGGGATTGATATCAGATCTGATTAGATATTGGTCATGTTGTCCACATTAATTAGTATATGCATTTCCCCCCTTCAGGTGTACAGGACTAATCAGTGTGCGGGGGAGTTTGTGGTGACTTTCCCAAGGGCGTATCACAGTGGCTTCAACCAGGGCTACAATTTTGCAGAGGCTGTTAACTTCTGCACAGCTGACTGGGTGAGTGAGAAGCAAATTCTTCCTCCATCAAAAGAACTGGAAGTGCTTTTTTTTTTGCTCTAAATGCAGTGGTTCATCTTTCACTTCTTCTTTACCTCAGTTACCTATGGGCCGTCAGTGTGTGGCCCACTACCGACGTCTGCACCGCTACTGCGTCTTCTCCCACGAAGAGCTGCTGTGCAAGATGGCTGCTGATCCAGAGAGCCTTGATGTGGAACTAGCTGCTGCTGTTTTCAAGGAAATGGGAGATATGATGGCAGAGGAGACAAAACTCAGACAGGCGGTCCAAGAAATGGTGAGAGAAAATGACATTGTTTTTTATTTTATGGACCTTTCATTTGTGTAGAAATTATGGTATGAAAATGCTAAACTAATCAGTTCATGTTCCTCTTTACTTCTAGGGGGTGTTGTCCTCAGAGCAGGAGGTTTTTGAGTTGGTCCCTGACGATGAGCGCCAGTGCCACAAGTGTAAGACAACCTGTTTCCTGTCTGCACTGACATGTTCCTGTAGTCCCGATCGGCTGGTTTGTCTCCACCATGCAGCAGATCTCTGCGACTGTCCGCTCGGCAACAAGTGTCTCCGGTGAGATGTTTTTGCTTTTTTTGTAAATGTCTAACAATTAAAAGTAGGAACCAGTTTAGTTTGGTAAAAATGATTTAGGCTGCTTTGAAAATGAAATGCAAGTGAATTTAAAATTCTGGAATGACATTGGCTAGAAGTTACTGGACCACATTAACCATATTCTCAACAAGGTATTTTTTATAAAATATTTCAGCTATCGCTATGATCTGGAGGAGTTTCCATCTATGCTGTATGGAGTCAAGACACGGGCGCAGTCCTATGACACCTGGGCAAAGAGGGTCACTGAAGCCTTGGCTGCAGACCAGAAGAACAAGAAAGGTTTATACTTTATTTCTACTTCAAAATGTATACTGTCCATGTTGCACAAAAATGTGCTTTATTATGAATCAGTTGTGAAATTGCATATAAAATGACAATGTGTACATTGTGCATGAAGTTCTTTCCTTCCTTCCTTATTTCTCTCTCTCTTGCTCTCGCTCTCGCTTGCTCTCTCTCGCATAGATCTTATTGAGCTCAAGGTTTCACTGGAGGATGCAGAGGACAGGAAGTATCCTGAGAACGCTCTGTTTCGTCGCCTTAGGGAGATGGTCAAGGAGGCAGAGACATGTTCCTCTGTAGCCCAGCTGCTGCTCAGCCGCAAGCAGAGACACAGGTCAGTGGACATCGATACATGCATACACACACATACAACTATTGTAAACGTAAAAAACAAAAACAAAATTAAAAGTGTGGACCCGCATCAAATATTTACACCTGAACATTTTCTGTTCAAAAACTTTTGTGTGCACTGAAGTTCGAATGTTCAGAGCTAAATCCTTAGTGTTTGTCCGTTTGTGTCTTTAGCAGCCGCCTGCGTTCTGAGAGCAGTCGTAACCGTACCAAACTGACAGTGGATGAGCTCAAGGCCTTCGTGGACCAGCTCTACAGGCTGCCCTGTATCATCAGCCAAGCCCGTCAAGTCAAAGTTAGTCACCTCCATACTACCTCTCTGCTTACCCAGATATGGTCAATATTAGTCATGATGTCAATAAAATGTTAATGTATACACTGATACATTAATATTTCTCAGTCGTCGTCCATCAATACTATTGAACTGCGGCTAAAACATTGACTAACTAGTCCCTCTTTTTCTGTACTCCATCTCATGTCTCCAGGAGTTACTGGAGAATGTGGAGGACTTCCATGAGCGAGCCCAGGTGGCGCTGGCAGATGAGATGCCTGACTCCTCCAAGCTTCAGGCTCTGCTAGACCTTGGCAGTGGCCTGGACGTTGAGCTTCCGGAGCTTCCCCGACTCAAACAGGAGCTCCAGCAGGCCCGCTGGCTTGATGAGGTAGGCAATGAGACCTGGTTTTATATAAGTATAAGTAGCTGTAATTGTGTATGTCATGTAAAATGTGGTTCCCTGGTCACATTACAGGTGCGTGTCACCCTGGCTGAGCCTCACCGTGTCACACTGGAGCTGATGAAGAGGCTGATAGACTCTGGGGTGGGCTTGGCTCCCCACCATGCTGTGGAGAAGGCAATGGCCGAACTGCAGGAGGTCCTCACTGTATCGGAGAGGTGGGAGGATAAGGCTCGTGCCTGCCTGCAGGCCAGGTAAGATCACACACACATATTTGTTCGCATAGAATTGCAAAGACCACCATGAGGTGTTTAATCACAACAATAGAGCAAAAAATGAAAAACAAACCGTGTTACTGGTTCTTATGCTGATCCACCCCATTCCTCTGTCCTCTTCAAACCTCAGGCCTCGCCACAGCATGGTGACCTTGGAGAGTATTGTGCTGGAGGCCAGAAACATTCCAGCATACTTGCCTAATATTTTGGCCCTCCGAGACGCCCTGCAGAAGGCCAAGGAATGGACTTCCAAGGTGGAGGCCATCCAGGTACTGAATATGCATACATTAGATGTCTGAGTGGTAACAATTGGTTTAATAATCTGCAGGAGAAAGTGGCTGCATCAACTAAGCTTTATCTGTCCCTCCCTCCCTCTCTGTATCCTCCACACACAGAGTGGTAGCAGCTATGCATACCTGGAACAGCTGGAGAGCCTGCTGGCTCGGGGTCGCTCCATCCCTGTTCGGCTAGATCCGCTAGCCCAGGTGGAGTCTCAGGTGGCCTCAGCCCGAGCCTGGAGGGAGAGGACTGCCCGCACCTTTCTCAAGAAGAACTCCACCTACACACTGCTCCAGGTGGGCTGTCATGACTCAAGTAGCAGTAATTGATTTGACTGTGAAATGTGGACATATTTAAAATGATATTGAGCTGTCATATTTATCAGAACTCACAAATTAAAATAATGTGTGCTTTAAGCAGAATGTTCTCCTTTGCGTCTCTTAGGTTCTCAGTCCTCGTGTGGACATTGGGGTCTACGGCAACAGCAAAAGTAAGCGAAAGCGCGTCAAGGAGCTCATGGAGAAGGAGAGAGGAGGCTTTGAACCGGAGACCCTGAGTGACCTGGAGGAAAGCCTTGAGGAGGTGCGAGACCCTGCCTCTGTTGTAGCAGCCTTCAAATCCAAAGAGCAAAAAGAAGTAGAGGCCATCCATTCACTTCGTGCTGCCAATCTAGCCAAGATGGCCATGGCCGACCGCATCGAGGAGGTCAAGTTCTGCCTGTGTCGAAAGACAGCAAGCGGCTTCATGCTACAGTGCGAGCTGTGTAAGGACTGGTTTCACGGAGCGTGCGTGCCTCTGCCTAAGACAGGATCTCAGAAGAAGCTGGGTGTGGGCTGGCAGAGCAATAGCAAAGACTCCAAATTCCTGTGCCCGCTGTGTCAGAGGTCGAGAAGGCCGAGATTAGAGACCATCCTGTCGCTGTTGGTGTCGCTGCAGAAGCTTCCAGTGCGTCTACCAGAAGGAGAGGCCCTCCAGTGTTTGACAGAAAGGGCAATGAGCTGGCAGGTATGTTATATTATCAGCATAAGGAGCAAATCACTAAACTGCACTAATCTTTACTAAAAAAAAAAAAGAAACTCAAATCTTACACTTGACTAACTTATTTTTACCAGGACAGAGCACGTCAAGCTCTGGCCACTGAGGAGCTGTCCTCAGCCCTGGCAAAGCTGTCAGTGCTGAGCCAGCGCATGGTGGAGCAGGCTGCGAGGGAGAAAACCGAGAAGATCATCAATGCAGAGTTGCAGAAAGCTGCTGCCAACCCTGACTTGCAGGTACTTCAGATTGTCATCTTAAATGATCAGTAAGACTCTGGGATTCTGTTGCAGATTGTAGTTACTTTGGCTTCAGCTGTGGCTTTTGATGTAGATCTGGACAATAGACCACATGATTTCACTGGTATGGTAAAATGTGAAGTAATGCAAGACATGAAATGAATTGTATATACATTTTGATACAAGTTAAGTGCTTTTGAGAACTTTGCACAACATGTTAGGTACTGTGGATTTCTCTGCGCTAGAAAATGGATATTGCATAAATATGTGTGTGTGTGTGTGTTTTTCCCTCCTCAGGGCCACATCCAGACTTTTCAGCAGTCAGGTTTCAGCAGAGCCACATCACCTCGGCAGTCTGTGGACTACGATGATGAGGAGACGGACTCAGACGAGGACATCAGGGAGACTTACGGTTACGACATGAAGGTACGTGAGGCAGAGATGGTTAAATTTTTACATGAGTGATGTTATTGAAGGCAGCTCCTAAACTGGGAACAGTTTTTATGTGTTCTAATTTTTTCCTGTTGTTGGGCATCTTGTTTGGTTCCAGGACCCAGGCGAGGTGAAGCCCTACCTTTTCTGCGATGAGGAGATCCCTGTGAAATCAGAGGAGGTGGTCAGTCACATGTGGCCGGCTGCCACGCCCTCTTTCTGTGCTGAACACGCCTACTCCTCAGCCTCCAAGTCCTGTGTGCAAAGTGAGGCTTCATTCACTTGACTTCACCCCTGTTGTTTTTATGTTGTGGTCTGACACGAGTGCAAATTATTTAAGAAAAGCTTTTAGGTGGTGCACTTTTTTTGTTTTTAAGAAATACACTTTTTTTTTTGACACAAAGATGAAAAACTCCAGAATTTTTGCATGATTTCCTTTTTTAAATATTCATATTCCAGACGTGGGCACACCTAGAAAGCAGCCCAGGAAGACCCCTCTGGTACCTCGCAGCCTGGAGCCGCCGGTGCTCGAGCTGTCCCCGCAGGCTAAGGCCCAGCTGGAGGAGCTGATGATGCTGGGAGACCTGCTGGAGGTGTCCCTGGATGAGACCCAACACATCTGGAGGATCCTGCAGGCCACACACCCCCCTTCAGAGGAGAGATTCCTGCAGGTCATGGAGGTAGGGAGGTCATCCATTATGCAACCTGACTGCGCAGCTGGACCCAAAGGCAGTTGCAGGATAGTAACTGATTACTGGATTTGTGTTTGAATCCATCTGGTTTCTTCGTGTACCCAGAAGATACCTGCGTTATTTTTAGACTTCTGTCTAAAAACAGTTGTTTCTCATTGAAAAAACCTATACTCATTGTAGGTTTCTGCTCCTAAAAGACAAATGGTTTGGCAAAAATGTCTCTGTGCTCCCATTTTTCGCAGTTTCCTCACTCTCTATTCTTCTTTTCAACCAGCCTGATGATTCTCTAATGGAGAAGCCTCTGAAAATTAAGATCAAAGATTCAGAGAAGAAGAGGAAACGTAAATTAGAAAGAGCCGAGCACCACCACATGCTGATGGCCGCTGCCGCTGCCTCTGGTGGGGCTTCACCGATGGGAGACATGCGAGCGACCAAATGCAAAGAACTGAAAAGGGTGGGCCTGGAGCTTGGTCTTGGGGGTAAACCCAAGAAGAAGAAACTCAAACTCAACCTGGACAAGAACAGGGAGATGAAGCAACTGGCCAAACGGTTAGCTAAGGAGGAGAAGGAGAGGAAAAGGAAGGAGAAGGCAGCCGCCAAGGCCGAGGCCATCAGGGAGGGGCTGGAGAAGAGGAAGGAGAAGAAGATTCTTGACATTCCCTCCAAGTACGACTGGTCTGGGGCCGAAGACTCAAATGATGAGAATGCTGTTTGTGCAGCAAAGAACTGCCAGAGACCCTGTAAAGATAAGGTGAGGATATGCAGCATATTTGTCATTATCTTAGAAAATTTGATGAATCCCCCTCCCAAAAACAAATAAGTGAGTTTCAGTACGTCAGATGGAGGTTGTGTTTTCAGGAGGTTACAGTAAAAGAGGCACAAGGGGTTAATCATAGATGATTCATAACCACAGCTATGGTTTAGCAGTTAACAGATGTCAAAGGTGACCATGTGACTTTGCACCTTTTTTTTCATATTTTTTACTTTTTTACCTTAAAATAAAGGTTGGCTATATGGACAACGTTATTATTGTGATATGAATTATCACAGCATTATCTGATATTGGCATGTTAGAAATTTAACTCAATTATATCAAAATCACTATCATTCAGCAAGACATAATATTTGTGGATCACAGTTTCTCTTCTTTTTTGTTTTAATGTTTTTATGGGGAAATGATAAAGAGATACCCATATGTGCAGCTGAGTGCTAATATTGTTACTTATCAGATGTTCATCAACAATTTTGGCTGTGAACAAATTTGATTGTTAAATCTTCATCTTCAGACTGACCTAATGAAATCAGATGAATGAAATGTTGGCAGATTACTTCGCCACTCAGACTGCTTGTGACCCTCCTCAGTAACATCCCCTGCACAGTAAATTCGGCTTGATAGTTTCATCGCGAGAAAGTTTTTCTAGGCGCCTCACATTGAGCGACACAGATCATCCTTGTATGTAGTTAACAACATGCACTCAAAATAAACATCCTGGAACTTTTATTGAAAATCAACAGTTGATAACAGCACTGGAACACCTTAAAGAGAGTTACACATAACGTATTAACAGGACAGGTTGACATGGTCCTTTTTGGAGACAGCACTCAACACTAGCCACCAAGTTAACCAGTGGCCAGTCTCCTTTCACAGCCAATCAGAGCTGTGGAATCGGTAGGCCCGCAGCACTGTGGGTGGAGCAGAGGTGAAAAAATTCTGATGGCGCTGCTCTCCAACACGGCCACCAATACCTGAAGTCGGGATGATTAACAAAAGTGTATTGAGATTTTTGTGTTTTTCTTCTTACAATCACATCCATTTATAAATCAATCTATATCATTTAACTGGACATGGGTTCAAATCTGGACTGGTGTTCTATGCAGGTTGCAATGCATTCTGGGGCAGGAATCGGGCCTCTGCAACCTTGAACAGAATCAGCTGATACAAATCCAACTTTTGTGTTTTGCTTGTCAAAACCCTGCCAATCCTGTTTCTCAATAATTATTAAAGTATTTTCCTGTTGTAGTCTCAGCCTTATCATAATCCATAGACCTTTTCATTTGTCTACGTGTGTGTGTCTGTCCAGGTGGACTGGGTTCAGTGCGATGGCGGCTGTGACGAGTGGTTCCACCAGGTGTGTGTGGGCGTGTCGTGCGAGATGGCGGAAAATGAGGATTACATCTGCGTGGATTGCTCCCGGAAGGCCACCGGGGTGGGCGGGGCAGGCGTGGTAGGCGTGGTGGAGGAAGTGGCAGAGGAGAGCGTGATGGTGCTGGCCACATCCATGTGCAGCGGCGGTGTGCAAACTCTGCCGGCGGCGGCGGCGGCAGTCATGGCTTCGTGGTCTCACGCGCCATCTGCCTTGCTTCTAAACCCAGCAACTTCACATCAACATCAGCAGCAGCAGCAACAACAAGAGCCTCAGCAGGGCAGTTAGCGCTAAAAAAAAGGGGCGCCTAAGACTAAGTTTTAATACTGTACCTCGCACACAATGTGCATAACACAAAACCCACTTTCCAGGATAGCCTCAACCTGTAAGACTGCCCAGCATCTACCTGAGGGAAAGAAAAACCCTTTATAAACTAGCTTAGGAGGGGCATTTCTATAACTGCCTTGGATTATAGAGCACAAGAAAAAAAAACAAAGAGGAAGAGCCCTGCTTTCACAGACTGAAACAAATTGATGTCCTCTCTCCTCTCTGTGCGAGGGATCCGAGCGCTGAGATGCATCGACAAGGCCGAGACTTAGTCCTCCTACAGCGTTTTTAGCTCCAGAAACATCCACCAGCTACATCCAAAACCTCTTCTCTACAGTAATAAAGTCATCGGTCCACTTAACTGACTGAAACACGCTCTTATCCCAGCAGCTGTTGTATTCAAACAATTATGTTCCCAGTCGCGTTTTACTGAACCGCTCCCCCTCTGCCTGACCCTTCAGACGGTAACATCTCAATATGTAGGACTCAAGACTAGGAAAAACAAATGGTTGTAATGTAGTGGAATTATTTATAATGTACATAGCTTTTAAGCAATTAAACAGATGGATTGTGGCTTTTTTTGTTTTCTCACCTTTAATAAACTGTTCCTAGTCAAATGATTGATGATTACGTGATGTTGTTTTTTTTTTCTTGTATTTGAAACACTGAATTTTGCCAAAATTTAAGGCACTTCAAAATTTTCTTTATTTAGGAATGTAGGTATTAGATATCAAGAATTAAAAATGGTCTGCTGTGTTTTTTTTATTTTGTCTTCCAGAGACTGAAATTAGCTGTGGTGTTCTTGCATAGTTCAGATTTTGAGAAAAACCAAACGGGAAACCACAAATTGAATTGGCCATGTTATTGAGAGGTTGGTTGATTTTCAAGTTGCTAAGTTATGCTTCACATTTCCTGTGTTACTCATTAGCTTCATTAGAGGAGAAATGTGGTAGCATGTTGCAGGTCTTCATGTGATATTTTTTTTTCTTTACTAATGATCAGGAAATGCAATTATGAACAGATTCCTTTTTTTTTATTATCAGATTTTTCATCTTGACATCCTAAATATGAATTTTGTAACATGGTGCTTTTAATTTCAACAATTCTTGGCAAATAGGATTCGCATATGAACACCTGAATACCACATTTCTGTTGTTGAAAGGAACGTGGGTTGTGGGTGGGGGCTGGTGTTGTGGGTGGGTGGGGGTGGTGGATGTCCACTACTGGCTCAGCCAAGTCAAATCCAGTGTGAACTGACCTCAGCTGCTTTTGCCTCCATCTGAGTGTTTCACCTCTTGTCACTGCACTGACTGGGAGGGAGAGTTAGGAACATGCGGTCACAGTGGGCTGCGGGGCATCAGCTGTAATGATACATGATCGATTACATAACGACCGCCTCATTATCGCATGCCATTCCATCTTCACCACCTGCTGCCCGTGCCAACTCTCCTGACTCAGGCACTGACTGATTGAAAACACACATACATACACACACACACACACACACACACACAGTTTTTGGCTTTGTGTCTTACTCCATACATATATTCTGGAGTGAATAAGCATAAGCATAAATACTTGATCTGACCACATGATGGAAGATTTGTCAATGAATAAACAAGCCTGACCCATCTCCACTCTGAACATCTGCAGAAATCCTCTGTTTACTTTAATAATTTCTTTATAAATGTGGATTTTCTTTCATCAGTCTTTTAAACATCATGTGAACAAATGATGTGGATTTGCTTCCATCAAATGGCACCTAAAGTTTTAAAAAAAATGTGTGGTGTGTTGGATTGCAAAAAAAAGAAAACTGATATATATGTAATATCTATTTTTTTTGCAGAACTTTAGTCATATGGTGATATACTTTATTATACAGTTTCTACAGCAGAGGTGGTCTTCTGACTCCACATCCTATTTAAGTCTATGTTGCCCTCCACTTAAACTGTGGAGTCATGATGGGTGATGTACTTTGCTCTGAAGGGGGCAGATGAAGGGAGAGAAAGTGGAGGCTGGCCCTAAGTTTAGCATTACAAACCTCCGCCCCTCAGTCCAGTCACTTTAAATACTAAAACTTGAACATTTACAGGAAAAATCCACAGCGACAACCTTGTACACAGCAGAGCGAGCGACACCGTGATGAAAGGTAAGACAAAGTTTTCACTGTAATTTAGACACATTAGATCATGTTTAAATGTGTCTCTTTGAACATACATTATTTTATTTTTTTTTCTAATTAAAAATGTGTAAAAGTTGCATGGAACTTTCTTTTGTCTTGAATGGTAAATCTCTTATTAGTTAAAGATGACAAAAGTCGCTTCTCTGTTCTTTATCTATGGAAGGTTATCTGAGCATATGTGCTCTTTTTCTTTAATGCCCTCCTTCATATTAATTTAGTTATACACATTCAGATCTTACAGTGCATTACTTAATTGTATCTTGACTGTTATTGAGGAAATTGAGAACGGTTTCCATCCACGACTGTAATTAACCTCAAAGCTAAAGGGAAAGTCCTTTTTTTATCTCTCATTCTAATTATAGGAGACACTGCCAAAGCAGGCCTCCCTAATGGCTCCAACCCATCCAAAGACCTGCTGCCCACCTCGGAGGAGAAGATGGAGGAACGGGGCCAGTGGAGCAACAAGATAGAGTTCATTCTGTCTGTTGCCGGCTCTATCATCGGCCTGGGCAACATGTGGCGCTTCCCTTACCTCTGCTACAAGAACGGAGGAGGTGAGTAGGGGGGGAATTGGATGAAAGTAGGTTCCTTTCTTCTTCTGCAGGTTTCTGTGAATGTCAGCTCTAACAGAAGTGATGCAGAGTTTTACTGGTACAGATATTTAAATGTAATAATATTTCTCATAGTACACGGTGCAGATCAGAAGGTGTTTTGTTTTTTACATTTCATTAATTATGAAATTAATGACAGCTGACAGGAAGCATCGCTCCACATGCAAGAAGGGCCTCCCAAAGTACCCAAGATCTTAAGGAAAAACAGGAAAAACAAGAGTCTTAATTAACCTCTACAAATCCGACCCTAAGGAATGTCCCTCCCCACCCCGCCCCCCGTTTGATTCAGCGTTGTGCGGAAACATGCTTGTGTAGCTGCTAAATTGGACGACCCTCTTTCCTTCTCTCTCTCTCCCTCCATGGGGTGGCAGGGTCATGGCTCATGGCTGAGTGGGGTCAGACAGCTGTTGTTGCTCCTTGCTCACAGCAGCTTTCCCCGTGGAGAGGCGGAAATCTGAGCACGCCAAACATCCTCGGCCACCTCGACGGGATGTCAGCACAAAAGCTAAAAGAGAGAGTGGCAGTGTGAACTCGTCTGAAATGAAAGAGCATTAAAGAAACTTCAGACCAATTCAGTCTATGTCCAGGCACATATTTCTTTGCATAGACATAATATTTTTCATTCTTGTACGCATAGATTCATGCTCTTTAATCTATGCTTGACCTTGCACGCGTTTTACTGTTGGATTGTTCAAACTGGGTCGATCTGGTTGAAATTAAAGATTATTCAAAGGTGATCTGGCTCAAACAGTAGCAACATATCAATTTAGACTCAGGAAAGACAAACGTGAAACATAATAATTAATAAGTAATCCAATAATGAAAGAGCAGGTTAAAGCTGAGAAGAGACTAAAAATGGCTTCCCATCCCACAATTTCCTTAAGGGTTGCATCTTTCTGCAGGTTACACCACATACAGAGGACTCAATGTGGGCTTTCAGTGCATTTATCCATATTTGAGTAGATTTATTATTAACTTTTGGAGCCGCACTGAAAGAGGCCCAGAGTTGACCTCAGTCAACTCTGGAGGACCAGGCCAGGTTGACCTCAGTCATGACCCCACATGGTTGTGGGTTTGAAAACTCTAAACAGGTGTGAGAGTGAATATATTTCTCTGTCTATGCATTAGACCTGTGGTAGATTAAAGATCTATCCAGGTTGTTTCCCCCAAATGACACCTGGACCTTTAATGTGGCCTTTATAAACAAAAAGTCACACTGACAGAAAGCAAAAGTCAACTCTAATCCTCTGTCCTCTCTCAACTCAGGTGCGTTCCTCATCCCCTATCTCATCTTCCTCTTCACCTGTGGTGTCCCCGTCTTCTTCCTGGAAACGGCCTTGGGCCAGTACACCAGCCAGGGAGGCATTACTTGCTGGAGGAAGATCAGTCCTTTGTTTGAAGGTAAGGAGGAGGACTGGTGTATCACCTCGTAGGCCAAAACCAGTGTTGGAAGATACTCAGTAGCCTTCTCACTGCCTCTAACTATCCAACATCCTAATAGGTTTCAGGTTATTGTTGATGTGGCCTGTGTCATATTCTGCAGGTATTGGCTACGGCACCCAGGTGATAGTGACTCTGCTGAACTTCTACTACGTCATTGTTCTGGCCTGGGGGATTTTCTACCTGTCTTTCTCTTTCTCCTGGGACCTGGCCTGGTCCTCCTGCAACAACACATGGAACACAGGTAACAAACATTTTTTTAAAATCTTTTAAATGCCATTATTTAAAAAAAAAAAAATAATTACGGCACAGTTCTAAGAATATCTACATTTTACCTACAGAAAACTGTGTGGAGTTTCAGAGGAGAAACACCTCCATCAACCAAACAATCGACCCAAACATCACTTCTCCTGTTATGGAGTTCTGGGAGTGAGTTTTCTGCCTGTTCTCCTCCTGATCATATATGTATTACTCATGCTTTATAAAGACTGCATCACTGTATCTGTGTTTGTCTCTGCAGGAGAAGAGCGCTGAGGATTTCCCCAGGCATTGACCACATGGGATCTCTGAACTGGGACTTGGCCCTGTGTCTGCTCATCGCCTGGGTCATGTGCTACTTCTGCATCTGGAAGGGGGTGAAATCCACAGGAAAGGTGGGTGGGAGGGGCATTTGGGGTCTTTTCCCGATCTTCAATCTCTGAAAATACCAGTAGACCTCTTTTTATTTATTTGTTTTGCCAAAGGTTAACTGATGTTGGCCTCTCTGTGTGCCATCATTCAGGGTGACATCTGGTATTTATCTTTTTTTCACATATTTGACATCACTGCATGCATGTGTCAGTGTAGGTGGTCTACTTCACTGCGACGTTCCCATATGTGATGCTGATTGTGCTGCTGATCAGAGGGCTCACCCTGCCTGGTGCCGCGATCGGCATCAAGTTTTACCTTTACCCCGACCTGGGACGACTGGCGGACCCACAGGTACCATGATGTCACACACCTCACCTTCAAATGAAAGACTCATATTTAATTTATGCATCTAGAATGAGGTAATTCCCACAAAAAGATCTCTCACCCTATCACAAATTCCCATTGAGAGTTTTTCTGGTGCTCTGCTCCTGGGGGTGAAAGCGCACCAGATGCAGGTATCCCATGGTTCTCTGCTGGGGAGCCTAGTTTCTGCTGGGTCCATCTGCTCTCCATGAAAGAGGCAAGGACTGCAGGGATCAAATGCAGGGCCAGGACACCATGGGGACTGTAAACATGAGCTCTACCGGGGCTGAGCTGCTAACCTCCCCACTGGGAGGACAAGACAAAGCCAAGTTTTTACTGGCTCTTCTCGACTTAAAAGTAGCAGTGGTCCAATCGGACGAGACCCTCAGTTAGCTCCAAACATGTCATGATCTGACTTGTTGTCAAACTTATTTTTTCAAGTTATATCCTTATCCAAAAACAAACAAACAAACAAAAAAACCTGGAGTGAACTAAAGAAGTTCGGTTTGTTAATCAGTGTCGAGAGACAAACAAGATCAATAACAAACTTTTAACAGTTTACTATTGGCTCACTGCAATAGTTAACGATTGCAAATATTCACTGCACGTGGATTTCTCTGGATTATATAAACACTGTATAGCACGTTTGTCTAAATACATCAACCTGAGTGAGTTATGCTGGCTGTATGTTTCACCATGGCATATTATACTTCACGTGTTTCTTTTTCTTTTTTTTTTTTTTTTTGTTAGGTGTGGATGGACGCTGGCACCCAAATCTTCTTCTCTTATGCTATCTGTTTAGGGTCTCTGACTGCTCTCGGCAGCTACAACAAATACAACAATAACTGCTACAGGTATGTAAGCAGCACAGTATTTACTGCACGTGCTCACTGTTCAGTGTTTAAATGAACATTCCTCTCTTTCCTTTCCAAAGCACTGTGTCCAAAGCAGCCTTCATCTTCTGCATAATTAATACATACTTTTTTTTTCTCCATATGCAGCCGTACTCTCCAAGACCTGTAAACAGACGTTGATATGTCAAATTGGTGCAGTTCCAGCCTTGTCTCTTCTGCCTTTCTGTATTTTTGTTCCACTAAAAATAACAAACCTGCTGTCTGTTGCAGAGATTGCCTGTCGCTGTGCTTTCTGAACAGTGGCACCAGTTTCGTGGCAGGCTTTGCAATCTTCTCCATCCTGGGTTTCATGTCTTATGAACAGAATGTTCCCATCTCAGAAGTGGCAGCATCTGGTGAGGCCTGCATCAACTCCACTTAAGGCTCAAGGGAAAAGCAATAGATCAATAATAATCTGATCTGATATTTAAAGTCAGTATTTATTTATTCGATTAAGATTTTATGCCTTGGCTCTGCAGGTCCTGGTTTAGCCTTCATAGCTTATCCCCGTGCTGTTACCATGATGCCTTTCTCTCCTCTGTGGGCCTCTCTCTTCTTCATCATGATTGTTTTTCTGGGGCTCGACAGCCAGGTAAGCATTATTCTCAGTTAATGAACGTTGCTTTCAGAGCTTTCCATTTTTCTTAATGACAAGGATTACTGAACAAACAATGTGATTTGACTTTGCTCCCTTCTTTCTCCGCAATCCCCGCCCTCCTCCCTGATCAGTTTGTGTGCGTAGAGAGCCTTGTCACGGCGATAGTCGACATGTACCCCGCTGTGTTCCGCCGCAAACACCGCAGGGAGCTCTTCCTCTTGGCTGTGGTCCTCGTCTCCTTCTTTGTGGGTCTCATCATGCTGATGGAGGTAGGTGGTCAGTCTCTGGGGCCACACACACACACACACACACACAACACAGATACAGACACGTACTGTAGATGCATGCACACAGACAAACATCTGCAAGCACATTTCTTATCAGGGTGAAAATGCCTTAAAAAAACGACATTTAGATCATTGTTGAACGTCTTCTCTGAAACCCAGATTGAAGAAATTTGTGTCATACCGAAGATCCAAAATCAGTCTGATGGTTGTTTAGGGGTAAACATGTGACATGTTTTCACCTCTGCACAGCTGGAAGCATGAATGCTCTGCAGAGGTGTCAACAAGTCATCATTTTGTAAGTACAACCAAAGTCAAAGGTTTTGTGCAACACGTCTCAGGTAAGGCATTATACAGCCATCTACTCTAATCTGAAGTCTCTACTTCTGGGCTTCAGTGTTTTCACGTTTCTTGGGGATTTGTATATGATGAGTATTGACAACAGATGCCTTAAAATGATCCAAACATTTTTGTTACATGTAATATGCAATCTAGAGGCTGCTATATATCCTTAGACTGCTCTAATTTGGGATAATGATTGCAGCATAAAAAGACATCTCTTAGTGTTCTTTTGGACGCCTAACAGGACAGATTTGAAAAATTATAATAATAAATAAATGGATAAGTCTTTGTATCTCTTTCTTTGTAGGGCGGGATGTATGTCTTCCAGCTCTTCGATTACTACGCAGCTAGTGGCATGTGTCTTCTCTTCATGTCCATCTTTGAGACTGCCTGCATTGCATGGGTCTATGGTAAGATGCCCTCAAACATAACAAAACTATTCCTGTGTAATGATGGATGAATGTATTACATAGAGTCATACTGTGTGTACTTCTTTGAATATAGCGTACCATGTTTGTCCTAAGTACTGGCAGACATTCCTTGTTTAGCTACGCTATTAAAGGCGCAGCATGAAAACAAATGTCTTTTACTGTGTTTCCAGGTGCAGACCGCTTTTATGATAACATTGAGGACATGATTGGCTACCGCCCAGGACCTTACATCAAGTACTGTTGGTTGTTCTTCACCCCAGCCACATGCATTGTGAGTGTATCAACAAACTAATTAACTAGTATCATAGCTTTCCAAAAATGACAAACAGCAACCGGGAAAGATGCCTCCGCTCTTCCTTTACTCTCTTATGATATCTTCTCTTCTGCCATTTTTTGTTGTTGTTGAAATTAGAAAGAATGTAATATTTGTCTAATTGTCTCTCCAGGGTACTTTTGCTTTCTCTCTCATCAAATACACTCCGCTGAAATACAACAATGAGTATGTGTATCCATGGTGGGGCTATGTCATTGGCTGGCTGCTCGCCCTCACCTCCATGGTCTGTATTCCCTTTTGGATGGTGTACAAGATCAGCAGCACACAGGGGACGCTCAGAGAGGTACGGCCATTTCTTTTTTTAGGGTCACCGTACTCAACAGTAGATGAAACATATTTATTTTCTAAACGACATAATAACCTTAAACCCTTCATCCTGTTTCAACTGCTTTGTCTTTTTTACAGCGCATCCGGCTGCTCATCACACCGTCTGACGACTTACCTAAAACCAAGAGGGAGCAGGAGAGATTACTGGCCATCTTTGCTCCGGAGGGAGATGCCACCATGAATAAAAATGGCTACTTTCCGGTCTCAGAGAGGGACTCCAACTTATGAGGCACCAGTGGGTGATGTTTATTGGAAAGACACATGGGTTTTTGGCTTTATCTCACAGATCACTGCAGGGAAAGTGTGTTGAGTTTGGCAGCGCCTGTACATTTATAGCATGGAAAAAATATAGTTTGTCACCTATTTAAAATGAGATTTTAGAAAGTATGAGGACATTTTCAGGGACAGAAATCCTTTTTCAAACCGCAATGTATTAATTCACAGATTATGTACATAAACTAAAAGCCTGCAGACATTTATTAGTCAACCCCTGTTTTCATACATTTTCACAATAAAAGCTAATGGCATTTTTATTTCCTTCATATTAATTAAGGTAATTCTAGAGACAGATCCACATCTTAAAACTCTTTAAATAAAATTATTGGGGATTAGTAGAATTTTTAATTTTTACAGATATAACATTAAGACAGATAAATCAGTAACAGCACCTGTGGATTCAACAACTCTTGAAGTCTCTTTATATATCTGACATCTCTACATGGTGACTAAGCTATATTTGTATCATATTATTGTATTATCATAACTGACTGTGGACATTTTCCTTTTGTATTTAGAGGAATTACAATAAAATGTATTATTTTCAATGGAAACATAAATAAAAGACTGTGTGAGTAAAAATGATAATACTGTAGAACTGCAAATAGTTGTAGAACTAACATGATATATATACAATGTAGTTTCATATTTTGTACTGTAATATAATGTCTGTACAAAGAAATATGTAAGTATGTTTTTAAATAAACATGCAACATTAAATGTTTTCTTGAACCATTTCCCCAATGTGTAATTGTAATGTCATTTTTAACTCATTGATCATAGCTTTGTATGTTCATAATCATTTTCTTTTTGTGCATATGTAATTTTCAACACATTTATTGTTGATTCTGATTAATGTTTTCATATTAACTTTGCAGTCTTAGACTTTAAAGTTTCTAAAAGCCTTAATTTTCTCTTTCAACTTGTCTTCAGAAGAATTATGTAAAGATACATTTCACCATTTCGCTAGTTTCACTCAATAATAGAGTGTATAATTTCTGACGAAGGAAATGAGTTTTATAAAAGATAAATGTGACAATGTTTGATGTCACATGACTCCCTGACTGGACAACGAGGAGGTTTAGTTAGGACACCCTTATTTTATTTTTATTTTTTCATTATAGGGTTGCAGCTACAATGATTGAGCAGTTTTGGACCATTTTTCTAGAATAATTTTGCCACTGGGTGTCACGCTTTTCCTGCACCGTCTGTGAGCTCATGATTGGCTGAAAAACAGTCGCGTCACTCGCTACGTGACTCGGGGGACGCCCCCACACGTTCCCACCATGCAACGGGTGATGTCTGAGGAAAGATGGCGGAAGGAGGAGCGGCTGATCTAGATACCCAAAGAGGAGAGGTCGCGGCACTGCTGAAAACACAGCTAAAAAAGGGGGACACTTGGTAAGACTTGAGCTGAAATCTTTTTCAAAGATGCTGCGTGGTTGTCGGTTGGCTCTGCCGCGGCTGTCAACGCCACGGAGGATAAGAAAGCCGAGGTGACGGGCCGTGTTGACAGTTAGCTCGGAGCTAGCTGGGCTGGAGCTAAGTGTCAGCTTCATGTGTGGCTATGAAGAACGGCCACATATCGTTTGCATTTTGTTTTCTGGTCATTATTTTCCACTTTTAACGTATCATCTGGCCTGTTTCATCTGCTGACATGATCTTGGGATGTTTTGTGTCATTTTTCCCACTAATCTAGCCAGCTAGCTAAGAGCTAACTGGCTAGCCTACCGAAGCTCAAAGTGGTGGAGTTTTTTTCTGTCAGTGGATTCATTCGTCGACTTTCGGCAGGGCGGAGTCGGAAAAAAAACACCTGTCAAAATCACAGAGCCAGCTGGCCAGGCAGCTCAACTGTGCTACTGTTACAACTGTCAATCTGTGCAATGTTTGCCTTTTCAGAGCCGCATCGAGGCTACTGACTGGAAAGGTAGCCTTCACCTGCCCAAAGTGTTGCTAGTATCACCATTCAGTGTGTTCGTTTACAACTTATTAAAGCTTGTTGTGTCCAGTCTGACATTACCAGAGCTGAAATATTATAGCTTGTCTTCTCCACAGGTACTTGGTGGACAGTCACTGGTTCAAACAGTGGAAGAAATATGTGGGATATGACAGTTGGGACAAATACCAGATGGGTGACCAGAATGTCTACCCAGGACCAGTTGATAACTCTGGTCTTCTCAGAGGTAAGACAAATTCAGAATCATCTTTATTGGCCAAATATGTTAATGCACATGAGGAACTTGCCACTGGTTTAGTGGCTCTTGGTGTACTTGCACAGAATAACAACAAAACAATCGCCAGAAATATACACAATGAATGACTATACAGGTGAACTGTAAACACAATACAAATAGTGCAAAGAAGTGAAGAGTGCAAGCAGTGCTGAGATAAATATTAAATGGAAAAGATAAAAGTTACTTTATATATACATACAGTCACATATGTATCACCATTATAAATAATTTGCAGAGGAGTATTTAGTCGTAGTAAAATCCACAGACCAGTACAGCTTCATCATTCTGGAAGAAGCAACAAAGAGTACAGAGGAAAAAGGGGACAAAGACAACATTGTTGACTGAGTCTATAGCATAGTCTTTTTTTTGGAGCGTTCACAGAAAGCTCTCCAGCATGCCTTTTTTTATTTTGTCTTTTATGTCACGTGAGGCGGTCAGCGCAGTGTAGTCACTAGTGTAAGTCACTTGTTATTTAACCTCCCTTGTTGTCCGCCTAAATGTGCTTACGGTATTCTGTCTTCATACGTGTTTCTCACCTCCTCCCTACCTCTAGATGGGGATGTGCTGGCCATCAAGGAGCACCTCATTGATGAGCTTGACTACATCCTGGTCCCAACGGAAGGCTGGAATAAGCTTGTCAGCTGGTATGGGCTGACGGAGGTTCAGGAGCCAATTGCACGCAAGGTAAGGGTTCAGTCATGAGCATAAGACTATGAATGCATGGATGGAGTGTGTACAGCTTATTGCATTGATAATTGAACCATTAAGAAAGAAGAGGTTGTTTCCTGAAATGGTTGTGGTTATTAGCTGTGTAGTGTAGCGTAGTTTGTGTTGGGTTGAAAAGGAGAAACGCAAACTAATAACGGTATTGGAAATTAGTGTATATTTGGTATTGATTTAATTTGATTGGTCAAATGGAAGTGCATGATAGTGTTACCACTACTGATTTATTAAAGCGTTTGCCTTACATAAAAATTATGCAACAACAATGACACTTTTGAGTAATTTTCATTCATTCACACCAGGACCTGCATTCTTTTTTTTTAGGTTAAATATTTAACCTAATATTTAAGTATTTTCTGACTTGCTATTGCAAAGCAAACCATGGAATATCCGTATGTGTGGTTACAGTTGATTACTCAGTGAAATTCTTTGTGATGATGGTTACAACTTTACAAGATCTACAGTATCAAATCCCAGCTTGAAATCTTGCTAGTCATGGCATCATGGCTGCTGGAAAGGTTTCCTCTTTCCCCTCCCTCTATCTCTATCTTGTTGCCTCTCTCGCTCTATCTCCCCCTCTTCCACTGACCCTCCCATTTTGCCATGTATGTCGCGGGATGTATCGGG
Organism: Pampus argenteus; assembly: GCA_036937835.1. Taxonomy (NCBI): domain Eukaryota; kingdom Metazoa; phylum Chordata; class Actinopteri; order Scombriformes; family Stromateidae; genus Pampus; species Pampus argenteus. The sequence goes on from CM072882.1 coordinate 10,068,854, forward strand.
TAGCGGCGGGGTTTCTATTTTCAGGCAACGCTCTGGATGACTGAAAAGCTACATGGAGCGATCTGCGAGACACAACATGCAGGAGGTTCATTATTAGTTTTCCTCTTTTTCAAAAAAAACCCTGTTTCTTCTGTGGGGTTGTCATCCTGAGGCGCGGGGGGAGCGCAAGCGTTAAAAAGGATTGTAGTCACAGCTTTGGCGCTATGGCCTCTTCCACTGTCACTTTTTGATTGCCAACACCAGTGGAGTGTTACTGCGTGTCCTTCTCTTCTGAAGTGGAGGAATGCCGACTGAGGTCACACTGAGAGAAGCAGAGTGAACACTTCTAAGAGGAGTGCGAGAGGCATAACTAGGATGGGTGGAGGGGGTTGGTGGTTGGGTTAAATGGGTTTTGGCTCGGCTCTGATTTGAGTAATTCTGTCAAGAGTTTGGCGATGAGTTGGGCTTTTTCTCCTAGCTTACAAACACATGGATGTTGTGCTCTGGGGTAGGATGGGCCCACCGGCGAACAGGGTTTTGGGGCAGGGAGGGGCACAGTGATGGTGGGGGAATCTGAGCCTTGTGTGCATGACTCTTTCAATTCTGTTGGGCGTTTGTGAAGTTGGAACTGTGTGTATATACGAGTGTGTGTTGGAGAGGCTCAGTGGTGAAATAAATAGGCTGGGACCCCTCAGCTGTTTCCACGAGGTGCTGCTAATTTAGGCACTTCACTCTGGCTCTGTTCCTATCAGGACACTAGACGAGTGGCAGCCAGCAAACCTTACTCTGCTATCCGTGAGACACAGAAGCTAGTACAACCTGAATTTGACCAGTTTAATTTAATTGTTTATAAGGCTTTTTTTTTTCCAAAGATAGATTATGATTATGATGTAAGTGTTATATTTTAGTAGCTGGCACAGTTATTAGTTTCCAGCCAAAGAATAAGCAGCTGATGGCTGGTGTTAATTCTTTGTTGGGTTGTTTTTTGTTGCAAACTGTAAATGCTGAAGAGTCGTATTTTCGTATTATGAAAAACACAAGGCTGTATTTTCATCTGCTATAATAAAGGCTGACAGGAAGGATTTCTTTGATTTGGTCAAAGAATCAGGTCCTGTTCGTTTGGTCTAACATGTACATGTTGATATAAAATGTTTTCAACTTCAACATCTTTACCTGACGCAGATAATGATATCAAACACATTTAATATAATAAAAAGGTTGAAAATATTTTAAAAAATCCTGAGGGTCATTCATGCCTGTGTCTCTCTCACTAGAGCAGCTGTTGCACAATTAGTTTCATCTGTTTATACATTTTCTGCTAGTGGATATAGTATTTCATGATGACACCTGCATTTATGCAATATATGTATATTTAAATAATATTGGATGCCCCTGTGATGTTTTTATTCCCCAGGTGGTGGAACAAGGTATGTTTGTGAAGCACTGCAAGGTGGAGGTGTACCTGACGGAGCTGAAGCTCTGTGAAGACAGCAACATGGACAATGTGATCACCAGACACTTCAGTAAAGCTGACACAATAGGTAAGAGTGAGTCATGTCAAGCAATAGATGAAAAGGTCACATTATTATTAAGTAATTACATACTGTTTGCAGACATGTTCACCACTTTAATGATATTGATAGGTCTTACATGCCTTTACCTTATTATTTCTTAGTCATCACCACTAATAAGCTCCTAAATAGTAGTAAACCAATCCATCAATCCATTTTATTTGGTTGCCTGTCAGTGGTGTCATATCCCACTTTTTTCACTCTGTGCCTACAGACCTGATAGAGAAAGAGATGAGGAAGCTGTTCAGCATCCCTGATGAGAAGGAGACCAGGCTTTGGAACCGGTACATGAGCAACACATTTGAGCCTCTCAACAAACCTGACAACACCATCCAAGATGCCGGCCTCTACCAAGGACAGGTAGGGACGTTTTTTTCCAATTTTATGAGAACAGTTACCAAACCCTTTTTTAGTTTATTTTTCACAGAGATGTTAAAGCCCCTGTGAGCCCCCCCACCCCCAACATGTTTCAAGGACCCTTATCAGATAGGTTCCCCATATTTGTGTCCTCTGTCAGTCAGGCTTTTAGTCACTGTAGGGTAGCAATAAAATATGTATTTTTCTGCTTTGTTTGAATAACCAACAGGTTATCATATACCTGCAGGGGGCAGTCTAACTAATCTCAATATTCTATGTTCTAGCAAACTACCAAACTGCTATGAAAATATATCTACTTGTTTTATTTTTAGTGCTCATTTCTTCATGATGCCTCATTAAATTATTCAAACACTGAAGGTAACATTACATAGATTATTTAAATGACTTGATACGCGTTTACAGGACAACATCTGTTTCGACCCATTCCGCCTCCTCTGTTAAGCCGCTTAAAACGTGCACGTATGTCAGGGCATCCACCTGGCGGTTGACTAGAGAGCAGAATACAAGCCCAGATTAATTTAGACATCTGGACATAGTGTGCCAGCTGACTTAGGGCTGTTCCAGAGTACAAATCCTCACAGCAGTGAATAAGATTTACCCGTCTTCCCCCGCATTAGAAACCACTATAGTATTTTACTGGCAATCGCAACAGGTTTTTTTGTCCTCCCAGCAGCTTTTGAAAAATTGATTGTGGGTCATCTACAGTTTGTGTGGAGGCAAAACACATCTATTCCCAAAAAGAGTCCCGTCATAATAATTCTTTTGCTTTTTTTTATTTTATTTTTTAAAGCTTGGAGTGTAATATGATATTCTGGTGACATCTTAATTGCATTCATAAAAATATGTCTCTCAACATTCATCCATCCCTGCATTTAAAAATTGAAAAATAAGTTTATTTGTTCAGAATGCAGATGAGCAAATATTTACAATGTTTGCTCTCTTTAAACCAGTTATGGAGCCTCATTTTTGTTTGTGTTGTCTCCCTCAGGTTCTTGTAATTGAGCAGAAGAATGAGGATGGCACATGGCCCCGAGGCTCCACGGCACCCAAGTGAGTGAACGACACACACATGTCCTGGCTTGTATTTCTTTGTCGACTGAAGGAAGAAGTTAGTCGTGTTTTACCACAGAAGTAGAGCACAGTTTCCAAGCTGTTTCCAGCCACTACCAATAAATTATATACAGACAGTGTATTATTGAGTTTTACTGTAATGATGTATGACAACACCAGATTTCCTCATCTGGGAAGCTGCCTGAAATGCTTTTCCATTACTTCCTCTTTGGAAACTGCAAACTGTATAACTCTTTATAGTTTTTCTGCTATGTCACCACAGCGCCTCATCTTCAATATTCTCTTTATGACTTTGCCTCAGTCTGCCTCTTTTGCTTGACCTTTTGTTGCCGACATATCTCTCACTGTATTATTTGTTTTTCATCTCAGTTTTATTTAATTGACACTCGGACACCTTTCTGGAACAGCTCCTTATTTCCTCTCCTCTAACTCATGATCTATTCTTTTATCTTTTGAAGGTCATCTGGTGCTTCCAATCTCTCTGCTTTGCCAAAGATCTCGCCTTCATCTCTCACAAACAATCATAACAGCAGCTTCAACAGCAGGAAGTAAGGCTTAGTAGTGGATTGAATAGCTGAGGGGTGGGTTTGGGTGCCAGCAGCCAGAGATGGAGCCTGGAATAGCTGTAGCTCAACACACAGGTGTTCACCTTAACCTGGCTGGAATTTCAGATTGAGTGGGTGCTGCCAGTGGCACCATAACTTTATATAGTTATATCTGAAGAAAGTCTGCAGTGACTTCAGTTGGAGAGAGTCTTAACTTTTTCTCAACTCTGTTCTGCTCAATTTAAACTCATTCCTCATTCATTCTCATTGATGCAGTTTACATAATTCCAAACCTTGTTTTGCACAGGTCTATCTCTGGCTGGGGGTTTGGGGCTTAACACTATCTCCTGATGCTGCAGTTTCAGCTGTAAGAGCTGATAAGAGGGAGGGGGATGGGGCTTACGTGGGATTGATCTCTTTGGAATTTTCTTCAGCGACAGCAGTGCTCTCTATTAATGGCCCGCTGGTGCCTCTGGGTGTCTTAGTCAGCATTTTAATCATGTCCATTAATAGTTTACATCTGATTATACATATATCTCGCACGATTCTGAGCTTTGGTAAGGGGCTGTATGATTATTAGCTCTAAAATAAAGCACATTGTTGTTGACAATGACAATCGCAGCGTATGATTAATCATGCAGCCCTATTGTTAGTCTATGTTTTTAGTGTCCTTTTTAATCATCATCTTGCATCTACTGATGCAAGTGAAACATTTCAAATATCAGACCAGCCAAGTTTTCCTGCCTTGCATTCTTAACCAGAGCCATGTTTCTTTCTGAAGATCTTGCTGTAGCCTAAATAAGGTTTTGTTGCTAAACACTGAGACCTAGAGGCTCTGTCAGCCCTGCGCTAGAGAGCACTGCTCGACTGTGGGCGGGGCTGACACCCCTGCTGCCCAGTAGACTTTACTGTCCCCTCCTTCCACCTTATGTATGTGATTTACTGCATGCTGAAGTGTGTGTGTGTGTGTGTGTGTGTGTGTGTCTTGGATATATAGACACTCTGCATAGAATTTCTTAATGATGTTGGAATGGAGAAAAAATATCCCCAAGCTTGGCCACCAGAAAAATCAATATTGATAATTGAGCCTGTCATTCCTATGCTCACTAGCTGATAGAAAATCTTACTGGTTATTTTTCGGTGTACTTTTGTGTATGAGTTGGTTCGAGCATTTGGTTCCACGCTGTCATTTCACAGCTCTGTCTTATATAGTTTGATAGCGATGGCATATTTTTCTGTACAGTGTCGGTGGGTGACTTGGGGAAACTGGATCTCCACTCCCAGCAGCTTCTCTGTCCCTGATTCACTGTAGTGCCGGCGCCATTGCTTCCTCTGAATTATGCATGGGTTTTTTTTTTTTTCTCCATATGAGGTGTTGCCGCATTACGTAACACTTGTCTTTTGGTTGTGGTTTTGGCCTGGTTGGTTTAGCCTCAGTAGCTATACTCTGTAGCAGCAGTGAGTGTCACTGTCTTACGAGGCGGTCCCCGGAGTCCGCCAGGCAGTTTCTCTTTCGCTTTACCTCTCCTCTGAGCTCATTGTAATGCACACGTTCTGCAGTCTAGGTGACCTTCAGAATTCATTTCATCTGCTCCTGCTCCTCTCATCCCCTGCCTTCACACACAGCGGCCAGTATCATAAAAACTGTGCTTTCTTCGGGTTGTAGTTGATTAATTTAGACCCTCCCCTTTTTAAAGGCTCTCATACAGACAGGTATAGCATATTAAAGAGGATCAAAGTGTGTGTGTGTCTCAGAGACAGAGAGAGTGCCATGAGAGCGAGGATTTGTGTGTTAGTGTGTCGAGAAGAGGAAGGAAACAATACAATGCGTTACACATGTGTGAGAAAAGACGATAAATGGCGTGTCGGCATGATTGTGTGTGTGTGTGTGTGTGTGTGTGTGTGTGTGTGTGTGTGTGTTAGAGAAAGTCAGGCCTGTGAATACTGCAGCCTCAGCTGGATGCAGTGGATCAGCTGCTCCCTCCATCCCCATCTCATTTCTCTTCTGTCAGCCCCCCCCTCCATCCCCTTGTACTGTCCGCCCCTCCCCCCCATTCTCTCTGCCTCTCCTTCTCCTCTCTCTCTCTATCTGTGCACCTCTAGCTTCGGTAGCAGTAGTCTTGAGCATCCTTGCTGATGCTGATGCTGCTATAAATATCTGCCGGTAGCCGTAGAGCAGCAGAGAGCAGCTTGCAGGCCAGAGGGAGGAGCAGACGACTAGAGGACAGGACAGGACAGGACAGGGGGAAAGGATCTGAGAAAGAGAGGACAACAACATGACAGGCGGTCGAGCCCGAAAAAGAAGGGAGGAGAAGAGAAGAGGGGAGCTGCTTAGTTAGCTCTGAATAGTGGAGTGGAGCAGAGAAAGAGTGGTTTTTTTCCCTGTGTGTTTGCATCCTGTGGTTTGGTTGGCCTGTGCTGGACTTGGGAGTCAAACTTGGGCCTAAAGTTGTTCTGGACAGTATTGAATCTACTACTGGAGCTCCACTGGGTAGAGCTGGGTTAAACATCAGGACTCAGCACTGAACTGTAGAACTGGACTTTTCTTCCCGGCCTCTAAAAGCCAGGGTTTTCCGAACCCGAGCTGAACCTCATCCGGGCTGCTGGTCATTTAGTTTCGCGTGGACATGCGGGCCGGCATGGGCCGGGGCGGGGCTGAGATGTCATGCTCCTGTGTTGCTGGTGGTGCCTGAGGCCTGAGGCGGTGGAGCTGGACAGCAGGAGGGTGGACCACCGTGTGCTGAACTGCGAGACCACTGCCTCCACCGCCATCACAGCTGTTTCCCTTGACCAGTGGGAGCCAGAAAAGACCAACACTTCCTTGCAGCCCTCTCAGAGGTCTGCTGATTGCTGTAGTTGGAGAAGGCCAGCTTTATGTTCTCTTTGATTGTCTGAGAAGCCTGAGACAGTCTTTGTGGGTGGGGGGGAAGTATAAAAGGAAGTAGTAAACGATATGTTTGTCTGGTGGTTTTTAATTTTTATCCTGATAAAGACCATAATGGTAAATAGACTATCATGTTGATGCAGTATATACCTGGTTAACTGGTTAACAAAAGGGTGTTCATGAGCTTTTCTTTGCTTGTGGCAGTTTGACAAACCCTGTATAACCTGCGTGTTTGTGTGTTTATTGCACAGTGTGAAGAATTCAAGCTATAGTCTGCCATCCTACCACCAGTACAGCAACAGCTATGACTACTCAGACCAGAGCAGGCCGAGTGAGCGCTCAGGCCTCTGTGGACTCTCCAACCTGGGCAACACCTGCTTCATGAACTCTGCTGTGCAGGTAACAGCATGCCCACAGGGATCTCTACCCACTCTATGAAAGTAGGGGAAGTTACTGTCTTTGCTTGCACATATTATGGCAGGTATTTGGTAAATGACTGCGATGGCTCGGAAGTCTAAAATGAAGACCACGTGAGAAGCTTGAATCCACTCTTTGCTTATCGTCATCTTCTCCTGTTATTGCACCCTCTCAGTGTTTAAGCAATATCCCTCCACTGACGGAGTACTTCCTCAAAGACAAGTACACAGACGAGCTGAACGAGGACAACCCGCTGGGCATGAAGGGGGAGATTGCCAGAGTCTACGCTGAGCTTATCAAGCAGCTGTGGTCGGGAAAATTCAGCTATGTCACCCCAAGGCCTTTCAAGGTGACTACCTGCAATAAAACTGGAATTCTTTAAGCAAATCTGTATGTTGAATTCACAAACAAAACAGTGTACTGTTGATACATCTGTGGAAAATCTGTAAAAGCAATATCATCGTTATCTTTCAAATCTGTGTTCGGGCAGATTGATCAGAACTGACCAATCTATGTGACTGTGTAGTGAATGAAGGAATCACCGATTTGAATCTAAATCAAAATTGGGTAAATCTCTGCATTTCTGGGACTTAAAGGAGGTGGAGAACTATGTGAAACAGGAAGCACCTAGACGCATTTAATCTGACAGATATCTAATGTTTGGGATAAAATATCTTGTGCTCCTGCATGAACTGTTTTAATCTGTGTGTTTGCTTGTGGTTTTTTTTAAATTTTAAATTTTTTTTTCATTCTGCAGACCCAGGTGGGCCGCTTTGCCCCCCAGTTCTCGGGCTACCAGCAGCAGGACTCTCACGAGCTGCTGGCCTTTCTCCTGGACGGCCTTCATGAGGACTTGAACCGCATCAGGAAGAAGCCCTACATACAGCTTAAGGATGCTAACGGCAGACCTGATAAGGTGAGTTTTGGAAATACTGAAAATGTTAAAATCATATCCAGATCCTGAAGTTTTTGTATCTGGCTGAATATATTAAGACGGGCGAGAGATGAGTGTTGCTCGATCTTATAAAATATGACTTTTTTCATTTTTATATAGGTTATTATTATTATTATTGTTGTTCAGCTAAAGAGCAGTATTGTATTTTCTGTTTTGCCTTTTTATTAAGTCAATTATTCAAGCTTTTGTTCCTCATTTTTCTCTCATTTCCTGTTGCTGTTTCATGTTTTCAGATTTGTACACTCTGTAACGACTGCTTTATGTCTTGTGGCTTCTAACAGGTGGTGGCAGAGGAAGCATGGGAGAACCACATCAAGAGGAATGACTCCATAATTGTGGACATCTTCCACGGCCTTTTCAAGTCCACCCTGGTGTGTCCTGTGTGCTCCAAGGTCTCTGTGACCTTCGATCCTTTTTGCTACTTGACCCTGCCGCTACCCATGAAGAAGGAGCGGACACTGGAGGTTTATCTGGTCAGACTGGCCCCTCTGGCCAAACCCATGCAGGTAATATACACAGCAATGCCTGGGAAAGCACTGGAACACACTGAAGTCATGATTGAATCTTAAGACAGGAGTTAATGGTGAGTTAATGGTGTTTCTTTTTTAGTACAAGCTGACCGTGCCGAAGGTGGGCTACATTTCCGACCTGTGTACCTCCCTCTCTACCCTGTCTGGGGTGCCTGCTGACAAGGTAAATACATTACAGTCAGCTCTTCTTTGGGTGCTAACTCTCTTGCTCTCATTATAATGTCCCAGTTTGGGATTAATAAAGTATATCTATCTATCTAACCGTCACACTATAATGCTGACATCTCCTCAGACAGCACAGACCAAAATAGTCTGTTCCCTTTTCACTGCCCACTCAGATCCAGCAGCTAGTGAGAAAAAAATATAGTATCTGTTGTCTTTTGAACAAGGAAAGTACAAACAACTAAATAACTAAACTAAAAAAAGTGCAAAAGAAGAGAGAAAAAATAAATTTGGACAGTGGATCACACTTCTTTGTGAACTTGCTTTCTATTCTATACCAATAATTTATTTTAGAAAGCTTTTCTTTAGGCTTTGGGCAACATTATGTTAATTTGTTTAATCAGCATCAATTACAAAGAGGTTTTTTCTATCTAATTTCGTCTTGACTGACTGTGTTTACCCTTCCTCTTCCCCTCCAGATGATTGTAACCGACATCTACAACCACCGCTTCCACCGGATCTTCGCCACCAATGAGAATCTCAGCAGCATCATGGAGAGAGATGATATCTATGTGTGGGTGTCAATCTTGGCTGACATACTGTGTTTCTGTGCTCTGATTACAACCTCAGTGTTATCTCAATTTGGACTGCAACCATGTGACTGACCATTAAGTGGCTTAATAACAGCTACACTGCTGATTGGTTTGAAGATTTATGTGATTGTTTTTAAGTCTTTTAAGTATTTGTGACATCCATGATTGAGTTTATCCAGTGAGGTTACAATCCGCCACATTTCTCTCTGTAGGTTTGAGGTAGCGGTGAACAGGGTGGAGGACACAGAACACGTCGTGATCCCAGTGCACCTGAGGGAGAAGTACAAGCAGTCGGGCTACAACCACACCAGCACGCCGCTGTTCGGACAGCCCTTCCTCATCGCTGTCCCCAGAACCATCAGTGAAGACAAACTCTACAACATGCTGCTCTTGCGCCTCTGGTAATCATACATTCATCAACACTACAAGCCACTTTGGCCAATTATTTAGTGGCATTCAGAGAAACCTATTTAATAGAATTGGATTTGACTTGTTCAAAAAAAACAATCATCATTTTTTATTCCAACAGAAGGAAAAAATGGCTTGTTTAATGTTCCATGATAAAAACAAAACTTCTATTAGAATGAATGAAGAGAGAAGTTTTTTGAGTGTACCTGCTGGTGAGCCAAATGTAACTGATGTATTATTACAATGATAAATGTAACACGTTTGCTGTAAATGAGAATGCTTATGTTTGCAATGTTTGCAGCCGGTTTGTGCGATCTTCTGTAGATGAGGATGAGGAGGATTGTGAAGAGACGCAGTCGTCCAAACAGCACACCGTCAACGGTAACGCCACTAATGGACTGCTGGAGGAGGGGTCACCAAGTGAGTGTTCAAACACTTGTGCCACTTGTTATTTCACATCACCATTTATTTTGAAGAATCAGAGTTGCTTTAAAAATGTACTCTCAATTATTTCAGGTGAGATGGAGACGGATGAGCAGGACGACGAGTCCAGTCAGGATCAGGAGCTGCCCTCTGAGAACGACAACAGCCAATCAGAGGACTCTGTGGGCGGGGACAATGAACTGGAGAACGGCGTGGTTGGTCCACAGAACTCCACCAAAGTCCAGCAGACGACCGGGCACAACAGACAGAGACTTTTTACATTCCAGTTCAATAACATGGGCAAAACGGACATCTCCCTCATCAAGGAGGACATCAGGCAGATCCGCTTTGACGAGGGACACCTTCGACTCAGTGGTAGGAGCTGGAGCGAGGGAGAAAATTCAAGCAAAATATCTTCTGCAAGGATTTTAATTGTTCCGCATGCATTTATTTGTTTTTATTCTTTGTTATTTATTTGAAGTAGTGTCTAATGTTGCATGGATAAATAAACATCATTTTCAGTGCCTGAATAAATGATCCTGCAGATATATGGATGTAGAAATGTATGAATATTAACATTAAGAGAAGGTAAAACAACAGATTGCTCATCTGATTTGGTTTTCTACATTCTGTCCACATCTTCCAGACCGCTCTTATCTCTCTTTGGACTGGGAACCGGAGATCAAGAAGAAGTACTTTGACGAGACTGTTGTCGAGGTAAAGCCAACAACAGAAACTGAATATGTTCTCTGATACAGATATCACTGCAGCTGGTCCATCTTTTAGCATGCAAACCGACCATGTTCCAAAATATAGCAGTTTGCCGGGGAGCAGGAAGTCTCTGTGACAAGCTGGACTGTCTTGTCACAGGTTTGTTTTCTGAAGCACCCACTGCATCCTGAAGAAAAGCATTAAATGTCCACCTGGCTCAGTACAAGATGTAATGATTTGTTTAAAAGCTAATACTGCTAATAATAATAATAATACTCTGCTCAGTAGAAAAAGTTTGCTTTCACACAAACCTTAAATATAGTTTCAGTTAGGAGTGAGATTATAGATAAAACACTGTAGCCTTGTATATACTTACATATATAACTTGTGGAAATATTATTAGTGCACAATTACTCCTGTAAAGCTGTTCCAGAGTAAAGTATGATCTGTTTTGTTTAAATTTGGGACAGGGACGTAATCCATGTCCAGTGAGACACAGCAGTGCTATGAGAAGTATTTGGTTAGTCAAACAGCTGTCTGTGTCTGTGTGTGTGTGTGTCTGTGTGTGAGAGCAGGACGTTGATAAGCACGAGAGCATGGAGTACAAGCCTCAGAAGAAGGCGTTCTTCAAGCTGAACGACTGCATCGAACTGTTCACCACAAAGGAAAAGCTGGGAGCGGAGGACCCATGGTGAGAAACAGCACATAGTCCAAACAAACAAAGTAACAAGCAGGTGGTAGCGTGTTTACATTTCCTAACGTAGATACGTGTGTCTGCAGGTACTGTCCGAACTGTAAGCAGCACCAACAGGCCACTAAGAAGCTGGATCTGTGGTCTCTGCCACCGGTGCTGGTGGTCCACCTGAAACGATTTTCCTACAGCCGCTACATGAGGGATAAACTGGACTCGCTTGTTGACTTCCCACTCAGGTACACACACACACACACACACACACACACTGTGGTACCTTTTGATTCCTTGAAGCACCCTAAATTGCTGTTTTGCTGTTAATTACTGTTTTTCTTTCTTACTTTTTTTATGACAGAGATTTGGACATGTCCGAGTTCCTCATCAACCCCAACGCTGGCCCGTGCCGCTACGACCTCATTGCTGTTTCCAATCACTACGGCGGGATGGGTGGAGGCCACTGTAAGACTCACAACGCATGTCATGGAGCTATTTAAAAGCCTCCTCTCTCATTGGTTTACTGCTCGACTCAGGTGTCACATTAGCGTAATATCGTCATTAAACCCCGAAACTAGACATGACTGAAACCTCTGTTTACTAGATGAGTTGTGTCTGCCTTCATCCTGTAATAGTGCTGCTAATGTGATTTGCTGAGTAGCAGGTGTTCTTCCCCCTGCTTCCCTTTTTATTATAGCTGCTGTGTGTTCCTGTATGCACCAACACTTTGCAGCAGCAACGGGAAATGCACAGACTTGTGTTTGTAGATCCTAGACAACCATCTGCTAGTTGTCATGCAGTGTTAAGAATATGCTTTAACTCTGACTACTCATACACAGCTTATATGGGCAGATTTATGCCCTAGTCATTTTGACATCAAAACTGTTGAAGTTTTGTTCGACTTCAAATTCAACTTCTTTGTATTTTTTCAAACACAAAAAAAAGTATATATAAGTATGCCTATTAAGAGGAACATGTAATACTATAGTGATGTCTCCTAATCTCATCCTGCCCAGACACTGCTTACACGAAGAACAAAGATGATGGAAAGTGGTACAACTTTGATGACAGCAGCGTGTCGCCTGCCAACGAAGATCAGATAGTGGTGAGTATTAGTCAGGCACCAGTTTTACTGTATATTCATCAGAGGTAGGTGTTGATAAAGTACTGGAGACTATTTACTGGGTTTACGGGTATTTGGTTGCGGTTACTGCTTTTAGACCATAATTGGCACATAGAAAGTGATTCAAGCCAGAGATTCAACCACTGTCTCATTAAGATGATTTGACAGTGGAGGCGTACTGAGAAAAGTTTGTAAAGGCAAAAGACACTAACAGTATTTAGAGGATTGTTGGCAGCACTAAAACAAAGAAATCACCTTCATTACCCTCACAGGTCACAGATGTTTCTTTCTATTGTTCTGCCCCCATATGATGTTTAAAAAAGTTCAAGATTCATAAAGGGCTGTGTAAAATATTAAATATAAATGTCACCATTTGATGTATTGTATCAGCGTTAGCTTGAAGCTAAAGCTAATATCTGCTGGAATTAGTGCACTGTGACTCATTATCATGGTCACGTGTGTGTGTAGAGCTGCAAGTGATCTGTAAGTCTGTAATTTTGTTCATGTGTGTCTCTCGACAGTCCAAAGCAGGGTACGTGCTGTTCTACCAGCGTCAGGACACCGTGAAAGGCACAGGCTACTTCGCACTCGACCGCGAGGAAGATGAAGAAGAGGAGGAGGAGGAAGAAGAGGGAGAGGAGGAGGAGAATGAAGGCGAGGACAAGCAGGAAAGAAAGGGCGCCTCGTCCTCTCTAGGGGCCTCGTCCGCAGCTGCCGCCTGCGCCTCCGCCTGCGCCTCTCATAGTGATGAGGAGGACCTGAACGACAACCGGCGCACGAAGAACGACAATGAGCAAGAAGAGGAGGAGGAAGAAGAACAAGAAGAAGAGGACGAGGAGGAGCAGGTGTCCAATCGAGACGTCACCATGAAAACCAACTGAAGCAAATGAAATAAATGGAGAGAAACAGAGAGAGAGAGAGAGAGAGAGAGATAGAGAGACTGGGATCTTTCCATCCAAAGCCATATGGACACACAGCATGGCAGCGGGCGCCACCAGTCCCACCCAGCGGCTCGGACTCAGCCGCTTGACAAGCAGTCACCATGGGGATGAAGGCTGTTTGGTCAGGGAGCTGCCGGGGTACGAAACGCTAAGAAATCAGGACCCTCTGTGGTTGGATCACTGTGTGTGTGTGTGTGTGCACGTGTCTGGGTGCGTGCGTGTGTGTGTGCGTGTATATGTGCGTTGCCACGTCCATCCGTTTCAGTTTTTGTTTTCTAAAAGGTTTCGCTCAAGAGTCACTGAACGTCACCGCAGAGCGATTCTGAAGCTTCACGCTACTTCTGTGCGGCGCTTTTTGTTGTTGTTGTCGTTGTTGTTTTATAGAGCGATGCATCATTTTTAGTATCATTTAGACCTTGTATATATTTTAAACACTGAATATATGCGCTGAAACATTTTGAACTTGCACAATCACCAACCATCCTATTATTATTAATATTATTAGTTATTATTGCCAGACACACTGCAACTGTTCAACAGTGACTCAGAGGGTTTTCACATGTATAAAAGGAAGCCGCCTTTAGTAAGCCTCGAGAAGAAATTATGCCCGTAGCTGTTGTGGTTTTATAAAATGTCAAAACAGCCAAACTGTCCGAGGTTTATGCTGCTGCTGCTGCTGTTATCTTGCATTATTAGACAGACTATCAATGTATCAGCATGAACCTTAATATTTTAAGGTCCTGCTTTTGCTGTCTCTCTCTGGCCTCCTCTAGTGCTAATTTCTTACCTTAAAAACCTACCTTACCTAAAATAAAGCAGGATTGAGATGTAATCCAGCTAAATTAAGACAGATTCTGTAAACGCATATCTTTTTTTATATCTGCAAAAAAAAAAAAAAAAGAGGGTTAGGAGTGTGTTTGATGTTTCAGAAAGACCTTGTGTCCACATCGAGAAATACGCTGTTTTAACTCAACATAGCGCGCAGGGATTGAAAGTTAGCTGGCAGATTCATGAGATCCAACATCACAAAGCTTTCCCTTCAGCTCTTTTAACGTTTTTCTGGAGGCACTGCGAGATTAGGAACATGGGTGACTTTGCTGATGTCAGGTAGCACTGTCTCTTGTTTGGATCACCTCGGCCTTAACTCTTAATCTCAGACCGGTCGTCTTTTCTCTGCACATCACAATCGCACACCCGTCTCGTCTCGCAATAAACCCTCCATACACAAACACTCGAATGTCCGCATTATTTGTAATACACTGCTTTGTATATCACGGCCACATTATGTCAATTTTTTGTTTTTTTTCTTTTTAATCCACACAAGGGCCAGAATGTATGCTGAATGAAATGAACACTGACCAGATGTATGTGGTTTTGTCTTATTTTGATTTTTTTTTTTCTTTTCATAGCTTAATTTTTTTGGTTTGGTTGAATGTGATGATAATGGGTTCTTCGCCTTTGATATTAGCTGTGTGAATTCAGGGGGTAATGCTGAATGCATCCCTTTCTGGAGGGGGAAAAATGCTTCTTTGTGGTCCTGAGCTTTGACGATGGGGAGGGAGAGAAAAAAAACTGAGTTCTTTTGGGGTGAGTCCGCCTAAAAAGCCTTTCAGCTTTTGGGATCATGATACAGTGAAAATATTTCGTGGCAGATGGTTGCAGGATATTCCTCCATCAAGTGCAACTCATGATAAAAACTCTATTCTCCATGGTGGAGCGTGGCTCTTAGGTTTTCTTTTTCTACCTGTTCTTTCCATTGTAAACAGCATTAGCGTACCTGTTGTTGCCTCAGACGTTAGACGTGTAACATGCCTTGACGAGCATCTCAGTGGGCTTTACTTCCTCAGCGCTGCCTTGCTTTTTGGGCGACTCACCCCCTCATCCTGACTGAGTGAGATGTGATTGCTACTATAGGCTTATACAATATTGTACATAAGAGTTCACTCTGTGAGTGCACATTTGATAAAGTTTATTTATTTATATGTAAGCATTTAATAATAAACAGACAATATATTTAAAATCTCGGCAAGACCCGAAATGTCGGGGCTGGGGGGGTTGTGGTTTGAGTCCACACATACACACTAGTTTGCGAAGTCTTGCCTGTGCTCTTGTCAGGGAGGGAATATTTTTAAAATAAAAAAGGATGCGTCTGTTGTTCTGGGACTTTTTTTTGTAAAAATAATCCAGACATCCTTGCATGACAACATAAACGGGGGTTTCCAGGTTTGGCTGCACTTGAGTTCACTTGGGTTTACATTTGAAATGTGCATGTGTATTTATACACAATCTTCAATAAAGTTGTGTAAAGCTTTCTGCGGGTCCTGCTCTGCTTTTCTCCAGTGCAGTGTGTATGTGAGCGTGTGTTTTAATAGATGGTATGGTTGTTAGTCATCTTCTATAGGATCCCCCCCTAATCAGTATCAAAGATCACCAAATTATTTGTATTGACTCTGGGCTGCATAATCAATATATTTAATACAGATAAACCTCCATGTTCTGTTCATCATCACATGTACTGATCATGGTCTTCTTTCAGTAGGGTTCCCCTCTGAATCGTTGTGGAATAAGAGTTTTGCCCTCCATTTTATCTCTGTGTGAGCAGCAGCAGCTGCTGCAGGCTGATCAGTGAGGAGGAACACGGTGTTCTCTCCGGGTTCTGACGGGGTTCTCTTCCCGCACGCAGCTGGGAGGTTCCCCCGGCAGCGGCTCCATCCCGCCGGCCAATAGCAGGCAAGAGAGGAGGGCGCATCACTCGCTCACAGGAAACAGGAGCCAACTCACCGACCAGTCAGTGGAAGCCAATGTCAAAACTAATGATTCCTGAATTAACATTTTTAATCGCCAATAAGCTTAATGATCAATACATAATTGATGTGGCTTTTCTCTGGTTTGTATTCTGTCTTCTCAGTGATGTGTGACGTTGTGCGTTTTATAGACATTTATAAAGACTATAGCAAGTTCATATACTACTAGAAATGTATTTGTGGTACAGTACAGTGCTAGTTATATGTTGTAAATGGCTCCAAACTAAATCCATGCTGGTGTATGTCTAATGATTCTGTTTAAAAATGTCAGCTGATGTATCTGCTTCTCATTTAACCTTGAATGAGCTGCTTGGTTTCTGTCCTCTGTTGAATGCAGCCAGCTGATGGCGCACTCTGACCGGTTCTCTAATTCTGCTGGTGTTGCCCGGTCATAAAAAAAAACAAAAAAAAACCCGTCAGAGTGAGAGCTCTGTGTTTCTTCTCATCTCTGCTCGTGCCTACACCCGTCCTGACGTTCCCCGCGAATTTTATCCACGCTGCTCCGACTAATCCACTCATTTTCCACACCTACCTGACATGCAGTATTTGCAAGAGAAAAAAGGGTGCAAAGAAACCAAACGCTCATGTATGTATATATATTTTTTTTTTCTCTCGTGGATGTGGATTTCCATACATGATGTTTGTGTCTTAGATGGAGCGGATTGGATGACGGGACAACTTTCCTTCACGACGCAGAGACTGAAACAGACAATAGATTACAAAACAGTCTGCTGCAGTTCAGCTGGTGCAAGGTGAAGAAATGTTTGAGGAGCCGGTGTGGAATTATTACACCTCAGATCCAACAAAAACCCTGGTAATATTTATATTGAATGAAGCTGTGACTTTATTGTGACTTTTTTTTTTTAATATGTGGCTCTAAAATCGTTTTTTTTAGGCTAGTTGAAACTTGTAAGTAATGTGTGTTTAAGGTGATTTTATTTTATTTTATATATTTTTTTTTTACAGCTGATTGTTTCAATGTCTGGAGACAACGGTGTTTCTCGTTTAGACTATACATAGTTGTAATAGTTCGACTTATTGTTATTATTATTAATAATATTCATGTAAATATACTTTGATCCCGTTTTTAAAATTAAAATTAATACCACAATCCGGTTTTTTGTGCCTTGACAATGCCGTGAATGTCGCCTCTGCTACTCAGAGGAGTCTCTCTCTCTCTCCGTCCTTACCTGCCTCACTGTATGCCATTTTCACCGAGGTCATCTGAGGAGAGCAATGTGAGTAAAGCACAGGAGGTGTTCTCCCCCCTCCTCCTCCTCCTCCTCCACCTCCACCTCCTTCAAGTCTTTGGGTGGGGTTTTTGTCTTGCTTTATTGCGGCGGCCACGTTTTTACGCGCACGCCATTTTTCGTGCGCTTTTACGCACAGCGACATCAAAACTGAAAAGAGATTCACTGAAGAGACTGGAGTGAAGAGATGACGGGAAAAGGGACATGAGGAGGCAAACAACAACACCACCCGGAGCCGGTGCTGGTTGAGGTAGTAGTTTGTGCTGTTGGTCGGGTTGTCATATTACCCCCTGTGGAGATGACTGCGCAATCTACTGCCTTGCCGGCGCTGGTGATTTACGACAGATGAATCAAACCGCATCAACAGCGTTTCTAATCATAAGAAACGTCAAATGCATTCACAGTTTATCAATTATCCATCAAAACGGTTGTGCGTAAATTAACCAACTGAACTGTGACGCACGCTTGTTTTTTTATTACTTTTTTTTTTTTTAATAAAAAAATTAATGAATCTGAAATGACTTGCATCATGAATGTTTGTCTTTTCTTGTTTAAAATCTTATCTGAATATTCTTATCTGTGTCCTTCTGTGTTAGTCTGAGTTTATTCATGCTTCCAGAAGCATGAATAAACTTACTCACACTTCTTTTGAAATGCAGAGAGTGTCTTTCATATGTAAATGTGGTTCATGGTGCTGGAAGTAACCACTGGACCTGTATAACATAATTGGTGGAACTTGACAGCTTGACAGGGACGATGCCATAATTATTAAGAGCTTAGGGGAATTCATGAAAGGTGGAGTTTTATTTAGTCAGTTTGTTTTCTGATGGGAGGGTTGTATAATTATTTTTTTTAGTCAAGTGAAGGACAATTAATTTTTTATCTCAAAATAGAGAACACGTGATACAGCTCCCATCTTAACAGAAAAACAGTCAAATGTAGCTTTTGGTTGAATAATAAATAAAAGAATAAGTGGAATATTGGGGACAAACATGAGTTGGCTTTAATAAACCTAATGATTTAACAGTTTGATGATTGATGATGAAAATGATGATTCACCTGTTTCTCTCATGCACCTCCTCTGTGAATAATGCAGGAAATCAGATGATAATGAGATAACAGCGTTTACCCTGGAGAACCTGATCATCATTGAGAATCGTGTCTGTGGGGTCTGCAGTACTAAACCGTCTGAACTGACCTTGTTCTGTCAAGAGTGGCTCCTGTGAAATGTTTGAGCACTCTGTAGTTCCTCTAATGAATCCCTCCGCTGTCCACTCACTACGTCTAACTAGTCTTTGAGAGGCCACTTGACCCTTTTTTGGTAGTTTATGTTTTTCCCATAAGAGGATACAAACAGCGACTAGACGGATTGGCTCTTTATGCACTTCTCTTTTTGTCTCTTGCTCCTTGATATTATTGGACTGCAAGTGGAAAGATTTTGAGAACTATTGATTTTTGAGCGCTCTACTTTACATTCTTACCGTTTATAATGACAGAAAACTGTACATTTCTTACATTGATATTTCACATTTATTGTCTCTGTCTTGACTTTACTGAAGGTAAAAGTTGCAACCCCCCCCCCCACCCACCAACACCACCACCTCCAAAAGTCAAGAGTTGCACAAGGAAACATTAAAAATATTTCTTTTTGACTTCATTAAGTTATGTTATACAAAATGTACATTTCACATTCACAAACAAAGAGGCCGAGGAGCAGCACAATGGTCACTTAAAATGTTTTCAAACTTCCTCTTGCTACAGAAAAAAAACCTCTTCTTGAACCCAATTATCTAAGTAGAAAAAAAAAACCAAACAACAACAACAGCAGTGACTATTTCACAATACAGCTACTTCAGGAAGGTAAACCTACAGCCTGGAGCTGTACAGCTGAGAGGACACGGTCACAGCAGTCACTCCTGTGTATTTACAAATGTAGTTGAACTAATAAAACCACCTTTGGAGGACTTGTCCACTTTCCCCACACCTCATAATTGAACCTGAGTTGATGCGCAGCAGTTGGGTGGCACAACAGGATGTGGAAAAATAAATTATATAGTCATTCTTTCACATTCAATCTAAGAGAAAAAGGCTTAATGACGGGTAGAAGGATGAACATTCAACGCGTATTCCCCTCGTTCAGATGTTGCAGTCCAAGACAAAACTCAGGTGATGTCAGGACAGTTTTAACTTTAAAAAAAAAAAAGGCTTTCAATAAATAGATAACTATCTTGGTAACTGCCATTATTTGAGGGAAAAACAGCAGGAACATAACAATGACATGTATTAGATTAAACATGTCGTTCATGGAATGTACTGAAGGAAAAATGCACCATACGATCTTCAGGTAAATGTAAATGACTGCTGCTTGGAGGAATGTAAAGATAATTGTCAACTGCAAAATAAATAAATAAATAAATAAACATAAACAGAGCAAAGATGAAAAAAAATGATGAGTAGCCAACGCAACACAACGGCACATACACATCACTGCATGTCAAGTTTTACACTAAAGTAAAGCAAACCAGTGCTACTCCAAAACTCTACATATCCACAGTTTTAAGATAACATGCAGTTACTTTACGGCCGTCAGTTGTTATGACAGTCCATTTTTCCTCAAATTGGAATCAAACTTTTTTCTAAAAATGAACTTTTTATTTTATTTTTTATATTGACTATCTGTTGACTTTTCCCTTTCATCTCCTGCATCGTAACCCAGTGTGTCTGGCTGAGCAGCGCAGCCTTGTATTAATACACAATAACAATGAAGGGAAGGGGTGTAAACACACACATGCACATCCTTTCACTGAGGTCACGACGGCCGCCTTTCTGTCTGAAATCCGGTGATTAAATTCGACAAGGATGACAAAACGATTCGGTTTTTGTTTCATCCCCCTTTTTTTATGTAGCTCTTATGCTAAATGTCTTGGATGCTAATAATACTAAAAGGAAAAAAACAACATCATCATAAATATGTGCATGTATGGTCTCTGCACTTCTACAAAACAAATAACATTGTTACTAATTCTTTGATACGTGACAGAAATACAAATTCAGTCCATATAAAAACAAACAAACAAACAAACAGCAGTGTAAACCATTGCCTACAATATGTCACTGCATGCACTGCCACACAGTAAATAATTATTCCCAAACCTGATGTGCGGGTCTTCAGCTTGTAAAACATGCAAAACATGTTAAAGCAAAAGAAAACTTAAATATTTTTTTTTTCTATGTGAAATGTTTCTTCAGCTCAACTTTGATTGTATTTCATGTTTTGAATTTAACTCTCCCTGCTGCAGGGAATATTTGCCTTTTCAAATTTTCATACATCACCGCTCCTTGAGTGATGCGGGTCAGTCTAAAGTGCATCGACACTGATGTCCAAGTCATTTAATCCAGTGTCAAGTGTTTGTTGTTGTTTTTTTTTTCACTGCTTTAACTTTAACTTTTCTCAGTGTACAAGTTAGCATGTATTATATTACCTTAAAGATGCACTAACCAATATTTTTTATAGTATTGATCAAATGGCTGCGTGTAATGTGAAAGGGGTCACAGAGAGTCACCGTTTTAGCGTCTTTTAGCTCTTTGTTTTGGTTCACTCTGGCCACTCTCATCTCCGTTTTCAGCAAAGCAGCTCTGACACCTCCAATAATCATCCGACTTTGCAGTTTCCCCTCAGCTGTATGAAGCGTTTCGGTGTCTTTTAGCTCACTGTTTTAGTTTTTTTACGGTCTGCAACTTTAATAGCATGTTTCACTCTAAACTGTGACCAACTAACTGCAAACAACCAATTTCACTGAAGTCTACTGCACAGCTACTGGCACCAGGTAGTCAAACTAAAGACCAATTTCCAGGAAAATGTTTACATGTTAAAATTCAACATCCGATTAAATGACTTGACACAGTGAACGTTTTTTTTTCTTGCTTGTACAGGTGCTGACCGACGGAGCAAGTTTGATTAACCATGTCAAAAATTTGTTGTTTAGAAACTTTTTGTCAAACTACACCCCTTGGACTTGATAGAGACTCAGATTTCTCACTTGACAGTAAAAGTCTCCTGAAATGATGAACGGTAACGTAGGTTCCAGCCAAGATCTCAGCCTGTAATCTGTAAAGCAATCTGGAAGCAGTTTTTCAGCGAGTAAATCCTTCAAAGCCACACTGTGGCGAAACAGAAAAAGCAGCTGACCTGTCAGCTTGGTCCATGGTCACGAGACGAAGGAGGTATATCATTTTTTTTTTTTTTTAGAAACAAGTTGACTGTACATTATAGGGGAAGAAGAGGGGACTAAAAGAGAGGAGAGAAACATGAAGAGTCAAGTTTACAGCACTGCAAGAGAGAGAATGAGAAGAAAGAAAGATCTTTTCTTCGCTTTGGAAGAGCATTGAACTATTTCAGCTTTCACATGTCTGCAGGAGTTCAGGATCACTCTGAACATTAAAGATTGTTCCTCCATCATTAACTGCAGTTGCCCTGAGCAACCGCATCTGTGTGGCTGTTCTGAACTCCTCCAGAGACATGAAACACCATCTAAATGTTCTACTTGACCTTGGTCCAAGTAAGAAAACAACTGTGCAAACGGCACCGGGGGGAAGAGAAAGGGGAGTTGTGAGTTCAGGCTCAATCCGGTTTATTTAAGAGCGTAACAGCCCCTTCTGGTCGTCCTGGGCTCATCCTCAGGGCTGACGGTTGCCGTACATCAGCGGTATGATGAAGACCGAGATGTCATCTCCGGAGCCCAGGCGCTCATTGGTGATCCTCCAGCCTCTGTCCCTTAGCACGCCACGCGCTCGCATCACCAGGTCCTGTGCTGCCATCGTATACCTGGCCAACAGAGGGAACAGTAATCAAGCATTCAATTCACACAGAGAGAGATAGAGATAAAGAGAGAGAGAAGAAAAGAAGGCATCCCACCTGTGCATGTCATCAGGGTCGCAGTTGGTGAGGAAGGTGGTGACGGCTTCTGCCACTTCCTGGTTGGAGAGGACGTCCCACAGGCCGTCGGTTCCCATCACCAGAACGTCATCAGCCCCATGCTCGTACTGCGTTAGATTATACACTTTCACCTGCAGGCCAAATCACAAAACATGAAGGGGTTCTGTCTAAAACACTATCAGTTAACACACACTCAAGTGTATTTTGTCTCCTTGTCTTTGAAATCCTTCAATCTGAGACAATTTTTTCATTTCAGAAGATATAAGCAAGCTTGACCTTGGCTTACATTACAATACATAAGTGAATAAACATTCAAATGGATTCAATGCAGCTTTTGTTCACTGAGAGCATCTTGAGATTCTTCGGCGAGAGGTGAGAGTGTTTTTTTATGTGAGAGAGACAGACGAAGACACAAAGTGCTGAGAGGAGTTAAGTCTTCAGTGTGAACCTGCTATGAACCTAAGTATTGGAATATGAATAAAAGATCAAGCAGAGAGCTCCGGGAGGGAAAAAAAAAGGCAAAAAATCTATAAGACAAACTACATCGTTCAGGAGATGAAAGCGCTTTGACAATCCAGCACCTGACAGACAGACAGACAGACAGGTAAGGTCGCTACTGAGGACCATGTTCAGGCACAGAGGCAGCACTACTTCTAGAGACCGTTGTGCACATATGACAACAGGAGAAACAGCGTAAGTCAGCGTATGTGTCTCTTCTCATCTAGGACAGAAATAATGAGAAGATTAGATTGACATAAGTAACGGAGGAAAGACAGAAGACGGAAAGAGTACATTTCAGTACATTTACGGCCAGGTGAACCTGAAATGACCCGTGTACAAAAAGAAAGGAAGTGTCTGCAACTTTTTAAGTTTTAGTGCTCGCTCTTACCTCGGGGCAACAGGAAAGGAACGGCTTGATGTAAATGTTAGAGTCGTGAACTTTGAGGTCATGGTCACCGAGTCCGCGGGTCACACCGATGGTCGCCAACACACGAGCCTGAAAAAAAAAATATATATATTTTAGATTTCTCTTTCATGTTTTTATTTTTTTGGTATAGTTTTCAGAGCTTAAAAGGAGACATTTTTTTTATGATTTTCAAATATGGTTTTGTCTTATGTTCATGGTTGAAGGTCTAAAACATGTAAAATGCTCTCTGAGGGTTGAAAGCCCAGGCTCTGTTTACAGAGATTCATCTACTTCCTCGTTAAACTAGCGGTGGGCATGCTGACAAACGGCCTTTTGTTTAGGTTGTTGCTAAGGTTTTTCCACAGGTTGTTGTGGATCGAATTTGGGTTCGAACATGCACGGATGTATATGCAAAGTCATCATTTTGAATGTAGTGTATGTAGCCTCCGGGTGCTAACTAATCAGAACAGAGTGGGAAGGGGCCTTAAAGAGACAGGAGCTGAAACAGGCTGTTTCAGAAATGAGATAAATAAGGACTTTTCTTTTTTTTTTAAAAACTGCGAATCATTCAAAAAATATTCCAGTAGAGCCCAAGAATAAAAATATAGACCTGGAAATGTGCACGATATGTCCTCATTAAAGAGACACTTGTGGTTGGGACCGTTATGTAAATGAAAATGCTTACTTCACTGTCAGTTAAACATATGGATGTAAACATGGTGTCTGACAGTAGCCAATGATGGCGGTGTTTCATCCTGTCACAACATAAGTGGGCGGCGGAGCTGGCGCTAATTGCTCACACTACAGTGGGTTGCCATATATCTACAGTATGTGTTTTAGGGGGATTCGACTTGGTCTTATTCCAGCAGATACATGGTGGAATGTAGGTGAGATATTGCTGGTGCAGTTTGACAGAAGGGAAATCTACAAAAACATTTATCTACAGCAGTAAATCAGGTTACGTCTCTCTTTGCATCAAACTGAATTGATTTAAAAATATGAAGCCGACTGACATGACTGAGAGTTTTGAAGTGTTTTCAGTTCAGTCTCTTCTTCTCGTCTCCTCCTCCTCTGCTGTCCCAGTGGGGATCGGAGAGACGACTGTCATCTCCCGAGTGGTGTCGTCTGTCTGAATGTCTGTGTCTGTGTGTGTGTTAGATGTAGCTACTGGAGTGAAACAGATGGACCGTCTCCTTTTTCAAGGGTGTGTACATGAACAATGTGTTAATCGCACATCAGAGACCAAGTATTCGCCCACTGTCTGGGTGGCTGGCAGCCATGTAGTATGTATGTGTGTGTGTGTGTGTGTGTGTCAGACTGACAATGTTAGAGCACGTGATTTACTGTTTCTTCTGCAGTTCTGAATTCCAGAGCAGATATACACACTCTCTCTTACACCCACACACTCACCTTTTTCCCTTCACCATATATTAGTGGAAACTTGAGATCTTCATCCTCAATTGTCTTATAGGCCCTGCGTTTAAAGGGAGGAAAGAAAACAGATCTAAAAGCAGTGTATAATGTATCTTTTCCTTTTCTTTCTGTCTGACACATAAACATACACATTATGAAAAATAACTACATAAGAGGAGTGAAAGGAGTAAAATTAAACTTTGGGTATCTCTTTTAAATTACACGTTTTGGGTCCACAACAGATCAACAGTTAGCAAAATTCAAATGTTAAAAGGAGGGTGAATATTGGACTGCATTGCTAACATGTTAGCTATGTTAACTTTATAATTAGTGTTTATAATTTATTGGTTTCAGAACAGCTCAATGGCTAAGAAATATTAATTAAAAGCCCCCCTGGGAGCAGGAGATAACCGCTACGTTAGCGCTACGTCAGCGCTAAATCAATAGTGCATTATCTAGCTAGCTAACTAGGACTTTGACTAAGTATAACAGCAATATCAATTCAGTGTTAACATTGAGCTAACTTTGCTTGAATAAATCTAACCTAGAAGACAAAGTGCTACTTCTTCATCCTCTCATGTTGCACTGAGGGCAGACTGGACACTACAGTGACTCACTATCGCCTCCTGAGGTACGGCGTGGTATTACGAGACAGGGCAGGCCAAGGCTAGCTGGTTAGCATGCTAATGTCCGTAGATATCTCAGCAACACAATACATAAACCTCTTTGACATAACGTCAAAACTGTTATTTCTTCATATTCTATTGATAATTTCAATTTAATTTTTGAATGTTTTAAACTAAGATTCCTACATAAATCCTAAATATTATTAAATTAAGTTAAAACATTAGCCTAGAATTCATTGTTGAAAAATTGGGGGACTTTCCAGAAAAAAATGAAAAGCATAGGCCGAAATATTCAGACTTTTAGCCCCTTAATATCTCCATTCAGAGCCACAGAAAACATTACGCATCTCTCCAGAATGCAATAACAAGTACTTTTTCTGTTGAAAAAATGTAGTAAAAAAAAAAATAAAAAAGCAAAGGGAGGGCGGGTGTCTTAGAATACACAAGCCAAATCAAAAAGAGAGATGGAGATTTGATGTCAGACTGAGATACTCCAACGCTGACGTATATTTAAACTTGATTGATTAAACCTGGCGTCACCAGTCAGCAGATCAACAACTTTAAACGAGCTTCAAATCTGACCAGGGTTTACTCCGTCTGTCTCGAAACTGAGACGTGTACTTTTCCTGACCCAAGCACAAAACACTGTCTGTCTTTTTTTGCTTTTCCCTTTGCTCAGGAGAGGTAGAGACACAGCTTTTAACCAGCAGACACCCTGCAATCTTCTCATCAAACTTTACGCCGCTGATAGAGAGATAGAGAACACCGAGTCATGATCTCATGAGGGTTGTGAAGGGACTGCCAAAATCAAAGGTTGGCTCGGTTGCCTTTCATACAGTGACATATCTTGGCAGGCACGTATCTGTTCCTGAAGGGCAACCTTACAGTGAAATACGCATGCAGTTTGCTATTTGTGTGTGAGAAAGTTGGTAAAAGCATGTCTCATTACTGGCTTCCATTGCAGCCACAGTAAAACAGCGTGGTGCCTTGCTAACCCACACAGCACTGCACAGACTGTCATTATATCATATGAGGTTAGGCTGCTCCCTAATTAGCTCTCTGCTGGTCTCTTTAGCTCTTACTGACGACGAATGAATGTAAGCAGCAGTAGAGGAGGGGAAAGAAGCTGGAGAAGCAGAGATACCGACCGCAGCGGGATCATCAAATTCTAACTTTATTTTTTTTTTTCGAATTTTGATTACTGCTTCGTTCAAATTTCCATTTCAGGTCAAATTATAGCATGTTTGTTGGCGTGGAAAAGAAGGAAAATGAAAATGAGACAGGGGGACATTTACCACCCGTTCATGGTGAAGTCTCTGTAGAGCATCCTCTTGCCCACCTCCTTCCTCTGAACTCTCCGGGGAAATTCCAGGTGCGTGAACTCGTGTCCTAACAGGTGAGGCTGCATGAAACCCTGGAGGACAGACAAGGAAGGTCTCCAATAAGCAAGTATTGTGCAGGTTATATAAAACCATCTTCATTGTCACGTCACTCTGAAGCCCCTAATATTGGAGATTTGAGGCCGGCGCAACCTGATATTTGAAGCCTTAAAATATATGATAACAATATGTCTGCTAATGTTAATTATTTAACAAAACACAACATGCAATTTGAATGTCAAATTTGGTTATTGAGGAATTGTGACCAAAATGTGACAGAGAGTTTCAGTACAAACACATTTTTGTACTGAAATTTAATGAATGCTAACACTGTTCAGCGGCTACTGCTGAGAGCTGCAGGAGGAGAGTGAAATTCAATACTGACCTTTCTGTTGCTTCCAACTAAATAGGCAACATGGAACTGCTGAATCCTAATTCACTGTTTACCACTGCAGACTATAAAAAGGTCAGTTGCAGCCACAGCTACTCTTGTTTGACGAGCTTGGTGAGTGTTGGTTGATTTTTGTGTTGTACAGCTTATAGGACATTGATGGACTTGCTGAATGTGTGTGAACAGCGAGAAACTGCGGCTGACAATATTCTGATTAAACGAAATAACCTTCAGAAGTTCAGGTGACGTGGCGGACGTGTGTATGGTATGGTGTGACTAACCTTATAATATAAATATTTATCAAGATTTAGATTACACTTGTTGGACAGCAACATTATACCTTGTGAGGCTGATGAGACTCACACCATTTATTGCAAAGATGATTTGAGAGAGTTTTCTTACCAGGAACTGGAGTCGCTGCCGTTCTGACTCTGGTGTGAATTCTGTTGACATGGGAATGATCTCATTGCTTCTAATAATGATAGCCCTGTAGAGAGCAAGAAAAGGTCGAAACGTAACCTTTACACTTAAAATAACAAGCAGCTTCAACTGTCTCCGTCCCGGCATGTCGATGTACTGACATCATATGTCTTCGGGTCCTTAATTATTACTTTCTCCTTCACAGATCATTTTTATTAAGAAGCACACACCTGCTGTCACCTGCATTCCCAACATATAGTTTTCCAAGCAGGTACACCACAGTGAGGGCGGTACATCCTCCTGTGATGTTATAGCAGTGCTTCTCACGCTCAATCTGGACATCCTGGAAGAGACAGAGACAGACGATCTTTATTGGCAGGCAAATGTAGATACTGTCTATAGTTTGACCTTTTTCTATTCAATATCTCTAATAAATATTCAGAAATATGAAAGCAGCATAAAAGCAGGGCAGAACAAAATAAAAGGAAAGTGAGCCAAAAGCTAAGAAAATTTGATCAACTTTTTAGAGGGCTGTGTGGGTGTCGCTGTAGACTATTGATCAGGTTAACTTGAACCTTCTGTTGACTGCATGTCATTAAACAGGAATTTGCATGTTAATAATGTAGATAGTGATATGTGAGAAGGTTCGTGTCTCGACTTTGCGAGTGCATTTATCTGTCCATATCATAACACGTATTCACGGATTTGTTTCCTTTTATCCTTTTTCTGTCTCGAACCTTCTACGACGCAAATATCTTTTTCTTCCGCATTTTCGCAGGCCTGCGCAGAAACCCTGCAGGGCAGAGTTCTCTGAAGAGCAGCTTTCTCCTGCAGCCTTTAGATGGCTGACGTCTTTCCACAGGGGCTGCGGTGATAATCTTCTACAAAAGGATGTCAAATCAAGTGTACGAGTGCTTCTTTTCACTTGGGAAAAGAGTGGCGGGGTGTCGATCTGAGAAGAGCTTGACTAGTTTCCATTGCCATCTAGTGGTACTATTGCCATACTTATAAAAACACCTGTTCTCAAAGCAAATTAGGAGAAACATACAATACAATACACAAAAAAACAAACAAACTCCAAAATACTCCACTGGATGGAATAAGAAAATCCTGACATATGTTTTTGGAGATGAGATGTCTGGTTATGAATTAACTGTTTTTGGGCCAACTTATACAAAAGCATATTTTTCCCTATATAATAAACTAAAGATTCAGATGAATGTGTTTAATTTAACAGAAACTTATTAGAGAGATATTTAGATACTACACAGGGGAACAGAAATCTGTAGTCTAATGAGTGTGTGTGTGTGTGTGTGTGTGTGTGACGAGTAGCCAGGGGCAATGATTTCAGGCCAGATGCTTCCAATCTGTCTAAATTAACTCTAATATGAGAAAGGCAAATGTTTTGGTCTGAAATAATCTCTTTGTGTGTGCCTCCTTGCCTTTCTTGGGCAGTGTATCACTGTGTGGGTAATTATTGCATATATCATATTTATGACCGCAAACACAACATATTGGCACGTGTTGTATGCTCCTTCAGCAACTACATTTTCATGTGAATATTTACCACATACGCAATAGAAACAGGCCTGTTGATACTGCAAAAAACATTTCATTTGACATATTGTGTATTTTCTTTCAAATAAGAAAATTAACTTTACAGCTATCAGATAGTGAACTAAAAGAATGGAAATAGATCGGATATGTGTGTCCAAGCATCACCAGCCTATCTGCATGGGTTGCCGTGGTTACAATGTAAGTGTCACTGACGAGGTCCTTCCAACGTGGAAGCATGAGAAATGGCGATCCATCATGGTTAATGCTGGATTCGATAAGCCGCAGGGACGAACAAGTTAAATTAGGGTGAGGGTCAGGTTAAGGTTAAGGTAAGTGTACAAATCTCTCAAATCGTCCCTCCGGCTCATCTAATCTTACACCAACCATCCATCATCTCCCCAATGTGCCAGCAGACAATTCAATTCAGCGTCTGTCTGAGGACTGATGTGCTCTGTGTTGTCCTTCTTACGCTCTGCTAGTAGCAGCATGGATTCTGCTCAGCTGCTCTGATGCACTCCTGTCACTCTGGATTTGACGTTGTCATTCTTTGTCATGTTGCGAGTGATGCAAAAGACACTTTGAAATCCAATTTGAGTTGCCAGACTGAGACGTATCATGGAAATCTGAATCTGAAATCGCATTTCAAACTATCTCCGAATGTGGTTTGAATCCGCATTGCAAAAAATTGCAATCAGCAGTGACAGAACAGTGTAGGTGGTAATAGTGATGATGGGCTGATGACATGGTCACCTATGACTGTAAGGTAACACCAACTGGTCCCTGTACGAGGATAATGAACACAATCTCATGATGCATGACAATGTGACTTCCAAATATATCTTGACTTTGCACCTGTCTCTCACCATTTCTTTGAAGGCATTCTCTATGGCTCCTATCACCAGGCTCTCGTGCTGGATCTTCTTCTCAGTGAAGAAGCGAGGAGGAGGCGGGGTGCTGGACGGGGAGCCTGGCGCTCCCGCGGCACCCCTCAACGAGGCGGCCCGAGTCAGGGCACGGTGAGGGCCTGGGGTGTTTCCCTGGTGGTAGGGGTTGTTGTCAGGCTCCTCTCCCATGATGGTGGGAGGCAGGGAGGCCAAGTTGCGCAGGATCTCGATGACGGCCTGGAGCTGACAGGCAATGTGGTGCTGCAGCAGGCGGGAGGCGACAACTGCTGCGCCTGAACCGGCGTGGCCATCGAACAAGGCCCAGTAGTTGAATACCAGCCCCTCACTGTCCTGCAGACACACATATACAAGATATGTTCACATCAGGTGACAACAGACAATTTATTAAACATACAGGGTGAACATCATTCTTATCAATTTCAATGAACTGTAATATTTATCTTAATGATAATAATGATTTTGGAACAGATTGAAGGGTGGAGCATTAACAGTGAAAAAAAAAGATTTAATGTGGGCAGCTAAAGTAATTGCAAGAAGGTGCAAATTTGCACGCTCATTCATTCATTCATTCATTTGTTCATTCGTTCGTTTTGTGTTTCTTTGGTTATTTACAGTACAAAAGTCATGTATTATTTCACACTAAAACTGCAGACAACATAATGTGAAATAATGTCTGGAAAGTTCAATTTAAAAACAGGTTGATCTCATACTAAGTGTGAGTCATCCCTGTGTCAATCCCTGTGTAGGGACGAACAGCATATCCATGCCAGTATACACCCTGTTGGACACATTCTGCTCTGGGTGGAGTTATTTGCTTTTGGCCTGACACAAAGTGCAAAAGTTCACATGGGTTAATTCATTTTTTGCTTTGGGTTTTTACTAGGCGCACTCTGTTAGAATAACACCAGGCCTTATTAACTGAAATCACATGAACTCACAATTATATGTGTCTTATATCTGAACCTTCTGTAATGGGGTTTAATCTTAGCAACAAAATACTCCCCAACTTTTGTGATTCCCTTCTATACTACAGGGTGATCCACTGTATACCCATTGTTCCTACACGAATGGATTAAATCAAGTGTGTATGTGTTTACTTTCTTACCTCCCCCAGTTTGCTGTGCTCCACGTGCAGCCCCAGGCTCTCTCCATTGGGCAAGGAGTTGCGTCTCTTGGCGGTGGGGGTCTTGCTGGGTGTGGAAGGGGGGCAGTAGCTCATTGGCCTCCTTCTCGCCACTACCACCTCGCAGCATGCCTGGTCCTCATTCAACGCACTCTTACCAGCATTGATCACCCTGCAGGTGGAAGGATGAGATAAAAGAGGGTTCAGATAAATACAGGCTGAGTCATAATTTAAGCCATTCTTGGTATCTTATCTATAGTCCATTTCCCAGTCTGACAGCTATGATCTGGTACAAGTGAGTAAATGACAGCAGATGTTTTTTGTTGGATGAGACGGTACTGGAGCCACTCGTGGTTATTATGGCTCACTGCAGGATCACAATTAGCCAGAGCCACAGCCTGAAGTTTGTATCTCAACACTTAGTGAAGCAGCTGCCAGCTGGGTACATTTCCTGTTGTCGATGGAGATCAAATAGGAGAGGTGTGTGTGGTACTGCTCTGCCGAAAGTGTCCTGATGCTCTCTTTTGTTTCTGTACGACTGTACATACACGCCCAAAGATGTGTGTGAGCACAGCCTTACACAGCTCCGCCACCAAATTCATCTTCAGCACTGTCTCCTTAAAGGAAACTATTCCTAGCAGCCATAACTGCTCTGACATCTGACACCTTTAGCTCCTCATGTAGAAGAAAGAAAGACGACATTCACAAACACGATAGACTGTAGAGAGAGATATTACCAAGACATGTAACCCACTAACAATTAGAGGCATCCGCACAATAACTGTGTGGTTGGCATAAACACAATAAGTCTCTGTTTTCTCTTTTTTTTCTCGTGTTTTATTGTTGAAGAGTAGCAGTTTGGGTGTTTTATACTGTGAACAGGGCCAAAGCCAATATTTTAGATATACTCATCATGAGGTCATGAGGTCAAATTGATAGCTGAGCAAAAAAAGGTTTTTGAAGAGATTGTGGAGACAACTTCAATGTGACTGGCAAGTCTGACGGACGTCCCTGGATGGTGGTGTGAGAGAGTTGAGAAATTGGCATGACTATTTATAGACACACACACACACTGTGGGTTGTTTTTTGTTGTCTGGTTGTCAGCCTACCTGGTGACACACTACATGAAAAGAGAAAGGAAAGCAATTTGTATTTGAAAGTGTAAAGCTGTAAAAAAAATCCCTTTCAAGCTGATTTTCCTTCATTTTCATTTGATACAACACATTTACAGTACACGTTGATGGATGAGCTGTTAAACCCATGTTAAACCTCAAGCTGTGTCCTCACTAAAATTTTTTTATAAAAAGCCTCCAAAAACATGAATATGTGTCCTACATATACAGTATGGAGGGAGCTGCTGAACTAAGACAAGTCACTACTTTGGTTAAAACTTGTCATTTACCACATATGTGCTGGATAAAAGCCACCATGTCCGTGTCCATGGGGGCTGATTGTCACTGTGATTACTCCACTCTGCATTCAAACTTAATGCATCACCGGCACTCCCATAATTACAGCAAATAAATTCCTTAGTTATTACAGCCATGAAACTCTCGTCATATGAAAACATTTTGAGGTTGTTGATGCGAAGACGTCACATGTAATGTGATGACCTGTGTGTGTGGTATGAAGATGTGTTACTGATTATACATGCTTAAAAAAAAACCCAATCAGAAAAATCCTCAGAAATCCTCATCCTTCATGACTACAATATATTTAACTCAACAATCATATTATGTTACAGTATTTTAGGTGCAGCTGGTACCATTGTGTGTGTGTGTCTGTTTTTTGGCTGAAAGTACACTTACAACTAATTCTAGAGTCATTATATTTCCCTGCCAATCAAATTTTTGTTTCATTCCAAACAATTATCTTTCCTCCCATTAGGCACAAAACCTAATTTTCTCCCTCCATTCTCAGACATCTAATGCCCTCTTTTGTTTCTCTATCCTCTGCAACAGATTCTGGGCCAGACATCAGCCCCGAGGATGTAATTACTATTTGGTGAGGCACAATGGACGAAAAAGCTTTGTGTCTATTTAACTCTGAACATGGAAGGAACAATAATGGCAAAAAACAGCTATTAGTTATGCAGAAACAGTAAAAATTCAGTCTATTTCCTTATGTCAATAATGCACTAACCCCTGACCGGGCAAAAAGGGACTGTTTAAATGGATGGTTTAAATAACAAATATGCGTATGTGGTCCTAATGGCACTCACACAATCAACAATTTTCTCAACAAAGTATTTAATACTGGTTTTCCTTTGTCCCAAAAGTTTACAATCATGCTAGCAGCTCTGTGAGGCTGTAAATGCAAAAACATTGATGCTAGCAAGGTAACATGGTCTCAGTCAAGGACGTTATTCAGTCTATTTTTTGAGTAGGCAGTTTCACAATGTATATATGTTAATGTTTACACCAAACCAAATTACCAGTAATTATCTGCATTGGTCCTTTTTCAGAAAATGTTAGTGAAAAGGCCTTAAGCTCAGTTCTGACGTTAGCTAGCCAGCGCTGCTAATATTTAACGTCTTCTCATGTCACTCCCTGTTTTTCACGACATATTTTAGAGCTGCAAATTACAAAAACAATAATTTAGCTGCTAATAACGGCAAAGGACAACAAGCAATCACTAATGTTAATGTGGATTTTAGTTAAAAACCACTATGCTAAAGTCACTATGTGTGTAATTGCTATCTAAATTCTGGTCTCAAATGCTAACATGCTGATGTTTATTAGGTATACCGATAACCACAATTATCCCCTTATTAGTTTAGCATGTTAGCTAATACGTGCTAATAAGCATTAAGCAGCCGAAGAGAATGTCATTAGTTTTGCAATTATTTGGTCCTAAAACAAAAGTACCGGACAAATCGGAAAATTAGTCCACTCAAAAAACTTGATCATCAAAGTTATGAATGAGTGTACATAATTTCATGCCAATCCATCCCAATAGTTGAGTTGAGAGGTGGAGAATGAGGCTAGCTTTGAGAGCTAAAGCAGCTGCTGAAATGACAACACAGGAGGCTTTAATTACAGATAAAGGCTGATACAAGCTGTACTCATTATGGGTCCCAAAGAGACACTTTTCATTCCTACTCTGAGTGTCTGTATGTGTGTGATACAGTGAAAGACAACCGTACGTACTGAAGTATAGCTGCCCCTCTGAATACTGGTATCTGGGTGGAGAGCAAGACTGCTATGTAGAAACTGACTTTTGTATTAATAAAAAGAAAGCAAAGCAAAGAGTGATTGCATAGCAAAAAAGAACATTGGGTTACCAATTATTTTAATGACTTTTTCTCTCAATAATAAACATGAGCATCAAGTTATTCCAAAACACCATATCATGTCCACTAAGGAGGGAAGCTGTGGTGTAGGTATTATGTGTCTATCATGTTTTGTTTGCATGTTATTGTGTTCAAAAGAATCAATCAGGCGGACAGAACCGCATTCATTATGTATCGTGGTGAAATAATTCTTACACTATATTCTTACTACAGCGTCAGGTTGTTGCAACAACTGCTGATACGGCTTCATCTGGATTTAAAATAATACTCCCTGCACAGTTATTGTATTTACTGTATATAGGGTGTGCCCTGGCAGATGGTTATAAATATGAGGAGGTGCTTCATCCTATTGCATGTAAAACCCAGCACGGGTGCCATTTCAAACCTGCAAGCAATTTGAGTCTGATTCAGATCTTTGGAGGGAGGGTGGATGCAAAAGCCATGTTGGGGATGAATGGATGTAGATCACAACAGGTGCAGCTTTTTTTTTCTTTTACTCCAAATCAGTGCTTTTTTATGTAAGCAAGACACAGGTGTGCAGGTGTAGCACCCTTATTTCAAGCTGAGGGGCAATTCAGTGAGATAAATTGTTGTGATTAACTCCTGCAAGCAGGGCCCTCCATGAGACTGAACGCAGATGCTTTACGTTTAATGCCACTGCTGCTGCCGTCGGTTTACTTACTCAGCGTATCCGGTGGCCCACGGTAATCTCCTGGTTTCCTTCAGGATGAGGATGGGCCGGGCTATGTGGTCCGCGGAGCACTCGATCTCATCCGGGGACAGTCCAAGAAACTCGGGTCTCATATATGGGAATTTCAGCGGCAGCTCCGAGCCGGGGTTGTCCCCTCCGCCGGAACTGCCACCGGCCATGATTCCACCCATGAACCCCGCCACAGCGGACTTGACCCTTGTGAGCATGTTGTTGGTGCGTCTCGGAGGGGTGTCCGTCGGCCGGTGGGCGGCGCCGCGGCTCCCTTTGCCCGGATTCCCCCCCAGCTCGGCCGCGCTGGTCGACGACAGGTTAGATGAAGAACAAGAAGAGGAGGCGGCGGCGGAGGAGGATGAGAAGGAGGAGGAGGAGGACAGGGTGGAGGAGGATGAGGAGACCCTCAGATGGTTACGGTTTTACTCATCCGGAGAGGACACGGCGACCGCCGCAGGTGGGGAGGATGATGAACACAGAAATGATGCTTTAGGTGAAACCCTGCACACCCCCCCATGGAGAGCCGTGAAAGCGGAAATACACGAGCGATTAAAGGGTCATGTGACTCAAACGTGAACGCACTGCAAAAAAATGTTCGCTCTATAAACGGTCTCCAAGCATATATATCTCATATCTAATTACAAATTAAACTTTAGAAACATGAAAACATAGGATAATATATTAAAAACGACCAGTTATATGAGATATCATTCTTCACTTTTGCTTTGATTCTTCTTCTTTTTTTTTTTTTTACTCAATTGTCTAATCAGTCAAACATTGAGTCAATGCTTGAAACAATTTAGGCTATTTAATTATATATATATATATATTTAAAATAACAGATATAAACAAATTTACACAAAACCAAATTTCAATCCTGCATTTTTTTGCAGTGCAGTGTCCAGAGATGGATAATTCTTCCAGTGCAGGATGAGCAGCTTACAGAGGCTGACGGCAGGGTGAAGGTAAATTAAAGCTGTTATAGGCCGGAGGGACCCACGGAAATCTGAGAGTATTATGCCGTGCAAGCACTTCCATGTAGAATAAGCCCTACAGTCTGTGTTGTCAGTGCTAATCTTATTGTTTCATCCCAGTAATGA
Source organism: Pampus argenteus (assembly GCA_036937835.1). Lineage (NCBI taxonomy): Eukaryota > Metazoa > Chordata > Actinopteri > Scombriformes > Stromateidae > Pampus > Pampus argenteus. The sequence goes on from CM072882.1 coordinate 10,105,036, forward strand.
AAAACACCCTTTAACACGCTGAAACTGAGCTAATGTGACATGAGCGTTATTTGCGTGCAATATGAGTCAGACATAACTAATGACATAACTAATGTGTTCGCCACATTTGGTCTTTAAAAAAAAAAAAAAAAAAAAAAACTCGGGGCGGTGTCCTTTCAACGAGCTATTACATATAAATTTATGAATATGGTTGTTTATTTCACTAACAGAGAGGGACCGTGATGATTTACACCCAGTTACACACAGACACTGGTAAGAAAAATCATCTCATACACTTTTAACTTTGTTATACGATGTAATTATGTAATTTATTCAGTAATCACGTCTTGAGAAATCACAATGATGCTTTTACAACTTAAGTAACAGCTGAGCTCGTTGAAAATGCTTTATTTATTATTTTGTTGGTGTGCAGAATCTTTAAAATCAACATTAAAGTATGGTTAACATCTACTCAGATATGTACTCATAAATGACTTGTAGTGTCTTCTAGTGTATAAAAGTCATACAAAGTTCAGTAAACAGAATAAGCCTGAATCAAATCATTATATTGGGGGTGCTGGAGGAGCATCTCAATGCATTGCGACCTGCTTTACGGTAAACGTATTCTGTCACTTCCGGTTACTGGTGTTATTGACACGGTGCTCTCCGTTCTGCTCACCTAGTCAGATTTTCATATATTCCTCACATTGGCGAGTGTCTCAACAACTTTGCACCACCACATAGACTTGTTCTGTTTGTACACGGACAGGTCTCTTAACCTTAGCAACCACACTTTGATAGTTTTCATCAGTTCGTTGTTTGTCTCACTAGCTAGCCTAGCTAAACAATGGCTTCTTTCTCCTCTCTCCTGCCCTGTGTGCCAAATGTTTAGTTACTCCTCGTCCTCCTTTAGCGAAAATGGTAATTGTATTAAATGTAATGTATTTGTAGCTCTGGAGGCGAGGCTTAGCGACTTAGAGGCACGGTACCGCAGCACCGAAAAATCAGTAGCTGCTATAGTTAGCAAGTCCCCTGTAGCCGGTGCGGTACCACCTAAGGCAGCTGTAGCTAGCCGTCCCTCTGTAGTTCCCGAGCAGCCGGGAGGCTGGGTGACTGTTCGGAGGAGGCATAGCCCCAAACAGAAGCCTACGGTACACCACCAACCACTCCACGTATCTAACAGATTTTCCCCACTCAGCGACACACCCGCTGAGAGGCCAACTCTGGTCATTGGCAGCTCAATTGTAAGAAACGTGAAGGTAGCGACACCGGGGACCATAGTTAAATGCATCCCGGGGGCCAGAGCGGGCTACATTATGTCTAATTTAAAACTGCTGGCTAAAGATAAGAGGAAATATAATAAGATTATTATTATTCACGTCGGAGCCATACTTGACTCTAGTTTACTCATAAATCCTAAACCTAAACTAAATTATAATTCATTTGAAAGTCTCGTTCTTAGCCTGACTCACCCAACCTGGAAAATATTACAGCCAGTCTTATTTGTTATATTATATCGAGCTCCAGGTCCTTATTCTGAATTTTTATCTGAATTTGCAGAATTTGCATCAGGCTTGGTCGTTAAAACAGATCATTTGTTAGGATTTGTCAGAGTCAAAGGTGGATGTGGACTCTGTTTGTTGCCTCTTTTTTTTTTCTTAAACCAAAAAAGTGACTTCTTCTTTTTCTCTGGAACTTTCTCCTCAGTTACATGAGCTTCTTCCTGGTGTTCTGGTTCATGTGAAGTAGAAGGGAACTCCTTCCTCTGCCTATTTACCTCGACCTTCAGCGCTTCCATAATTTGGACACTGTTGTTGTGGAGGTCCTGCTTTTCCTCTTTATCTACCTTGATCTTGGCAACAAGCTCAAGGTTTCTTGAGGTCTCTTGGTGGAGTTTGACTTTCAGTTCTTCCAACTCAATGCGAAGTGTCTTCTCCCTCTCAACAGCAGCTTTTGTGTCTTCTTCCGGCTTGATGTCAGCGTCACATTTCTCTACGACATTGCTGTATCCATGGCGGACATCATAGACTGCCTTATGGAGCTGATTGTAGCCAACCGTGAGCTTCTTAAATTTTGCCCTCAGCAGATTTTCTTGGTTCTGCTGATGAGCCAACTGGTGTTTAGTTTCCTCCAGTTGTTTGGCAAGCTCCATCTTCTCCTGTTTACAGTCATTGAGGAGGGTCTTCTCTTCTTCAGCCTTGAGTTTAGCAACAAGCTCAAGGTTTCTTGAGGTCTTTTGGTGGAGTTTAACTTTCAGCTCTTCTATTTCCTCATGGAGGACTTTCCGCTCCATCTCCATCATCTCAAGCTGTTCCTTCTGTTCTCTAACTTCACATTCTAGTTGCTTCTCAAGGCTGTTGATTGTCTCTGTTGCTGCTTTTATGTCATTGTCATACATTTTCTGGACACTGTTGTGATCCTTGCAGAGTTTAAAGTGTACCTCTTGGAGCTCCTTGTAGGAAGCATTGACTGTCTCAAGCTTTTCCTGTTGCTTTAAACCAATTTCTTTAAATTGTTTGATAAGCTCCTTCTTCTGTAGGTTCTCCTTAAGAGCTTTGTTTTTCTCTTTCTGGTACAGCATGTCCTTCTGTTTTGTCCGTTGTCTTTCTATGTGGAGCTGCTTGGTCAGATACTCAATCTGGTCCCAGATACACTTGTTTTCTTTTACCTCTGATTCCAGCTTGGTGGAGAGCTCATTGACTCGCTTTTCCTGAGAGGAGTTGTGATTCGTTTGGAGCTGATTATTTACCTCCTTGAGCTGTTCAACCAGTTTCGCCTTTTCTGTCCCGTAGTAAATGTCGTATATATAGTTGTAGGTTCCCATCATCGTAGCTTGTTGAGATTGTGACTGTAGAAAAAAAAAAGATATTGTAGTACATGCTGAATCCCAGTAGATGGAGCCATTACACAAACGTAGACAAGTCTATGACTGTTCCTGGTAGCACCCCAGGTACTAAGGGATTTTTTTGTTTGTTCAGGAAATGCATCAAACCACGTTAATGTGATCTCATGTGAAATAAGATAACATCAATGGTTCTTTCATTGATCTTTGCTTCAGGTCTATAGGTCATCTTGGCTTTGTGTTCATTGAGGGATAAGAGTCAATTGGATAAGTGCCAGGTATGCAAATAAATCTATTGTTTTTTTTTGTTTTTTTTCAGTCTCTACCTCACACATTGACTGTGGTACGAAAAACATGCTACATACATGAACAACGTCACTTAACTGTATGTGTGTGTGTGTGTTTTTTTTTTGCTGTATCTGTATACGCTATGTGATTTTGACCAGACATGGGTGTCTCCTACAGCAATAGGAGAAATCACTATTCTATTGTTAAACATACAAAACTGGATCATGTGTGGTTTTATTTCTACTGCCACATCTTGTCTGTGATTCAAAGATAATAAAGATAGATTATAAACTGTTTATTTAAGGCGAGTTTTGTTTTAGCTAAAATCGAGCATCCTAGCAATCCTATTGTGTCATATATTTACAGCCTTGTGGTTTGATGTTATTGCACCATGCCATATTTCAAAGAAGTGCAGTGCCTTACAGTAAAACACCACTGACACTCCTCTTGCAGAAGTACCTAACTACATTTCTTACTCTACCTGTGATAACCCAAATGTTTTTTTTGTTTTTTTTTTAGTGATTAACTGTTATCAAGATGACCTGAGATTACTGTAGTCCTTTAAAGATTGACATGCCTATAAGGGGAATCATTTCCCCCAACTTATTCCCAGCACTAGCATGGTAGGAAATACAGGTGTTGCCTTGAGATATTTCTTTTGTTGTTTCGTGGAAACCCCTCTCTGTTTTTGCCCTTTGCAGTGTAAGCTGTTCGGCCAAGACAAAAGGAAAAAAACTGTGATGTTGTCGGGGCTGGTGTGAGAAATGTTCATGCGTGATGTACATCAGTGCTGCAAGTTACTCAGTATGATGTTACCAAGAAGCATGTTCCTAAGTATACAAGATTCGTGATTAGAAGAGCGTAAAGGAGAACTTGAAAGAGGATATAAAAAATGTGATAAAGTTAAGGTTAAATACTGTAATCCACGATCAGTTTAGTCAAATGAATGGTAAAAAAAAAAAGTGTTTCTATATTTTAGAAACATTGAATGATTGAGTTAAAGTGGCTTTAATCAACAGTTTATCAATATGTAATGTGAAAGGGGTCGCTCATAGGAATAAACTCATCGATTAACAGCATTTTTAGCATCGTTAGGCTCATTATTTTGGCCTGTTTTTAATGAAACGGCTCTAAGAAATCTACTCTAAGAAAGCTACCTGCTTAGAACAGAACTGCAGACAGGCAGACTACGTTAGTAACTATCTGGTGAACATAGTGTAGCATTTAGTTGCTAAAGGGCCAGATATTTCCCTCACGAGTTGGCGGACAACAAAACAGAGCAAAAAAGGACAGTAAATATTTGACTATTGGTGGATAGAGTTGCGACTCTAAACAAAAACTAATGATGCTCTGTAGACGTTGGATGTGCAAGCAACTGTATGAACTAACAAGTTCGTCATATTGGTCGGCAGTGTGTTTGGAGCTTGTTTCCAACTGTTTCCAAGTAGCTAATGATGATGATCTAAGTCACAGTCAAGGTGATTCAACTTCTCTTCAGAAAGCAGAAGCCAAATTTCAGCCCTGCTGACCATGTTAGGGCATGTTGTAGCATGAAGCCAGGAGGAAGTTCAAGACATTTAAAATCTTTAGGAAGTTAAACGACATGGGGCCACTGTTAGGACTAACTGATGTTCAGGGTGTAAGTTGTTGACGTATCAACCGAATGTAAAGAAAAAAACGTGAACATTTATTTAAAAACTCAATTTTATTTTGTGCTGAAGCTGAACATTCAACCAGTATGATGTTTTCTTGCATGTAGTGCTCCTACCTTCCCTCTGGCATTGAAAGAGGATGTATATGGTGAAAACAACATGATGAACATCATGTTTCAGATCATGTTCCACCCAGGGTTGTCTCTGTTCAAACTCGATTTAATTGCAGGGTTGCTGTTTCTTTTTTTACCATGACTTGACAATGCTGTCTTTCAAGGGAAATATGTGACTGATAGGACAAAAAAAATAAAAAAGAAAGTGTGTCAGAAGTGCAAAGCAGGAAGATAATACAATGTACAGGATGACATTATGTTAAAGCCTTGATGGTAATGTTTCTTTGGAGGAAAAGTCCAGATGTTTATTTCTGACTGTTTCCCACACACACACACACACACACACACACAGTCCAACCAGTAACACATATATTCAATTCTCTGAGGCCCCGCCTTTAGTGGCAAATATTTAAATCCTCTTTCTTCAGCAGCTCGTCTTTCACTCTGTGTGTTTGACTCAGCTGGATATCACCACATTCAAGGTTAACAACTAACCTCCACAGCATCTGATTTCCTGTCATAGTAGGTGGTCTCCCACACAAGCCTCATCAGACCCTACCACCTCAGCCCTGCTGGGAAAAAGAAGACAAGAGGAGGAATATAGAGAGCACAAAGAGTAACTAACAGATCTGTAGAAGCACTGCTGGTTGGCTGGTTGAAAATGATCCTGTGGGTTGCCTTGCTGATGATGTCTCAAAGTTGTTTGAATGGAGCTGCAGCAGAAAACATGGGACTGGAAAGGATAGAGACATGTAGCACCAAGTGTTCTCAGGTAAAACTTCACAGCACAACATACTCATAGATTCTCATTGTGCTGCTAAATATAGTTATCTTCTGTTATTAACTCTCATTTCCTACTGCTCATGACCTGTAATACTACCATTGCTAATTTTACAACTACTGCCATGACTTATTGTGTTTGGGCCACTGCACATTGGTTTCAGTTTATAGAGAAATTAATTATTATCAGAAGATTTATTTTTCTTTAGTTGAATGGGCTTTTGCCTTGATTCTGAATTTTCTGGAAGTCTCTCCAAGTATTGGATGATCAGTTGAGTCAAAATGAAAGTGGCCCTAGTGTGTGTGTATCTGTAAAGCCACAACATGTATATATCTTACTAAAGATAACTACTTAAGATCATGTTAAGTGATTCTTTTTTAATCCTACACATGACTTCATATAATCAAGGCTTGGATGGAGAGTGGATATGTAACTCCATGTTTACTTCTGTCTCAATAAACAGACTTTGATCTTATAAACTCAGAGGAAATTAGCCGCTGCTATGTTTCTCATTGTCCCGAGTGTACAATAAAGCATCTTGTATTGGTACAGGTCTACTGCTGGAGACTGTTTGGTCTTACAACAAAATCATGTTACCATATTAAGAAAAAGACACATACGGTGACATAACCCACATCATACAAGGGGAAACATAATTCACCACTGTTAAACACTGTGTGCAGGAAAAAAAACAGCACGTGAATATTTCCTTGCTAGTAGATAAACAAGGATGTATAACAAAGTGTTAGAACTGAGCCAAGGTAAATAAGGTTTAATAACCTTGAGGATGCACTCTGTTGCATGACTTCTATGTGTGAAATGTTGTTGTCTATCAGCTTGATATACATTTTGCGCACTGCACAGAATTTTGTTGCAAACAAAAACACAATTGGAGTACTTACGATATTTTATTACACCACACAGCATAGATTAACCCATGACCATAACAATATGCTGATTCCTGAAGGAGCAATGAGGATATAAAATGCTCCTTATTGTCCGGGAATCCCCCTGTTCTGGTGTGACCTGTGGTTATTATTACAAATGATATACAGTGTTTCCCTCTCTGTCCTTGCAGGGCCTTCAGTGCAAGACCAAGCCAGACTGTGAGTATATCATCCCGTCCCACTCATGGATACATGAATACACATCAAATTTGCGTCATATTCCATATGCATACAAATGAAACCAAATACTACATTCTACAAGCTACATTCATTAATGTTTATCTGCCTCAACCAGTTGAGTTGAGAAAGAAAGTCCTGCAAAATCCTCTACTGAAACATGTAAACACAGTTGAAGATCTGAAAGCGGGCTGCCCCACCTATCAGAGGCATCAGATACAACCTGACATGCCATGAAAAGAAATCTGATATATTCTTTCTCTGACGGATGTTTGGGCATCGTAAGAATAACACAACACCAATTACGTGTATTTGAAGAACACAAAAGAGGAATCACGCAGGCGGCGTGTTTTCTTCCTCCTGATGAATAATAGGGAAAGAAAAAAAACAAACATATTTTGCAGATGGTTTCCATGGAAACACGCACACACACACACTATACAACACATTACACTCATGCATACAATATTATACTTTACTGGTAAGCAAGCAATAAAAAAAAATACTAATGCATGTTTGTTCTTTTTGACAAACATGATAGCATCTGTGTTTTTTTCTATCTGACAACATGCTGTCAGTGTGTGCACTGAAGAATAATATGCACTTTATTTTTTTTTCTATTTGTGTAGATTTGTTCCATCCTATGTGTCAGAACCCACCTGCAGGTCTCAACACATCCTCTGTGTTCCACAACATCAGCATTTCCACAGTCATGCGTTGCGAGGGGAAGCAGATGTGCTCGCTGCGCCTCAGAATTAAAACCAGATTACAACTCACCGGTGCGTACGTTTACTGGCTGCTTTTATTAAAAATGCAACTGAAGTTTGAGTTTCCATCCTGCTGACTTTCCTCTCACAGTTTTAAACTTAAGGTCATCCACGGGGTGGTCGCAACATTCGATATCTGCCTTTGGAATGACAAATGAAACATTCCTGAAAAAGCTATTAACTGTGTTTAGCTGAGAAATATAATTTAATAATAACTTTGTATCAATGAGGAAGAATCAAACACACCTCCGGGTCTGTAGTCAAGCAAAAGCCGGTACTAGTCATGATCATAGATGGCTCTGACACTTCCGCTTTTTGCATAATGGATAGGTAAAATTACATTTTCTGTTCCTGATTTGTGATGACACAAGCTGCGTGATCTGAAAAGGTGTGCGTCAATCACACATGCAAAACGTGTCCGCGCAGTAATAAACTGCACTACACTTCAACTAAATGCATGCACCAGTAGTTTGTATTATAACTGAATTATCTACTGGTTGGTTAATAATTACTGTTACTGTTTTGACTGCTGTAGTTTCACACAGGCTTATGACTCTGATACATTTCCTCTTCAGAGTCCATCCATGGTGTGTCCATCTGCACAGTAACAGCGGGGATGATGGCCAACTGCCGAATCTACAGCTTCACAAAAGCATCCAGAGCGAGAAAGTCTGGACTGCAGGTACTGTTTAAAGCACCGCTGACATCACCTGACATTAACATTTAGTTAGTTGACAGTATTGTCTATAAGAAATAGGAGTTTTTTTTTTATTATGCATATTTCTCTGTAACTTCTAGATTATTTTATTTATGAATGTTATGCATCGGTAAATAGAACTTTTAAATATATTTCACAATCAAATCTTCACAAAACTTCATCTGTGATGCATTTTTTTTTCATATTATTGACACGGGTCGAATCACATACAGTTAGTTTCCATGACGATATTGCTGATCCGCGTGTGAAGGCTTGCATGTTTTTATTTTCCATTTTTTTTCTAAAGGTGGAGGTTGAGAATGATTGTACTGACATTTCTCCGAAGCAACACGTGCAAGTAATTGTGAAAACGTCGCCGAGCTACTGTGGCATAACTTGGACCAGCACCTATGATGCTCCAGGTATGGACATGTTCACATTTGCAACATCAGGAAGACTTTGATGCCACTTATGTTGAGATAAAGGTTGATAATTAACAAGGAGAAAACTGAAGTGAAGGTTGTTATGTAAAAGCAACACGTGCCGGAGTTGTGTCATATTTCTCTTGGTGGCTCTGTGTTTACTTTTTTACTATTTTAAAAGTTGTTACTTATTACCACAGGATGCATCAATGAAGATTTGAGAAGACATGTCCCAGAATGCATCAGTAAGTCAATTTTTTTTTTTTTTTTTAAATAAACAAGGCAATATATGTCTCACCTAAACGTTTTTGTCTAGAAGTTGTTTTGGTCACTTGGGTTGTTTTGTTACATACAACTGTACACACAAAGAGGGTTAACCAGGGAAAAAAGCAAAGAAATGAATACAATATGACTGAGGTGAAGCCTTTACTAATATTGTCATCTGTCTCTTTCAGCTGGAAGGCTATCGTATGAAGTAAACCTAGAGAAGAAGGAGCTGAATGTCAGTGTGACCGACATGCTTGAAGATCACAACTACCACCTCCGTCTGTGCCTTAACAATTTCATCTGTGCCGGCACAGGCACCAATACCCTGGTTAGTCCCTCTAATAATTGGAAATGAGAATCAGAATGAACCAAAAGTTCAAGTTAACTACTTAATGTCTATCAAACTTAAATTATCCACTGGCAGCATCCTTTTACTGGAGCAGTGCAGTTGGCTGTCAATAATAAAAGGACTATTTCACTGAACAATTAAAAAAAATATGTATATGCAAAATAATAGGCAGTTCAAATATTTATCATACTTAGTTAATGTGATTTCTGCTACTGAGCCTCAGCGCACAGCGTCTGCAGGTCTCTTTGTTTCATGGCAACCATTTGCCAAAATCCCAAAAAAGTTAATTTTATTTCTCATTAATGTACACTCAGCACCCAATCTTGACAGAAAAAAAAACAGAAATGTAGAAGATTTTGAAGAAGAAAAAAAAAAAAGAAATATCACATGGTCATAAGTATTCAGACCCTTTGCTGTGACACTCACATTTAACTCACATGCTGTCCATTTCTTCCGATCCTCCTTGAGATGGTTCTACTCCTTCATTGGAGTCCAGGTGTGTTTAATTAAACTGATTGGAATTGATTAGGAAAGGCATATATATTTCATATATATGCCATATATATATATGAAAAGTAGCTTGTTACTAGACCTGTTGAATTAAAAAAAAACAAAACATCTTTTACTGTGTATTCCTAATGTTTACTCACTCACTGACTCACTCTGAAAACTCTCAAAGCTGCCTCTTAACCACACATACCTTTCGGTCATCAACACCGACTCATTGACGTACATGCTCGCATGCCAAACAAAAATGGATAAATACTATAAACTTTATCTACATTCCAGTTAAAGAAGGAGGCACCTGTGAAGACAGCCATCTTACCATTCTCCAGGCCTTTGCCCTGCCTTTGCATTGAGGTAAATGTTTCTGTCATCACGTCTGGTTGTAGCACTTAGGATCTGTTGCTATTAGTCAAGTGCACACAGTGGTTAACCATTTATTAACAAACTCCTTACAGGGATGGTCTTCTGTGATAGACGCCACCAGAGTCCAGGTCTGCCCGTTCAAAGACCGTAAGACACATCACTCTGTTTAGTCACAAAAGATTCCACGCTGTAAAAACTGACGCCAGATCATTTGACAGGATGTTGACATCACCTGCGTTATTCCCCGCAGGTCTGGAGGAGCTGTGGCTTGGAATTACTTTTGACCCGCTGGAAGAGGCGCTATCATGGGAACCCACGTGTCCGGTTGCTGCTGTTGTCGCATTGTGTCAGAAAAGAGAGGAGGGTAGTATCTGTGTGGATCTGCCTCATTCCTCCCAGAATGTTAGCAGAAAAAAGGTAGCAACCTTTCACATGTTAACTAGCTTTCAATGCAAAATTTTTGGGCTGCTGGTTTTTGGTTACAAAGCATGAAACCTTTTAAGCAGTCTGCACGTGAGCCGGTAGTACATTATACACATTCTCGGCATGCCAGAAGCGTCATGCAGATAATATGATTGAGATTATGAGTCATGGTGCATGGGGGGTATTAGTCACAGATTAGTCACTGTCCTTTGTGAAATCTTATCACTGGATGAGTAATCATTTTTTTTTCAGGAGTTGGAATAGCTCATAGTTTTATTGTAGAGAAATATATCGTGTCTGATTTGCAAACTCATGTTCCTTTATGACTGAGCACACCTTTATACAGCAAACGGAGTGTTTTTTTGTTGCCATCAGAATCGGCTACACAGATGTTAATGAGAAGTGTTTACATATTAAAGTAAATAGTAGTAAATAGTAAATATAAAGCTTATAAGCATATAAAGCCGCTTGTATAACAGCAGCAAGAGCATTGAGCAAGGGAGGACATTGTGGTTCTTGAAATGTCTACACAAAACCAATATTGTATTTTGAGGAAGGTCAATTGTCGCCACTGGAACAACCTCAAAGCCACATCTAATGAAAAAAAAAGGGATTCCCTGTTAATATAAAAACAGCCAGTGCAGCGCAGAGAGTCACTCAGCAGCTGACCTAAAGAAAACAATTAAGTCTGAACCCAAACAACACATGAGTCATGTGGCATTTAGTCAGCCTAATCTAAATTAAATACTTATACATCCTCTTACATAGTTTGCGTGCAAAGGATTGTTATTTTTCATTGATAAGTAATTTATCCAAACTTTGTTTTGCAGATAACATTTACCAAAGTGGATCCACACCCTCAACTGTGCATGAAGGTAATAATTATTTCCCCCACATTTGGCGCTTTATGGATTTCACAGTAGGGAATTAATACAGCTGGCATACTCGTATTATCAGTATCCCAGGTAACTAATTGCCAAACTGAGATTTTATTTATCCACACCTGAAGTTCGAGTGATCAGTTTTGGGGTGAGCCGGATCATTTGCACATCCATCCACTCGCATATTTCAGATCAGATTTGGTCTCAAACACAAATATACATTTGAAATTGACAGAGCAAGAAAAAGGAAATTCACCTAGTGTGGCTCTATGACAGAGGAAACAAAATTCACTGTATCAAATAACTGTAATATCTCCTTTATAGTTCACTGCAGGCTCTCAGTCCTGGATCAGGTGTCCCTTTGTTGACAGGATATTCCAAGGTACCAGGTTTTGTCACATCTGATTATTGCATACAACAGAATTTGTCATCATAATAATAATAATAGCAGCGCAATCACTTCCAGCATGGGAGGTGGCCGTGACGAGACCACAGGAACATGAGGAGGTGAAGGTTTTGTCGCAGATCACTGCAACGCTCTCTGTGGGTTTGTGTGCAAAGTCTGCAGCGTCTCCCGTGTGCCAGACTAATGAGACGCACTTTGTGCATGTGGTACGTGTGACACACTCTTCGTGGGGAAACTACATGTTCTGTGAATTGAGGACGACGCTGGCAGTGCAGATAACTGTCGAGTCACAGACAACCAGCAACCGTTATTAAAAAAAAAAAAAAAAAAAACGCATGATAAATGAATAATGATATGGTTAATCTTGTGGCTTCCCTGTGGCCTAGCATAAACCACCATTTGTGATCAACAAAGTAATTAAAGATAATTACTCATTTAATATTAGGTGTTACTGCTGAGATTAAATAGCATGTTTCATCAACCATCTCTTTCCTGAATTTCTACTGTAGACAACTACAAAGCAAAGCAGAAACACCTGAGACTTTAATGGTTTTATATATTTTTGTCCCTTAGGAGAAACATAAGTCTGTTGTCTTAAACCTGACTATGGAGGAACTATGCAAAGTCAACGCTTGCCTCCAGGTAAGTTTGTTTGGTAAATAGATACTGAGTTTAACCGCTGCATGCTTTGAATTGAATATGACTTTGAATACACGTATTTGTATTTGGACAGATAAAGAGACTCGATGTGAACTATGCTGTCACAGTGATGCACTGTTTTGCCCAATGCGGTAAGTAAGCTTCTCTTCTCTGGTTTCCTGGTATAATTTTGAGTAATAAAATAAATATTTATGCCGGTAACATTCTCTCCCCCCTTACTTTACATGTATGAATGGGAGTCACTGTGTGCAAACATGAGGGTTCTGTGGAATGAGAATAATACCATTTATGACGCACACACAGCCATTTGAGTTCCAAGTTTCACACATAGAAATTGAGAACTTGATTGTGAAGATTGTGAAAACTGTGGGAACAGTGGCGGCTGGTGAAAAATATATTCTTTGGTGGGGCTGATGTGACAATACATTTCTCTGTGTGGGAAGAAGAATGAACCATTTTGATTCCTTTTGGACATAGCCAGGCTAGCGGTTTCCCTGTCTCCTGGTTCCAGTTTCATATTTCCCCAAATGTTAAACTATTCCTTTAAACCATATGGCATCCTTCCAACATCAAGGTGCCATGTGTCCATCAGTCATCACGCTGTAAAAATCTCTTCACAGATCAATTACCACCTGCCATTTCTCATGTCACCAAACAAGCCACTTGGGACTTGACCTGGATCCTTGTTTTCGCTGGCGTTTGCATTTCTGCCATCGTAATCGTCACTCTGGTGCTGCATGTGATGTTAACTGGTAGGTGCAAAAGTACAAAATCATGCTTAGAGCTGCACTTATTTCTGGCAACTGTAAGCGCACACTTCCAGTATCCAGCCTTCAAACTCACAGCATTTGTTGCATGTTCCTGATAAGTCCACGTGCGTGCATTTACCCAAATTAATGGTTAATTAATAATTCTGATTTGTGCTTTTTTTTTGTTTACAAAGTTGCATTTGTTGGATTGAATATGGACTCGATGACAGACATTGTCTGTGAATGAATGTGTTTATAGTGGCTTAAAATAGCAAGCACCGCAAATATGAATTTGTCATTATACTGGCCCGCGTCCAATAGATCTAATTTCCTGTGTATTCTATTTCAGTGTATTGGCGGAGGAAACAAAAGGAAAATGGAAGCTACTGTACCTCTGAAAAGCAGACGGGTAAAGATAATCGACTGATTTTTTTTTAAAAATTTCAATGTAGCCTGTAGATTTAATGAAAATCACCTGAAACCTAAACCTGATTTCTGTGTTGTGTCTCTGTCGTAGAATGTGTGGCCCCTACATTACAAACCCACCATGCTCGCCATGGAGGGTTCCTCATACCTGATTCACCCCAGTGCGGAAACACAGAGAAAGCCAACTTACTCTCTGACTGACCAATACAACAGTGCTCTGAACTATAAAACTGTTAAAATGTTACTAAAGAAGTTCTCTGTTGAATAGAGGGTGAGATGTTGGGACAGATATTTCAAATGGTATGTGTGTGTGTGTTACTGTGTATAATGCTGCGTGATGTGCTATAGTTAGCTGCTATTTAAAAAAAAAAAAAAAGTATACTATAGGGGTGAAAGTTAACATTTATAACGTATTTTTTTATGTTGAAACATTCATTGAGCTTCCAGCTTAAAAAGTCAGGCGCCTTCCACATTTAAATATCTATTTTAGATAAACATATTTGTAGCAAAATTGCTTTTTAGCAGTTCTCATAATAAAGGAAACTGCGGGAAAGCAATAACCAACATTTCTGTGTGTTTTCTGATATTTTCCTTTTATATTATAGGTCCGCTGATTCAATTCACCAAACTCGCTGGTATGGTTGTAGTGTATTGCAAGGTGTTTTTTTATTATTTTGCTTCCACCCTTGAGGCACCAGGCCCCATACACAACACGCCTCCTTTGTTATTTAAACAGAACAGTTTCCCAGAATTTCAACTGTAGCTCTCACAACACTTTGATGGACACTTGATCAGACAAGCCTGCACTGACTGTTTACATTGTTCCTGTAAATACATTTTGTATTTGCTGGAGGCTCATCACAAGAGATAATGATCATATTATATGAAACTGTAGTGAAAAATAACTATTAAAGCTCAGCACAGATAATCATCACCGGACCTTGCAGTTATCCTCAGTTATACCAAACGCTGGTGCCCCCCTTAAGCTCTTTGTTTTGTTTTTATTCACCCTTACTGTCCTTATTAACCTAATAACCTAATATGGTATTGCATATGGTGATCAGTCCGAAGTTTATTCTGGAGCATGACAACAACATGCTCATTGTGAAGCTTGACTTGTAATTCTAAACCCACTAGTCTGGACAGAAACCAAACATCATGACTGGAAAGAAGGAAACCATTCCCGGACAGGCTGCACTTATCTGTGCTGCCTACGTTTGCATAGGAAAATGACGTTGCTCTAAACAGGACACTACTCTTGTAAGGGAACAGAGTCTCTATGCAGATACTTGCACAAAAGGCCTGCATCTGTGATCAGGCGTTCACACGCACACAAACACACACACACACACACACACACACACACACACACACACGGAACTTGTAGCTTTAAAACTAAATGGATCAGTCTTTTGGTGTGGGTGCGATGAAACATATTTCCTTGTTAGATCGCTAATGAATACGATAAGCAAGCATGTAAAACATCCGATGGCTCAAATACAAAAGAGAAGATAATAATGTCTTTACCTCACAGGAAGTAGGAAAGTGAAAAGTTGTCTATTTTCAGTGTGTTCACACACAGTGACACACACACACACACACACACACACACACACACACACACACACACATGCAAGAGCTAAAAACATGCTTTTGCACTTGGCTTTTTCTCAAAAACAGGGAACACTTCCTCCTAGGTAGATGGTAATTCAATCTTGTGTGAATCATACAGCCTATTCATAGCCACGTGTATTTAGCATGCAGCCTCATGAGTGACATTTAGCTTTAGTTTTATTCCAGCTTGTCATTATTACTCAACTTAGTCACATGGAGGAAATACTTCATGTTGACAATCAGTTCATAGTTGCATAGCATCAGCATTGATCATAGTGACACAGCTAAAAAAAACCCACAGCACGCTGAGGTGAAACAAGTGTTTGGTAACGTTTGATCTTGTTTCATGTTCATAACATTTTTTACTACATTCTCACTTCCTTTCATGGTAATTCATGCATGTGGGAGTTTTTTTTGTCCATGTTTTGGAATACCTGCCACTGACATATCTGAATTTACGGTGTCCTCATTTAATTATCTTAATTTGTCCAACTACATAACTCCCTATAATTGGACTATATTTTAATTAAACTGACTATGATGTCTACACACCATGTCTTCGCCTTACCTGACTGTAAGAGCCTTTTAACTCACCGCTGTTGTTGTTGTACACTTCAAGTGACACTTCTAAAACCGACTACCACTTAAATATTTACAGTGCACATCGTTCAGCGATCTCTGGTGCTTTAACTTTCACTTGAATTTTAATAGTTTTTTTTTTTATGTATTGCTCTTTAAATGACAATTCAGTGCTTTGGCATCAAATTCCATTTTATCCTCTTCTTTAATAATCTGCTGCATTCAGCTCTTACTCTTTTAACAGTTGAATTGAATTGTTTTGGATGTACGGTAAATGCTGAATGCAGGGTTGAAATTTGAAACTAGCATTTCAAATGCTATTTGTTCCAACATGTATTTTTTACCGGAAATATTGTGTGATACAGTGATTATAGTAGCCAAACCCATAATACAGAAATTTGCTGTATTTTTCTTCCACTGAACAAAAAAACAAAAAACACTTTATAGCAGCAGCATCGTGTCTGAGGAAGCGACTGGATGTTCTGCTCTAGTGGTACCCCACCTTTAGGATATTTCAGATGAAAGGTCTAACTGATAACATAATCATATTCATATGCTTTATCAGAACAATGATTGTGTAATGTGGACTTATCCTTCATCTTCCCCCTTTCAGAGATTTGACGGTAACTCAGATCTGATTGTAACATCATGTATCATAAGCAAAACATATCTTGGCGAACACCCAGTGTTGATCTCACTCAATCAAAGGCAAGAGGCATGATGGTACCTGGCAGCAAATGAGGTGATATCACTGCCCGTTACACTCCAAAAATTCTCAATAAAAAGGTTGACAGTTAGTTATATCTTGTGCAAGGCAAGAGATGCAAAATTCATCAACTCTTTCTTTCATAATCACCACATAGCATTTTAAAAAAATACATCTGCCAAAAAACATAGTAAAAAAGTGCCATCTTCAGGACAATGTTTCCAGAGCAGGTTTCTTAGTCTCAGTGGTTATTCTCAACATATGACTTTCCCTTCTTTTCATAATTCAAATGTTTATGATTTTTACCAATATATACTAAACACAATGTTCCCATAGATCCTTAAAATCTCTAAAAGTTTGTGAATTTGAGAAACAAACCAAAAAAAAAAAAAAAATCAATCAATCAATCAATCAAGGCCTTAAAATATATTATGAAACTCTCTGCAGAACAACCGAGATGTGTTCACACATTCAAGTCTCTCTTTTTTTTAATTGTGGCGTGTGAGCTCCTGTAAAGCCTGCTCGTTCTCTTTATAATGTAATGAACCTTGATCTCTATCTGTGATGTGTGCTGTGAACCCTGAAACCATAATGAAAGCTCAATAAAAAACATGACAGAATAAAAGCTGAGACTAACAGAATCTAAATAAACGGAGGAGACAAAAATAGAAAAAGGCTAGCGCTTGGTTATAAAAAAGAAATTATATTAATATTTACTTCCTGCGTCATATTGATTTCTTGCACTTTCTTGCATCTTAAACGTTTATTTATTAAGAAATGTTGTGAAGAAAAAAAAAAAAGTTGCAGCGTCCTCTATTGTCATAAATTCCCAGAATGCAGCAGATGTCAATAACTTATATTTGTGACTGTTAAGCAGCTGATAAACAGTAATTGTTTTTTTTTTCTTTGACTTTTCATACTGTGAAAGACAATTATATAACAACAACAGATATGATGTCCTTGTCATATGCTGCCTCTGAATTGTGTTGGAGGTCATATTACTGATACATTAACTGTTTTTTTGAGCAGTCAAACACATCGGTGTCACTCAGGACTATCACTACCTGCATATTTGCTCTGCAGCATTTGCCAGGAGATGGCGGTGTTCACCAAGAATTAACCTGGAGGGAAAAGACGCCGCAAGATACACGAGAAGACACTGGATGGTTATTGCTCATGGTGCAAATCAATGGAAAATATTACAATATTACCGCTAATGACAGAAGGGATTTAGGACAGTTAAAAAGGCAAAGAAGAGGAGCCATCAACTATCATAAAGTATTGTGATGTGTGAAAAGGTGGATGAGAGGCTAACTGAAGTGGAGCTGCTACTGAATGAACTGTAGACCAAAAACTGCACATGCAAGGCATTAAACCTACAACAACAAAAGAGCCTTAAAGGCAGCCAGGTAATTATACTGAAGGTAAAATCCATTCTGTAATATATCATCAGTCTGTGTGTTTAATGCTTTTGTTATAATGAAGGTCCAGACCTTCTTTTAACCCAGTCCGTGGTTTCCTACCCTTCACAAAATGCCTTTTGTTAACCTCTAGACTAGCTGTGGGTTTTACATCAAGGTGGACAGAAATATTACAGAAAATGCAACACATCCAAAAACTTATCAGTCTACGTATGACGACTTCTTTTGGACGCGTTTAGGTCTGTTTCTTTTTATTAACTGATTCTGAGAGTTCTGCACAGAAGATCTGCCCTTTTATGTTTTTGATTGTTAAAACGATAACCTGAAAATCAATCGTCTATTGTTGTTGTGCTGGAAATATCTGAACATGATGTCGTGCTGTCTGAGCTTGGCTGGTTATTCACTGGGATAAAAAATGCCAGGTACATTGCCAGCAGCTGGTTTTAGTGAAACTTTCTTTCAAAACAATTAGAAACTTAATGAGGACAAAACCCAATTAAATATATTTTGTTAGATCAGAGCATCGCTGGCATCCAGGATGATGCTTAAGGCCTTACTACTACTACTACTACCGTTCCTCTTTCTCTCTCAGATCAGTCTGTCCATCTAAGCCCTTGCAGTGAAAGAATTACAAACACGGAGGCCAGAGACAACAGACAGGGATGAGCTAATCCTTGTTGTGTAGAATTCCAGACATTCCGATGGGGTGTTGTTCCCGGGCGGGCTAATCGGTGAGCGTCGACACAGCGCTCGCGCCGGGGCTTTGCTCTAAATAAACAAACATGGCCCTTTATAGCTAACGAGGGTGGAAATTTGATTTGAAACAGGCACAAGTACACACACACTGTCAGGTATGCACGGGAAGACACATATCCGGAAATACGTACGTACACATAGGATGAGAGCTGGGTAACTGGGACAAAGGTGAAAGGTTCAAGGGTAGAAGAGAGAATGAGTCAGGGGCCTGGAAAGATGAGAGATTTTATATGAGAGATTCCATGTTGATGAGGGAAATCTGTTGTCATCTTGGTATCCGAACTGATGTTTTGAGTTTGCCGAAGTAACGTTCGGGAGCTACCGTGTTTACAGGAAAAGCGGTGAAAGATGGGAAAAACGCAGAGATAAAGAGATAAGCAGAGGAGGAGAGGAAGAGTCACCACGGTGACAGATGACAAGGTAAAGAACCTCCTGTAGTTGAAAAGGATGAAAGACAGGGATTGTCAAGCTGAGGGCACGAGCAGACAGACAAGCCTGAGAGAAGACGACAAGCTTATCACGGAAGGAGGGACGGGAGGACTTTCGAGGAAAACATACAGTGCGCGTTGTCGGTAAGGTCCTGTTGGTGAGAATAGCAAAAGCTCTCTCGCACACAGAGGCCTCATTGTTCCTTTGTGAGTCATTCTAGAAAAGGGCACAGCTGTAAACAGTTGAGAGTCCATTAGGCCCAGAGGTGACGGAGCTCCAGTGTTGACTGTGTATCCGGAAAGAAACGGCAAGCTTGAGTCATCAATAAACAGTCAGATGAGTGTATATGTGTGTGTGTGTGTGTGTGTGTGTGTGTGTGGAGAGGGGGGGTAATAGGAGGCAGAGACAGGAGGAGTGCAGGGTTTTAGGGGGATAATGGCGCAGAGTAGCACGGGGCAATGATCTCATGCCTCTCCCAGCTGGCAAACAAGGCCTTTTCCATGGGTTCCTATCTCTCTGTCACCCCGCCGCTGTCTCTCCAAATCCCTCCCTTTTTTTTCACACTGGAACTCCTCCTCTGTGTTTGTACTGGGGGAAAAATATTTTGTGGTGGTGGTGGTGGCGGCAATTTCTTTCCATCCATAAATGTCTCGATTTAAAACAAGTGGATATGTGTCCCTCCTTCTCCGCATTCACATACTGTATATACCACACATAATCAAACCTAACCTTCCTGCACTTTTAATTCACCGCCACCTTTTAAGCCACTTCGCTGCTTTTCGACAGTACTCGGGTCAAATCTTCCATTAAATGCCAGGTCATTGGTAGCGCAGCAATAAAAGGCTGTGAATAGACAAAAAGAAGCCCCGGGCTAGTGACCTCAGTGGAGCTGCTGGCCTTTGTCAGCTTTGTCAATCTCTGACCTGTCGTGACCCCGGCACACGCCAGGCCTGCTCCCGACTCTCACCCGTCCGCCGGGATGTGTTTGTTGTCAGGTTAAAGCCATGTGAGTACACACCGACAATCAGCCCTTACCAACCCCCGAAACACACACTCAGAGAGTCCATCTGTTGGAAGGCAACTTGTGACCCTTGACATTTCAATAGTTGAGGTCAGGCCACGTGCCGATCGGACAGCTGTGGAGGTTCCACACTCCTATGTGTGTGTGTGTGTGTGTGTGTGTGTGTGTGTGTGTGTGTGTGAGAGAGAGAGAGACACATGGGCAGGTGGGCTGGAGTGCCAGTACAGTTCTGTAAAGACAACAAAACAATGGCAAAGGCAGCAATGGGACACAATGAGCTCACTCAGCACAATCATTGTTGCTAGAAGAGGAGGGCAAAGTGCACAATCACAATATGGCTGCCAGGGTTTCAAAATATTACTAGAAAAGGCCAGAAGAAGAAGAAGAAATTACATTGTTTTGCTTGTTTAGCAATCAGAAAGACTGATTAAGCAAAAGAGATATAAAGTGTCAGTCAGTGAGTTTAGCGGTGCTGAAAGGGTGTATTTTATTCTGTTTGCCTCTGTTTTCAGTCTTTATGCTAAGACAACAGTCAGCTGCTGTCTGTAGCTCATTTACTGTACAGAGAGTGGTATCAATCTCACCTAACTCAGCATTAAAACAATAAGTATATATCTCATGATGAAGCTTTTAATTTTCCTACTGAAGAAATAATCCCTATGAAAGCTGTTTTATCTTGAGTAACAGCGATAGTTTTTCTGTTGCTATTAAATTATTTTAATAGCAACATAAAACCTCTGAACCTGAAAAAAAAATGAAACCAAAACTATCTGCATGGCTAGATACCACTTGGAAATGTGTTATCTTGTAATTTGGGTGAACTGACCCTTTAATAACCATCCTTAGTTGCTTCACGTTAAGATACCCCATTGGGTTTTGATGGCTGAAATGAAACAAAGAAGACAAGTATGTGATTCAACATGACTGGAGCATGTTGCATGTTTTTCTCTTTGTGTGCGCGTGTCAGCCAAAAGCACTTTGATCCTGCCGAGATGTCTTTGTTTGAGTGAAAGCTCTGGCGAATCACACAGCTCCTGTCTTCACCGTGAGAGTTGCGATTGGCTGAAAAAGAAGAATAACACAGAAACACAATACAGAAGCTGTTTTTCTGCAGGGGGTGGATGGAGTGTGTGTGTGTGTGTGTGTCTGTGTGTGTATTTGTGTGTACTGACCCCCCACTGTGCGCTAAGCAGAGAGGGAGGGGGTGGGGGGGTAAGAGGCCCGTGGATGGATGCATGCCAGGCCTTTCCTGCAGTTCTATAAGCTCCATGCTTGTCGGGTTTTGCTTGATAACCACTGTGTGTGTGTGTATGTGTGTGCCTGGCACAGGAACTGGCATGGCTTCAGAGGGATCTGCCAACCTCCTATGCACAATGGCATTTGTTGGTACAGGCCGACTGCATCAACACAATCATATTATATGCAAGATACCAGCATCCCTTCAAAGAAAGATGAGAGAGAAAGACAGTGTGTGATGAGGGGGGAGGATTCAGCTAAAATAAGTAAATGAGAAAGACGAGTAAAAAGAAACTCAGAGCGGAGAGAAAAAGGCACAAGGGTGGAAATAGATAAAGTTAGAGAAAGAAGAAAGTAGAATCAAACAAAGGTTGGGGAGAGAGGGATGCAGCAGAGAGTGACACATCTCGTCAAACCTGTTAAGGTCATGTGTTTTGTTTTCCTTTATTTTATGGTCCCTGTTCTGTTTTATTGTGGAATTTACCTCTCCTCTCTTTTCAGACCGTCTTACTTCCTGTTCCTGTGTGTTTCCCTCCAGTGGTGATTGTCTGCCCCGCCCTCATTGGATTCACCTGTGTCTCGTTACCACTCCCCTTTTGTGTGTTCAGTCTGTGCTAGTTTGTTTTGTTCCTCTGTGTCATATGTTCCAGCATTACTATTGTTACTTGCAATCAGATATTCTTGTTTTTTTGTTTTTTTTTGTGCCTGTTTTTGACCTCTGCTTTTGCCTAGCCCATTTGGTTTTGTTTGCCTTGGCTGACTGATTTCCGTGTACCGAACCTTCTTTCTGGCAAGTAAAAGCTTTGATTTTTGAACTTTAAACTGTAAGTCGTGCTTTTTTAATCCAACCTTTTGTGGAATACCAGTCATAACAGTACGAACTGGCCAACATGGACTCAAAGCCCTGCACTTCTCCATTCGGGCCCAGGAGGAACGGATTTCTTCTCAGGAGCAAGAACTCTCTGCAGTCTGTGGGGAAATGAGAGCTCTTACCCGGATGCAGGGGGAGTTTTAGGCATCTATTGGAAATTACATGAACCTGTTAAATAACCAGTACCAACATCTAATGAGTCAACTGTCTTCTTTCATGGCCTCTCCCTCAGCTACCGTGACAGCCCCAGTTGATGCTCCTGCACCGACCCACACTCCTGCTGTCGCTGCCTCTTCTGCCTTCAATCTCCACCTCACCAAGCCTGAACGTTTCTCCGGTGATTTTAGGAATTTCTGGTCATTTCTGGTCCAGTGCAGACTCCATTTTGATCAAGGGTCAAGGAAGTATTGAAGGAGTGGCTTCATTGGTTAGAGGGAGCATCCATTCCTGGTCTGGACGGATCACAAGAATCTAGAGTTCATCCGGACCGCTAAGCGAATGAACGCCAGACAGGCCAGGTGGGCTTTTTTTTTTTTTATCGTTTCAATTTTGTCCTTTCCTATTGCCCTGGGTCTAAGAACACCAAACCCGATGCTCTGTCTCGTCTGTTTGACCCTGTTTCATCTCCAAAGTCTCCTTTTTGCGTCCTGCCTCCTTCCTGTGTGGTTGGGGCTGTTACGTGGAGTGTGGAGATGAAGGTTCAAGAGACTAATGCTGACATTCAGAAGCCAGATGGGTGTCCCCCAAATCGGCTGTTTGTTCCTTTTTCTCTCCGCTCTCAGGTCCATCCATCCATTGGGACCACACATCCCGATTCTCTTGCCATCCTGGTGTTCGCCGGACCATCTTTGTCATCAAACAGCGCTTCTGGTGGCCTGCTATGGAAAAGGAGGTGGCGGAGTATGTAGCAGCTTGTCCAGTTTGTGCTCAATGCAAGATGTGTTTCGTTTGCATGGTTTCCCCATGGAAGTGGTGTCTGACCGAGGTCCCCAGTTTGTGTCCCACTTTTGGAAGGAGTTTTGTTCCCTATTTGGAGCCAGTGTTAATCTTTCTTCGGGTTATCATCCTCAATCCAACGGTCAGACTGAGTGGCTTAATCAGGAGTTGGAAACTGGTCTGCCTTGTCTCTCAGAATCCTGCCACTTGGAGCAAACATCTCATTTGGGTTGAGTACACTCATAACACCTTGACTTGTTCTTCATCCGGGCTCTCACCCAGTGTGCTTATGGCTACCAGCCACCATTGTTTCCTGACTTGGAGACGGAGGTCAGTGTTCTTTCAGCCCAAGCCCTCATTCACCGTTGTCATCGTCTGTGGAGCGGGGTCCATCAGATGCTTCTGAGAAGTTCTGATCGGTCGAAGAGGATGGCAGATCGTCGGCGGATTCCAGCTCCTTCTTACAGACCAGGTCAAAGGGTGTGGTTGTCGACACGGAACCTTCGGTTTCATGACATCGTGTAAGCTAGCCCCTCGGTTTGTTGGCCCATTCCCTGTCTCCAAGGTGATAAATCCAGTGGTGGTGCGTGTGGTCCATGTGGATCCATCCTACATTCCACGTAGCCTGCTAAAGAGAGTTCCTTGGTCCCTGCCTCCAAACCACCACCCCCTGGTCCATTTATGGTGGTCCTGTGTATTCAGTCAAAAGGCTTATGGCGGTGCGACGTCGAGGTCGTGGGCGTTTAGTTGACTGGGAGGGCTATGGACCTGAGGAGAGATCATGGGTTTCTGCGAGTAACATTATGGATCCGGATCTGATTCAAGACTTTCGCCGTTGTCACCCAGATCAGCCTGGGCCGTCCCTAGAGGGAGGGGTACTGACACATCTCGTCAAACCTGTTAAGGTTGTGTGTTTTGTTTTTCCTTTATTTTCCTTATTTTATGGTCCCTGTTCTCCTTTATTGTGAAACTTACCTCTCCTCTCTTTTCAGACAGTCTCACTTCCTATTCCTGTGTGTTTCCCTCCAGTGCTGATTGCCTGCCCTGCCCTCATTGGATTCACCTGTGTCTTGTTACCACTCCCCTCTTGTGTATTTAGTCTGTGTTTCTCCTCTTCTCTATGCTAGTTTGTTTTGTTCCTCTGTGTCATACGGTCCAGCATTGTTATTCCTTGCCATCAGATAATCTTGTTTTTTTTTGGATTTTTGCCTGTTTTTGGCCTCTGCTTTTGCCTAGCCCATGGCTGACTGTTTACCATGTACTGAGCCTTCTTTCTGGCAAGCCTTGATTTTTAAACTTTAAACTGTGTTTGAGTCGTGCTTTTGAGTCCAACCTTTTGTGGAATACCAGTCATAACAGAGTCTCTCTCTCACACACACAGACAAACACACACTCTTAAAATGTTTCACAGTGCCAAACCTCAGCATCATATAACAGTGTTGTTTTTTTGTTTTTTTTATTTCTGAGGGAAAGATTGACAAATTAGTCTTTAAAAACATTTTAAATAAATACCACAAATGACTATTAAAGCCTGATTGATATAGCAGTATGGTTACCGGTAATAGTAATGGCAGATTTTAGCATATCACTCATTTATAGGTATTGCTGTATAAATTGGCCAATAAATAGCAAGAAATTGTTGTACAGCAATGGCAAAAGATTGTGCAGTAATTTTGAAAATGTCTCATTACATATTTGGTCCTTCAGACAACACTTAAGTTTAATAACTAAATCTAAGTGCTTAATGTTTGTTTATATGTCTCATGAAGTATCAGCTGTTATATCATTACTCTGTCTTCTTATTTGGACACCACTGCAGCTGTGTAATAAAACATCTTGCACATTTTCCCTTTAAATAATACTGAACATAAGGAAGCAAATGCACATATAGGTATAAGAGTATTATCTTAAGACAGATTTGAAAAAAAAAAGCGAACCTACTCATTAAGGTTCAATAAACATTTGTTTTCCTGCTTCCTGTATTAGTTCAAGCTTGTGACTCACCTTGGGCTGCATCCAGCATTCCAGGTCTTACCGTATACGGGGATATACGATACCGTGCTGGCAGAGAGCCATCATACTACAGTTACACTGCAGCAGTGGTGGAATGGCAGATGAACTTGTTGGCCTTTTATGTAGTAAATGCTGAAGAAAAAAGAAGAACCACAGCATTGTTTTGCCTAAGGGATGCACATTGTATACCTCGGCAGCAATGTCTTTCATCATCACAGCATATCCATATGGTTGGCCTATATTCCAGGCTGCATCCTCTCACATATAGAGTCCCTGAGGGAATTCAATTCCGCTGTAATCATGATGGCTGGATCTTTCTTCCTCACACACAACACTACCCCCTCCATGCCTTGATTATTATTGTCACCTTAGGGGCCGGATTTCGCCCTTTTGGCCCTCAGACCTTTTCTGAGGCAAACGTCCCCAGGGAACACACAGCTACAGCTTGCGCAAATCATTGTGATGTATGCATGTATGACTCCTCTGATATTTCTACATGCATTTCAAACATTTTCTGTGACTGTAGAGTCTAACGGTAGCTGGCAGCCATGTTTGACTTAAACAAACCTGATTTCAGATGGTGGAAGTCCTGCCGGTGCGTTTTGTGGTGTCCCTATCGGCGTGGACATCAGAGCAACACCGCGGGTGAATGCCCTGTAATTATACTACAATACCCTGGGGGGCATAGGCCTAGCCCATTAATGCCAGAGCACTGATGGACTGTTGGTAATTGTGATTTTGGAGAGGTGGAGGTTTGGGAGGAGGGGTAGCCTAGGTCACACACCAAGACCTTCAACAAAGAGATGCTGAGCTTGCATTTTCAGTGAAGCTGAACATGTTATACATACAAACATAGTTTTATTTCCTTTCTAGTTTTTCCCTTTTGTCCAGCGGTAGGCAGTGCCAATGCATCTCTGTCATACACTGTAGACATGATGCACATCACATGTAGGTGCAAAGCAATTGGAAAACAGCATCAACAAAAAGAGTAATGTCCGAAACTTAAATTAATTTGATGAACAACATTCATATTCCAGTCAGATCTTTGTCATGTGAAAGCGATGATGATGATCTGGCGTACTTATAGTCATGTGTCATATTCCTCTCTCCCCTGTTTTCCTGTCTGCCTCTGTATGATCAACTAGCCACTAAAAATTGGATCAAGGAGTCAATGTGGAGGCAATGTGTCTTTTTCCATCTCTGATTAAAAAAAATTTTTTTACAGTACATCGTTAATTTTTTTTTTTAAATATAGGAAAGTATCCTCAAGTAGAGAAAATACCACATTTGTCATGCTCTTCTTGGGTACATCACAAACAATCACATGTGTGATATTGTATTCTGTTGTATTGTTCTGTTCTGTTCTGCTCTTCAATATACTGTATAGTGATAAAGCAGCATTTTCAAATCAAGCCACAGTGACGACTATATGTCAATAATGGATAAATAGCTCCTCTGTAATGGAACATACATGTGCACGCTCACACACATGATCACACACACACACACATGCCTGCTCGCACAGCTGGGCAACCTATTTGAAGGCTGTTCCGCAATTCATCTTGTTGTCAATCACAAGCTATGACAGACTGTCTCCTTCTGCTGCTGGAACAATGCATCAAGGCACAAAGAGCCAGACACTTGTTACCACTCTCACAGAGGATCCTCTCTCTCTTTTTTCTCTCTCTCTCTCTCTCTCTCTCTCTCTCTCTCTCTCTCTCTATCTCTATCTCTATCTCTATCTGTGTGTCTATATATTTTATATTTGTGGTGGTGGAGGTTGTTTCCTTCAATTCACTGAATGCCTTGTTTCAAACACACACAGCTGCACAGACAAGCAGTGCAAGTGTTAAGCATTGTGTGAGTAATTGTCTTTTTTTTCCCTTTGGTACCGGTAAGTGTTCATTGTGCATTGTGTGTTTTTCTAATAACCATACAGAGGCACGTGTGCATCATTTGCAGTTGCGGTGTATGAATGTGATTAGGGGGTGGGTCGCTTGTTCATTAAAGCTAGCAGTAGTGTACATATATACACACACACACTCATGCACACAGCAACATGCAAAAATATACGCACATACAAGGATTTCTTTTCACTGTGGAATAAAGGAAACAAACCCCTGAGGACCCCGAAAATGGCGGGAGAGTGAGGACGGTGGAGTGTGCGTGGTTGTGGGTGGGGGTGGGGTCAGGAGTCAGAGCAGATGGCAGACAGCGCAGCTCCTCCCCCCTACTCTTATTCTCCTCACCCCCCACCTCTCCTCCTCCCCCATGGCGGCTCAGCGGGTTATGGAGTAGGGGCAATTAACGACAGAGCAGGGAGGAGGTCACCCCCCACCTCCTCCACCAACCCACCCACCTCCACCCAAGTGTGTGTGTGTGTGTGTCACAGAAGACCACTCTATCAAGCTGCAGCTTAAGTGCACCCACACACACACACTTTACTGCACCTCCTGTGTTCACAGTTCCATTAGCAGTGCTAGAGACCGGTGCAAAGAAGCTCGACACCTGTCAATCAAAAAAACACAGAAACACACACACGTGACTTATTAAATATGCCACAGATTTGCAAGCTCACGCATGTGCGGCCAGAAGATAAACTGTGCACACTCAAGCACACGTGCATGCAGACAGAAACACACACTGAAGAGTCAGTCACCATTCAAACCAAATATGTAACTGCGATCAAACAGAGGCACAGAAGGAGAGCTTCAACCAGCAAGAGATCAATTCATTACAACTGAGCTCTTTCCTGGAAGGATAAAGCTAGCGGAGAATTTCCAGTCTTCAAAATGACCAATAATAACCCCACTATCTTCGCAATCAGTCGCAAACGCAGTCTTTTCCACCTTTCCTTCCCTCCCTCCTTTTTTCCCCTTCTCATTTCTTCCCCTCTTTCCTTCTCCTCCTCCTTCTCCTCCTCCTCCTCCTCCTCCTCCTCCTCCCCTGTTCTGCCTTCTCCCATCCCAGTAGTACGGCCTGTCATGTACAGCCTATGATTAGAATAATAAGACTAATTAAATCCATATCGCAGAGGCTCTCAAGCACAGCAGTCTATCTGTGTGTGTGTGTGTGTGTGTGTGTGTGTGTGTGTGTGCGTGCGTGCGCCCACTCCTGTGCTACTACTGTTGCCTACCATTCGAACCAGGCTCCACACTTGACAGTGGGTTACTGTGGAAAGCCCTTTCAAACATAAACAAACCATTATAAATGCTCAGCTGTTGAACGGAGTTCTTTGGCCTTCACAAATAGGCAGCATGTATAGACTTTCCATTTAAGGCTGCGTCCAAGAGCAAGAGGCTCTTAAAAGAGCCAAGAGAGGAAACAGTAACACTGTGTGTAAATAGAGAGAGGGAGAGAGAGAGAGAGAGAGAGAGAGCTGTAAAACTCACGAGGAAGAATAGTAATATTGTGTATTAACAGAGAGGGAGACAGAAACAGACGGAACAAAAGCACAGTGTACAAACACTGATGGAGACAGAGAGTCTATACTATATTAGCTATAGTTACTACTTTGCATAGTAAATACCTGGTTATTTCAGAAACATCAGAACATGGCACAACAAAAAATCATTTACACATTTACATGTTTTATTTATACTGGGTGCAAAGGCCTACACGGAGTCTGCACTAGATCGACCCATTGATTTATAGATCAACACCTTCCACACTATATTGTATATGGCTTGATTGTGATGTATTTAGTAATTGTGTTTCTATTCTTTCATTCAGTAACACAGAGTGACTCCACTTACTAGTGGAACTGCCAAGAAACTTCTGTAACTTCTATAAAGCGATTTTTTTATTCATGCAAGTTTGACTGCTGGTTGTGTATTTTTTATTTTTTTGCCTCAAACAGCTAAAATGCAGACTGTACATCAGATGTAAAACAGCTACAAACAAACACCCGGACCGTGTCTGTGTCAGTTCAGCCATGGCCTGAACTCACCGGAGACTCTGGTTCTTTCCATTATTTCCCTCCAGTCTCCCTCTCTGTTTTCCTCTCCTCTTTGTTTACATCTATCAAGCAGATTCATAAAGCTCACGGATGCAAGTTTATTCGCTCAAGTTGAAACAATTTTCAACTTGCATGGACGCGTGTGTTTTCGTTAAAGTCGAATTCTGCGCAACTGAAACGAAACCTTATAATATATGAATATGATACGTTGTTACAAAACTACCAAAATGTGAGTAAAAAAAATAAAATAACAAATTGATAACCAACATAATAAGCACTTTTACTAGTTTACATTATGTTAAATAATACTTTTGAATACTTCTTTCAGTGCTGACATGAACACAGAGAGACAGACTAGTCCTGAGCTCCAGGTTACAGAGGACTCTTTCTACTGAAAGAGAAAAGCTCGCCTTTCCCTCTTTCTGTCCCTTGTTCCCTGTTTGGGAGCGTTTACGTTTTCTATTAACCATGTGGTACTGACTGGGGCAACTCAGGGGATCCCCTACCTGATATAAGACACACACACACACACACACACACACAGAGGAGTTCTGTCAGTGTTGCAGACTGTCTGTCTCCTTGTCGATCCAGCGGTGACTGTAACTAGGTGTAATGGCCAGCCTGTGGTTAGTAACTCTATGGGCCTATTCACAAGCCCCCTACCCTCCTTCTACGTACACACAGACACCACACGTGTACACACACGCACACACACGCACACACAGTGTTTACAGTGGTGTATTTGGACTGAGCTGCTAATTGAAACATATTTCTTTTTCCATCCAAAAGAGTAAAGGGCATCCCTATTTTCCCAGTGTGAAGGCATGATGTGTGTGTGTGTGTGTGTGTGTTTGTGTTTTTGTTGAATAACTCTACTGCAGGGTCCACTTTGGCTGGGGGCCAGAAGCATTACCATACAAATCCAAGTGGCGCTGCCCCCACATTCTCAGCCAACTTATTCGGGTTACTGCACTCTGTGACACACACACACACACACACAAATTCAAGACGCTATTTCTATACATGGCTAGAAACTTAAAATGTATTATGCTTTTTTTTTTTCCCTCCAGCAAATAAACACGTATGCACTGACCCACAGTTATTCCCAGAGCTGTAATCTTAGAGCTGCGATGGCCACTGTATATATTTGGCTTAATAGGAAACATTACATAACTCAAAGGAGAAAATACAACATATGGATATATACAGCACCTGTATGATCATGCACATTTTTTATTTCTTTGAAAAAAAAGCAATAATTCTGGATTTTGGCGACATGTAAGAAATTTGACGCTGTCGTATAGAAGAAGTTGTTCATAGTGATAAAATCACAAAGAATCATAACCCTCTCTGTGGTAACTTCTATGGAGTATTTTAGTATCTTTCAGCCCCCAACTTTACTGTTATGGTTTAGTCCACGCGGCAACCACCACACTTTGGGGCTGAAGCTAATGATGCTGGCTCCAAAAGATCCCTAAATGAATCCTTTTTTTTTTTTTTTTTTTTTTGGTGATCATTTTGGAAAATATTGATCCATTAAAAAGATTTAAAGACTTCTAGTAGCTTTGGTGTCTGCTGTGGGCTAACAGTTGGCTGACCTGCTGCTCACTCACTCGGGGTATTGTTGCAATATGTCACTGAGTTTATTGATACTTTATCATGATGCTGAAGTAGCTAAGTAGCTTTATTTGGAAGGTTCTGGCTCCAAACGGAAGAAAGATGGCGTCGACCAAAAAGCAGCAACTCTGGGCTTTAAATCGGATCCAAAATGAATGTTGTCCATCCATGTTTCACTTCCATCGTTCTCATCGGTACAGTTTCCAGATGCAGCGTGTTCTGGCAGAAAAAAAACTTACTATACACTACCTTGAGCAACCAAGTGACAGATGGGAAAAAATTACAGACTAGCTGTGCCAAGATATGGCTAAATGTGACTTCCAGTGGAGCTTCAGAGCAACAAGAAGGGCAGTAGTGCCATTCCCCTACAGGGCCTGAGTGTTTGATACTCAAATAGAAGTGGCGTTTTTTCTTACTTTATGGTGCTTACAGGCAATGGGCAGTTTACAGCTGGGGGTTCTTTTGACACAATATACAATGGCAGCTTTCTGCTCTCCAGTGGTGGATAAAGGCATCAGCTTATTGCTTAAGCTGAAAATTGTCAACTATTTCCACTTCAGAGCTCCTCTGCGATCAAAGATGGTTTCAGGTATTATGGCAACGTCAGAGAAAACCCACAGGCTACTACAGTACCAGTATGACAGATACAGCTATTACAATGTACAAAGACACAAATAATAAATTGGATTGAATTCTGATCATTTGTTGTTGTTTGTTCTCGCCATTTATAAAGTACAGCGCAGAACCTGAGGTTTGAGCCTATTTTCAGAGAGCTCCATTACTGTTGAGGGAGAGGAGCAATGTCAATGCTCACACTAGACAAGATAAATACATAACAGTGAAGATAATTAGAACAAAGCCTGAATGTTTTAGAGTAGATTAGCAGTGGGATCTAGTTGAAAAGAAAATGAAATTGATGATTGAAAGTGATGTTCAGTTAGAAAAAAAAAAAGCTTGTAAACGCTGAGATGGTGCTTTTTTTTTTTTTTTTTTTTTTTTACTAGAAATTAAATTGAAACTTGAGTGGAAGAACATAATAGCCCACTTCTTATAATATGTAATTTAAAGAGGATAACTAAAGCGTTACCTGAAGGTGATCAGGTATAGCCATTACATTCTTTTTTTTCACTTTAAAGAACAAATGCAGATTTTTTTGCATAACTTGAAAAAGCACAGAAATACTTCTGTCTGCACATGCTTCATCCCTCCGTTCTGCTTTGTTCATCAACTTGTTCCCACCAGGGTCACACGGGAAGAAATGTAAATGAATCCTTCCTGAACTCCGCTGTACTCCCTGACGACTGAAATCACACTCCTCCTGCTCTGAAAAGCAGCTCGCTCCCAATTTATGCGGGCGAGACCCAGTCATTTACAACGACTTAAGTGGATTTAAATGGATAAAAAGGTAAAAGTCAAGCAATGAAACGCTATTAAAAGGTTCCTGTAGGTCACAAACGACTACATCTGTTTTCCAGCTCACCTTGCATCATGTCAATTGGATTTGAGGAGGTTTCGTCAAGAAGCTGTGTGTGTGTGTCTATGCGTGTGCGCATGTTCTCCTCAGTGCCCAGAGGGTGAGATAAGAGGAATACGGACAGTGATTTTTACTAAAGAAGGATGAAATTAAAACTTTTTTTTCCTCCCATGAGGGTGAAGGGAGCGTGGATTTGTATGGAAATCAGCTGCAGGGAAGCTGTCCTCAGACGGAAGGTCAGCGTGTGTGAAATATTAGTGATGGGAGCTATAGTGCAGAGGTATCACAGAGAGGTCATTTGAGGGCATTTCCCAATGAGAACTAAGAAAAATTATTGATGCAATACTTGTTTCATTAAATGCAAAATTAGTTTTTTGGTTTTTTTTTCCAACCTGGACTGTATTTTCCCGTAATTGTGTGTCTAAGTGACTTAAGGGGGACAACAATTTTTAAAATTAGTTCAATATTGAGCGACAGCGCTTGATCCAGAATATGTGAAACAGGCTGATGTTGTTAAAATATGTATCTGACATCGAAAGCAACGTTAAACACAACAACAGCATTATGGCTAATTGTGATCTGTACGGTGCTGATTGCCAGCAAACCGACTACCCACATATGCAAAAGAAAAATGAAAGATTTTTTTTTTTTTTTTTTGCTGCAAATGTGTTTCAAGTGACAAAGCCCTCTAGTTGATGTAGGGATTATGACTGTTATCGGTTGGGAGCAAAGGAGGAAACGGTGTAACACTGGCTCACTGCCACCATATTAGAAAGTTGACCTAACCCCCGCCACTTTATGTTGATGTGTGTTTTGGATTGGTAACTTTCACTAAAATTTTAGATATGAGTTGTACAAAAACACCAAGCCAAACCATGATCATATCTTTCTCATGTAAGTGATAATATATCACATGATGTAAATGGCTGATATGGAAAATGAACAGATGGGCTGGAGATGTAGAACAGAAGAACAGTTCCTTCCTGGACTGTGTTATTTTAGGTGCTTTAACTGCTGACTAGAACTATATTTAATCTGTGCTGTTATGCAGTTATAAAAGACACCTGCCAGCCAATCAGAAATGACCATTTTGGCAATAGTACAGTCTCACAAAAAAAAAAAATTTGGCTCCACAAATCAGCTGAAATGAAGATGAAGTCAGAACTTTACCGGCATTCATGAACACATAATGATGAGGAGAGGAGAACCGTGTGAGTGAGCGTATGCATGCATGCATGTTCTTTACCTTTTTCTAATGCAATAAAAGGAGCCATCTGTAGCGTTTGTCTTAGTTTGGGGATAAGCCGAAACCAATCCAGCCCTCTCAGGACTGATCTGTGGTTGGGCTGGTGTCTTCATAATCCTATTAGGAATAGATGATTTGCTCAGATGCAACCAGGGGTATGGACGGCAGATATTACTGAGGCTTTTGGACAAAGAGCAACAGGAGACATCCGGATTGTGCGGCAAGAAAGCAAGAACACATTTTTGAATGATTTTGATGTTTTGTTATTATAATATCTATCATATATTTAGATTTTAGCTTTGAAAACAGTGCCAGGGTTATCAGGGTTAAATCCTTTTATTCATTAAAGGAACAGTTTGACATTTAGAGACACACTTGTTTGCCTTCCTGGCAAGAATTAAATAGGAAGCTCATGTCTAAATAAATATAAAGCAACATCCAGGAGTCTGTTAGCTTAGCTCAACTAACATTTAGACTAAAAACAAAAGGCAAACACTTAGCCTGGCTCTATCCAAAGATAACAACTTCCTCACCAGCACCTCTAAAGCTCACTAATTAATATTAAAAATATTTTAATCTAATGTTTGCTTATTCCTTAGATAAATCGAAATATAAAAATGACAACGTTTGATTAATCTATTCATCTAACTCCAGGCAAGAAAACAAATACAGTAAGCGGAGAGACGGAAGTAATGCTGTGTTATTTTTGTCCCACTATTATTAAAGATATATTTGTTTGCTCTTCATGTATGCAGTAAATTCGGTAGACCAACAGAGGTCTTACCAGTGCAGAGCTGTTTACTAGAGCGTGTTTTATCTGTTTTATCAATTTCTAACCTGATCGCGTCTGACTCATTTGTCCCAAAAAAAAAAAAAAAAAAAAAAAAATTGATGGTAGGTCTTGTGTATATAGTTCACAATAAAATACAACTATTATAAATAAATGCATCTCTGTGCAAAGAGGGAAATAAAGAACAAATATACCTTTGTCCCACCTCTCCCCTATGCTCACAATAGGTTATGAAAGTCATCAAAACTTTGGAAAGAGGCTTAAAAATGTTTTGGCACATGATCAGGGTGAAAGAGGTTGTTCTCTGAGGAGACAAAGGCCGACTTTTGACAGCTGTGTGTGAAAGAGTGTGTTTGTGTGTGAGACCGTGCGCACACGTGCACACATGTCTGTTATTGTTTTGATCTAACCTTGGCGTCACCTGATTCTTCTCGTGTGTGCGTGGAGTTTCTGTCACATGCTGTTCCACGTACACACACTTTTCTTGTTCTTATTCTGTTTCTCTCACTTACTCGCACACACACACACACACACACATACACACACCCTGGGGCTTCAGCTGCTGACTGTAAGCAGGGAGGCAAATGGAAGAAGATGAGAAGATCATAAATGGAATTAATAACAAATAGTTCTGGCTGAAAGCAGGGTGGCTGTTCCTGGAAACAGACTGGTATGATCCTCCTGAAGAAATATTTACCACACAGTAGGAGTAGAGCCAGCTCTCTCTCTCACACTCACACACACACACACACACACGCACATTCTCCGAAGCTTTACATGACCATTGCTGCGTATTTTCACTACTAAGTGGAAAATAACAAATTAGGGGGGTTATTGAGTGTGTATAGTCTTACGCTCTGTATGTGTGTTCCCTTTTTATTTCCCCCCCTGCTGTTTTCTTGTACTGTACAAGTGACAGTTATTACATTCAGTGACGGACCACCTGTGTTACTCTGACATTTATGGCTCAGTTTTACTTTCAGTGTCTATCTCAATCAGCAAGATTTAATGACAAAATGGGCTCATATCTTTCCACTTAAAGCACATTCACATTCACAGAAAGAAATTGTGACATCTTTTGATTGCTGTTTAAAAAAAAAAAAAAGAAGATCTTGGTGGTGATGTATCCCCTCTGTCATGCCGGTGGTATTTGCTGGTGGTTGTGTTTCTTAGAACTCCTTCACGTGTTGGAGCGTTGGGGTTTCCCATTTTTCCACTTGCATTTCACTCTTTCCATGATCTGCTGTTGCAAGAAACTCGCTCAAAGCTTTGTGTTTTACTTTATCTGCACTGAAATAATGACACCATTGTGGTAATCAGTTATTGATGCTAGAATGCTTTCCTACGATCACCAGCGAAACTAAGTAAGTAAATCAATGCTAAATACTACAGCGATATGTTCTGATTTAGTGCCATAAAGTACCAAAACTCATGTTCTCAGGGTATCAGTGGGAGGCGTTAATCTCTAAAAAGTACTGACTTGACCGTACATTTCACTTTGTCTTTGAATCTGCACAGTTTGAGCTGCTTTCAGAGGCTCTGTGGATCTCACTCAGCGCACAAAAGGTGCCAAGCACAATTTAGGAAAATACTTTTTAAATAACTAAAACTGGAGGTGGGAGAGCTACTGGGAGCCATGTGAGGTGAGTGTGGTGGAGTGTGGAACTTGGCACGGGTACCGACT
The DNA here is from genome assembly GCA_036937835.1 of Pampus argenteus. Classification (NCBI taxonomy): domain Eukaryota; kingdom Metazoa; phylum Chordata; class Actinopteri; order Scombriformes; family Stromateidae; genus Pampus; species Pampus argenteus. Next base: position 10,141,083 of record CM072882.1, read on the forward strand.
CTGTCCCAGTACACTGAGCTGCCAGGCAGCCGGAGGGGAGGCAAATCTCCATGTGAGGTGCCACACACACTGTACACACACATACATATAAAAACCGCACACACTCGCAGTCTGCATGCAGTCATACTGTACACACAAGAACAGGACCGCCACACATACAGCTACACACACTGTAAGGCAACCATGTTGAATACACTCAATGTCAGTGAGCAAATACAAAAAGGCCTGATTCTGTGTGTCTGAGCATGTTAGTGTAATGTATAGTATGTGCATGCATCTAAGTATGTGATATCATCTTTTACAACTTGTTAAACTCTAGCTAATTATTTTGTGTTCATGCAGACCCCTTCATAATAAGAAGCTGATTGAGAAAATATGTTTTCAGGTTATTTAAACATATTTCTCTGATGTATACCATTTCTGAAATCCAGCTGGGGAGATAATAATAATAAAAATAATAAACTCTGTTGTTTAGACAAGCATTCTCTTACTAGGATGACTGAACCAAGTAATGTTGTTGGTTTTATGTGTGGAAGGAACTATAGACGGACATTGTTTGCATTTCATAGCATACAAAGTACTTCATCAACTCACTTTGTCACTGTGTATAATGACTGCTCATATGTTTATGCGTGGTCGATGTATGGACGGGCAGACAGATGGGTGGGCCGTCAGTTCAGCTGATTGACAGAAACACAAATAAACTAACACACACACACACACACACACAGACACATACTCCCCTTGAGAGTCTTTGATTGACGGATGGATGTCCAGAGGGGGTCTTTGTATTTAGTGCTTTCTGCTGCAGCTGCCACTTCTAAGCTATTTAGTACATGGAGAAACACACACACACACACACGCGCATACATGTAAAATACTATCTACTTGGTTTATGCATGCAGTAGCATCCTATGTTTACACTTGCCATTCATCTGATCAATACATTTATGGAATGCTTCCACCTCCAACCTCTCTCTCTCTTTCTCTCTCTCTCCATCACACACACACACACACACACGCGCGCACTCGTACCTCCACAGTACACATCCGCAGATGATTGATCAGATGCATGACTGTCAGGTGAGGTCACTGTGTGTATGTGTGGGTGCGTGTGTGTGCCCCTTCCCCCACCAAAAAAACATACACAAACAAAAACACACTAACCAACCTTTGACCTGCGTGTAATAAGGTCCTCTGAGTGGAGCCGAATGGGCCGTAAATGCCGCTGACATTCTCATCCTCGGTGAGGTTACCGAGAGGCCAAAGAGAGAGAGAGAGAGAGAGGGAGAGAGGGAGAGAGAGAGAGAGAGAGAGAGAGAGAGAGAGACAGAGAGAGAGACAGAGAGAGAGAGAGAGGCAAAGTGATGAATAGATAAATGAATTGATGAATGGATAGAGGGATGGATGGAAGGATGGAGGATGGAAGGACGGTTTGGTTGACCTTTAGCCTGGCAGAAGATTGATTGAAAGCAGCTGTGCCCTGCTATAAACTCACAGTATCCCCTTCGCTTCTGGCCTTGTAAAATCAGGATATCATCAAGCCAATAATAGTCACTCTTGCACAGTACAGTCCTTGGACAACTGATGTATATTAATGTTCATCCTATTGTACTGTTATACTATTAATAGTTTTGTGATAAATTTGCATCTTAAGAATAAAAATATCAAAAACTGAAAAGAAAAGAAACAGGAACTGTATTTCATCGAAATTATGCAAAACTAGGGGCCACATTCATGAATCATAAAAATCAAATCATTTAATATAAATATACATATAAAAATATATAAATTTCTACCTTTTGGTTTGTGATTTTTTTTCTCTCAAAGCAGAACGCAGGACAAGTGATTTACAGAGCAGATATGTACGCTGTAGTTGACAAAAAAAAACCTTTAATGTTACAGGTTTTGATGTCATTCTCAAACGCTTCTTCTTTAAACCCAGAAGACACAAGGTTAATTTAAGGCTGTGCGTGTGTGTGTGCACGCACGCATGTGACAAGGCTCAGTAGTCATGGAAACCTTTCAACATCAAGTTGACCCCGATTGTCTTGGCGGTTGATGTCATTTCATGGTTACTGACTCCATGTGCACATATGTGTGCATGTGTGTGTGTGTGTGTGTGTGTGTTTGGTGAGGGGTCACCAGTGGGCGATAAAGTTGTCAAGCAGACTTAAAATCATCGACAAATTCAATAACATCAAAGGAGGAGCATGAAGTCCCCGGCTAAAAATATATATCTTAAAAAGGATTTAATTCATAATTGATTTCAAACATGAAATATGCCATAGATAACAATGTGAGTTTCAGCGGTTTTTACGTGCTCCAGAGTGCAGCATACGTGTTGCAGCTGATCGTCAAAAACCCTGGTGATCTGTGTCACACTTTAAAGGGTAAGTTCACTTCAAAATCAAAAATACAGATTTCCTCTAACCTGTAGAGCTATTTATCTGCCTGACTGCCTGCTTTTGAATACAGCGGGACTAAAGTGCCATAAACAATTCAGGAGAAAGAAAATAGTTCTCAATAGTATTTTTGATTTTGGAGTGAACTGTCCCTTTAACGTTGCCATAGGAACACAGATTTGTGGATTTTGTTAGGTAGGTAAGTTGCTTTTCATTCTTACATTGTCCATGCTACACACCTGCAGCTAAAACCCGTCCTCATTTTAAACTGTCTTTACACTAAAGTGAGACTTTTTCAGTCATCTTTTGATCCTTTAAAGGAGTAGTTCAACATTTTTGCAAAATACCCACATTTGTTTTCTCGCTAAGAATAAAATTAGATTCCAGAGCCTGGACAGAAATAATCCTGCACACAACTCCTTATAAGAGTATATGTCATTTTTACATTTTGTTTTTGTAGATTAAACTCTTGTTTTTGTTACCATGTTAACCATAAAAACCTACCCAGGCTAACCGTTTCACCTCTGCTTTCAGTCTTTATGATAAGCTTACCAGCTGCTTTCTGTTCCTCCATAATTAAAAAAAATACAGTCTTCAAGCAAAAAAAAGTGTATTTCCGGGACGCCCCAGTGGCTGGTTTGAGTCTGCCCAAGATCCTCTCTGTCCTTTATTCCTCACTCTACTGTCTATAATAAAGGCATGCCCCAAAATACTATAGTTTTGTTTCCCAAAAAGTGAAACTATTACTTTAAATTTACTGAATCCAAATGGCTCATGTGATTTTAATGCACATGAAGCCACACACTGCTATATCTGTTTTTTTATTTTTTATTATTATTTAACACCATTTCTAGTGCAGTCTACATGTGACCTTTATATTAATGAAAAGGTGTTGTTTCTTTTTTTTTTTTTTTTTTTGCCTTTTTGCCTTTTTTTCTCCTTTGTCTTGATAATTTCTGTGCACAAATGAATAAGCAAACTCAAATGTAACCCACAATGAAACATACACTACATGGTATCTGTCTGTTTGTGTGTGTGCCAGTAGATGTACAGCCCTTCTCGTACACACAGTGGTTGAGAATCATCCGCTGCCACTAAGTGACAGACTGCGGCTGGTCCGCTCAGCAGGAGGAAGAGCAGAGATGGACACTCATATCGCACTGCCTGCCAGCCGCACCGCAGGAGTCGTCCACTGTAATAGGCTTGAGCCGCACACATGTTGGAAAGGGGCCCGTCCACGTGCACTCGGTCCCACACAGATGGATGAGCGATGTGTGCACGCAAACATGCAACATTTACACGCAGACACATGCAAAGACAAGTCTGATACACACAATGACACATTAAAGGTAGCATGCCACACAAGCACACTTAACATATGCATGTATGACACACACATGCACACGGGCTGTCTAGCGTTATACAACTCAGTCATGCTATTTTGTGGCTACCGCAGCATTCAGATTAGTGCTGGCTCATATGGATGGACAAAGTCTTAACTGAAGTGATTTAGGTTTAGACATGGAATATTAAGATGGCTTTATATGGACATCAAACCCACATCCCACTGAGCTAATGGACCCAACCAAAGTTAAAGCCAACAGCGAGTCAGTAGAGCTTTATATATGCAGCCATTCATCAAGACATTTTCAGCATATATATATATATATATATATATATATATATAGAAATAGTATATATATATATACACCAACCATTTTCATACACTGTGTAATGATCTCAGATGGGGCTCAATTAGTTGCAGTATATGCTATATATCAGCTAAGTAAAGCTATATCCAGTGGCCTTCACATTATGCATCAAAGGCATATCCAATATTGTGTGTGTGTCTTTTTTCATGGCAGACATAATATTATTATGGTGAGCATCAAGTTATTCACACATGCACACACGTACATATCTCACACACACTCACGCAAAAAAGGATGCCATGCTTTTCTTTCCACAATTTGGAGTGTTATTCATTTTTTTTATGCAACATTTGCCTAACAAGCCAGTCCCTTTCAAGTACAAATTCTTATTAGAGATGACAGCCTGGGAAGGAAAAACAAGCAGGCATGGAAGAAAGGATTTAGCTGGGGAGGGAGGGAGAGAGAGAGATAGAGAGAGAGAGAGAGAGAGAGAGAGACAGAGAGAGAGGAATCGTGACAAAACACCAGTGAAATGTCACCAATGTGTCTGCTGTTGCAGCAGAGTTGCAGGTCACCACTGTGACTCAAGAGGAAGCAATGTGTTGTGTTGGAGGCTAATGTTAATATCAAATGATTTTTACAATTATGTGAAAAGTATTTACATCATATGTATTTCTGTTTGTGCATTATTTTTTTACAATTGTGGTAAAAAAAAAAAGTAAATGTGTGTGATGATTACTTTGGAAATGATTAGTGTTAATGTTAATTTATATCAAAACAAGAAGAGCACTGGGGCCACAGCTACCAACCTGAGGTTATCTTAACCCCCAAATGTTTCCTGAGATTACAGACGACGTGTACTCGGTTTCTTCAACTGACACGCGGCTCTTTCCTCAAAATGAAATGTAGATTTACAGAATGATTTTATACAGAACAGAAAGCACTGTGACTAAAGGACCTTGAGCATTTATCTAATGATGAACTATACAAGAATTCCTCGAGCTCAGTTTCTTCCAGCGCATCACATGTTGATCAGCGCAGCAGGGTGAAGGATGTGCTCAATTAGTTAAAACAGACATTCTCTAAAGGCCACCAGCTATGATACTGTGTGATACTCACTTTAACTCCTGCCTGCTTCGACTTTAATGAAAAGAAACTTCCCTTTTTTAATGCTTTGCTAAGAGTTGCTAAGAGTTTTCTAGCTACCTGTTGATATCATTTATTGACTGATATGTACATATAGTCCCAATATGAAAGTGAGCTTTCTCTCTACTACCTTATATTATGCCCCTTTTTTCAAATTATTGTCACAATAGAGAAAATAAGCATAAGAGAAGGACCTACTTTATGCCAAAAGGATCATAGAAGTCATGAGATGAGCTTAAAAGCACTACAGAGTGGAAGGATACTTCAGTATTATACAGTGCTGGGTTTCAAATATTAGGTGTCTAAATTCCTTTTTGTTTAACGTGAACTGAAATGTGTCCACCTCCGCCCCGTCTGATCCTAAATCCACACGCTGTGTTTGATGCACACAGCGCCTGATGTGTCTTATTTAAGTGTTGTTTGTTTGAATCCATCAGCTGAAAGAACCGGTGAGTTTCACTTTGAATACCGTTGGCCGGCACAGATGCTCCTTCCAACAACAACTATTACTGAGTCAATTGCTCCGACATGATGGACGGGAACCAGGGATCCACCGCGTGATGTGACCGGCATGAACACGTGGCGGCGGCTGTGGAGCAACATGTAGTTCAGCGTGTAAATTTAGGGAACGGTTCAGGTAGCAGCGCCTAATTATTTAGATGCTACTGCTGATTTTTGAGATATGTGACACTGTGTGTGTGTGTGTGTGCCAGGCAGTATACTGTATGTGTGTGTTTGCCGTCTAGATTTGTGCTTAGCATTGAGATGTAATTCCCTCTGCGTGCTATATCTATTTTGTGTCTCTGTGTGTGTGTGTGTGTGTGTGTGAGATGCGACAGGGACAAAGAGTTCACACTGCAGCAGTGCTGTCTATCTCCTTCCCCTCTCCTTTCCCTCCTTCTGCATTCATCTCTCTCTCCCAACCTCCCTCGTCTCTACTCCCCCCCCCCATGAGTGTTACCTTCTCTTCATGCGATCTCTCTGTTTCTGTCTGTCTGAATGCACAGCGTGCGTGTGTGTGTTTGTGTGTGTGTGTGTGTGTGTCTCTCTCCCTCTTGCTCACACAGTTTGGGGCTGAAATTATGTCTGTACATTTTGTGCCGCATGTGCCAGCCTCCTTGTATGAAGCCGCCTGTCGCTGTGTGTTTGAAGAAAACACTTCATAAAGTGTTTTCACCACTACAGTTTGATAAAATACGTACTTAAGAGTCATTTCATTTTTCATCTGAGATTTAAAACGGGAATCACTCAATATTTATCCATCGTATGTCTATAAATTTTGCCTTGAAACTACCTCATATGTAGGTGTGTTTGTGCGTCTCTGTTCCTCGTACGCTCTTTGACATTTTATGATTTGTGTGTGTGTGTGTGTGTGTGTGTGTGTGTGTGTGCGTCCACCTCTTTTATTCCTGCTGTTCTCACTCCATCTCCTCAATTGACCTCTCTGTCTCTCTTCCCCCTGCTGTCTGTCTGTCTGTCTCTCTTTTATATATATATATAAAGATATATATATATATAATCCTCCCACATTGTGTGTAGTTTACCATCAGTCTGTCTGTGTGTGTGTGTGCGTGTGCGTGTGCATTAGAGTAAGTGAGACCTTTTGATGCATCCTTTTTTTGAAGCTGCCTCTGACGGGGATGCTTGATGTGTGTGAAGCTGTTTGTTACTGATGTCTGCATGTTATGTACAGTGTAGATGTCTGCGAGAGTGTGTGTGTGTGTGTGTGTGTGTGGGTGGGTGAGTGACTGTGAGTATCCTCTCGAACCTCATATATCTATTGAAATCATCTATTTTTTATGTCTGGGATGTGTATTATTGTTCCTTTCTCTCGTATACATACACTTGATTTTTTACACATGTATCAAGGTGTGTTAACAGTGTGTCTCAGGTGTGTGTGTGTGTTTGTGTGTGTGTGTGTGTGTGTGTACTGGTCATGCTCGTGTTTAGTGTGCGTGATGTGTGTATGAATCGTGCCAGTGTGTATTTGTGTGTGAGTGTGAGTGTGTGTGGCGGGGGAAGGAAGCAGACAGTGCAAACGTGACTCGAGTGTTGGGAACACAGAGTTCAGACTACTGCGCCATCCCATCCCTCCCTCCTCCCCCGTCTCTCTTCTCCCTCTCTTTTGGCATCACTCCTTCTCTTTTTCCTCTTTTTCTTTTCCTTTCTTCTTTTTCCACATCTTTTCATCTTCCTCCTTCCTCTTTCCCCATCATTTCCCCCTTATTTCCTCCCTTGCTCATCCTTTCGCCCTCTCTCCCTTCCTCTCCACGCCACTCTCTACCTCCCCCTTTGTCTCTCTCTCTGTCTCTCCGTCTGAGGCGACCCACTCAGACGTCGATGAATAATTCAGACTGTGTTGCACTGCAGGTTTTCCCTCTCTCCGCCCCCGCACCTCCTTTCTCTTCCTCTCTTTCCTCGCCTTTTCCTCCCCTGCATCATCCTTCCTGCCTCCCTTCTCTCCCTCAGAATCAGGCTGAATTCTCAGAAGATTCATCCTCTTTGCTCCTCATTTCTCTCTTGACTCAGTGTTTGATTCCTCTTTTGTATAATTGATTGAGCAATTGCAAATATTTAAGTGTGTCAGTGTGTAAAAAATGAAAGAGAAAGAGACGGAGACGGAGAGATCCCCTTTAGTGTTTAGTATGCTGCAGCTTTTTCTGCAGGGGCATTCTGGGTGTGTGGTGTCTCCTATCTCTCTATCTCACACACATACACACACACGCACTTAGAGGACACGCCATGTGCACACTCAACAGCAGGGCTCTCCCACTACCCCTCCCAACCTCTCTTTCCACACACACACACACACACCTCCATCAACATCATCCACTCTCACCACGTCGCCCTTTCTCCCTCTTCTTCTCCAGCTATCTATTTTCAATTTTCTATACTGATTTATGATGATGCGAGGCACCGAAATCTCATGAGGCGATAGGAGGAGGAGGAGGACTGAAAGGATGGCAGCGGGTGTCGGAAGGACTGAGTCATGGAGTGGACGGTCAGTTGGGGAGCAACGTGATGACTGCTTGGCAACCACAAGCTTTCCAAGAATCTGCCTGTGACATTTCACTGATAATCCACAACACACACACACACACACACACACACCTCACCTGCTTTTACAGGAAAAATGACGTTGCCTGTAATCATCTGACGTGTGTCTGTGTGTGTGTGTGTGGGTTTAGGGGAGGGGGAAAATAAAGTTCTAATGTTTCCAGAAAGGCATCTTGACATTATCGGTCACTGCAGCTCTCAGTGATTTAGCCTTTCAACAATGTCCCTTATGAAATATTCACGTACGACGGATGATTTATTTGATGACATTAATCCTGATGTGGGAAGTCCTCTTCATCTTCACCTGAAGTGGATTTAATAGGTGAAAATAATAAATGGCCTTTACTTTAACATGGAATTACTGAGGTTGTCTATAATATATCACGGAGAGAGTGGGTGGCTCTAATGTTTTAAACATACTGTGTGTATGTTTGGTGAGTTACAGTTAGTCGTCATGTGTGTGTATTTATGGGATGCCAGAAATGGGCAATGGAGTTCAGATGGAAGGATGTAAATTTGGAAACAGGCTCCAGGCAGACGTCCTCCTGACAGACAAGCAGTTACAAGATTCGTTTTTTGGTGTAAAGACAAAAAAAAAAAAAAGAGGTTTATATGGTAATCATAAGGTAAGAAATTGCAATAAACAAAGCATAACTAAAATCAGCACTGAAAAGGTGGGTTTACACAGGAGACTGACCAAAATAGAGTGATGTTTAAAAAAAGGAGAAAAACAACCGAAGAGAAAGAAAAGAGAGGAAAAACCAAAAGAGAAAGCAGAGGAGAGGAAGAAAGGGCTAAAAAGGGGAAAAAAAGCGAGATATTTACACGACGCTACCCTCCTGAAGTGGCAGTTGCCATAGCTACTGCGCCCAGGCGTCTGAGCATTCCCGCTTTGGAGGCAGAGGAGGGGCTGGACGGCGGGGGAGTGTGTCCTGTGAGCCAATGGCAGTTCTCTACAGCCTCTGACACATTTCCCACATGCAGAGTCCTGGTGGTAACGAGGTTACACAACGGTCTCCCAACAAAAAAAAAAAAAACATCACTTAAAAAACAAGGATTGTTCCTCCGGTTGCAGGCGGATGAGACAGACTCAGAGATGGCTGTTTATCTGCTTGAATGTGTGTAAAAAGACACTGAAAAACAACAACAACACTGAAACAAATAGATACAGCCACAAAACGAGAGAATAAAGACAGAACCAGTACACATGACCAATCAACACGTACAGTACAGAGACACACACACACACAAGCTTCCAAAAAAGCTGTTCACTCGCGTTACATAATTATCCGGCTGACAGAACAAACCTGGAGATTTTGGAGTACACAGAGTGCTGGAATGTTCTGCGTCTCACCCGGACACACACACACGACACGGCCGGACGATAGAAAATAATCACCTAACGTACAGTGGGAAGAAAATGAGGATGACAATGCATGTTTAGAGGCAAAACAAAAACTGCACGTTCACATCACAAGTGGAAAAACGTGCAGTTCGGATTGATGTCTATTTTAATTCCTAACAGGCAACATGCATAAGTTGGAAGATTTGATTTGATGTTTTGCACACTGCGACTTGATGTGGCGATGTGGAGTCTGTTTTCCTTATTTCTGTGTGTGCATATTTTCAGCTTTCTTTTTCCAGTTCCTATTTGCATCAGATATGGATTGCATCCTATAAAAGATGTGGACAGTCAAACAGAAAATGAGATACAAGCAACAATGCGGAACTGATCATGAAGTCCTGCAGCACATATGTGTGTGTGTGTGTGTGTTTATCTGTCAGCTGTGTGTGTGTGCCGGTGCCCACAGAGAGGCCTTCACATGGCTAATAGGCCACATGTTTGATCCTGTTGCAGCTGTGTGCCTGTTTCTGTTAAAATGTTCTTGAGAGCACATCTTCACGTGGCTGACATTGCCATTTGATTTAGCAGCGGTTGAGTCCGATTGGCTGGGGGTGAAGGTCTTGAAGATATGTTTTAAATAGACTCAGTATTCATACAAATGAGTGACAAAAGGTCATCATACCATAATCTTTAATCAATAAAACTTATGATTACTTTTTAATAACTGCCTAAAGATTTTATCTACAAAAAGCCTGTGACAGTTTCCGAGACCCTGATGTGAGGTTTTTTTTAAAATTGTCGGCATCGTCTGACAATCTGATGATTGAGTCATCCAAACTACTTAATCACTTACTTAATCAACCCCTTTTGTTTCGGCACTGCTAGGAAGCTATTTCACCCTTTGGTTTATTGACAATACTTTTCAAACTAAGTAAAGAGTCTCAGCGGAAGAGCGTATCAAGCCCTCAGCGAGAGGTCCGCAAACAGCCTGAAGCAAATCCTCTGAGTCACAAGTGCAAACAGTCAACAGACAAACATTCAAATCATGTGTATGTATGTGTATGTATAACAGCTCCTAAGACTGCTGGGCCCATACCTGCCACAAACAAAAGGTAAACAACAACAGGAACACAAATAAATACTTTACTTTCATTGAGTTGGCTGCAGTGAGAATTTCCTCTTTCACGCTGTTCTTGGAGTTAACTAAGAACAAACGCTTGAGGGGTTTATACGCTATGTAAATGCACCATTTATTAACAAGTCTCATAGTTTTACAGGGATGAGCAAAATGTATGCGACTGAGTTCCTAATAGGTCAAGAAAATGTAGCCTAGTAGTTGCAGAGATGTTCATTTCTATCAGTATTTTCTTAAGATATAAGCCCAGGCTCCCTGCTTATCAATAAAATCAAGTGTCCTTTTTGTTATTAGTCCCCTCCATTATAGAGTTACGTTCAGAGACTTGCGAGCAAAGTGTCTGAATGTATAATTACATTCACCAAAACTCAATAAGGAGACGTTCTGCTGAGGAGGATTTTTTTTTAGAAACTTATCTTTTATTTGTGTGGAAATCAGCCCCAATAACAAAGATGAGAGGGAATAATGCTTTCACCCTCTACAGCTAAAGTCAAGGTGCCCTTGACCGAGGCCTTTGTCCCTTGCTGAGGTAGAGCAGCTGCTCTGTGGGCAACATTTAGAGCGAAATGTGAAGATATGAGTGAGATGTGTCTGTGAGTGACGCGGATGCTGCTGAAAAGAATGCACAAGAATCACATTGCCTGTCTACATATATATATATATATATATATATATATATATATATATATATATATACATATATACAGTCAGTCCACACAGTTTTCTTCTTGAGAAGGATGTTGATGATGGATGTTTCATGTGTTTGATGAGTATTACCCCTTAGACATTTCCCACCAGTATGTACCGCTCACATTAAAGGATGTAAGAATGAACTGAGTGTGGTGAAATTGGTCAAGCTGTGATGTAGCTTCTTCATACAACATGTCTGACAGTAAGCAATCAATCAATCAATCGATCGATGGGTTGAATCTCATATAAATCAGATATTCCAGGCTTTTTGTGTGAAGTTTTGATGAATGAACACGGTTGCAGCACAACTACGGTATGAAGCACGCTTGAAAGACTGAACTTTAAAGATGGCTCTCTCTGTGCAAAGGATATGATTCAGACGGTTTCTGTCATCAGCTGAACAGCCTCGGGCCAGCAAAGTTGTGGCACGACTGCAAACTGAGACTGAAATAAATGTTTCAGCTGTCATTTATTGCTTCTATTTTCTTCTTATGTATATTCCCTGAAAAGACGGTTTCTCTGATCCCCTGCTTATTTATAGCTTATAAGCCACATTCTCTCTTTAATATCTGAGGCATGGCTTTTTTTGCACACGCTCTCTCTCTCTCTCTCTGTCTCTCACACACACATACACACACAGACCCTCTAGAGTAATTTTAGAGGGACACACACTGACACATATGCACACATACACACACACACACACATATTTCTCCATCCTTCCTGCTGCAATGTGGCAGGAAAAGGTAATCCTCATTGTCTGTCCACCAGTTAGCCAGCGAAAGGCTAATCCATTAAACACTGGAGTTCATCCAACGGTTGACAGATTAACCCGCTGCATCGTGGGACAGTCTGACACACACACACAAACACAAACACACACACACACACACACACACACACTCCTACCCTCTCAGTGTTGTCCATGTTTTCAGTGATGATGCAGCACTGGAATAGTCCAGCATTTCACAGAGAATCCAGTGTGGTAAATGTGTAACACCGTCTTATAACATGTAAGTGCTAACTGATGACAAATGATTATGCATGTGTAAGTCACTCGTGGTCTGTGATAGTGAGTCTGGCTGAGCGTGTGCACTTCTCCATTTGGCCACCAGAGGCTCTCTAGAGTCTCTGCAGCAGCCCAGAGGAGGGGCGCGGCTCTGCACCGATTCAGGTCAATGAGTTCCTTGTGGTGAGGAGAACAGTCAGGCTCGGTGCCAGAGATGCGCACATGCAGCACACACACACACACACACACGAGAAAGCAGTGTGTCACCACATTCAATAGTCGTATTATTAGTCCCTGTAACATTTTCAGAGCCCTGTGCTTGTCCCTGATATAGAATATACAGTTTAGCAGTGGGATGGGATGAGACACAACACACACACGCACACACACACACACACACACACCACTAACCTAAGCAGTGGACATGCAATATCTCTACTCTGACCTACTGTACAGTATGTATCAATGATTGACTTGTTGAGTGTTGAAGATGAACTGAGTTACCTGACGAGACCCCCAACCCATAGGACTATAAAACCTGCATGCATGCTACATGCTGTGTGTGCCACAGTGTGCTGTGGGTTGGGGGGGAGTGGGTAGTTTTGATTTCAAAAAGGCTAGTGAGCAGTGTGTAGCATTGTGCGGCGGTGGAGATTGAGTTACATGTATAAAGTGCAGGGCGGAGATCCGGGAGCTGTGAGCTGAGCCAAACTGGCTAGTGCTTCTACAGTAATGCTGCGACTGCAACACACACACACACACACACACACACACACACACCAAGTGGGGGAAATGAGGTCGGCTTGGCACTCCGTCAAATTTCTCTCTCCTGTTCACTCTCGCCAAGCGCTGCGTAGGATACTACACTACACACACACAGAGGGGCTCTGCTCTACTGCACCATTTTAGAAGGCTGGGGGCATGCAGTGCATGCACACACACACACACACACACACACACACACTGCATTTTTTTCCAAAAATTACTATATTTTCCGAGTGTAGGGGGGTATATTAATCATGCTAAGTGGTTTCACCTCATCAGGGTGCACCATGAAAAGATGTGTCCTTGGTATTTTGTTGGCCTATTTTTATGCAGAATGGAACATTTTGGAGTTTTTTTTTTGTTTTTTTCCTCCCTGACATCTATTATTTTTAAAAGCCTGACTTACACTATTTATACTACGTATTTTCCCATAAGTCAAATCTCAATCTCAATTTATAACAAGCTGGAACATTCAATAGTAGAATAAGATCAAAAAGGCTCAAAAACCAACTTCTTTCATCATTTGTGTTAATGCCTCCATCACGATGTTACTTAAGGAAAAAAAAACATGCAACACTGAAAAAAAAAGTATTGTTTGTGCAGCTAAACAATGACGCCTCTGATACAGTAAGCTTGTTGTTGATGTTTTTCATCAATAAATGCTCCCTGCTTGCAGGTTCAGTTATATAAAACCACAAAACTTGATATGAGTGACATTTCGGTGTCCTCTGTGAGTGTGTGTGTGTGTGTGAGAGAGAGAGCTTCACAGCTGCCCTCCTCGACTCCCACTCCTACGTTCACCTTGAAAGCAATCTCTACACCCTTTTTCCTCCCTTCCTTTCCATCCCTCTCTCTCTCCCGCCTCCCTGCACGAGGAAAAATAGAAAAATTCAGTTTGGCTGATATAATCCCTTCTGAGTCCTGCGTGGTATTTTATAAAAGACATTGGCCCTTACACAAGCTAAGCTGCTTAATATTAATATCACAGTCATTCCTTGCAGTTTTCTTGTGTTTGCAGTGGACGTGTGTGTGTGTGTGTGTGTGTGTGTGTGTGTGTGTGTGTGTGTGTCAGGGCTATATATAGGCTAACTGGGCTAATAATATGGATTGGGTAACTCTGCAGCGCTGATTGAAAAATGGTGTATGTCAGAAGAAACAACAAGATGACAGATTAGACCCCCGCCGTGTGGATTATAGCCAAGCAGTTACTTGACAAGAGAGGTGGGAATGAGATGGGAGAGATGGGATGGAAAGAGAAAAAGAGGGATCGTTTAGACGGAAAGACAGAAAGGGGTTGAGAGTAAGGTCGTCAAGAAAAAAAAATGAAGAAATGTAAGAACAGAGGGAAAGATGGAGAGATTCAGAAGGAGGGAGGTTGAAGACAAAAAAAAAGACAAGACAGCAAAAACACGATTGCTGAAAAAACAATTGAAGGATCCAGAAGGAAAGCGGGAAAAAAAAAACGAGGGAACAAGAGAAAGAGAAAGGCAGGGAGAACAGACAGGCCTATTGTCGAGAGGACAGAGAGATAATGTTACTGTTTGTGAACTGTACACTAAGCAGGCGTTTTGTGATGAGCTTGCTGAAAAGCGGCTGCTAAAAAAACTTGTATTTCTCATTTTCAGGACACCCATGCGGTTCACAGCTCCGCGCCGCCTAGCTCAACTTACAGCGTTTAATTGTACGGCACGTCGCCGTTTGAGTGACGCCCCGGTTAGGCTGCTTTCCTTTGATCGTAGACGCCAACCGCAGAAAGGAGGAGACATGGAAGCTCGTCTGTTGTCCCTCGACGACCTTTTCAATGCTGACATTTTATTGTTTCCTTTCTGGCTGGGTTATGTACAGTATATACGTGTGTGTGTGTGTGTGTGTGTGTGTGTGTATACTGAGTAGTGCACTTGAGCCCTGCCTCCTGACAGATGTGTTTTTTTTGACCTCATACTGTGTTTTGGAAAATTTTTGATTGAAGTTGCCGATATTCAATATTCAGGTTTATATTTAAAATGGACAACTTTCACAGCCGTAAATTACACGGATTTAATGCTTCCCGCAGACTTTTTTTTCTTGGCAGTGTGAAGTAACAGTGTCTCTAAAACAACATTTAGAGGCTCATAAGTGGCACTAAAGTGCACTGGAGCACCTACAAACCAAAGTGTTTTAGGTGTGTTAGCAACTGTTTCTGTTAGATTAATGCTGTTAAATAAAGAAAAATGGAATTTCACTGAATTTTAAGCATGTGAAATAAAATAAAACTTGACGTTTGATCAAATCTGAAATCACTAAATGTATTTCAAATTCTTCCAGTCAGGTCTGTTTGTAGCCCAGTCTCCTCCCTGTATGCATGTGTATAATCAGCATTCAAACTGCTTTAATACACTTTTCGACAATGACAATTTCTTTTAAAAAAGAAAAATGTCAAGAAACGCTTTCTTCTCATCCTGAACCGTCGTTCGAATGATTAACCGACCAAAACATTATAAAACAATTTAACAAATAGATGATGTGTGCACAGCAAATGCCATTTTGTCACAGGTTTACAAAACATTTTACCAGAGCTGCTTCCTTCCTGTCACCAGTAGATAAAGGATACATCAATCCGATCATAATGCACACACACACACGCACACACACACACACACACACACACACCACCACCACATCTGTAGATCTGAACCAGGAGGGAAGAAGAAATGACAAAAACCGAGAGGATTCAATACAGAGGTTGGCCACAAAACTCCAAAGCGGGCCGCTGCGTTTTCTCCTGAGTTATGGCACGATGCGGCTCCCTGTAATTTACCTTCTGTCGGAGCACGTAGGGCCGCTCGCCCCGGCATTCCTCCGCCTGCACACCGCAACACATGAAAGCTTCAGCCACAGCTGTTCTAGATGGAGGGAAATGAGTCCCAGATGGCCATAGAGTGTTTTGTGTGTGTGTATGTGTGTGTCTGTGTTCCTTGCCACATAAGAGAGTGCTTTTACTGTACAAGTGGCCTGAGTCACATCCCCCGGGGTAATGCAGGGAAGACTATTGCAGGATGGCGGGGTGGTGGAGGGGTGTGTGTGTGGGGTGTAGCCTACTGTATGTGAACACACGTCCACGGAGCAGCTGCACATGTGGGTATTCATGCTTGTACATGCAAAAGAGTTCAAACTATTCCTTTTTTTTTTTTCAAAGACAGCAGCAGAGAGAACTTTACGACCTTGTAACTGACAAATTGCCAGCGCTGCTCTGCGTATGTGCTGCGTCATGCAGGCTCAATACAGCTCAAAGGCTATTGATCACTCAGCTGCAATCAGCGTCCATCCTGCTGTTAAATTATGCATGCAGATATCCTTCGGAAAGATGGAATAATCCTGACATGAATCAATCCGCTATACTGTTTATGTTTCCTCTAAATTGCTAGAAACTGATTCATCCATATCTGTTTGCCATCCATCCATGCATGTAACCACTCATTTGTTAACTCAATACCAGCACAACACCTTCCCACAATAGAAGATCTTTCAAAATCGACAGCACCTATATAAACTGACTGAGCCACGTCACCCGAGTACTGAAAATAACACAATCACAATGAAGTGCAGTCTTTTGGTAGCGTTCGTCCTATTTGTAAACTGCTCTTTTGCAAGAATGAGCTGCGAGCGGCATCACACTGCAAAGTGGGCCGGTCATGATGAATGCAGGGCTTTGAGAGCTGAACGCGGTGCTAAGGGTCAACAATGTTTTCTCATCATCGCCAGACCGTTTTCACACTTGGGTGAATACACCAGTGCATGTGCTGTGTGTGGGTGTGTGTGCATGGGGAGCACATGCATGTGTGTGCACTTGTGTGTCCCTTTTTTGTGCATGCTGGTCCACGTGTTACACATATGTATGCAGACTGTACTTGTGTGTGTGTGTGTGTGTGTGTGTACTGATAGTTGTGTGTGTGTGTGTCAGCATACAGTACTACAGAAGACTCTTCTTCTATAATAAGATTATCTGTGCACCTGATAATATACCGTTTGTTTCTATTTTAAAAATGTGTGTTGACTGTGATCATGACTAGGAAATAGAGAGAGTTGTTTCTGCACTAGCAGCTGCTGCTAGAGGAGCTGAAGAGGAAAATAAACCACATTTATTGAAATACCGACATTAGGGCATTTACACTGTGTGATTTTGGGCTGTTCCAGATGAAACAGAGAGAGAACAGTTTGGATGACAGTCAAGATTGTGGTCTTAGATTCCCACCGATGGTTGAATTAGAGATTTGCCAACCAACCAGATTTGCAAAATTCTTGACAGTGCGTCTCTCACAAAGTGGCCGCTGCCCAGCCTACATTTACTAACCAAGCAGTCAGAATACAACATGAAATGATGCATGCATGACACAGGTAGGTAGCACATTGCTTCTGCTAAAACATAGAGTGCACACATATCCCTATTTGTACCATCATGTCACCCAGGAGGGGTGAAACTTGGGAGATTGGGAGAAACAGAGAGCAAAATTTAACCATGGTCGTCCATATCTGAGAAACAAAAGCAAAATCATTATGAATTCGGAATTTGAAAAGTGTGTGTGTTTGTAGACAATGAATCGTGTGTGTATGTACGTCTTTATCTCTGTCTTGCCTTAACTTTCATTCTGAGTCAACCTACAGTATAAGGCACTGCTTTCACTTTCCGTTAGAGTGCTGAACAACGGGACTATCAACATGTAATGGAGGTCAAAGGTCGCGTGTGTGTGTGCTGGTATGAAAGTCTTACAGTTAACGCTGGAGGAGGGACGGTGTGGGGAAATAAAAAAGATTACAACACGTTATTCTTCACCCAGAAGAGTCTGATGGAGTTGAGCCAGAAAGGTGAAAGTTCAACTCCTGAAGCCAGACGGCTGAATGGTTGTTCAGTTCTCAGTGAAGGTGATGACAGAAAACGTCTTTTTGGATAACGAGCCTGCAACATGGTCAGAGATCAGTGATGCTGGTGAAGGCTAAATGGTTGACACGTTTCCCAAACAGTTTTCTTTTGTTGCATGCTGACTATTCTGGCTATTTGAATACCTCTTCTTTTGACCTTTTTGACCTCTGCCTTAGAGCCATGACCACACTCAAATAACTACATTTATGCATTGAAAGACCATCCTCTATAGGTCTGCGGTCACAAAATAAAAATCAACCAGATCTTTAAAAATGTCTCTCCTGTCCTCCCCTTTTCTCCTCTGAGACCTGTCAGTAAGAAAAACGCTGTTTGTTCACCCTGACAGCAGCGAGACAGTCGGGCGCCACGTTAGCATCTTCTGCGTCTAGACAAAGCAGAGAGTAAAGTGCAACTTTATATTACGCTCCCACGCGGTGATGTCACCTCGCTGCTGCCAGGACAACAGTGGACCTTATTTGCATTTTGTTTTAGGCTGACAGCATCTTTTAAAATCCGTTCCAATAACATCTGACAAAGATTTTTTTTTTCCCCCTCCTCTTCCGTCCCTCCCTTTTCTTCTTTTTTCAATTACTCTTAACTTTTATCTGCACTTGTTACCCCACAGCACACACACGCTTTCACACACATGCACACACACACACACACACTCGCACAGTACACAGCTTAGAGAAAGAGGCCTCTGTGTTCCTGCAGACAAAAGCTCCTCTTTCTGCAGAATGGGAGCTGAGCTTCCGGTTGAAGCTCACTGTGTCAGAGGGGAGAGGAAGGGCAGACGACAGGCCAAGAATACGATATGTAGGGATGTGTGTGTGTGTGTGTGTGTGTGTGTGTAAATTTATATTTTTCATCTTTCTTTTTTTGTTTTTTTTTGTTTTGATCCCATGTGCTACGTGTGTGAGCTTGAATATGGGTGCCTTAATTTTAATCCATTAATGCAATTGTGTCTTTCCATCTCATTCTCTGGAGCTTTCCCCACATATTATGTGTGTGTGTGCGTATATGTGTGTGTGTGTGTGTGTGTGTGTGTGTGCGCGCGTGTGTGTGTGTGTGGGTTGCCAGGGTGGTCCGTCGGCTTGGTGAGTGCACTGAGTTTGTGTCAGCCTGGTGTGAACCGGTTAGCCGGCCCCCTGCAGACACACTAAGACTGATTGGTCGCCAGGGAGGGATGGGAGCGAGCTCAGTTCTCACCATTTAATGCAGAGATATAAACACCAGGGACTCTCTCCATCTATTTCTCTTTGTCTTCCTCACCCATTTATCCTCTTTCACTTCCTGCCTGCCTCATCCTCTCTCTCTCCTCATTTTTCATCTTCAAACTTTCTAATTCTCCCCTTAATCTATTTCTTCGCCTTTTTTCCTCCGTCTTTTTTTTGTTTTTGTTTATTCCTCTCTTCCACCTCCAATTTAAAGTTTAACACTCATGTGACTTCTTCATGTTTCTTTCAAAAAATAGCTGAGATGACACATGTCTGTCATTATTTGACCTACTGTATAAACTATACTGTTATTTACTACAGACAAGGTTCAATAGTGACGGTGGATTGAACTGGAGGATGTTGCTCTGTGTGTTTGCATGTGCGAATAGTGCATTCAGTCCATAAGTCTTAATGAGATTCGAAGGGTGTGATTGAACGTTTAGCACTCGTTGCTCTCAATTACAGCATCAGCTGCAGTGAAGAGGGTGTTAACACACTGGCTCCTTTGATCTGACTGCTGGAAATGTCTCAAGGAAAATGAAGCTTAGGTTCCACAAAAGGACAATAGTAGCACCGGAGAAAGATGGTCACACTTTACTTAAACATATGCATTCACACACACCTCCACCTTACTTACAGTAAAGGACAGTGACAAAGTCGCTCCTTCCTGCTTCCGCTGCTTCGCTCTCCGCCCATTGATCGGTGTCTGGGGTTCACTATAAATCTGCTGTGGCCGACAAGAAAGAAGATTGCGGGCGGCCACCCCTGCACAAACACAACCCAGTAAGCCTAAATCAATGGGTCCAATATCACACTCGTACTCCCAAACATGACAACAGTCAAGAAAATGTTGCAAGGATGAAATATTGGCTGTCTGCATATGTCAGCATATGATGAAAGCGTGAAGTCTGTGGGTAAAACCTGTGTGTGTGTCGCATTTAAGTGTGTATGTCACGTACTGTTTGTGCATCTACCCACAGTTTGAGGGGTAGATGCACAAACTCTGTGTGTGTGTGTGTGTGTGTGTGTGTATGTATGTTTCTACTATATGCATGCATGCACTGCTATCTAAGTGTAAACAGTACATGTGTGTGTTGCCATGGACATGGTTTTGTGTGTGTGTGTGTGCGCTTGTGGCTGAAGGCTGTTTTTGATGAGGCAGTCCCACACTTACTGCTCACACCAGTTATTAGCACATGCTGCTGAGGTGTGTTTGTTTGTTTTATTGGTTTATACGCACTACACACACATGCACATACACGAGACTTAATCCACACACACACACACACACACAAACACGCACGCATACATACTTATATATGTACATATAAAAACACTACTTAAAGCTCTACACTCTGTATGTTCACATACGTATGAGCACACACGCAAACATATAGACACCTCCCTGCAATTAGCTTCTTCTCTGGTGTTAGCGTAAGCTATTGTAAACTAGTGTAATCCTGGTTCTTAGCTGTTTAAATACCTCCCACACAGATCCTCCCATACAGACCGCTGTCAGCTATACATTTGTATTCTGGCATTATCAGAAACAGCGTGAAACAGTGTCCATATAGACGGGACTCGTCGAGAGACAATAGTGGGGTTGCCGATTATTTTATTGAGATTGAAATACCGCACCATGCAAATATTGTGACTGGTTGTAGGAGAAGTGGGAGTGAAATCCCGTTCCTCAAGCTTTAACTGTGAAACAAACACAAATAACCACCTTTCATGGATATTGCAAGTGAACGTGTACGTGCTATGCACATAATATCTGCTCCACGCCTTTTATTTGCTCTCTGCACACTTTGATGTCTCATGAATGCTTTGCATGAATCGCACGTTTAAAATTCCAGCGTTCTTTGTGCAACATGTCTTGTACGGCTTCAACCGTTTACACAGTCATACTGCACTGCATATTAACAGGGGATATTGCCTTATAAAACGTTTCCATGTGGGACGTCTCTGATGTGCATGGCTGGGGGGGGGGGAGAAACCTGTGTAGTCAGCGAGGAAGGGGAGAGGTGGTGCGTTAAGGCGAGGCTAATTTGTTTGTGATTGGCATTGATTAAAGTCAGTCCCGGGAGAGCTATGAGCACACAGAGGGACTCACTCATGATATAACTACAGTGTGTGTATCAAAGGCTGTCTTACTGTCTCTGCCTGTTATTTTTCCCCCCAAGAAATATATTGTAACCCTGATGAATACTGTTCATGTTTTATCATTTTCTAGCTTTTTTAAATACTGTACAAGGTGTATTAGGCGAATATTTAATTTTACATACAGGTTGGACTTTTATTAATTAAAGCAAAAAGGGCAAACCCCAGAAAACCCTTTATGCATGCATGAAATTGCATGAAATTACACATTCATCCTGCATGTGCTCTGCTTGATGTATAGTCTTTCTGCAACAACCACTTTGACTGCCCTTTCCTGCTCAAAGCGTTTGAACTGAACAGAACACAAAGTGGTTTGATTTAATTGCTAACACATTTCAAGGTGAGATAAAAAGAAAAAAAAGGAAAAAAGGAGGTGTTAAACTAAGTGTCACGTGTCTATTTGCTGCTAATATAATCCCACACTACATCCCCTTACAGTGTAACCCTAACCCCGAAACTCTCCACTAACAACATTTCTAACAATATTTTCATGAGATTAGCAGATCTTAATGGCAGCGTGAACAGATCTTCTATTCAGTGGTCAGGAGAAACTCTACCTTTAAATAGAGAATTAACAACGGAACAATCGAATCAACGGGTGGGATCGTGTTTCTTATACTATAAGTCAGTGACTCTGCACTTTCATGGTGATGAAGATCAAGATAATAAAAGATAATAATTATAAGATATATCTAACAACAAGAGACTTGAGGAGAATTTAGGGGTTGGGCTGTGTCTCATCATCTTCTTGAACTTATCCTTTAAGCCCATTTTCTCATCATATTACAACATATTTTCTCTGTCTGTTCATGAGGACATGTGTTTTTTTAATCAGAACCTAAAGGTAAATGGTACATTTCTGCACATGTATCTATGGTACAGCTTTTTTTTTTTTACAGATTTCTTTTTTCTTTTGTCTTTTTATTTTTAGGTAAAATCACTTGGAGTAGCTGAGCTCCTTTTTTCCTCTGAGACGAAATATCACAGCGTTTTTAATGCTTACAACCTCAGGATCTGTTGCAAAACCTTCCAGGTAATATACAACATCCCTTTTCTTTTCTATAATGAGCGCGTGTGCAGATGGGGACTGTAAATAGGGGTGTTCCCCACAACAATTTATTACATTTGCATTAAACTAGTCACATGTGCATTTAGGCAATAAACATCACCTTTCTAACAAGTCACATTTTCTTTTTTTTAAGGCACGTCTGATTGCAGCCTGTTGACACATTACTGTTCTTTCCACATAGACTCATATGTTTGTGTTTACACCGCGCATTGCACAGCGCTTGCATTGCTCTGTCTGTACAACACGTTGAGGCAAGATACGTAAATGCTGATGCAAACAGATCATCCTATAGCCTGAGCTATGGAAACTCTTAGTGTGGATGAGCGAACGCTGATGCAACTTCCAATGTTGACTTACCCCCCTCATGATGCCATCTTTATTCACACACACACACACACACACATACCCCCATCCATCCATGCCTTCAAAGATCCTTGACGGAGCAAGTCAAGCGGAGGTCCTTTAATGTTATGGTCCCTATCGTTCTTGTTAATCTGTCCGACGTGACAGCCCCAATAATGCCTTTTCCCTGGAGCGCCTTATTTGTGTGTGTGTGTGTACGCGCGTGTTTAAAATATTGCAGTTAGAGAAGTGCAAAGGAGGACCAAATAATGTACACAAGGCCCTGGAGACGAGTTGGGGCCCCTCTGGTGTATCCCACGCATACGAACACACATCCATCCTGACAATGCATTCATCGCAGACATCACATTTCCCTCTGGACCTTTACCATTAGTGGGCTAACAGACCCCTCACTACCCCTTCACTCCTGTTCCTTTTTTTTGATCAGTCTTTGTCACTTCAAGTTGCAAGGGGCGTTTTGGTCTCCTCTCTTGTTCATAAGCTGGGGACTTTGGGGGATCACGTACCAAGAACATGTCAGGGAGGGGGAAGCTTTCCATTACACTCTGCAAGCTTGTACATGAGATGATAGGTCCCAGCTGGGTTGCTATCATTTTAGTTGAATAAAGCAGTACATAGCGTCAGATGCAGCGGCAGAAATAATGGGCGTAAAGGGTCGAGGGAAGGTGGGTTAAAGAGAGAAGAGAGAAAGCCACAAAGAAGGAAGTGTAGAGGTTAAAGATGATAAGATGAAACAGTAATGACCCCCATGGGAAGATTGGGTTATCTCAGCTACTAATCAAATAGGATTCAGAGGGGGGAAATAGATTACAATAAAGCAATAAAAAAACATTAAAAGGAATAAAAGCAATAAGAGCAGTGTGACAAATGTTGGCGACAGAAGAAAAGCACGGGAACGAGGACGGATTACTTTACGTGTCCAGTGTGCGAATGTTGTGCAAAAAGAGGGGGAAGAGAAAAAAAAGAGAAAAAAAGAAAAGAAAAAAAGAAAATCATAAGACTGAATGAGAATTATCATTTCTTCTGTGAGCAAGCAACCCCCTTCCTCTTTGAGTTTCTTTCTCGGTCGGGTAGCACAAATGAAAGAGAGAAAAAAATAAAAAAATAAATAAAATCACACAATTAATTAAACCCATTTGATGCTACTAACAGGAGCCTCTAGCGTGGAGTATAACCGACCCTCCACTAATTGTCACTACCGGTTCATTAAATGGTTTTACACAGCGCCATGTGACAGCACGGCATTTCTTTGGAGATGCTAATAAACAGAATTCATTACGGAAACAATAGGAAAGCAGTAATTAGCCACATCCACTACCCTAATAGAGTGGTGTTGCGAGTTAATTTATTCTGCTGATGAATTACAAACAACAAGGGGCGGAGTCAAATATGAGAGAAAGATGCCTGCGTCCATTTCTGCACCGCAGACAAGCTAACACATGTAGTTTTTGTAAAACAATAAAAAAAAAAAAAAAATTTTCTGATTCTGTTGTAGCACCCTCAGATTTTCAAATTTCTTTTATTTACTTTTTTTTGTAATTTCAGATTAATAATTGCTAATGTACGGTTGATAGATATTGATTATAATAAATTAATAGCGTGCAATTGTGATGATAAAAAAAACCAAGACCTGTGAAAAATGAAGTATTTGTCACCACCTATTTTAAATTTCAATATGTTTCAGATAAATGATTCAGAGTAATTAGTTTTGCCATTATGTGGCCTCCATAATCTAATCTCTGCCTGTTACAGTGTATGTTTCATTGTTTCACTTCCCTGCTGCTATTCATGCATAAATTATTGCTCTACCTACAGGAATTTCTCTGATTTATGCCTGATAAAGGCTGAAAACTGTCAATTTATAATAAACTAAAGGAGATCAGTTACATTTTGAGAAGAAGATTCTCACGTTCTGCTTGCCTTCTCTGGAAATTAATAAATAGACAATAGTCAGAAAATAAGAAACAGCATTTACAGTCTAATATACAGTTTAATGCAAACAGTCACATAACATGTTTATGTCATCTCCATCTCAGTGCTGCAGCAAGACACAGTATTTACTTTTCAATAAAAATACACAGCTCACATACAGTATGTATTATAGCCCACGTGGACACAATATGAGCCCAATATATAATTTCATGTTAGACAAATAAATATGTACCTGAGAGCAGTGTAATCACAAGTATGGGGATGTTGTCTCCCTCTATTCAAATTGTACCATATCAGGGGATATCAGCATCAATATTATGATCTGAGAGCCGTGCCCAAGGTCCTATAAAACTATTAGCAAGGTATCATGCTGATGATGCCTGAACCCCCGGGGGTGACAACATCTGCTCGTGCTAGAGTTAGCGTGTGCACAAGACAGGAGGAAAAAAAGGGACAAAGAGAGAAAAGATGAGACAGAAAGACAATAGGAGAATTTTGCACATTAGACGCAACATAGAAGCTGATGTTTGCCGTGCCAGCACGGGTGACAACATGTGTGTGACGGATACACACACACATGTGGAGACATATAGAGGAAGCCACATGGTTCCAAGCCCATTAAGCCGCTCATTAGAGAGCTAGTCACAGATGGTGCTGCTCTTTACACCACATTGGAAATGGCCTTAGAAAGCTTCCCAAAGTCCCCTACAGCTATACTGTCCCTGCCCCACCCTCCCACACACACCCTCTCCACTCCTGAGGCCGCCTATAATATTTACAGTGCAGTAGGTATGCATGCTTATGTGTGGGTGTGCATACATATAATATATATATATATATATATACATATAATATATCTGCATAAATAAAGGTGTTATGTGTTGATGTTTTAGTGCAGATATTTAGGAGTTATCTGACTCATGGAATTATCATCATTAAATCTACATTTTATCACATGTATAATATTATATTTTTTATTCATGATCATACAGAAAAAAAAATGCCACACTCCAACATCTGCTTCTGCATCATTTGGACTAGAAATCAAATCTAAAAGAAGGTTAGCGTTTGCTTTCAGGGCCTTCAGACTAGACAGGGTAAGCCATATCTCCATACTTTTGAATTGTCCCACATTTCAGATTTGTTCAGCAAATCGAAATGTTCTGGTGTTGTGCTCAAAGGCCTTTTTTTTTCATGGCGGACACGGAGGAGAAGCACAGGTGTTACTAATAACATTAGCGACGGTTCAGTCCTATTCACATGTCTCAGTGATGCCATAACGTTTACGTTGTGTCATCATAGGCTGTAATTACATGCAAGTGTCTCAGGCAAAACAATTGCATCAGCATCTGGCTTGTAATTCTGGAAAAATGATTGCACAGCCATCATCACTGGCAGTTACATCTAAACAAAATCCAATATTAACACCGATACAGTCAATTCAGCTAATTTAAAAAAAGGAGCTATACAGTTTGTCTGTATGGTTTCATTTCTTTTTATATTCATCTTTTTCTAACAGAGGCAAGAAAACAACTCATAACTGTTGCTTTACATCACATATGGCTGCTAAATGATTCGATCCATGTGTATTGGTTTTTATTTATTTATGCATAATACACATACACAAGTATCGATCTGAGATAACTATTGGATTTATTTTTGGCTGTAATTTCTGTGAGGCAAATAATAGTCAATTCTAGGAAAAAATAAAAATAAAAATAAAAACATTTACAAAGGATGTGACTAAAATGTAAACGTCCTGCGAACACCTGCTGGGTTGTGGCAGTGCAGCAGTTACAGACAATCGTTACTCCCAGTCTCATCTATTTTATTATCAATAGTTAAATTAAAATCTCCACCGCCATGACATTTGCATCGACGTTTATTCACATACTTTCCAAACACTATGCATTATCTTTTTTATTGTCTATTTGGAACATAAACATTGAGGAAAAATAATTTCGGAACAATTTAAGAACACAGACAGTAATATAAACCTTCCCTCTACACTTTGGATAACACCTTTAAGCATGAAATGACCTGATTTACTGAACACTACCCGAGCGCCTTCGCATTTACAGGAAGTTCCAGCTCCATAAACCTTGCCTACCTTCCCTTTTTTTTACAAATGTTTAATATTTTATCATTTGAAATGTCTCTCTTGCATAAATACTGCATGTGGTTTGTTCATATTATTTTAATTATTAAATCCATTAACATTCCCAGACATCACCTTTATGATTCCGTAATCAACATCACCTCCCATCATACCTACCAAACTCCAAGTCATTTGTATTGGGGTATTTCTGACTCTGAAAAGAGAAGCTACATCACAGGGTATACTGTACCAACAAGGAATAAGTGTTTATATAAAAATGTATATATACACCTTTACACACATATACATACAAACTAGGTATAAATCAAGTCCAGTGGTCAAATGGTGAAAGGAAAAACAAAGAAAAACATTGAACTGTAACATGTAACAAGAATTATCATGAGTGAACAGGAATGTCAGCTGAGGTGAGGCGTGGTAATTCATTTTCCATCACAATCTCAACTAAAGTAAATCATTTTGCATTGCTCGGAAGAAAGTGCTCGGCAGTGGCGGTAAACAACATGGAATAAAATGTGTGAACATTCCTGAGTCAGAATAACAGAGGACCATTTTTCCCACATTTCCCATTCTGCATTTCCATTCATCATTGCCTGAATACAGCATATGACAGCAGCATATTAAGCAGATAAATGCAATTCAACCATCTTTATTTTTATCATTTACACCTGTTATTTCCCCCACTGTTACATGTCAACGTGTCTTCCGTTAAAAAACGCTGTCTGTTGGTTTGAGGGAAATTCCATGACCATTTCCCAACCATTATTTCCCAAATCTTCTCCTCTTCTTCTATCACAATATCAAAACATCTCCTTATTTAGTAGTAGCCGATGCTTGACTACAGAAACGTGATGCTACATTATCTGTGACAGATGGGTTGAAAAGAAAAGAGCCGTCACGGGTCTTTTCGGGGGCAGGACTCAGAGAGGAAAATGGGGCTAAACATCTTAACCTAGATAATTCCTCGGCCAAACAGCTGGCCCCCGCACCGCTGGCAGACTCCCTTAGATTGGACATATGCTCTCATTTCTGTCACTGTGCGCTCCGTAAAGTTGATGGATCATCTTAGGGAGGTTGTAGCTCGAGTGTAGACGCGCATGTGTGTATTGTATTGTATTGTATGTGGGTGGGACTGCGTGCATTTCAGTGTTGAGTGGAAGCTGTATTGGCTTACGGTAGGTGTGTGTGTGTGTGTGTGTGTGAAGGCGACAGATGTTTCATGCCTGCGTTATAGATCTATCTTATTGTCGGCCTGTCTGTCAGAAATGAAACTTCTCTATTAAGTGTTGTGATGAGACTATGGAGAGCTGATGTACAGTCGTTTTATCAGAAATGAAATTCCTCATCTGCTCTAGTTCACCGCTTGACACCCGAGCAGTCTTCATCCCCTCATTTCATTGCCTCATCTCTCCCTTTAAACCCCTCTCTCTTACAACCTGCCCCCTGCTCCCTTTTTCTCTCAGTGATTGCCTTGTTTCTTTTTTTATATCTGTTTTTGTCTATCTTTATCCCTCCACCCTCTCCATTTTTATATCCCATTTGCTTGATTTCCTTTTCCTCTTTGCTTTGTTTTTTTCCCCCCCTGATCAATATATCTCTCACTCGCTTTTCCCACCTGTCTTTCTCTCTTGACAGCTTCTTTCTTTCTCTCTCTGTCTCTCTCTTCCCCCGTGTCTCAGCGAAGGTGGGAGACAGGACATAAGAGAGCATTATCAGCCCTCTGTCTCTCTCTCTGCCTGCCTGTCTGTCTCCAGGGCAAGCAGCTGTGATGGGGCCTAATGCACTATTGATCCCTGTCACCCCTCAGAATATACCTGCTGATGCACACATAGGCACGCTCACACGCACACATGCGCACACTTCATAAGTCACACTGATGCTGCTGCGTGCGCCCAGTGGGCACAGATGAACATGTAAATGTGTAATCACAAACACAAACAAATAAACTACCCATTTTCATAGAGTTTATCCCCACCATATTCCTTTTGCTTCCACTAAAGTGAGTGAGCGACTTGGAAATCTAACGGCCACTTTTCACAGTTTCCCACTATAAAACCGGTCAGAAAGACAGAGAGACGTAGGTGGCACATACCGTACACAATTAATGAGCTAAAACACAAAGTAGTGAACAACCTAAGTACTTAAATAGTCAAATATTTAATGTATACCTTTTATTAAGAGGTTTAAATTGTTTAAATATCCCTTAAAATATTCCCTTTTTCTTCTGTGGGTTGTGTTGATTCGTGTAAGAGATTCTTTATCAATTCTTAATCAATAGCCCAATGGATCATCCTGCACAAAGTTTTAATTCTTGGGGTTTTAATGAAATCAAACCCAATTTTCTGCAATAGCCATTCAATATATTTACATTCTGTGATTACCTCTATGAACCCACCAATCCAGCACAGGGTTCAAAATGATGTATTCATATCATCCCGTGCTACTGTCCTTAATTTTGATTTCTCTGATATCAAAAAGTTGGAAATAGGAGAACGGGAAAATACAATCAGTGAAGTTTTACATTAGGTTAGCCCTTATCTATACTAATAATAATTAAAAAAAGACAATTGAAATAAAGCCCTGAAATGGTACTGAGGACACAATAATTGCTATTTCAGCCCATTATAGTATTCTCTAATGTGCCATAGCCATCATTTAACATAATATAGCTCATTATAGCTTCATGCTTACATTGAAATGTAACCAATTTGCATTAATGCTTTGTTCAAAGTATCTTTTCCTCTCTCCGAGCCATCTCAGGACTGAAAAACAATTTCTCTAAACCCACGAGAGAAAACGCCATTCCAGGGAAAAGACCTATTTATCCCATACAGTATGTTATAGTAATCCAGCTGTCTCACATAGTATGTGCTATAAAGATGCACATCATCCCAATGAAATATGATGTGCACGTGAATGAGATTGTTGAGATTTACTCCCTGCAGTCCTTACAGTGTAGACGGTGGGAGGAATAATCCATTGTCTCTCTATTGTATGTTAAACACAAGAGTGAACACTGTGGAGGGACTATTTGACAGAGTCTGAATGCACGACGGCGATGGATGGGGAGTAGGGAGTGCGTTCATCTCTCAACGTGCTCCCACGCTAGAGCTGAGTGTATGGAATCTAAACTGATTGATAATCTAGCACAAAGAAAGAGATGCAATGTATGCAAAAACACACACACGTGGTCTCTGTGTGATTTAAGGCTGCAAGTACCGTTGTTTGATGTGATGATTTTTTTTTTTTTTGTGTGACAAAATAATCTCAGCTCAAGGTCCACTTGATACTCGATTTTACTTCCAAAATATCTCTTGTTTTAACTCTCAGTATTGGAAATATGTCTAGAGAAGTTGGGTTCAAGACTCAAAATTCACTCAAAAACATTTTCAAACATAATTGTTTACCTGCAGCATTGAGCCAATCACAGCCCGCCTGGTTGGATTTTTTCCTCACAGCAGATTCGTTATAGCAGGAGAAGCACAGGTGTTACCAATAACATTAATGATGGCTCAAGTGTTCAAATCAATCTTTAATCATTCGTCCTGTTCATACTGGTCATTAGACACATCTCTTCATAATGAACTTACCATGTAAATTGAAAGATTGAGGCTTTTAAACTTTCCAGTCTTTTTAGTGCCAAAGTCCCTTTTTTTCATTACTTTTACTTCCTCTGCAGCTCCACATGAAAACACAAACACATGCAGCTACACTTCGCTTTCAGTCAGTGGGTTATAATTTGACCGGTGCTTCTGAACGTTAGCCTTTTACTCTGTCTGTTTGTTTCTGTCTCTTACTCTGTGCCTCGGTCTCTCTGCCTGCTCTGATGGATGAGTCTTAGTCATCATCCATAGAGATTAATATACAGTCTGGGCATCCCTCAGCCCCGGTGAATTAATGGCCGCTGGGAGTGCAGCGATAGAGCCTCGGGATCAATACATCAGTCCAATAGAAGATGCTGAGAAAGAAAAACTCGCTCAAAAGTGTGTGAATGTATGTACATACATACAAGTATATGCATCTCTGTGTTTTTTTGTGTATTCATGTCTATGTCTGTGAATCTGTGCATTTATCTGTACGCTTGAATATCAGTATCAGTGTGTCCGTGAGGTGCGTATCTGTGTTTTTTGTGTGTAAATTACCAGTCCAGACTGTTGACACAGACAAATCAAAGGCCTTGACTTCTCCTAATGCCCACTTTACCCTCATCAGCGTCTTCTAGGCAGCGACGGCAAATCATTACCTCTCTGTTTTTCTGCTTTCTCTCCTTCTATTCTGTCTATCCAAAGTGCTGCTGTGGCAGTATGTGGGATTAATTAGTAAACTGAAAGTGCTAAGTGGAAAATGTTTGTAGGGACAGAAAACAGTTTGGTTACAGTGATTGATGGCGAAGTGAAAACATGTGTGAAGGCTCTACATCATTGTTCATTGTTTTGCTCGTTAATGAAGATGCCGGGTCTGGATCCTGGGAAAATATTTTAGATTTGCCTCTGTGCACACGCTCATGTTCATGACAACTTGTCAAATATTTTGGAGAAAGAGTATAGTATACTAGAAACATCAGATTTACTTGGACAAACTCCTTGGAGATGTCTTTTTATTCATATGAGTACCGACACAGTAAATACATTAGGCATAAAAGAAAAATATGTCTTGTAAATTAAAAATGAAAATCAACCAATTCCAAAAAGTTAAAAAATTAAAACGATCAGTGTAAAGATTATAGTTTCTAAATGTTTAAACTGGATCGTGGATCTACCTCAGATAGAAATTGCCTTCTTGATTTCAAAGCACAGCGTTGACTGACAGTGAGATTCTATGCAGCTCTATTCTATGTGAGTGCAGAGCACC
The DNA here is from genome assembly GCA_036937835.1 of Pampus argenteus. NCBI lineage: Eukaryota > Metazoa > Chordata > Actinopteri > Scombriformes > Stromateidae > Pampus > Pampus argenteus. The sequence goes on from CM072882.1 coordinate 10,172,892, forward strand.
ACAATGATTAGTGATTAGGCACACCTGGCGATCTTACCTGTCCCCTTTAAATGCACGTGCATTTGTACACACTGATGAAGGTCGGACGTTTTATGCATTGACACAGACGCGCGTTTCTTTATGTAAATATAATAGTTTTACATGTTGGTCACGTTAAACGGTAGCATGGGTCGTTTGTACCTGCGCTCCAGAACATAGCACCGTTATATGCTAATATGGATCAAGTTTACTGTTCTAAATTCATCTGCTACCCAACCTGTATCCATAGCAACAATAATGCTGTCAAAGTCTACTCGTTATCAACTTGATAAGCTGACTACCTGTTAAAGACTTAATTTAATTGAATGATAAACATCAGATACTATGTGTTTAACAGTTAAGGGGCTAAAATAATCTGTTGTGTAATAATGAGTGTGAGGACCCACCCGTGATGTCGATATTGTGTATATGATTCACACGGGATCAGGAGGGAGTGTCTGTGTTTTCCCATGCTCCTCCTTGAGTGCTGCTTGTTCCGATGCTTGGAGAGGGGATATCCTTATACACACACTTACATTGACACACACGCACACACACACAAGTATATGAATGTAAGGTGCAACTGTGTTTACATTTCCACTTCCTGAGTGTTTGTGCTCTGCTGCTCATTTGCTCTCCGCTGCTTCCCAGCGATTGGGGAGCGACGGAAAGCTCTTCTGTGCACGAGCAGTAGATGTTTACCCTCCTTCTGTGTTTACTACCTGGCTCCTGTAGAATAGACAAACAGAGGTGAACTGGGATCTACTCAAAATCTACACACACACACACACACACACACCTTCCTCTGCCACTGCAGAGGAAATCAAGTTCAAATGCTGTAAGGGCCTGTAGTATGTTCAGTGAGAACAGATTGTTAAACAGAGCCCAGCTGGAGGACATTTTTAGATAAATTGTTCTCTCATTATAATAACTGCAGCGCTCAAATGACCTAATTTGTTCCCTAATAGTGTAAAAACTAAAATGACAATCAATTAAAAACACAGCTAACAGCCATAAACCATAACACTGTGTAATATAGTGAAATGTGGTGAAGGGTTACAGAGAAGGATACGTCAGTTATTTTAATCTTACATGGTTTACAGGTTACGTTCTTGACACAAACATCTGGTGATTTATTTCAGCTTTCTCGTATAATGGATACGTTGGAGTTTGATCTGGCTTTTTTTTTTTTTCTTCTTCTGTCTCAAACACTGCTGTATCAGGACTTTGTCTTGTGTTGGTTCAGCAATTGACAAAGACAATCTCAACACGAGATCCACTCAGGAGCGTTTTCGATCGTGTCACAAGATCTTCTGTCAGCACATGAGGTGTCCCAGTCGCCGTAGAAACGGACACGCTCAAACATCCACCCACCCCATCCACCCGGGGGGCAGTTAAAGGACTTGTCATCCATGTGGGTTGAAATCCTGATTGAACGTTCGGTGTTGACCTACAAACGCTAACCTTTTTTTTTGTAATTCACCGTAAACCCGGTTCTGAAATGAAAGATTCGTCCAATCTGTTCACGTGTGCACATTTAATGCTTTGATCTTTGTTTTTTATGCTACCTGTAGCTGCTGTTTATTTGTACTTTGCCACACACACGCCTACATGTGGGTTTGTGTGACCCTGTGTGTGTACCCATATTGACTTTGTTTACGTGTGTGTGTGTGTGTGTGTGTGTTGGGGGGGTGATTGAATCCAGGCTATAGTGACACCATATCCCAGTCGGGAGCTCCTGTGTCACCCACTGATGTTAGGGTGACCCACACCTCACTCCCTCTCTTGTCCGATCCACCCACACCTTTTTTGTTTTTTGCACCTACTCCACCTCTTTTTCCCCTCTTTTCTTTTTCTTCACCATCTTTAAGCGTTTCTTTCATCAACCTCATCCTTCTCTCCTTTTTTTTTACTCTATTTTCTTGACTTCATCCTCCTCTTCCTCCACTAAAAAATGACTCCGGGACATTTCTGTGATAAACTTTAACCTCCCTCTCTTTCATCTCCCACCATCAGCAAACACAGAAAAAAATAAAAGACAAACACAACTGTATTGACAGTGAGCCACATCAAACTTGCAGGCAGACACAAATATTTTTCGCTGTAAATGTTTATTCAGGCACTGGCGGGCTCCCATGTAGTGACCTCATCAGGCACGCACGCACACACACACACACACACAAACGCAACACGCCTTTTACAGTAATCAGTTCAGCGACAATCACTGTTCGCGTTTCGAAAGTAGGATGACAGGGATTTTCTCAGCATCTGTTTTGTGTTAACATGATCATGTAATCCCATTATATATGTTATGTTACATGATTCAATAAGTAGTGCACACACACACACTCACACTACACGCAAAAACAGCTTTCCAACAACACACGGGTCCAGAGCAGTCGTTGGTTATTGTTATGAAGACACAGGCTCCTGTGGACTCAGTGAACCAGAAAAAAACAATTGGCTTAGACTTCCTGCTGGCTTCCTCTGTGGTGGGGTAGGCCCCTAACACTACTTTCTCTTTCTCTCTCTCTCTCACACACACACACACACGGAAACTGCAGGGTGACAAGCTACGAGTGTCTTTCCACCATCCTGTTTTTTGAGTTTATTTTGGTCATGTGCTTGATCCGTGCTGTACAGTAAGGGGCAGCCTCTTTGCGTGTGTGTGTGTGTAAGTGTTTGAGGAGAAATTCTGAAGAAAATTCTTCTGTCTGTAATAAAATAAACACGCCCATATTTGGGGACGAGTAGATGTGTGTGTGGGGGGCTCGGTGTAAAAACACACTCACTTTCCATTACCACTCCCCCCCCCTCCCTACTTATATATTTAAAGATTTCAATGACTATAATTTCCAGCATTTGTTGCTCTATCAAAACATGTCCATATATGCTTATTTCCCCTTTAGCTTTTTGTGTAATGATACACATTGTATTTAACATGTTTCTTTAGTTGGGCAACACAAAAAAATGTGTTAGAGTTACTAGAGGCTTAAATCACCATTACTGTACTGTTGTCTTTACCCCTATCTCTACACAAGATACTGTACCACGAGAAGAAAGTCGGGGAAAATATCTTCAGTGAGGACCCAGTTAACAGAGCCAGCCACATGCAAACCATTATGACTGCTATTACTATGAAAACAGCTTCTACGAGAACACCATCTTGTCAGCCTACAAACCGAAGCCGAAGAGCGGAACGTCCCGTCTCTCTTCATTGAGACTAAGCAGACTTGCCATAATGTCCCAACTAAAGCAGCTACTGATAACTACTAGTGTGATCACTCTTAGCTAACCAGTCACTTGACTGCATCAACAGAATCTACTAAAATCATGCTGGTTCCTTTGCCAGCGGGCTGTCGCTGTGTTTGCACAGAATGAATATAAAATGACACACGCGCACACACACACACAAAACCCCTTCTGTCTTTTAACATGACTCAGCATTTAGCCAATGTTGAGAATGATTCATTCACAGCACGCCATGGTTAGTGTTTGTTTGATGCCCTTTCTACTGACTCACTGCATTTAATTAGCAGTGAGAGTTTTGAGTTGACGGGGACAATTTTTTATGTAAGAAACACACCAACTTGTCAGCCTACAAGCCGAGGAGCGGAACGTCTCGTCCCTCTTCATTAAGGCTAAGTAGACTTGCCGTAATGTTCCAAATTAAATTTTGGGTACACCTCTTAATCTAAAAGTGAAACCTACCGCGTCCTAAATAGCACTGAGTGAACATGATGTCCAGACAAAGCTTGGGTCACTGCTATTTAGAAGCTGTAGCTGCAAGAATAAGGACTCATTAAGGATCCCAACCACCTGGATAACAGCCTTTTGTCCCTGCTGCAGTCTGGAAGAAGGTACCGGATACACCAGTCCAGCACAGAGACAAATGAACTGAGGGGCTTTCATTTGACTGTATCTTCATGGATACACGCGGCAACTAAAACTTGATTGATCGATTGATTGATTGATTGATTGATGGGATGCTTCCTGCTAGAACCTCAAATCTCACAGTCAACATGCTGTATGTCATGCATGTTTACACCAATGGAAAGGTAAAAAAACATCAAGTTCTGGTTTTATGAGGATTTACGTTGGCATTTCAGTTGTCTGGCAACCTCACGGCGACAACAACATAGTAACCTATAGTAGTTTTTTTGTTTTTTTTCACTTTAATGAGCACTCTCAGTGAATATCTAGCGTGAACACTCATCACAAAGTCTCCACAGCTGCTGCGGGAAAACAAACCATTCAGGAGAAAACACTGGTGTGATGTACACTTAGGCTTAGCTGCTCCATGGTTGGACAGTTATTGGTGTGCTGACCTCGCACCATGCTCCATTTCCTGTTTTCCCCAGAGCCTGTGTCAGCACGAGGGCTAATAGTACCCAGGCTACTTACAGTACCCATGCATGCATGGTATACATGCATTCAAAACACATAGATATTCATGTGTGTAAATGGAAAAATGCAGAATATTTAGTTCACTTCCACATGAATTAGAGCTGCTATGCGGCATCCTCACTGTCGTCCATCCTGCCCTACATAAAGAAATAGCACAAATATTATCTACATGGATACATTTTCTCTTGTCTGGTATTTTCTGGTCTGATCAGGCTTGAATTGGATCTGTTTGAAACGTCAAATGAAAACCACACTCAGATGAAAATGCTATCCTGGCTAAGCTAAGCTAATTGGCCGCTGGCTCGACCTCTATATTTAGTGTAAAGATATAAAAGTGGTATTGATCTTCTCATTGACAAGAAAATGAATGTGTATTTCCAAAAATTACATTCCTTCGGAAACTTTAGTGATAAACTGTGATAAACTAAAGCCTTTTCACCCATAAATGAGTATTTGCCAGTTTCCAGGGAGTGTCGTCCATCATCTTCTGACAATGATTTGGACCATAAAAAAGATAAAGTGGAGTTCAGCTCTCCAGAGAGGATATGACATCGGGGGGAGGTTATAGTTGCCAGTGGAAGTCCTTGAAGGGAAACTACTGCCAATGTAAAACTGTAGAAACAAAAAAACCCACACCATGTTATAAGAAGTGTGTGTGTGTGTGTGTGTAATTGGGAGTCTGTTTTCTCCATGTCATCCTAGTGTAAAAGGTTGTTGTTAGTGAGCAGATTCTATGGGACTTTCTAGAGCACTCGCCATTGTTTTTATGAAGAGAGAGGGTCAGAAGGCCACTGAGGTCAGATGAGAGTTCAATACATATACACACACCCACCCACACACACACACACACACGCATACATACACCCAAAGCGTGCTCCCTTTATGTCCTTGTGGTGCATTTGACATCCTGTTTTTCACGATCTTGATGAGTTTCAACACCCCGGTTAATAAACACACAGATATACACAGTGTGTGAACAAATATACACGCACACACACACACACACATACACACACACACACACACACACACACACACACAGCATTAAAACTGCAGGAACACAGTGTCAAGGAAGTGTACAGAACTAACGAAGTAAACATTTCCTGGTGTTGTCACATTCAGAATTTCCCCCGTTATGCAACATAAAAAAATTTAATTCTTTTTTAAAAAAACACCACTGCTTTTCAGGGTCAACAGCTTCCTTATGAGAGATGTCTTACTGATTATAATGGGCGATAAGGTTTGAATGGTTCTGCTTCTTTCACAGTCGCCTGTGCTGTCAGCGCCGTTCATGTCTTCTTATTCAAGGAAAGAATTCACGGAATGTGTCTCAGGCTTCTTGAAATGGCCTTAAGGTTTAAGTTTAGCAGCAGCATTTGAATGAGACATTCAGCTGAAGTCAATGAAGTTATCAAACACATTTTTTTACTTTCATTACGGATACATTTTAAATTCGTCTTTTAGCATTACGTTCAGTTATGTAACAGTTGATGCTTAAAGATACTAACTGGAATTTAAATTCTCATTTCTGTGTGAGGAAATACTGCAGATATTGTGCTTTTTTTTTAGAGGATAAAACAATTTTTTGACACATTTGGGGAACCTGATTCAACTTATACACTGTATTTGAAACAATAATATTTCCTGGTAGCAAGATGACTAGTATTTAAAATAGTAATCCACCATCTTTTCATATAATTTAATCTATTTTGTTTCCCTACCACTGATAGAGTAGAATCAAAATGAAAACAAATTAAATATTTAAAATTCATTTAGCAGGTATAATGTGTACCATTTACTTAGCTTAGCATGTTAGCATGCTCCCTTTTGATCATTTCTGGTGAACGCAAAGTGCAGATGAGGTTGATGGAAATGTGCATGAATTCTGCAGCTATTGGACAAATTCAGATTACAATTCATCCTGATGAAACCAAATGTTTGTACCAAATTTCATGGCAAATCCATCCACTAGTTGTCAAAACATGATGCTAAAAAGCAAAAAAACGTGAATGACATGGTGGTACTATAGGAAAAGTCAGGGAGTTACAAACAGACAACAGGGGTAGACTGACCGAACAGCAGAAAAATTGCACACATTAGCAGAGATCCAGTGAACAATAACTCTTCATTTGCCTGTTTCCATCACTTATCTATGAATCAATATGCCTCATGAGGAACAGCAAACAAACTGTGCATTGACTTCTACAAATGGCACGCGATACCAGTGACGGTTGTCAGCGGGAACAGCTTGTGATTTTTTAGTTTTACAACATAAAGGACATTACACATTCAGGTTAGCAGAATCTCTAACTCAATGAACTCAGTGTATCGAAAATAGCTGTAAGTGTCCTTGAGTGAGACACTGACGCTCTACTTGCTCAGACTGTAGTCAGTGTAGCTCTGAGAATCAACTAAATACTTAAAAATGTTCTGGAGATGTAAACAAGAAAAAAAAACTAATAAAAACATGAAAATAACCAACTTTGGGTTTAGGTGGTGTTTGCCCCCACCGTAGAGTAATCTATTGATTTGCACCCCCAGCTCTCGCTTACAGTCAGTATAACCCACAGTAATGCTTGGCAGAGAGGTTGCACCTTTTACTGGAATACACTTCTTGTGTAACTATTGGCCTTTCCAATATTGACGTGTTCTGGGACCTTTTCCCAAACCAGGTAAACATATATGGATGGAAGGTGGGAGGTCAGTAGTGTGAACTGATATGAGTCTGAACTTTACAGGAAAACTTAAATAATGTGCAGCGTGTTGCAATTTGGTAAATTTCTCTTTAGCTAATCCACCTGTGTCACATCTTAGAGTCAAAACGTGCACATAACTCATAACTCATGTTATAATGCACTGACCTGAGTTCATGTGATAAATAAAAAATAAATGTAAAAAAAATAATAAAATACATTGAGAAAATGAATTCAAAATTCATTGCATTGTAATATGCTATACTACTCAAACAAACAAACAAACACACACACACACACACACACTTTTGCTGCTGGTGTTGGTTTGCATTGATTGAATCACTGGTTCAGACACACTGAAAGTCCCACTGGGTCGCTATGGTAACTAGAGCCAAAATAAAGCAGCCGTCGAGACAGCTTCAGCTGGCACACACACACACACACACACACACATATATATACACACACACACATACATAAACACACAACCCCCTCTGGCCTTGGCACCTAGAAACAGACACAAAATGAGCTCTATATTAGAGGGAGAAAGGAAAGGACAGAGAGAGAAACATCGAGACAGAGCAGCAGAGGAGGGGAAGAGTGTGCCCTGGAATAACCCCGGTTAGCTCTGTTCGGCTTTCCAAAGAGGACATATTTAGCAGTCTCGCTAAATGGCAAGAACCCAGACTCTCTCTTAGTCTCTGTTTTACACACACACACACACACACACACATACGCACATAGATACAGATACTCTGCCCAGGTCCGGCTGGCACTCACAATCTTACCCAGCTTTCCTTAACGTAGCTCATTCACTACATTGCTTTTTGTGTGTGTGTGTGTGTGTTACTCATGCCAAAGGGTAGACAGGCCGGCTGTTCATAGCGACGCACTGTGAGCATTGAAGCCTCCTCCTCCGCCTCCGCTGGGCCTTCGCTAGAATGTTCCAGGAGCTCAGAGAGAGGCTCTGCGGGGCCAAGCTGGCACCTCGCCGCCTGCAGAGATGACCAAACCTCCACGTAGCACTGTGGCCAAATAGTGATAGTAACAGCAGGTCGGTGTGACAACATATCATGCCAGTCCGCTTAGAAACATCTCGTTTTGCTTCACTATAAACAGTATAGCAACCGTGCGTTACTTTTTAAAGGGACAGTTTGACATTTTGGTGAATATGCTTAGCGGTATTCACTTTCTTGCAGAGAATTGGATAATGGCGTACCACTTTTACCTAAGTGTAAAAACAATTGCTTTAGAGGTGGTGGTAAACTGATTGTTTTAACCTTTTGGACAGAGGCTGGATAGCAGTTTCCCCCTGCTTTCAGTCTTTATGCACAGCTAAACGAGTTGCTTTCTTGCTCTAGCTCTATATCGATGCAGACCTCCAGTAGGCTTCGATAAATGTAAATGTTCTATGAATAAGCTACCGTACTGAATGCAACGTCTCAGTGTTTCTGAGCCATTTGCCAAGTAGAATGAATTTTGTAGCCTGCGTAAAAGTACTTTTGCAGATGACAGAGGAACAGCAGGGGTGTCACAGTGCGCAGGAGTCTGCGGCATATTTAATAGAAAGTAGACTATACATATCACCCCGCATATATATACAGTGAATTCGTCATTGTATATTCATTCATCATAATGTAAACATCACGGCGGCAGCTGCGGCGAGGGATGGTGAGTCTAGCAGCGCTTTGGAACAGCGTAGACGGTCACACTGAGTCATTTTTTTTTTTTACATTTACATTCCAAGCAGACGTTGTGATTCAGAGCGGCCTGGCTGAAGGAACCCAACACCCCTGCTGTGTCAAGATATATCCGCTCGCGCCTAGATCGCCATCTGATGTTTCGATAGGGCACGAGAATCACACGTTGACGATAAATAAACCCTGCAAGCCAAGCCGCGGCAGCTGCCTGTGGGTTTTTATTTTTATTTTTTATTATTATTATAAATCAAGGCGTATGACCTGAGATTGTAGTGGTAGACGGATTAGCAGAAATACTGCATGTCGTATGTTTTTGTGTTTTTTAAGTTTTTTAAGTCATGTTGCATGGCACCTAGGACACAGTAGCATGTTCGTCTTTGTGCTACATAAAATGTAATGTAGCGTAGACCCACATGTTTATCAATAATCTATTAAGCATTAATAGACATTTTCATTTAGACAGGTTACTGCAGTACAAATTGCTATACAACATGTAAACGGTAAAACAACGGGAGACGCAATGTAGAAAATAAAAAGATATCTTCTTATTAGGTACATTTTCTTATTTAATATAAGTTTCAAATGCACAGTTACCTTGACGAAGATGCTCACTACATTTAAAAGATCCCCTCCAAAAACTTGAAGACATAAAAATATTCTGATTTGAATCTAAATTTGTCCGATACAGTCCTCCATCCCTAAATAAACAATCAGTTAATGAGTGAACTGCTCTTGAAAGCTCCTCATTCTTAAATTCGGATGTTTCAGGTTCCATCACAAGATTAACCAGTGGATGCAAATTGCGTCCTACTTCGCTACGAGACACCAATCTCTGTGTTTTTGTGCAGTGGTTTTTTTTAGGTTTACATATCACCTGTGTATAAATTTCCTTGTCGTGAGGTCGCAAGGGAAAAAAAAAAAAGTCAACAATGTAACCATGAGCAAAACATGGGAACTTTAACTTCTCCAATAAGCAGACTGATCTGGGCCAGATATGGCTTCGAGTTGCTGGCATTCAGTCGGCAGTTGGCGTGAGGCACATAAGCCGGGCACGCTATTGATGGCACTGGTTTAAGATGACAAACAAGATGTGAGCCAGTTGTTGATAGGAGTATTTGGCCCAGATTGATACACAATTGGGCCACAATGTTATGGCCTCACTCGACCTGCATTTCTGACTTATAATTTTGGGTGTTTTTACATTTTTGGAAGTATTAAAAATGAGAACAAAGACCCAAAAATGTACAACCTCATTATTTAATACTTGTGGGAGAATAAATGAGCAATGCTGCTTTTTTTTTTCCTTAGGCAAGTTACAAGCAAATAGACACTTTTTATTAAATTGAATTTTATTGAATTCTTATTATAATGTGTATCTTAATATAATGTTGCATCTTTAGAGGCGGTAGTGTGGATTCTCTTGGCAAACCTGTCGTCTGCCAGTCACATAAAACCAGTCAAATTGTGCATCGCACTCCATTTACTGACTTTTAAATCACAGGAGACACTGGTGGTTTAAAACAGACACTTACACACACACACGCACACACACGTACGCACACAAGTGAGAAAAACAAGTGGCAAGTCTGTCAAGGAAAGGCCTCAAGAGAGCTCTTGCTCACAGCTTGGCAGTCCTGTACCTGATCTCTGAGCCCTGACAACCACACACACACACACACACACATGCACATGATGCTTTCTAGTCAAAAAGTGCATCTAAGACTACGGCGTAAGTAGAGTCATAAATATTCATCAACGTATTCCAGAGATGGTAGAGTAGACATGCTGCGTGTGTGTGTGTGTGTGTGCGTGTCTTTTATATCTTTTGGCCCAGTATCTTCATACATCGCTGCCCTTTCCCTACTATCAAAGCACCCTTGAAATGAACTTTGGATCACGGATTCACGTGTCTTCAGGGCTTGTAAAATGCCCCCTCCTTTTCTCATTTCTCTTTCTCTTTCTCTCTCTCTCTCTCTCTCTTTCACTCTCTCTCTCTCTCACACACACACACACACACACACACACACAGTGGTTATCCCTCAAGGGTTGGGTAACTTGATGACTCCAGTAAACAATCCACTCAAGCTTCAATTTCCACCTTTGACAATAAACGCATACGACTGCCAAGAACATGACAAAGTTCAACCGTCTCAGAACTACTACTGCTGATAGCACTGTGCACATGCTTACTGTACATGTGTGCAGCGTGCACGAGTACGCACACATGTTCTTTTTTTAATAGCTTGTATTATGTAAACGCTACACACACACACACACATGCACACACACCCTCCTTGTGCATAAAACAGTCATTTTATTGACAGCACTAATTCCACTAGCTCATGCTGCTGAGTGATTCAGGCCATGGTTTACATATAAATGAATCCCCTGTGATGGACTTTAGGAAGCATTGATCCTGCCTCCCCCCTCCTCCCCCCCGCGCTCAGAGCACTTAAAGCTGACGGTCATTGCACACCTCTCACTCTCCATATTTTTTGACAACTCCTGGGATTAATGGTGACTGTTAACCAGAGCTATCAATTTTTAATTGTAATGGTTTTGCTACTGTCCAATGTGATTCTCTTTTGGGGAGGAGATGGATCTCTTAAGAGCACTATCTAACTCCTAAATCATAATTGATCATTCACTAAGCCTCGCCTTCCTTAGTTACTGTTACTACACCTGTCAAGGTTTCCGCTCATTTGACAATGTTATTGGTGGATAATGGAAATTTGTATTTATCTTATTTTTTTTTTCAACATTACATCATTAATTTCAGGTAGAGAAAAGCAGCCTTCTTCCGTTGTCAGAATTTATGTAGCTACCTAACATTAGCTCCACGAGTCCGCTGAAAATGCATGTAGTGTCATATAAAAGGGGTTTTACTGTACATATGAACCTAATGGTTACATTCATATCATGCTAAAAGACAATCTAAAGCTGCTTGTCTCAGGTAAAAAGTCTCCATCCACAGCAGATGTAAATAAAGAATGGTTCTTGTATTGCGTTGTATTGTATTAGTCCTAGTATTATAAGTATGACGATAAATATGAAATCAAACACTTTTTAATTTCATTTGGCTGCCTATCTTACATACAGGTGGCGCTGGAGTGCAAATCCAATAAGGAGCAGGATGTGCTAGTTGTGAGTAAATGTGTTTGACTGCGTGCGAGCAATTCCCGAGGGCCAGGTGGAGCGTCGATAAATATTTTACAGCACGTCGATCCACTTCCAAGCGTGATGGCCGACCATCCCGGTCACAACGGGGAGGGGGGGGGCTGCCTTGATGAGCATGTAGCCTGCTGAGACTGACAGGGAGCTGGGTCAATTTCTCTCTAATGGCCTCTCATACAGTAGCTCTAATGATAAAAGATGATGTACAGAAGGCACAGAGAAGATAAACTGCTGGAAGGAAACTGGTGATAAACGGATTCATTTTATTTGCTATGATATGAAAAATTGTTCCTTTTTTTTTTTTTTTTTACATTTTTTTAAAGCAACACTCAATGATTTGTGTCAAGTTTTAATCAAAAAGTAGTAAATAACAACCTTGACATGACCTTTCCCCTCCCATCTCAGCTTTGTGCAACCCCGGCAGGTTACGCCTTCGCTTCCATTTCAGCCACGCGTCTTAATAGTCTGATATCTTTCCCCCATTTCTGGTCCTCTGTCACGATGAATCAGCGACAGGGCAGTTTCATTAAAGGAAAAGTGCCACAAAGTGAACAACACATGTTGTGGGAACTATCACGCCAAGCCAGGCGGAAACGCTTGAATGATTTCGGGGCAGGTATGTGCAGAAAGTGAGCCATTCTTTTCCAGCTCGGGGGTTGTCACATGGCAAGCAATCCATTTCTGTGATTGCAGTATAAATAGCCTTGTGTAGGATTAGATTGTGTTAGTGTGGGTGTTAGTCTGTCTGGATGTGTACGACAACCGATGTGTATGTTTTGATGTATGTGTGTGACTTTAATAATATTTAAAGCGCACCTACCAGTTGTTCATATGTTTGCTTGGGTCTCTTTGACCTACATATGAGTGTGTTTTTAAGGAGAGTGTGTGTGTGTGACAGGAAATATACCTGCCTGTCAGGTCAAAGTGATCTTAGAAATGCAATACAATGACACTGACTGGCTCTTTTCTTCCTTGACCAGTCAGAGGTTATGTGTCACTTACAGCTGAGCCTTTTTTTGGCACAGAAGAGGTTAAAGGAGAGCGGAGAGAGAGCGTTCCAACCCGTATGAGGTCACTTGAAGTGTATTTGTCGTTCCCCATCTGCCCCCTACATACACACAGTTTGACTGATGGAGGGCCTAAGAATAGCTCTTTATGATGTTGCTAGTGTAAACACTGCCTTTCAAAAACCTTACAGGGAGACAGCAGCCTGAAGGTTAAAGAGGGAAACTTGTGACCAGAAGGTCATTCAGTAGAAAAGTATGGGTTAAAAGAGTAGAAGAAGACACTCACCTCTTATCCTCTAGAGTTTCCCTAGAGGCAAAGCCATTAACCATTCACTTTTAAGTCTGCAAGCCTTTCTTCTTCTGCTGCATCAAACACTCTACAGCTACAGCTGTAAATATGAATTTGCTCTTAGTCATCTTGCCTTGTTAAATGAGGGGTTTTTTTTGTCCTTAGCCATAACACAGTAAATTACCATTATCATGTTGCAAAACAGACACTATCATTACTGCCGCTGCTACAGCGTGCATGCACTTTGGTAATTATGCCATCAAAAAAAACAAAACAAAAAAAAAACGCTTGCCGTCCCGCCAGATATACGATGAAAAGCCCGCTTACGCAAAATAAAAGAGAACAAATGATTCTCATCACTCAGACCGCAGGATTGTTTGCAACTTCGTACATACTTCCACTGCTTCTCTATTTTTATTTTTCTTTTTTTCTTTTGTATACTTGGTGAGGTGCCAGAGCCTCGTAAATCCCTCCAGGAGAGAAAAGCATCATGTACAGAAGAAAGGTAAGGATGAGCTCACACGGTGGGTATTCTTGGTGGTGTTTGTTTGGGATGAACAGTATGCTAATGTCTTATAGAGTCATACTGCTGCACCAGCTGGCTGTCAAGCAGTGAGTTTGAAATATGAATAGCTTGTTGTTACAGGAATAAGTGAGTCATTAGGGCCTCTTGCCCTGGTCCAAAGGACAACCCCACCACCCCCGGCCCCTCCAGGCTTTCCTCAAGGCTTCCGCATAAACACAAGGCCAGCCGCAGTCCTAATGACGGCAAATGTTTTCAAGCGTCACAGATAAAAAAAAAAAAAAAAAAAAAAAGTCGGTTTCATCTCACTTGTTGTAGCTCCAGTAGTAACAGCTGAGCTCACCGAGCAGTTATCTGCCAGATAAAATGAGGAAATGCAAAAGTATTCAAATGGCCTGAGATAAAACAAACAAAATGGAAATTGTGTGAAGGAACGAGCATTCAAATCATAATCTTCTGCGGTCCGCTTTCTTGCTAAGAGGCAGAATTAGGGAAATGGCTTAAGCTATTTTCTACTTTTTTGCAAATTAGCACCCACGGAGTAAATGCTTGAGAAATGAGCACAGAGGATGTAAAGTAACTAACCAGTCTAAAGTTGCCACTGCAGCTATATCACTCTTATTATGGATTTTACTTTTTGGAATTTTTCTTTTACTTTTCGCTCTACGCTCATACATACAATTTAACTGACTCACCTCAAGTTTTGCGCATTTTTAACTCGTGTAAAATCCCAAATATTCTGAGACAGGATTTAGACAATCTGGGTTTAATTTGACAAGGTTAGCAATGGTCAACCAGCTGGATTGTGAAGTGTGTAAATTAAATTAAAAGGAATTATCTTAAGAGGGTAGTTGTAGTTAAACCTCAAACTTTTGAACCAACTGCTGTGATTTTACCTATGGATAAAACATACAGTGGGTGCATAATGAAAGTCACAAAAGGTATTCAGTCATAAGCTTTTGAGGCAGCAGCTCATAGCAGCAGTCACATGCGCTTTCTCCAGTAAATGCCGCTGAACGCTACTCTTGACTTCATTTGCAATCCACACAATCCCCATTTCAAGAGGTGAAATATTAATATTGACAAACCATAATAATCACGACTGTTGGACAGGACAGATCGTATCTGATCTTAGACATCAGAGCATCTGAAGTTCATTATTCTTTTGCGTCACAAGTAAATCTGCTTTGCACAAAACTCCGAAAATAAAACCACAATATTCTTACTCCATAATACGGGGTTTAATTCATATATCAGCAAGCATATGATGTGAAGTGTGTAGTGAGCAAAGCTACCTGTGTCAGTGGAGTTTGATCATGTTTCCAAAGACATGCCATTCATTTCAAGGGTACTCTTTATCCTTGGCATGCAAACACTGATAAGAGCTCTCTGTCCTCTACAGCTCTCTATAGCCTGTCTCTGAAACAGCACTTTCACATTTACCTGTTGGACGTTATTGTATTCAAGCGTTTTTTTTTTTATTGTGTATTTTGGGGTTTGCTGTACAGACAAATGATAACATTATTGAGTAGGTCAATCATTCAGTCCACGTGTCTGTGTTTGGACAACTGGACAGTGAGACCTTTAGAAAGGTCAGGGGTTGGAGTGAGGTGGCTAAAGATAACAAACCCACACACACACACACACACACACGCACACATTTGCATGCACATATATACACACAGACACGCAGCTAAAGAGCTGAGTCACAGTAGGAGAGCAAAGGTAAGAAAAATGTGTCACATGTTCCTAAAGGCTGCACACACACAGTGTCTTTTTCTGCAACAATCTCTATCTTTTTTTCCACCCTAAGCTTGGTGCAATCCACTGTGTCACTTAAGATGGTACAACCTGTACTCCTCAAAATACTATCAGACAACACCCTGCTAATCACGGCTTAGCTACACACAGTGGCTTTAAGGTGACGGAAGCAGGCTTGATGTCGAAGTTATTTTGAGCGGGTGAGGATGACGATAAAGATGAAGCCAAACGTGCTGCAATATATTTAGCTCACATCACATCTTCATCATCAATGAATGGAGTTGTCTTTAGCTGTCAACATGTGACCTAAACATGGAGCGCAGGGTCATGTGATAACAGGTGCTAATTCCTGCCTCTGGTGTTTGGACGTGAATGGCTTTAGTAAATGCTGTGGTCACTTCTCGGGGGCTAGATGATGCCTGTACAAGAGGCAACCATCATATGGTTGGCTACTATCAGAAATAAGGGAGATCCAAATTAGGTAATTTGTTTTTACTGTCAAAAGAAAATCTAATTTCAATTATAATTCATTATAACTGTGAAGGATAACCGTAATCACAAACACAATCGCGTCGCAAGTACATCCCTGGAGTTTACAGCGTTGAATGGTTTTTACCCCCGAGGTTGAGATTTTATGCGAAATTTAATTCGCATGTCATTCGCTTCATGTGAATCACAAATGTTGGCAGCAGGGATTCCCTTGAGGACAAGAGCTTAGGGGTTGAGTGTGTGTGTGTGTGTGTGTGTGTATGTGGTGGGGTGTCATTATCAGGATCTTTGTGGGTGCACAGAAAGTGATGCATTTATGTAAAATAATGATAAAAAAAATATATTAAGTGTTTTTATAGTAAAAGGCAAATGTAATAGGGAACGAATGAAAAAAGCCAAATGAATAAAAGTGAGTTTTGAGTGTGCAAATATTCTGGGGCAGATTGTTCCATAATCAGAAAACTGAACTGGGAATATCCTCACACTGATTGGTGGTCAGCACTGTCACACCTTGACCATCCTTACAGAGGCAACATAAAGGATTTGGTGGCACAGTTTTGCAAGAGCAGGAAAGTTTTCCTGTAGATGAAGTCATCTACTGTATAGCCTTATTTTTCCGCTGTAAGCCATGCAAATTCCACTCGGTTGCCGTTTCACCATTTGTTACATGATTGATCCGCAATGCAGATTTTGAATTAATGTCATCTTCTGAGGATGTGTACTGCTGCTCAGATGCTCAACTCTATGCTGTCTACCTTTTAAAATCCTCTCCTTGCAGTGACTTATGGGATAAAGTTTGGTATGTACAGTGTTACTCACTTGTGTCTACTTCAAATAACTTTGATATTTACATTCTTAAGGTGCTTAGGTGTGTACCGTCTTAACTAGGTGCTGCCTACGTTGCTTAACAATGACTAATCCCTTTCTCTGTGTTACCCATGTGCACGTGTAGGAGCGCGCATTTGTGTCTGTGTGTGTGTGCGCGCGCGTGTGTGTGTGGTGTAAGCTTACTCACATGATAAAGTTGTGCTAATACGGGCCCACGCGCGCTCACATTCCGATCATAGTTAGCATTTAACCGTTGACTATTATCAAAGAATGCCATTGTTTTTGTTTTGGGAAGAAGCATGTGACGGAAGTAAGTAAGTGTGTGTGTTTTATGGCTGAAAGGCAAAGCCATTCCATGAAAGGATCCTTCCCTTTTATATCCGGGGAACAGTAATGCATCTGTGGATTAAGTAATGATACTCAGAGCATTTATGTCTCCTGGAAAGATGGTGGGATCAAGTAGAGCTAAATTTTAATGGTGAAAAACATGATGAAGTCAGCGCACTCATGATTCATTTCTGATCAACTACTGCAACTACTCAACACATGCATCCAAAAGCACACAAGAGACCAACAACGTAAAACTGTCATCACATCTACAGTATGTGGCAAGACGCATTCATGAAAAAGGCTTTTGATCAAGTTAGATTGTGTATATAGTGTAGGGCTCCAACTAATGATTATTGTAATTATTGAATAATGTGAGAAGATAGTGAATATTTCCTGTTATGATTTCTTAGAGCTCATGGTGTCATCTACAAATGTTTTGTTTTCCAGTCAATGGTCCAAAATCGAAGGATATTCATACATCAAATTCTAAAAGCTGGTTGACCTTCTGGTAAAAAACAACTCTAATATAGGAGAATCTATCTATGACCTTACAACTTAATTGTAAAGCTCACTCACTCACTCACTCACTCACTCACTCACTCACTTTGTCTCTGGCCTGGATCCAGAAATGATCTCTTCCTTCACAAACATTTACTGTATGTGTCAGCAATATATAACCCAACACATAGTCATTCTGTGAGTCTATGTAATAAAGATACATAGATGGCTTTGGAGCAAAACTTAGTCATCACTATAAATAGATGCTTTAGTAGCCTGATACAGTAGCACTTCCATGAATGGCGTGGAAAGCCTGTGTGTGTGTGTGTGTGTGTGTGTATGTGTGTGTGTATGTGTGTGTTCTTCTGTGGAAGAGTGCATTTGTCTCTGTCCTTTGTTTTGATATTCATGTGCCCGGTCCAAGCGTGATCTGCGTTTATTAGCATGATGAGTGTGCTTGTGTGTGTGTGTGTGTGTGTGTGTGTGTTTGAGGTTTCTGGCTTGGGGGGTGGGGGGCTGTTGGGTAAGCCTCATGACGCACAGTGTGGTCATAAGACACAAATGCAATGGCAGGAATGGGTGAAGTGACAGAGGGGACGGTATGTGTGTATGTGTGTGTGTGTGTGGGTGTATTTGGAGGGGGGATTTGACAGGAGGGGAAGCGGGACCACAGGTGGTCAAGTGGAGAAGAGGCGAATGAGGGGGTTGGGGGACATTTGGAAGTGAAACAGGGAATGAGACGGGGATGCCGGTGATATATTATTGTGCCTTAGAAAGCTAACACCAGTTTAAATTTCGTAACATTTTAGTTTTTTTTTTTTTTACAGTAAATGCACCTGGTGGCATTCGGGCACATATGAGTAGAGGAGAAAGGGTTGAGGTAGTAACATTTTGAAGATATAATAAATAAATAAAAAGATCAGACATACTTTTAAAAATCCCTTCGTGAAACCTGGATGTTCACATTCCTCTTCTGATCTTTCTGCAAATGATGTCAGATTATGAGAATTTTTTATTTTTTTTTGTCGTCAGTGATGAAATATGTGAGGCGGCGTTTGAGGGGTTTTCAGCTTGCACTGGATTGGCTGCATTCAGAGGTGTAACCTTGACTTGATGTGTTGTTAGCAGGATGAGTTATTGACTATGCAAGACTGACCAGGCAGGTTTTTGATGTCTGGCGCAGCTGTCTGACTTTGCCAGTCTACGTCTCTGCTTTTATTTCCTACTTTATGAGTCTTTCTCTACTTATTCACCATCTGCCTGCACTGTGGTGGAATGAGTCTGTATCAGACGGCCTGTCTGTATCATTCTTTCTCCTCCTGCGGCATGTGGGTGAGAAAGCAGTTTGTACTTCATTCATTAATATATTCACTGTGTAAAGTGTTGAACATTGTGTTCCATGCATGGCACTCGCTGTGCTACTGAGTCTCAGCCTTACAGAGGAGGGGAGGGGAAGGAAGAGCGGAGAGGAGTAAAGTAAAAAAAAAAAAGAAAAAGAAGACATGATAAGATGTGAAGAGAGGGGAGGGAGGAAACTGCAACTCTCCATGTTGCTGATGAGAAGTGAGAGGAAGGGGAGGAAAGAGGGATGGAGAGAAAGAAAGAGATAGAGAGAGACGGTGGGTGGCAGCAGGGGATGGAGCTGACAGGGTAGCATGACATTTTCCCGTGAGGACAAATTGTTCCGAAAAATCAACAAAGACACAAAAGAGAAGTAGGGTGACTCTGCAGTACCGACTGCAGAGATGTTTCCTGAAACATATACTGTATGTGCTCGCAGCACTCACTGCCACTTTTGCCACTTTTGATTGGCTTCCCCTGTATCTGCTCGGCACACCAAATTGACAACCAAATCAAGAATTTTCCTAATTGGCAGGTCATACGCTGGAACCAAACGGCACACTTCATGTACGTTCATGCCACATTGCGCTAAAACCCATCGTATGTTGCTGGATTTGCGTAGACACATACAAGATTAAATCATCACCATCTGTCCTCAGCACCGTATCTCATTTAATCTCCTATTTTCATTCACTGAGCTCTCATAATGTGAAACTGTGGCGACGTATGGAGACTGTTATCCAATTTCAGCTGGTTTACTAACCTCTTTCCCAGCCACGCCGCACTGCTCATCCTCTCCTCTCATCCCTGCCTCTCCCTCCACTTCCTCTGAGGCTTTTTAAGGACACGGCGTACCCAGTGCCCTCCTGCCTCTGCTCGCCGCTTGTACTCTCTCCGCCTCCTCCTCTTCCACTTCAATCACTTTAGCTTCTCCTTACCTGACTTACCTTTAACTCCTTTTACTACTCTGTTCACATATTCTCATTTTACCTCCTTCTTTCTTTTGTGTCAAAAGCACTCCGCTAACATCTGGGCTCCAGAAAGACCGTTTCCCTTCCTCATGAATATTACACCGACAGAAAGGGGTGAGATGGTAAGTGGCAGAAAATAGGCCCTTGCACAAAAAGAGTCAATCGCTGCGGGGGTTGAGGTGAGGTGTGCATGTATATCCAGGTGCACATGGATTCGCATAGCACACGAGTGGACGGGCACACACACAATATAGAATGCTCGCACGTGCACTATGACCGACGGGATAAATCAAGTCTTGCTCTCACGCAGGTGTATATTTAGCAGCGACTGCGCCTGTTGGCACCGACTGGTATTTGGCATCTTCTTGACAGAAGAACCCACAAGAGGGGTCAGCTGAGACACACACACACACACACACACACACAGCTGTAATGTAAGTAACAGGGGGAGAAGCAAACACAGATGGGCAGATAGGGTAACAAGAGAAAGCATACTAGATTTCAAAAGAAAGGAAAAAATAATTGAACCAAATTAATAGAATCATGGAAAATAATACTTAAAGGTACATTGTGGAGTTTCTGTCCTTATGTAGTGCTACAGAGCAGTTTTTTTATGAGCGGGTCCCTACTTTGTATGCATGCACAAGGACACACATGCACACGATGAGCAGTCCTGCCAATTGTTTCTCACTGTTCCAATGATTTACAGGTGGCTGTGATGCGGCATGAACCAAACCACATGTGTTCTGGTGAGTAACACCAGGACACATGTGGTTTTGTCAGAATTTTAAGTTGTCACTGGACGTTTCTTACAAAAAAAACACCCTGGGAGTTAAGTTTTTAAGGACACAGGCTTCTGCTTTTGATTTCTTAAGAGCTGGAGAGAGATAGAGAAATAAAGTATATTAGCAAGTACTATCAGAAGAGTGATTTTGAGGACAGGAAGGGATTCTGATGAGCGAATTAAGTTCGGTAACTCCACTGAGGGATGATACAGGAGAAATTAGACTTAGAGATTTCCTGCCTTGCAGTGACGGTGAGACTGGCTGTCATTCATTTGCAAATATGATGTGTGTGTGTGTGTGTGTGTGTGCAGAGGTGAACTGGCTTCTGTCATATTATGAGGCCCTTTTGTCATTTGTATTCAACTGGACTCGAGAGACTGAGAAAAGGCAGCAAAGAGAAGAGAAAATGAGGGGGAAGCAAGGGAGGGACAGGTAAGAGGACAAATGAAGAGTAAGAGAGAAGTGATGCATTGTGCTGAACAACCTGCAAGGTGTAGTGTATTCCCTGGAGAACCATTTACACACACACAAACACACACAGAGACCCACATGGCGGCATGTTATCAATATTGTTTCTTGCAGTAGTAGCTATCATGGTAGTGTGCACCAATTACTCAGCCTGGAGCAGCAAATGTGTGGTCGCCACAGCAGAGGAAAAGCTACACGGCTCACAACACTATTGATCAAAACCTGTCGGTCCGCGCGTGTGTTGCTTGTGTACATGCATCTGAGTGTTTTCTATGTGCTTTTCCCATTTCCACTTGTGTGTGTGGGTGTGTGTGTGTTCAGGCACACGTGGCACAAGTGAGCCCGGGCAAAGGTGCTGTTTATTAAATTGGTATCATTTATCTTGCATGTGGCGGAGGGTGTAGGGGGCTGCCGGGGGCTTCCACAGCAGGAGATATCCAAACACAGGAAGAGGAAGAAACCTTGTGTTTCATTAGGAGAAAATGTTAATGAGTGAACCACGCCCATCAGGATCTGCCTTATTACCCTGTAGCATGAGATGACTATCATGAGGATCAAGACTGGAAAATATATTTTTCGATTGTGGATTTCAATTAAAACTATAATGGAAACATAAGTTTACTCACAGCTGATAAAAAAAAATAAAGCCAGTAATAGACAATGATTTAATGGTTCAAGTGACTTTGTGCAAAACAAAGAAACAAACTATTGACCTTGAATTAGTTTTTCTTGACAACAGCGAGATGAGAAGATTGATCCCACTCTCGTATTAGCTTAGCATAAACACCGGAAGCAGGGTGGAAAGAGTTAGCCTAGCTCTCTCCAACAATTTGTGGGTTCACCGGAAGTTATGTGTCTTAATTATTTCTTTGCAAACAACAGACAGGTGCAGCGACCAACAGAGAAATAAAAATGTGACTCCTAGAGGTGCTGGTAGTTCTATTACTCTACGTTTGGACAAAGCTAGGCTAGCTGTTTCCTCTTGCTTCTGGTCTTTATGCTAAGCTAGGCTAACTGCCTCCTCGTTCCTTACTATCTCACACATGACAGTGATATTGATTCTTCATGTAACTCAAGGAACTGAATACTTCCCAAAAACATTGGAAATTATATATATTATCAAGGACATGAACACAACTTATTCTGTGTGATACTATATAATTAATGGTTTAGCAGTGAAGTGTGTGGAACTACGATTGGTGACTTAAGCCTCTGTGAAAGGTGATGACCTCTGACAGCAGTCTTATATGAATGGGGTCAAACATGGATTAATATATATATATATACCCTCGTTGCATTCAGGTCTCTGGTATAAAATGGGTATTAGCCTGAACTACACTTGCCGGGCAGCATTTAATTAACAGTCTGATTTATGTGTGTCACCACAGACACTGCATCGCTGCATCAGATGGAAACATCACGTCAGCACCTTCAAATGTTAGTAGAATAAACAATGCACTTTGATTCAATTGATTTAACTTCAATCTATGAAAAGATAACAACTTAAATTCTAAAAATAGGCCCAATCGTATACATTCAATTAAGACAGTAGCTTCAAGCAACATTGACAGGGTTTAGGATTGCATCTAAATATAAACTCTACCCAGGATAAAAATACATTATTCAAATGACCTGACTGAATGTAAAGAGGAGCGTATGTTTAGATGAAGCATGTGCAGGCAAATTGAGTTTGCAATCTTTTCCCAGACTGTCCTTTCATGCTCGTTGATGTATGCACTCGGTCATTTATAGTGTAGACGGCATGTAATTTGATAGGTAGTGATCTCTGATGAACGTCGCTTCTGCCTCTAACGATGATTAAAATGGAGTGTGTTGCAGTACACTTGGGTGATTGACAGAACAATGTCATTCAGCTCGGGTGCGTGCGTGTGTGCAAGCAATATGAGAGCATGCGTACGAGCACATTTGCATGTTTGCTTTTTCACAGGATGTGTGTATTTACTGTATTTGCATTCATACAAATATACTACACATATTTCTGGTAATGGATTGCTTGGAGATTTGTGCTATATGTTTGGAGATGTGTTGTGAAATGTGTGGCGCGGGCATTAACGAGTAGAGATGGGTCTGATCTTGCCTCGTCTTTGCCATCAGTGTCTCGCTCTCTGTCTCTCTGTTAGTCTGCATCGAGGCCTGTCTGACAGCTTTGGCAGCTCATCAAGTCTACTCCGCACACATGCCAATCAAACCCAGTCCAAGCAAATAAGCAATTAATCATTAGCATCCATAAGCGGCCGACGCAAGGAAAGTGAGGAGAAGGGGGGAGGGTGAGGAAAAGAAAGGGTTCATTTGGGTTCAAATATGACCCCACCCCCTACACACACACACACATATAGTTCCCTGGTGAATTGTGTTGTGGTGACTGTATAGCAAGGGGATTATCTTCTTAATAAGTCAGGGGATGAATTATGGAAATGAGAATGGGACGGTAAAAAAAGAAACAACTGGACAGCATCTGTTGACCATTAAACTGAACTATTGTCCCTGTTAGGTTGCCTCTCCGCTCACAGTAATGGCAATTAAATGCTTAGTCTGTGATTTGAAATGAGTAAATGGCACATATGTTTTAGGGTCAGGCTAATTTGTTTGTGACAGATAGTATTTACACTTTGAAGAGGGGGCATTTTAGGTCTAACTTGAGTGTTAAAGATACAGGGTTAAATCACACTTAAACAGTATTGATGAACGTTTGGAGGAATAAAATCCACCCTCAAGGAAGTACTGTGAAATTACAATACAGCAGTGAAGGATGTCGACACGTATGTAATATCATTGTTTTGCTACTATGTTGATAAAACATAATCAAGAGGCAGTATTATATTATTTTGCCAATACAATTTATCCGTAATTTGAAGTACACAGGTGTAATAACTGAGTTGTTGCGCGGCAACCAGCAAGAATCCAGGAAGTCACTGTTCCTGACCAAGATGGCCACATAACATCATGTTGGGTTTTGTACAGATGTAATGTGAATTAGGGGGTTTTAGAGGTGCCGGTAAACATATTTTTGAAACTACCTTACAGCGCCCTAGCTAGCTAGCTAGCTGTTTCCAGTTTGTGTGCTAAGCTAAGCTAACCTTGTCCTAGCTTTAGCTTCATATTTAGCATAGAGAGCCGAGACTAGTATCAATCTTCTCATCAACTTGGCAAAAAAAAGTGAATAAGCAAATTACCCGAAAATATAGAACTTTTTTTCTTTACTATTTATTAGACAGTTAATAATCGAGCTGCTATAATTACTACTTTTAAATAGCATCCAAGTTGTAATTATAACTGAGACTTTCAGCCAATGCGACTTCTGTGGAAACCAAAGTGAAAGTCAGTCAGTCAATCAAGGTAATTAATCAAATTTATTAGATATTGAATTATTAACACTCTCATAACTAACTCCGCAATCATACAACTATGTTGAGTTGTCCGATGAAGTGATTGCTCATTTTTAACACAATGTGAACGAAGCATAATCTTACCTTTCACCAAAACAGTACATATGCCTTCAGACTAGAGTATTTATGATTCCGGTTTAGATATACAGTTATATAAATTTGTGTGCATTTTATCACCTTCAGTCGTTCTCCCTATCTCATTTTATAGCCTGTATTGTTTCCGCTGTCTGTTTGCTTAGTGTCAGATAAAGATAACACGTTCAGTGATACTGACCAGCCTTCCTGTCTCATCTCCGAACCGCCTTTTTTTATTGGTCACAGTCCAAGGTGCCCATGTCAAACATTGATCCCTGCGGATAATGTCATATATCTAATTACATGCCGGAACTGATGTGTTTATATAATCTACTTTCTCTCTTTGGTTTAGGTTAAGAGTGTAGATTGGACACGAATGTTTGTAGCTTGATTGAATCTTGGACATTTGTTGAGATGCCCCTTGAGCAGAGCCTTTGCTAGAAAACTGAAAAATGCTAAAATTGAATAAATAAATAAATAAAATACAGATTTTTAAAATTAATATCATGGATATTTTCAGGATTTAGTTGAGGTCCTAGCCCCCAAATTAGTTAAAGGATTTCGTCTTCAGCTCTCAATCCACTCCTCAAGAAAATGCAATGCAAACACCCACATAAGCCAACCTATATGACTCTGAGACCACCCCACCCCCACCCCAACACATGATTAAACAAGTGAACCCAGTGACTGCGCCAAAGCGCTCTTTAATGTGACAACTTGTGATATCCGGGTCATAACAACGGCTCCTGTGCTGCTGCCCCCCAGCCCCCCCTCTCACTTGAGTCATGCCTGTCAGCTACCAGGGCTATAAGACAGAGAAGGAGTGTGTGTGTGTGTGTTTGTGTGTGCGTGTGAGGAGGGAGAAACTTAAAAAAATATAAAGAAAAGAAAAAGACACTGGAAGCAAAGAGGCCAGACTGACTCTTTCCCTCCACTAGAGAGATATGTGGCGGGTGGGGGCGGGTGGCTGCACACAGATCAGTAGCATCATTATTTGTGTATTTACTGTCCCTCAAACAGCATGACACGTGTCACCTTAACCAAATGGCAGGATACCTCTGGATGATGCAAACAGATGATAACAGACTCTATCTGCAGACAAAAGTAACACAGCTCCAAGCCATCAATGTAGGGATATCTGTTTCGTCGCCGCTGGCTGTTGCAGACACGCAACACACACACACACATATGGACATACACACAGTGGCATGCAAAGAATGAAGCTTTGACAGACAGACAGACAGACAGACGGTCTCTTGTTGATATCAGATGCGTGACAATGAAGCCGGCAGATAAGGAGTGGCATTTCTGATGTGGCATACAATGTGTCCTCATTACATTCCTACATCAGACCAGCAGGGACCTATTAGAAACATTATGCAATATAAGATAAGATGTTTCCTGTGTGCTGTAGCAACATTTGGTTTTTCCTTTTTTTTTTTCCTTAAATCCTCAAAAATCTGGTTTAATCTTACACTACAAAAACTGTAGATCTAATGTAATAATCTCATATTTAGATTCAAAATGTAGTTGGTCTTGTTTTTCGTATAAATGCTTTCTAAGGAAGATCCTTTGACTCCTTTTTTGTCTTGACAAGCAACGTCGTCTTTTAACTACTCACAAGGGTCAAGGCTAGAAGCTTTATTTTAAGCACTAGTATGTCAAGACAAAAACATCTAATTTCAAGCGTCAGCTCTGTGGTTAACATGAGTTATTCTCCCAGCGGGTGAGGTTATAGTGTTTATAGTGTATGTCATAATTCAAACAAGAAACAGGAGGCCTAAATTGTTTCCATCTATTTTAATGATTATATGTTTTGGTGATCAGTCCTTTTATGCAGCAATACAATGGTAGTTACCATGCTAATAGCCGAGATCATGGAGGAGTATGGTTGAAACATTTTTTTATTTATAATGAATCCTTATTACCAACATTTTTAGGTGTTTTCGCTTTCATTTATGTCTCAAAATAAAGTTGTTCGGATCCTTTCAACAATATCTCAAGCTTCTCATCATAACCGATAGGACGATGACCCGAGTTGTAATAAAGTGTAATTATCCTTTAACAAACATTGACAAGTACAATCAGTGCAACCAAGGTCAACTGACAGTTGCTTTCACGCTACGCTTATCAGAACAAGTTCAATAAAGATAAAATCTCAATCATGTGCTCAGAAGTAAAACTTCTAAATTGCCGCCCACGTGAAACAGTTGTCACCTTTCACTCGACAAAAGTTTTTTGTTTGTGATGTCGGTTTCCTCTGATACTTTGCCCAAGAAAGGTTCAAAGCGCGAAAAAAGCTGTCGACTGAAGGTTGTTGACTTATGAGACTATATCTGAGTTATGCTTTTGCTTTCACAATGACGCATCTGCAGCAGCTTTAGCCTTCAACTGGCTATGAAAGAGTCACTTTGTTATGTGTTTACACTGATCTGTCTGCATTTCAGGCATTCAAGAGATACACTGTCTTAACATGGAGTCATGCGTTTGTACTAACAGTTATCAGATTTCTCATATGTAAAAAAAATAAAATAACAATAATAACAATAAAAGTGTATTATGGCTAAAAAATAATAGATATGAATGTTGATTGATAACCTCCAAATTGGGTGTGGTTTTGTGTGATTAGACGCCCGAGAGTGTCAGTTCACTTTAAGAATCAAAATTCAAAGGCAGCAGTCAAATTATACAAATGTGGCTGCCTTCACTGTCTGCATCTTTTTCTTCTCTCTCTGCTTCTCTTTCTCACTTCTTCTATCTGTCGGGTTTTTTCTGCCTCCACTCTGTCTGTTTTTTGTTTTGTTTTTTTCTACTCCCCTGAGTAAAGGGGACAGGTGCTTATCCCTGATAAACGCCCAGCATTTGGTGCGGCGAGAGATGGGAGTGAGGGAGTGAGGATAGGGAAGAAATGGGGAGGGTGGAGGGGGGAGGGGGAGTAGATGGGCGCGGAGCATTGATCGAGATGGCGAGGAGTGAAAAAGACAGCGAGGATTAAAGAGCAGGGGTTTTTTGGCAGCGGTCACTGTAGAAGTGGAGGAGAGGAGGTGGGAGGGAGAGAAGATGAGGTCTAATCGTGACCTAGATTCCAAGACGCCCAGACATAATAGGCAGGGCCTTACCCCACGTGAACCCCCTCAACCCCCCTCACCACCCAACCCTCCATCTCAGTCAAAACAATAACAGAGGGGAGAGTAGCTGCAGGAGAGAGGGGCCTGGTTTGGGGATGGTTCCACACCATGTGCTGCGTTAGGCCTCTCTGTTGCTAACTCCCAGCAGCTGTATGCTGCATCGACCCACAAACCTCAGGAAATTCTGGGAAAGGGAACTCAGGGAATGTTGGGGTAATGTTTAGATAAACTTCTGCTGGGGTCTTTTGAACCCACTCCAACTTTATTAGGTCCTGGATTGTTTCTTTTGCCGCAAGATAGACAAAAGACTCCCAGGTGGAATGACTGCATGTAGGTTCACAATGTGTGTGTTAAGTGTGTATATGTGTATGCATGTATATGTGTTTCACTTATTGCTTTACAGGTGAAATGTTGCCTTTGTTTTCAGGGTTTCCTCCAAGGTACTTTTTTTCTTAAATGCAGCATTTAATTACTGTAAAATGAACATTCAATCAGACAGATCCTGATTAAGCTCTCAATGTTTTACTCATTAAAGGTGAAATTAAATACTCATTCTAACAACTAAACTCCATCAGCTGAGGACGTCATATCATATGAGTGGACCTTGGTGTGTGGTACATTCCTGTCTGATGTTTGGTTTTTTTACTCGATGTGACTGTATAGTAATGATCTTATCCCTACATCTACAGCAATTTAGTAAAATATCCTCATAATCAATAGCAATGATGGACGAGTTTGTATAAAATGTAAAGTGGAGCAGCAAACACAAAATAAAAACCCCTAATTTAATGACTCATATGAACCACTGTGTTGATTTTTTTTCTTTCCAAAATTGTTATCTTCACATCAGGATTTTAACATAGTTTTTGTCTGTGTACGTCTTTATCTCTCCTATTCTCTTTCTGTTTTGATTTCCTCCACAGTCAGCCGGAGCTTATCTTGTACCCGGTTTGCCCTGGTTGTGGAGTCAGACCCAGACAATCATTGAGATGTGAGATGTCTCACTGGGACATGTCATGTGACCTGAGGCTGGCCCTGAGTGCTGTCTCCTTGTTGCTTCTTATGATCCCACACGGTCACGTTTGGACCGTACAATGCTAAAGGGTCATTCATAGCTTATGTGCTTGTGGCGGTTGTTGAGCAAGATCAGTATGATTTGCATCTCTTTGAATCCTCATTTTCATGCTATACTTTGTATATTTGTAGAATTACAAATGTGGAAATGTGGAACAAGAGTACAAAAATAGAAGCTAGTATTGTGTTCAGAGGAGTTATGCAATCAGAGCTATTTTTTGATACCAGACAATTTACTCTACTATTCGTCACCTCTCTGCAGGTGTTGCCAGGTAAACTCACGAGCTTGACTTTATTGATGGTGGAATTACAACAGTAAGCAAAACTGGCAACCACATAATGAAGGCGGGACCTTTGAAATGTTTGAATTTGTGGTTTAAAAAATCCATTCGTCAAAACAACCATCTTGTCTTTCCAATTTTATGTGTACACATAAAATATAAATATAACAATCTGCGAGTGGCAAAAGATCACATTTGTATTAACGGAGTTTAACGACTTTTTCTCCTTGTTTCTCGCAATTCAAATACATATACTTCCCAAAATGCAAAAATCCCAAAAGTATTTAGCTGGATAGCTTCATCAAAAGCATAAAAACAGCTGGATGCAACTTTTTGGTATTAATTTGCAAAAGACAAACTTTTAGGGAAGGTCATCTGAAGTAGAGCAGGAGAGGACTCTGGAATAACATTGGCCTAATCTTTACACCACAGGGCCATTGCACTCCTGTGGTAAGAGGAGTGGGGGAAAAAGGCAAATACCCTTATTTGGCCAGATGCTGCTGATGGTAGCGTGAACCAAAACACTGGTTATTGGCTAGATTACCCTGGGCGGATCACAGGAATATTTGAAAAGCCAAGGTCAGTGGGTTGGTTTGGGTTAAAGAGAATTTGGTTGCGAGTCAGGATGGGGAGTTAGTGAGTGCAGGCGTGGGAGGATTGTGGGTTTGGTGCGCAGAGAAAGAGAGAGAGAGAGAGACATAGAGAGAGAGTGAGAAGCTCATCCCGTAGCCACCAGCGACAGTGACTAGCCTTTGGATTTGCAATCTGCAATCATTCCAAATAGATGCTCTGCATCCATAATAAGCATTTTGCACTCATGCAAAGTGACAATTTGCACGTAAATACAACCATTGGACAATATGGTGGTCTATTTTTGACTTTGGCTGCACAAGGACAAGGCTAAATGGTAAAAGAAAAAATGTAAGAGTGAGGAGATTAGCTTTATGTTATTGACTTAAGACAGAAAAAATGATTTGCGTAAGAAGGATTTAAAATCTCAACGTGAAAAGGAAGACACAAAGACAAATACAGTGTGAAATAAAACTCAGCATGTAGCTTCTCAAATATTCCCAGCAGCACATCGGTTGTACTTCATGTCCAGTGCCTGCCACAGAACACAATACAGTCATTATGCAACTGGGAGAGAGACTCTATTAAAATGTACAGGAGCCTAAAAAAAAAAAAAGGAGAAAGGTTCCACAAGGAGAACAGAGAGAATCAGCCAAGCTGACTCATGCAGTGAAAACATACAATTAGCCGAACTACTTATGTGTTCACCCAAGACCAAGTGTGCTCTCATACAGCAGCATCCTCGACAATCATCCAGCCCCGTGGTTCAGCTCCAAATCTGGAAGAACGGCGACTAATATAACTTAACTGATAAAAATAACACAACATAGCCAGGATATAAATAATTCTCACAGCTAATGTCAGGGGCACTTCCTCCCTTTGTTCCATGCTGAGGAGGGCCTGTGGGTAAAAATAAAGAAAGAGTGGGAGAGAGTAAAGGAAAAGGAGGGTGGTATTGCATTAAATAAAGACGGAGAGGGACAATGTAAAGCGTGTGAGACAGAGTTTTGACACACACACACACACACACACAGTAGATAATGATGTGGCCCTGCCATGGAGAAGAGGAATGTGACAACTTTCCCCTCTCTTCCCTCAGAGAAAGAGACAAGTGGCTTTGGGCCAACAAGGCCAAGCGGACACTTTAATTACATGAGACAAAGGAAAGGAAGGGAGGCTTGGATGATGGTGGTGGTGCTGTGTGTGTGTGTGTGTGTGTGTGTGTGTGTGTGTGTGTGTGTGTGTGTGTGTGTGTGGTGGAAAATGGAGTGGGGGAGCGGGAAGATAACTTTATAAGCAGGGAAACGTCTTCCGTTTTTAACTTGATGGGTTGCAGACTGTCATACTAATCATGTAGAACATATATAGGAACACGCACGCACACAAACACATAACAGTGCAGTATACAGCTCGTATAGCTGCCTCTATTTTACTCTTACGAAAGGCTAATAACACTGACAAAGATCTCAAATCCATTCATTGATGATATAATTTGACCTGATTTGAAACTGCGCAGCTTGGTGACAAATATAGCACCACAAAATACCAAGCGTGTCTAAAAATATTACTGCACTGACTGCTCGAAATCAAAAGCGCACTCTTCGGAATGACACTTAGTGATTCATATTTTACTAAATCGGGCCACTGATCAAAACTAATTAAAGCTCATTCCATCCTGGAATAAAGTAGGTTTTCATTCCTGCAAATGAAAAAAAAAAAAAAAAGTTCAACTGACTTTGATCTATTTGGGATACTTGGAAGCAGAATGAGGTCCATGACATGGCTTGACATGGGGTTAGCGTGGACTCTCTTATTACAGGGTCGGAGTTTGCAGAGGCTGTTATTGGCTAAACAGAGGTTGGTGGTGGTACGTTGAATAATGGATGATTGGCCCTGTATTCTTTTTTTTTTAGGTTAAATGGGCACCTAGTAAAAGAGGGGCTGGTCAGCGCTTTGCAGCCTCGGTGATATATGATACAGGGCCACAGACGTCATTGACACACACACACACACACAAACGAAGGGGCACGTATAAGCTACACACACATATACACATAAACAGTCAAAGATCCAGATACACACAGCCCGACAGTCATTGGTCAACAATCAGCAACAGGTGCAGCCGGTCGAGGGAGAAGCGTGTGTGCACGTGTGTGTGCTCATGTGAAATAGAAAACCAGGCCAATCTTTAACCGCTGTATGTATGAGCCAATATATATAATATGTCCTCCACCAGTCCCCCACCCTTACATTAGCTTTAAAACAGGAACACGGGGTGGAGGGTGGGGGGTGGGGGTGAGGATCTCTCAGTTAGAAGGAAAACCTCCACCAATCCTACCACCACATGAAGAGAAGAGAAAATAACTGCTTTTCATTCCAGTTTCTCCTTTAAAAAAAAGACCAAGACAACATCAGGTTCTTTTGATTGCTTTGAGGATCATATATGAAGGGCAGATGAAGACTATACAACAGTTTCCAATGTGAACACTTGCCTCATACCGTTTTCAGCATTTTGATCATGTTGGCAAAGCAGTAGTTTCTATGCTCAAATTTCCTGTTGCTGAGATTCCCTCTGACCTCCTGATCACAGGCCTCTCTCTCTCTCTCTCTCTCTGTCTCTGTCTCTCTCTCTCACCCTTCTATAACATAATTTTATCAGCATGGTAAGGTAATAATGAGAAGCTGGATCTTGTGGAAGTTGAGAAGGTATGAGCGAGCATTCGTGCTGATGCACGTCTTGAAACACAGCCAGCATAACCTGAACCTCTTGGTATGTAAAACTCTCCGATCCCCCCCGGCCACCCTGTAACCCTGGGTCACAAATAAACAGGGAGGGGTTGGGGGTGGGGAGGGGGCGAAGTTGCCGTTGAAAGTTCATTAAAAGCCATTAGGGACACACAAAAGGGCTTTTAAATGAAAAAAATAATGAAAAGTGTTGAGCTAACATAAACCACTGTTTCAACAAACAAATACACAAAACACACAGAAGCCAAGTCTTTTGACGTATAGCATGGTGTATTCATAGCAATTAAAGAAAGGGTTTGATTATGTGGACGACACAGATTGATACTGCTCTGGTTAAAATATAAAGCAACAGCCCGCAGATGGTTAGCTTGGAGCTAATAGCTAACATGACCCTTTCCAAAGATGAAAAAGTCTGCTCTACAGTTCACTAATTAATACGTAAATATTGTTTGTTCAATCCATAAGAAAAGAGCAAGCAACACTTGATTTAAACTATCGGATGTAGCTTTATATTTAAAGGCGCACATGTGACACTGGTGTTGATCTTTGCATGTTTCCACAAATGTCAAACTATTAATTTAAGTCATATTTTACTCCTTGACAAGCTCTTTTTGTCCTGTTTCCTCCTCCACAGGGAGGTCAGAGGTCATGTTCAGCTACAGATCAGCTCCATCTCAGTTCAGAAAGGATTCAGAGTAAGACTTTTGTAACTAGTAAGTGACCCTACTGCTCACAACACGATGACTCAACTCCTGCCCTGATGAATTAAAATAGAGCAGAGTCATGACTCACGCGGTGCTTGGATATTAAGACCCGTATTTCCAACATGGCAGCATTTCAACAATTCCGTGTATCAGTTTTGTTTTCAGATCGGTCATCAGTTAAGAGTTTTGTAAACACGAAGTTGGAGGTACAAGGTTATGTCATGCCCGGCGAGCCAATGACACACGTGTGTTTGGTGTCAGACCAACCTCTACTATGTGTTTACTGCTTAAACAGTGGCATTCACCGGCACACAAAATGTTTATCTTTTTATCTTGACATTCAGGTTTAAGTCCTGGCACAGTTTTAAGAGTCATGTCGACACTGATGGTTCAGAGAAGAGGAAGCAAATGCAGCGACGAATGAAGCAACAGCGAGTCACAAAAAGCAAACATCGGCTATTAAATTGGCTGCAGCTTATGCTCCCGTGTCGTCCCGTTGACCTTGAAATACCGACGCTATTAACGATTCCCATGGTAAACGCTTGGTTATTACCCTCAGCCCGCCGAACAAAAGTCTGTGAACGGCATAATCAGGACATTATGTAAATCTAATGGAGGTCCACCAGTGAGGAGTGACGCTAAGCCTTACCCCGCTCTCCGCTACCTGGGCAGAGCGGAAGCAGCCATGCATCCCATGAGTGAGTGATGGATGTTGATTGAAGGTCATTATTTAGCACCCTGCTGAACTCCTGACCCCAACCGGAAGGGGGGTAAAAGACCCCCAACACAAGGTCGAGCAGCGGCTGGTGGAACATCATCGTATATAAATCGCATCCATACAGGCATGTATAGACAGATACACACACACAATAACAGAGGCAGTTTTACACACAATAAAGCTACACACTCACACACAATGGCTACAGCCCAAAGAGGATTCAATATCATATGCCATAATCGGCCTCTAAGCCTGAACAGAGGGGGTCTCTGCGATAGATGAGCTTAGAGCGCTTCAATCCTATTTTATCTGCTTATATTTCCTGTGCTCATAACTTTTGGGACTTAAAAAAAAAAAGCTAGGTCAAGGTAAGGTCAACCCATACATGACCCTGGTTACAATTGAGCCCTGAATATACTTGCTGAATATATCCACTGCTGATATCTAGTTTTCCTTCTCAACATTTAGGGAAAGTCATCTGGGGCTGTGCTCTGATTTGTCTGCTCGAAGTTTTCATTGATCAGTGTGGAATAATACACACACACACACACACAAAACACACACACACACGCTGGTTACAGCATCTCCTGGGAACCTGTTTAAACAAGCATCGAACAAAACACAAGCGAAGAGAAAAAGCTGAAAATTGGATCATGTCTCCCGTATTCACTCGCTTTTTTTCTTTCTTTTTTTCTTCTCCCTCCTCTGAGCTCGTTTCACGTGAGATTGCGGGGTTCCTTTTGCAGTCTCAGAGACGGGGCTAATCCAACTGTGGACCCCCAAAGAGGAGAGAAATGACTGTGTGAGTAAGAGAGGGGGATTTCTTTCTTCCAGGATGAGGGAAATTGAGAAACACAGAGAGAGACAGACATGTGACGGAGAGATGAGAAAGGTAGAAAGACAAAGGAAATCTCCCATAGTTGTTTTATTAAGGCCTTTCTGCGTCTTTCAGAAATATCTACCGTATGTCTTTATTCTGCTGCTTCTCCTCCCAAAGGGTGCATCGGGTAATTTCTTCTCTATTTCCCCTAAATAGACAAATTGGCTCTCCCACACACACACACACAAACACTCACTCAGACACACGCACACATGCAGGCAACTGCCAGACTTAGTGACTGTAAGACCAGATACTATAACA
This sequence comes from Pampus argenteus, assembly GCA_036937835.1. Lineage (NCBI taxonomy): Eukaryota > Metazoa > Chordata > Actinopteri > Scombriformes > Stromateidae > Pampus > Pampus argenteus. The sequence continues at coordinate 10,208,017 of CM072882.1, forward strand.
ACAGCTTATTTCTCTCCCCTGAGACCTTCCAGCTAACTTATATGGGTGGGGGGTAGTGGGGGGCTTTCCATTATGCATCAGCCTAAACAAATCACCTGCTATACATGTTCCACTGCAACACGGGATACAAAAAAAGCCTGAATACTGCGTAAATAAATCAACAGCATGAATACCTGAAGGACACAAGTCTTGGAAATGTCAACTCCAGCCAGTCCAGCAAAACATTATGAAAAGACTTTTTTTATATGTCTAGACTGACCAGCAGGTTTTATATAGAGGCACTTGCTTCTAAAAACGACAGCATAGATGTTATTAATAGTATGAACAAAAGAATGAAAGGTTTTCCAGGACGATGAGCGTGTTTAAATCCAACACTTGTTTTTTTCCTGCCGCAAATCCAGGGCTACGATTTTTAGAAAACGTGAACATTACAGTCACGGATCTCAGTAACGCTCCTTTACTATAACAGGAGTTGAATGGGAGAGTTGACATTCAGGAATCAGAGTTGGGTGTGTGTGTGTGTGTGTGTGTGTGTGTGTGTATATATGTGTGTGTGTGTGTGTGTGTGTGAACCCCCTGTGAAAAAAGTTTAAAAGATAAAAGTTTACATGTTAAATAGAAGATGTGACATATGGGTGAATTATTAGTTATACGGAGCTGTGTATAAAGTAAAATGTAAAATAACAAGTAATGTGACTAAATGAGTATTTGATTGCTTGTTTCACATAACCGACATGGGTTGCTAATCTGCACAAAAATAATAAAAATGATGTTAAGATCTATTTATTTATTCCATCTCATCATCCATTTTCTATATGTCTTTGCCAGATTGCACATATTTCCCACTGCCATCCATGTTTATGTGACATTCAAGTGATACAATAACACAATGATAGAGAATTAACCATATCCCTGTAGCAGCCGCACGTGACTTGGTGTAGGTGGCAGTTCATAAACAGAACATGTGACATTTTCCTCCCTTTCTCTTCTTTCTCTCTCTTCTTTCTCTCTACCTATCTCTCTCTATCTCTCTCTCTCTGTCTCTCTCTCTCTAATTGACTAACAAGAAAGGGCCTAATCCTGACCCAGAAGAACATATGGTAGGAGGTGGGGGTTGGGTAGGGTCGGAGGAGGAAGAGGAGAGAGAAAAAGAAATGGCAGCATGAGGAAAGAAACAAGAGCAAGACAGTAAAAGAGCTGTTAAGAGACTCAGACACAAAAAAAATAAGGGTGAAAATAACCATAGGCAAAAGCAGGGAAGCGCAGGATGAATGAAAACACAGATGGAGGGAGAGAAAACGAGAGAAGAAGGCAGTGAACTCATTAAGAGCTTACGCTGCAGGGATAAGGTCGAGCGGCACCCTGGGTTAGACAGGGTTAACTAATCCGAGCCACAGTTCCTCCTTTGGGATCTGGACCGTACGCTCTGCACACACACACACACACACACACACACACACACTAAAGCTATTGAACCTAACAAGATTCCAGGTGATTTCTCTCCACTTCACTCTCTCCCCCAATACATCCTGACTGAGTGATGAAGACACAGCTGAGGCTGACGCTCCTGTCAGGGCTCAGGCTGAAGGTTTGGGCCTCTGGATTGATTATGATTCAAAAGAAAAAGGTGGATCAGGTGGCAGTTGTTCAGGACACTGAGCGGCAATCTAGCCTCTAATTGTAATTGCATTGATTTATGTAGCACATTTATAATAAAGCGCTTTACAGTATGCTCCTCATTCACCTATGTACACATGCAGCTGCCAATGCTGGTGAGGGTGACCAAGGTGCTGATGCATCTTATCTTATTGCCTACTATTGATTCTGCAATCATATTTAAAATATGTTTATAGAGATTAAGTTTTGGTTAATTGCTTTATAATTTTTATTGAGAGCAGACTACTGTAAATTAAAGACTAAAGAGACAAAAAAAAAAACAGCTACAGATATTTTTAGCTCCCTCTTGATGTGTTGAATAATGACTGAAACAAAAGCCTTCTCTGTGCAGTTATGTCCTTTCGAGGAAATCCTCTAGGTGAAGGAAGCAGAGAAATGTTTCTTCTTCTGTTTAGTCATGTGTTGTACTCTATTGGCTCTTTTTTTCATACATCGTCTGTCTCCTGTCTTGTGTCTCTTGTGACTTTCTGTGTATTTTTGTCTTGTTTTTTTTTTTTTTTTTTTTTTTTTATTGGGCCTTTTTCATTTTGTCAATCTCTGTCTCTTTTTATATCTTCTTTCCTCTCTTTTCTCCTCACTCTCGCTGTCTCTCACTCTTTCCAGACAGTGGGCTGTGTGATCTTTACTACATGTTGACACTCCCGCTCTAGCCATAATTGGCCGACTGGCTTCATCCTCGTACACTGCGCATGCACACACACACACACAAAACACACACACGAGAGAGAGAGAGCGAGATAGAGAGAGAGAGAGAGAGAGCACCAGGCGCAGAGGGCGAGACAGAAAAGTCAGAGCAAACGTGAAACGGGGAGAAAGGAAGGGGAGTGGTAGCTGCCGGCGCCTGGGCCTGGTCTGTGTCTACTGTTGATCTTGGTTGTGGTAATATTTAGTTTAAACACTAATAGCCGACCGCATGTAAATGTCTGGCAGCTTCAGACCCTGCAGCTCGCTGCAAGTGCCCTGCAGCATGAGGACTGGGAAGTCAGGCCTGAAAGTCAGAAAATAGCAGATGCATACAGAGAGAGATGCACGTTTGCAAACACACAGGTCCTCACATGTCCATGCTGAAGGATTACATACTGAAAGAGGCTGAAATGCTGTCAGCTTCACTCTCGTACATCGCATCGTTAAAGCTGAAATAATGCCCTAGCGCTACATTTGGCTTTCGTAAAGATACCGCTGGGCAAATATCATTACAGACGAGCTCGTAATTGCGGAGGAAATGCAACATGACAGATGGTTGCTCCTTTTTACCATCCGTGCTCAATAAATTCAATTGCGCCATAAATGCTTTTTATTGGTACTAAATAGCCATGTAGAGCTACACAGTGATCATTATCTTCAGCGGAATATACATTCATCTGCAAAAAACATGGCTTCCAAATGGAAATTATAACCGTCTTTATCCAACTAAATGTAAGCTGAGACCACTCAACCGTGCCGCTCAAACTTCTTATCTAACTTGTTTTGCATAGTAATGCTTTGTTACGTTCCCTGTGTGGATTCAAGTCTGAAAAGCGATGTTTTCCTCCTGAAATCCTCATCTCCTCTGTGGAGTAGGAGGGCTGCTTGGCCTAGATTTATCTGCCCTGGATACACTGGGGGGGCTTTAATGGGAATATAATGATATCAGAGCAGATTTACCTGGGCAGAGTCCTGCGGATAAATGGGTCAGAAGGATGAAAGGATGATGGAGCTACTCAGCAGGATGGAGACCCGGCTATAAGATGTGGGAGGGTTTCAAGTTGGGCGGGAGGGAAGGATTTAAATAAGTGAATTTAAGTAGCAGCGGTTGTTTTTCATAGAATTTTGTTTTTATATATATCCAAACAATAATTTAGTTTAATTTGTTCGATTCAGTCAAGCTTTCCCTCGGGGTCCGGTGTCGTCCAATTGATTTGATTCGATTCCGTAAAGCTCCAATCAATTCCACCTTTGATGGCAGCCAAAGATAACATTGTATAAGTTGTGAATTCAAGCTGTGGCGCACACAGGGCGTCTTTTATGCAACACAATCGCAGCCTCTAACATACCGGCGTGTCTTTTAAAGTAGTCAGTCAGTCCATCTGTGCTCGGCCTACTTTTGGTTCATGTTGGTGGCATTCCAGACCCCATTCTCAAAGGGGACAGACAGAGACACACAGTATGTCTCGTGCTGGATAAATATAGCTGTGACATTCAAGAAGGCCTGTAGTTTTGGCTAGTCAATTCAATTTGGCAGGCGGAGGATAATCAGTGCGTAAACTCATAAACCCAAACTCGTATGAACAAAGAGTTTCTTTTAGAGTAGGGGGTCACATAATAGACATATATTGACTTACATAAACACACAGCATAGGGTTCATACACTTTGCATGCATGTATGTTACACACACACACACACACACACATATACAGGTATGGGCTTGCCTCAAAGTCAAGGGAAATCATGATGATTGTTATTCTCACCGTAAAAATTGACTGACACCCCTTAACTGCAGAGCAGGTCTCAGCCGCTGCTCTGAAGTGTCGGCTTTTACAAGGTAATTGTATATGGATGTGGACGCTACTTTGGTATAAGATTAGAGGGAATCTTTAGATCTCAATTGATGAATATGTACACGTACTTTAATTTATACAAATTCAGGAATAAGCTTGACAACAATCAATCTAATTCACTTAATTATAGGGCCATAAAGCAGCATATAAATCTTAATTAACCATATTAAATCTTAATGTCAGCGTTCACATACATTTTTGTGGAAAAATCCTCTCACTTTCATGCATAAAACTGTCACGCCGCACTGATAAAGAATCCAGGTTAGTGTGTTTCGGTTAGTGTGTCCACCTGAAGGCAGGACGCTCACTCTGTGCCTGACGATGTTCCCTGAGTAACCGTTACTTTGAATGAATGCGTAACGTGTAAGGTGAGCGGTCTGGGCTGGATTGAAGCGGCTTGAGTAGGGCATGAATAATGGAGGCTGATGCAGTCGAGCCACAGCTGTAAAAGCTTAAAAGCTACCAGTGTCAGAATGGGGTCCTTTTTTTTTTTTTTTTTTTTGAGGACGACCTGGCATTTTGATCTGAATGTACGCCTCAGTGTGCTTTTTTTTCGTTCAGCTCTAACTTCCCAATTAAGCTTAACATCCTATTGGCATTTCAACACCGTAGTTGATTCATTTTGATCTTCCTGTTCATGAATCTTTGGCGATTTGCATTATTTCCCCACAGTGTACAGTGGTGTGTCATTGTTTGTAAAGCAACCACAGGTATAATACATGAGTCACAGCTTGACTACTATATGTTTACCTAGCTTAGGCCAACATGAGTCAGGAATATCCCTGGGAATCAGGACGCTCCTTGGGCCAACTTCTCTCCACCTTATGGCTTTAGTATCTTTACTTCACCTTTATTTACCCTGGAAAGGTTACCTTAGCACACCCTCCACGCTCGCTCTTAACACACATTCACAACTGGGAGCTGGCCGAATGTAACCCTAGCCTGCAACTGTTCAATCAGGGACGACTGTGCTTCCAGTTGATCTACAATTTGTACTGGCAACCCTCCAGCCCTGCTTGACCTTTAACCTTTCAGCTGTCTGACCACCACGTTAGTCACTTGATCTTAAGGTCGTTAAGCAACAACTCCTGCGTGTTGTGTTGCTGATTTGCTCTTTCTTGCGGGTAATCATTGAAGAATGAAGCAAATCACTGGACACTGGAATTTTCCCGTTTTTTGCGGTTGTATCACGTTGTCAACAATAACTATTATGGCAGCGGGTGACACGTGACTGCCTGTGTCTACATCAGTTAGCGTAACCTATGCGTACTCCCCGCTGTGTTTGTTGCCATATCACGACAGCGGACTGCATCGTATTGACATTCAACAGAGCTTGACGTGGACACTTGTCAACAGTGGAAGATTCTTGGGAGGGCAAAGACACAAACGACTTGGGAACACGTGAAGGTGTGGCCTAGATCTTACTGTCCTGTAACCAAAAGAGGACGGGGTTCAATGTGTGTCCACCAACAGACACATGTCCTGCCAGCGTGTCCTTGAGGAAGACCTAATGTGTAATGCAGATCTGTTTCTGATCTCTCTTGCCATTTTGCCTTTCATCACCTCTCCCGCTCTGTAAATCTTAATCTTTTTTTCTAGTTCCCTCCTCTTTCTCACCTCTCTGTCTCCCTCTCTTCTAGTACAGTTTGTGCTTTAGCGCATGAGTGCCATTCCCTCGAGGGTGCAGGAGATAGCAGGAACAGGAACATGCCATAGCAGTACATCGTCTACCCCATTACACCGATTTAGATGCTTGGCGTTGCTCCGTGGTTGTTTCTTCCTCCAGTGCAGGGGCTAATGATACTGTAGCTGCGAAAGGAGGCTATAGGTTAATATTGAGGGACAGTTCGTGTTTAGTGGCCTATTATGGATGTCCACAGTGTCTCTATAGATAGAGACACAAGGCCAGCCATAATAGGTCACAGCTGTTGCCTCTCAGGTAATCTGTTGCCGGCATGGTCATTATGTTGTGATTTAAGTGTTGTTGTTTTTTTTCTGGGGAAATTGTTTCCCAAACTGGTCTCAGGTAAATACTAAAGGTTATTCTGTTTAAGTACAGGTGTGCTAATATTTTTAAAGTTAACAACTGATGAAATAACTGTACCTTTTTAGAGAGGAGGCTTTGCTGGGGGCTTCTTGCCACTTGAACTTCTGGCTACAGCCATGAATCATGGGAGGAAGTCTCAGTGAAAACAAGCATTTGTTGTGCAGCCTGTTTAATGCCTTTGGAGCCATTGCCAGACATGTAAAGAGAAAAAAAGTAATCTCTGGATTGACTTTAAGAGGCTCACTTTTTTTTTTTTTATTGCTAAATCAATATAACACACAGTCAGATGTAACCATACTTATTATAAGCAATGACATTTTGACAGGAAGTGATAAGCATAACTTATAAGTGGTGATTCTCAGATGATGCTTGGTGACTAGCTTTCATTGTGTTACCCATGTGCTCAGCATCACATGCTGACAGGGAGTCCAGGATGACAAAGGCCATGTGCTAAAGGCAGGCACAGTGGTACACATGTTCATAATGCACATGCACTGTAAGCCAGGGGTAGCACGTATACACACACTGATAAATAAATGTATAAGGAAGTGTGCAAACTGTCACAAGAGCCACTTGGGATTATTACGCCTTCCAACATGAACTCTGCAACCCGTTCATGACAGCACCAGAGGACTGAGGGAGACATACAAAGAAAGATAGTGTGAGTGTGTGTGTGTGTCTGTGTGTGCGTGTGTCTGTGTGTGTGTGTGTTTATTTATAATATGTGTGTGTATGAGAGAGGATGAGGGGAAAAGAGGTGCTACCATGTTCTGTCACACCCAGGATAACAGAGAGGTATGGGAGTTAGAGGTGTCTGGTTAAGGCTCCATCACGCACACACACACACACACACACACACACACACAAACACAGAAACACACCTGCATAAAAAAATAAGTAACACAGAATCCACAGAGTGCTTTAGATAAAATATAAAAGGCTTAAAATTTAGTTTACTTTCCCACACCAATATTAAAAGGGAGAGAAAAGACCCAATTTTGCAAAAAGTATCTCAAAGGTAAATGTATCCTTCATCTCTACATCCTGTCACCCTGCTAAAATTTTAGCTAACTTCTCACCTGTGTCCACACCTTTGAATCTGCCCAATCCACCGAGTCGATTTGACTGCTTCTTCCTGTCTGGCATCATGAAAACATGAAACGGCGGTTACTCAGTTGAAAAAGGGATTGATCCAATGAATCAAGTGTTACTGCATTGCCTATTTCTCACCACAAATGTTTTCAGAAACATATTTTAACGTACTGTTTATCCATAATGTGAGAAAGATTGTGACCTGGCCGCCATGTTGAAAACAGATGAGCCAAAAATGAGCATTTAGTGGTGAAAAAATAGAATCGCCCTCTTCTATGGAAATTGGTTAAAGTGGAGGCACTGTAACGAGTTGACAATCCTATCTGATATCAGGCAACCATATTTCTACAATATATATTGAAAACATAGTAGATACTGCAGGGTTCCTCCCAGAAAATTGGTCAGCTAAGTCAGTGGGGGCAGTGATATATCGGCTAAGTCTTCAGCAAATCCCTACGGAAGATGAATTTTTCATTTACAAATGCGACTACTGTAAGTGCACACATCTCTTTCTTAAACGAACAGCAGGGTTTGAGGTGCCGGCATAATTATATAGCCGCGCGTTTCATATGCTGCAGACGGTACATACAAAGATTGCTGGCAGCAGTCTGACATATCTCGCACTGTGGGAAAGTTGAGAATAGCTTGCAGGTATGGGATTGAGGAATACAGGAAGAAATAGGGTTTTGAACCCACTGACACACATGCACTGTAAAACTGTGACTCATTATTGGATTATTATTATTATTGGATTGTAACAGCTGATTTTTCACAATTTCATACAAACTTCTGCTCTGTTTATTGAAGAAATGATATATTGCCCGCGGACTAAAGATGAAAATTAGCTAGTAGCTAAATCTATATAATCTCTCTATCCTATTTATGTCTAACAGACATAATTGAATAAACAAAGCTGTTACTCTTGGATCAGATAATCTTTACCTTTCTCCCAACCTTGTGACATGTTGCTCCCAATGTTCAGAGAAATCATCTTGTTAATCAATTTACTAATCAAGGGACAGTTAAACCAATCGAATGTATGATGGCGAAAAGAAAGAAAGAAAGAGAGAGAGAGACAGAGACAGAGAGAGAGAGAGAGAGAGAGAGAGAGAGAGAATTTCAAGAAATATAATAAAAAGAAAAAGCCATTAGAAGGAAACCTACTGTATTTGTTGGTAGTTCTAGTGTCTTTCTATCGTCAGCACGACATAATTATCTGGCATCAGAAATAACTAAAAGAAATGTAACTCATAAAATAACAAAAGATGGGTCTTTATATCCTTGAGATACTTCACTCCATTGTGTGACCATTTCTCTGATGCATTCAGTCGGTAATTTCATTGAACATTAATTGAATCGCAGTGACAAATGAAGGTGCAGCGGGACAGAACGAAGCGTATGAATAATATTTCAAGAGCTAATTATGCTTAAGGGGTATTATCTAACTGGACTTTCCAGTTGTCATTCAACCAAGAGAGAATTAATTCTCCATGCAAATGGGCCCTTTTTTACCAGGAAGCGAAAATCATCATAAATGAGTAAATCAACAGCGGTTGGCGCTTCCGTTCCTGCTTCTTGCTATCGAGGAAGATACGGACAGGATTTGCCTCAGATTGAGGTGTTGTGGTTGTGATGGTGTCAAACTATTTAATATTTAAATGATAAACTCCATGAACAAGATGATATGCAATGGGATACACAAAGAAATGTGTAATATTCATGTATATATTTGCTTCATTCTTCAATGTATCTCTTCACCTAATGCTGTAGTAATGTAAAGAGGCCATGAAATGTGTCTGAAAAGTGAAACAAGATACTTTGTCATTGGTGTGGCAACAAGAAGTGCAACAGTGTACTATGTCACAGTATCCAAACTTAAAACATTAGTTCGGCTTAATGCAGGAGAAGCAGCTTAAGCAGCACAATTTCTGTTGTAACAACAAAAGCTCATTTACAACTAGTGACAAGTGACTGCTGATTTAGACGTACGTCTGCGGTGCTCACGGCTGGAAGATACAGCGGTCCGGTTTCACTAAGATGAAGTGGGCATTCTTTTACATCAGTTACATTTTTACTGGTGAAAATAAAACCGCTAGTTTTACAGTATAATGCAGACAGCATCCAGCTAACGGACAAACTGTAATGTAAAGGTATAGTTTGGTATTTGGGAATCGATCGATACCGCTTCAATATCTGTACATATATCTGTACTTTAGCTGAGCTTGGCACTATGAGTCAGCCTAATCAGACAATTAGTGTATTTCCCTCGTGTAGTTTTGTCTTACACAAAGAGAAACTTATATTTTTAATGGCAACTTTCACGAGCAGTAACAGTAAAAGTGTGCTACTTCTACTAGGTGAAAATATCACCCTTTTTTTGATCCCCTGTCGCAGGTATTAATATGTGCGCCTGTTTCCCCCAATTTATGCTGTTTCAGTTTAGTTTCAGCTCATTTTAATGGTGCTAAGAATGAGGCTTTTTCTAATTGTTGCCACAGTTTTATGTTTAGTTTGTATGTGCAGCTACAGATCCTGATGTCCAGAACCTAACCAGAGAGGCCTGCAGGCAGGGTATTTCCCTGCCCACTGGACTGGGGCAGGAGGGGTGGCCTGGCCTTTATGAAGCTGAATGGATGAAGAAATCAAAACCTCAACAGGCCCTATTGTGCCACAGCATCAAAAGGAGCGGTGGCATGGCAGGGGCTTTGATCATGAGGCGAACACAGGAGGGGAAAGGGGCTGGTGTGTGTGTGTGTGGGGGGGGGAGAACACCCCAGCTCATGAGCTCATAAAAAGACACTAACACACATGTGCAAGGACGTACACTGTAAACGTGTGGCCATGGACGTGCTGTGCATGCACAATGACACTCTTATACACGCGCACGCGTTGGGGCTCTAAGAGCACGCGGCGCTGTTCACTTTGATGCCTGTGTCTTGTTTGTACCTGAGGCTAAATCACACGATCACTCAGCACTCTGGCTGAAGTGCTGCAGTGTAACGTTTCACCATGAATATCACTGAAGGCTGAATAACACTTTTGTTATTGTGTTGTGCCAAATAAAACACCACACCTAATTGTGCAGCTGTTACGAAAAAAAAAAACCCCACCTGACCAATGATTGGAAAATACCCAGAGTTTTTCCAGATGCTGTCACCAATCACTACCACATTAATATCACGTTTAACCCAATGTACACTGCAAAAGAAATGGCCGTGTTGAGTCAATTATATGTGCAGTTGTTAAAATGTTGATGTGAAAATCTGTAAACCTTGTTGGAAAAGACATTTCTTTCCCCCAGAATTAAAACGAGACGAGTTATAATTAAACTTATAATTCTTTTGCTTTGATCCCAATCAGTCAAGCCAACGTTCACTCTGCTCATTGGTTAGTTGTGTTTGGGTCAGGAGCAAGAACATGAACACAGGAGGAAGGTCCAGGTCTCCTGTGTAAAATATTAAAAATGCAATGTACGTTGTTGCACTAGTTGGACCCGGTCAAACATCAGTTCATTCTCTGGCTCGCTGCTAACAACTGGTGATTTGATTCATCCATATCCCAGTATATAAGACACACCTGGCAACAGGAACTGTATAGCTCAAACATGCAGAGGACGCCTAGTAGTTGGATTGTACCAAGGAGGAAAACAAAGCAGAGTCCGAATCAACTAGACTAAACAGCGTACTAAACACCCTTAAAGGTCTAAACATGCATTATTTTTAGGATGCAAGCCAGAAAACAATCAACATGGAAGAAGTTTAAAGTTGCAAATGTATTTTTCCCAGTGTTTTTCCAGACTTCAAGAAGTGGAAAGCACAATCCGCCTCTTAAAATAAGGATGAGTGTACACAGTGTGAAACATTTCTGAAACTCACCAGCGAACACGGGATCAAAGGAGTGTTCTGTTAATGATTCCACCAATGAAATAAAGGATGAAATACCTTTTAGACAAATGAGACATCTTGTACTGAAGTGAGTGTGTGGTAAATTGAGTCCTGTTCAACAGTGTTCACCTGAACAGCTCGCATGTGGAGGAGTTCCCAGCGGAAAAAAGATTAAAGGGGGGGTGGTGGACTATCCGTTGCAAAGCTAGCGGTCACCTTGGAACAGTAACCTTTGGTCAAACAGCGGAAAGTCGGCCTACCTTAATCAGGGTCTTAATTCTGTGTGTGCTGATAAAACATTAAAGAGAATAGAACGAGTACAAATAAGTCCGTGTTTGTCAAAACACACTTCTCTGTGACCAATTCCCCCATTAAGACCAGATTCGGTCTGTCAAACAGAGTTATTGCACTTAGAAGATAGATAGAGAATTTATGTACATACATTCATGGTCACCAGAGGACACATTTTAATGACTTTAATCAAGTGAAATTTGCAAAATCTTGCACAGATATTCATGGTTCCCTGGTGATCCCTGACATTTTACTTGTGCACCACCGTGACATTGGCCGTTTGTGATTTTTAGTGAATTGCCTTGGCAACTATGTGACTATCGGTCCCCCTCAGGATAATGTGTAATCACTTTTTTTTTTCAAAGATAGAGCCAGACTCGAGGTCTTGTATTGTAACTTGTGGCTGTGGGTGTTTTTTTTGGGTGGTACACATTTGAAATGGAAAACTGGATGGGGAAATGTGAGTTGGCAACTATTTACACACCAGCAGTGTTGAGGAAAGACAAACAGAGCCCGTGAAAGTCAAGGTGTTCTCCGTTCTGGAAAGTTTGTGATAACCTTAATCATAGTTTCCTAATCAGCAAAGAGGGACAGAGGCCTCTGGAAATACTCGGTCCCAGTCAGTGTGGTCACACCCCCTTGGTGGTTTTGTTGTGTTCATGTGAGTTAGATCTATGTGTGGTATATGTTCATGTTTGCATGTGAATGTGTGTGTCTGTGTCTGTGTCTGTGTTTTTTCTAGGGTCCTGGACAAACAGAGGCATGGGTCCTGTTGACCAACCAATTAAAAAGCAGGAAGAATGGGGGAGGAAACACAGGCCCAGCAAGCTTTGCCCATCATTCAAATTAGAGATGGCAAGTGGAGTAAAAACAATCAGGATGTTGTGAAGCGCTCTCGTGTTAACAGTTAACAAACGCTCCATTCAAATCCTATTCAAATTATAAGCAGTGCATCAATGCAGTGAAATAAAAGTTTATCAGTTATTTATTTACTCTTAATCAGTCAAATCTCAGTTCCAGAGAAATCATCTTTAAAACACGTCCCTTTGGTCTGGTGACACAGTGTGATTCCAGCACTTGAATTCTTTGACAATGATTTTTTTTTAAATTCTTAACTTTATGTCCTTTTCTTACTTTTAAACTTTGAATTCCAAACTGTCAAGTTGTAGTAGTTTCCTAATAAATAAACTCAACTAAACCAGTTTAGTAACTAATAAACTTTACCTGCATTTCAGAACCAGGAAACTTCTGGAACATCGGGACAGATGTATTTGCAATACTGATCACTGATTGGTCAAATACAAGTTTAAACGTTCGTCTGCATAGTAACCAAGCAGTGGTTGTCTGTAATGATTTGTTGTTTAAGCAAAGTTATGCACTCGACTTTACGACAACTTGAGATAAAGGATAAATGAGAGAGACAATGAGTGATTGACAATTACATAATAAAACAGAAAGATAACCATAAAGATACAGGTGTTCAGCTTTTCTGTAGGTGTCAGGTTCTTCTTCCTCTTTTATCAGCTTAATTCTACATTACCTTTACAACACACTGCAGCTGCCCAGCCGTCAATTACAAAGTGGAGACTTTGGGTTGTTGTAACGTTGCATGCAAAAAAAAAAAAAATTATCAATTTAATTTACCTAATTTTCTCTAAAGTAGATGCCACGTAAAAAGGAATATGCAAAAGGGGACTTTACTGAATTTACTTACTTTCTCAGTTTGTGGGACTATTTTGGTCAGTAAGAGCCAGCTCAGCCAAAAGCTCAAAGCCACCAGACACTCTATTTGTCTAAATGTTGTCTTCACCAGTTAGACAGACCCTTAAAGAGCAAAGGATAGAGAGAGAGAGAGAGAGAGAGAGAGAGAGAAAGAGAGAGAGAGAAAGAGAGAGCACAGTGACGAAGCTGGAAGAATGAGGCAGGTAAAGATAATGGCTGTGAAAAATAGAGGGAACCAGAGGAAGAGGAAGAAGGAACATGGCAATAAAAAGAGAAGGGGAGGAGGCTTTGACTCACAGGTGTTTCTTCCCTTTGAAGAGGGGATTCCTCTTTCGCCTTTAAGCGGGAAAATAATTAACACTTTTGTGGTTGCCATGCCAACACACAGTTTCTCACTCTGCTCTCAGCTATGAGCATTCCTGGCCGTAATTACCCACAGTTCAAGGGCCCTCCATAATTACCCACAATCCATCTGTACCTCCATCTGAGAAGGAGACTGAGGAATGAGGAACAGAGAAGCATTTATTTGCATATTCTGTCTCGTAAGACATGCGCATAGTTATGAAAGGTCACATGTGCTCGACAGAGGGCACGGCAGAGTCACTGGGGGCCTTAACACGACTTCTAACGACACATACTCACTTCTGAAGAGCTGCAAATAGAAAAGACTTGCTAATCATCTAGTTCACATTTGCATTTGCAGGTATAATTGCAGTTAGACAAATATACAATTTGATCATTAAACAAGGCTCCATAATGTCTTCACCAATCACCCAGATAAATATTTAAATACTTTCCAGTAGGATCATCAGCGTCACATTATGATGAAATTACACATGACAATGTTGACATGCGAGGCAAAATCATATTATAGTCACAGGATAATAATTGGACATTTTGCATATAATTATTCAATAAGCACTCTGTGTTATCTTCGACAGGCACAGGTTTCGGTTGGGGTAGCAATGATTACAGCGCAAAAGCTAAACAATTAGGGCTGAAGACGGGAGTCTTGTATTTCAAACTGCTGAGCATGCAAAGCCTATTGACATACAATTAGTCAGGCCATCGTTAGGAGGCATTTCATCACTGACGCTTCTCGATTAATTCTCATTAACTCCCTGTGTGTGTGTGTGTGTGTGTGTCACCACCCTCTTCAGCCATAAGTTGCATCTTACCCGTCGTGAGCCTCACAATGAAAGACTTGCAAAGGCCAACTACAGAAGCAATGAGGCCGTGACCACATAGCACCAGTATAATGTGACTTTTTAATGTAGAAGTTCATTATACCAAAAAGATCCAAATAGAGTATTTTTTTATAGGCAATGTCTCCCTTCTGTTCCTTTTTACTTTTAAAACTTTTCAGATGTCTTTAGTTCCTTTAAACCAATGAAAGCAGCGATTTTATTATGTTCTTTTTCATGCGAGGGATTTTAAGGGACAAGCAAGCTCGTATGGTCAGAGTCACCATATCATTGACACGCACACCCCGGCACACATGTCATGTCATCTAACAGGAAATTGGCTTGTTTGTCCGTAAGAGGCTAAACAGCTTCCTATGCGTTAGAAGGTAGCGGTGATGAGCTGCCAATCAGAATCCCACCTTACATTTTTTTAATTACCCTGATCATGTAAACGTGGACAGAGTCAAATTGAGTTTGAAGACCTGATAACGTGGACTCCCGTCTCCCTTCTTCAGTCACCGTTTAGTTCATTTCAGCGTGATCGCTCAGGTGTGAAGGATTTGAGTGTTGGGGGCGGGGCACAGGGGACCTTTTCATTGTGCTGGTGTCATAGGTGTCGCGGCGCGGGGTCCAGCAGCTGCTTTGCTTGCTATTGTCACTGTGTCATAACATCAGGACCTATGGATTAGGGCCTCTGTGGTTTAAATTTCTGTACAATGTGTCCAAGCTTCGCAGTGACATGTGGCCATTAGCCACGCTGGTGAATAAATAATGACGTGACTGCAACTCATCACTTGACAAGAGCAGCGAAGATGAACCATAAACACACCATGAACTGTATAGCTGCTTATAGTGAGTGTGTATGGGTGGGCAATTAATTTGTGTGCGGGTTTATGTGTGTATATGTATGTATTGGGCGCATGTATCTTTGCACATGGGCACTTTTTCTTCTGAACTGCTGTGTGTGATTGTAAAACGTGTGTGTGTGTGTGTGTGTGTGTGTGTGTGTGTGTGTGCGTGTGTGGGCACAGACTGCTGACCAGGCAGCTTGTGCCAGAGCTCGGGCCCTCACAGACACACAGTCAGCACAATGCCTGTCACAGCATCCAGCCAATCAAATCACTGGAAGCGCGGGCCATAGGGTAGACAGGAACCAATTGTTGTGACAGGATCTCTGTGCAGTGGCATAACTGGTGGATCAACAGTTCAACAGTGGCACAAACACCTGCAAATAGCTCTTACTCACCCTGACGGCTGCCGATACTTGTCTTAGATGTTAAATAAATGAAAAAGGTGAATACAGTCAATGACACATTTTCCCTAAATACATGTTGTAACACATAGCATTGCGTACATTTTAACAGCCATATTTCTACAGCCACATATGCAGCTATTTGAGCTAATATGCTAATGAGCTCACAATATCAACGCTAACATGCTAATGTTTAGTTTTATCTATCTATCTTACTGCTCAATTTCTCCAGTAAATTCTTTTTTTTTGTTTTTTTTTTTGTTTTTTCACACTGTGGCTGATAGCACCGCATTTTTCTCTCTTGCATTTGAATCCCTTGAGTATTTCCATCAGTGTTGGACAGGGGTCAAAACCTCTTCTTTCGTCCATATCAAAACATTCTAAACTGATTGCACAAAAAAAAATACCAAGGACATCACTCTGATACTGAACTGCAGCCCTTTTGCATAGTCCCCATCTGATTTGACTAAAACTACAAAAAAAGATTCATCTGTTTCCTTTTATCTACATCCCCTCGTTTGTGATTGGTTCATATTAAATAGGTGGGAATCAGTATACGGATAATGGATGTTTCCTGGATCCACCTCATCACTTCATTCACCTCAGTGGAAAAAAGTAGCTCTTATATTATGAACACAATCAACACTCTCTGGACCATCCATGACCCTGCTGCCCTCCCCTCTCGTGGTCGTGGGCCTGGGGGATTTAAGGCTTTTGTCTCAGTATCCTCTTAAGACGGGGAAGGGGAGTTAAATGGATCAAGTCACTGGAGAGAAGTGGAGCTGAAACTTTCATGTATACAGTACGTGGACGTTATGTACGCCTGCTTTGCCGCTGAGGATTAACCACGGCAACGCAGCTTCTTGAGAGGATGATTTCTAACGCAGTTGAGCAATAGACTTTGAAAGTGATTATTGACTGGCAAATAACAATCTTTTAATAAAAGAGGTGAAAACTCCATTTGGAATTTCAACCATTTATATCAACTGTTAAGTAAAACTTGTAAAAACCGCTTTGATAGCTAAGATTGCATCCATATGGCCGCCTGAGGAGACCCCCATTAGAGGGAAAGCAGTGAAAACATAGCACCTGTTTTGAATTTTACCCTCAAAAGTGTGCTAATCTTTCCTACCGCAAAATATTTTACTGCCTAAAGTTCTGAGTTGGGCAGCGTGCCAGCCCTTTTACATGGTATACTCAAAGGCCAACCTAAACTCAAAACCTGAACTAACGCAATAAAAGGTTGTTCCTACCCAAATGATCAAATGGGATTTGTTTTTATGAAATCTCCTACACTAGCCCTGCGGCCTGTTCTGTCCCCTCTTGCAGTATTTATTTAAACACACACACACACACACACTGACCATGTGCACGTGCACTGAAAATAGAGCGCTAAGATAGAAATGAACTAAGCTGATATGGGTATTTTTGCTTGATGTAAAGTGCCAACATTTAAGATGTTTGGTTGCAGGAAAGAATGTGTGTGGTTTGTTTCTTTAGTGCTTATCTTCATCTATCAGTTACAATTTCACATAAATGTAATGTGGTGTAATATAATCTAAATATTACTCACTCTTCACTTTGTCCTTCTTCGACTTCCTGCTGGCTGGTTGTACAATTAAATACACACATGCATACTAGTATGACCTTCGGCTATAACTGTGCTAATGGTAGAGTGTATCTAGGGTAAATATTCATTTGAACATTAACAGAAGCTGCATATCCTTTATGAATGATCAAAAAAAAAAAAAAAACATACATGTATATGTAAAGAGGGTGAAATTGAAGGTGTGAGGGGATGTGTAGAAAGGGGCTAATGAACAGTTATGCAATGTGGCTGCCAGATTACTAGGCTGACTAGGGACCTGACATTGTTACATAATGCTGAGTCCAGACAGTAATCTATATAGCGACCTGGCAAGCATGCAGCACACATGACCCGTAGTCTCAATCTGTCCAGGATAGTGCTAGCGCAAGTGACCACATTCTCCCGAAGGAATATTCGAAAGATGTTTGTTTTACTATTACACTGCTCATACCAAAGAGTAACTTGGTCATTAATACAACAATAGATTCACATTGGTTTGATAAAAATATTTGAAGCATAGAGTCCTGTCTCATACTTGTCTGCAAATCTAAATAAAAGTGGATGGTGCAAAACAGCTAATAAGCTAGCTTGCTCCATTTTGGGATCTCCAGTCCTCAAAGCTCAGCACTATAAAGACAGCTTAGTTAGCTTACTTAGCAAACTTTTGCTGTTTTAAATACTGGTGTAACCAAATCTTAAAAATTCATTCATTCATTCTTTTTTTTTTTTTTTGTGATGGCACAAATATACAATTTTTCCAAAAAATTGTACAATGCGTTGTAGATTTTATTATACTATTAGGCTGTGCATGTATATGTCCTGCACACATGTTGGGACATCTAACCCCAGCACGATTCATGACAAAATTCAGTCCCTCAGATTTCCCTGGCAGAGAGCACCAGCTCAACCAAGCTGGATCGATTTCAATCGGCGGCTTACCAAAATGATGTGGCAGCCACCAGACTAGCGTGATGCCGCTAAAAATAACCTCGGCTGACCCCAAAGGCTCAGATGTGGCCACGTACCCTCTGGTGTGTCTGGTTTTATGTGTCCCCAATGAAACCCATCAAATTACAGATGCAAACGCAGCCGGACCCCTTATCAAAACTATTTCGGCTCGCTGACACAGTTTACTAAGGCAGTAATTAGAGCAAAGGAAAATGGGAGGCATCCCAGGCACGCAGAGAAAGACAGACGGGGCAAAAATGAAGAAACGGGAGAAAGAGGGTGGACAGTGACAGCTCATCTGTAGGCCGCAAGTCATTTTTCTTTTGCTCTGTCTGCCCCCCCTCCTCCTCCTTTCATCATTTTCTCTATATCCATGGATCAAAGGATTGGTGAGCATAAATAAAAGCTCTGATGATGATTTCCCATGAGAGCTGTGAACAACTGCATAGCACACGTTCATATGAAGCCTCAGCAACAGAGCTGTCTGTGCCTTTGCTGTCAGCACCGCTGGTTTGGCCAACTGCCTGACTACCTCGTTTTCTTCTCAACTGGTTCACACCGCCATGAGAAAAAAAAACTTGCAATCATGAAAACTTCATAACTTGACTGGTCCTTGTTCAGGGTTTTGTAGCTCTTGGATCTAATTCTATATAATACACTACAATACTTTGGATGATAGGACTGAGAGATCCATACTTGTGTGTTTCATGCATTATTTAAGTTTGCTTTTAGAAAGTCTGCCATGTAGGGAGCTTGTAAGACAAAGAAAAGTTTTTCTTTTCTTTTCTTTTCTTTTCCTTTCCTTTCTTTTTTTTTTTTTTTAACAAGAACCCAAGAACCCTTTCTTGGTAGTTTCTCCATTTACGAGCATTTCACCTTGTTAAGCACTACCATTATGTTCCAATTAGACACAGCAACAGGAGTTGTTTTGCACAAGTTCAGTTAGGACAGAAAAAGTGAAAGAGGAGGGATGACACTGATTAATTTTTATCCATCCATAGTATTTTTTTTTTCATATTCAGAACCATGTGATTTTTTTGGAGCCTGTCCCAGCATGCACTGGCTGAAGGGCAGCAGACACCAGCAGTAGGCTGGTGTCCAATCTATAACAGGGATGACATTCAATATCATTAAAAGTAATTCATGGTAACAACTGTATGGGTCAATGCCTATATTTAATTTAAAAAAAAAAATAAACTCATGATCACGCAGCAGAGGTGGAAGCTTTTACCTACAGGGAATAGACTCATGCTGACACTGGTACAGGGTCAAACTCATTTTCTTTGAAGCATAATCCAATAAACCCTTGAACTCTTTGTCATTTATGCTAATGTTTTATAAGATAAAAAGCAAATTAACCCTTGCGGTTCTTTCACATGAACCTGCACAATCTGCATGTGCATAGCAGTATATCTTGAAATACTGGGTACATTTATGTGCCCTCTTGACACATTCTTTAGGGCAATACAAAGCTTTGTTTTTCTATATATATGCAATGTGTCCATATAGTGTTGTTATGCTGAGATATAACATATAGCAATGCACATGCATGAGTAGCAATGTACTAGAAAGATGAATGTACATATATACATACATACATATATGAACATCACTGCAGGTTAGCCCAGAGGCTGTTACTCTGCTCTCATGTTTGCTTGTACTTGCACATTTACATAATTTTGTGGTTGGCAGGCCTATAGCAAGATAAGGTTCCCTGGAACTCTCTGATGCTTCTGTTTGGTTAGTGGCCACACACACACACACACACACGCACACACGCACACACACACACACACATACACACACACACACACACATATACATACACAAAGAGGTTATCAGACATAACAGAGGCTAAAAAGTGGAAAGTTCACTGAGAACCAAGGTCATGTCAGATGTGTAGTAAATCTAGAGCGTTTACCTTCTGAAATGGGGCAGCTGGCCCTACATAACGATAATGTTTCCATCATGTGCTATCCTATCATCATAGGTTACTACACTATTTTGTTTTCCATCAGTCTGTGCAGTTTGCATCCTTATGCACATGCAGCAATGTAGTATGATCTCTCTAGCTAGATGTGCTGTTAAGTTATTGTTTTGAATTATTATTTTTCATGGTTTGTAGAGGTTGTTTTATAGTGCCATTTAGATTATTTCTAACATGCAATCTTCTTTTTTTTATTATTGAAGATTTTAAAAAATATATACAACTTTTACTATAATTAGTATAATATGGCTCAATGAGGGTTTGTTGATTAAATATTGGTGTCAATAAAATAATGAAAGTGACTATCAGTCATCTCATTTAGGAATACTGGAGGTCGGTACAGAAGCTAAATAAATAACAGTAAATTTAAGCACTCACCATCACTGTGAACAATCTGAGTTTATGAATAGTGTGTGGTGATTTACACTACAAGATTAAGTTTCCCCTGCAACCATAAACTGCCTCTGTGTCACTGCAGAGCCGTAAAGGAAAAGGGAGGGGAGACGTCTCAGGATTGCCGCCACGTGCGCTCAAATGCCTCCTTTATTATAATAACGTTTTCATGATTGGTCCAGATGCGAAACACAGTATTTATATACGACATCTAATTGGTCGTCGCCTCCGAGTCGATAGTGAACACAGCGCAGTGCTTCCAGACAAGGGATTCTTGGGCGTCTCGTACTATGAGAAAAGTAGTGCGCAATGCAAAGGGTTATTAGGATTATATTCTCGATTAAAAGTGTAAAGAAATTATATCACCTGCCTATTATTTTCACGTGGATGCATTTCTAGTAAAAAGTATCGATTTCTAATCTCGAGTTCAACGAAAGTGTCGACTTGTATTGGTGGCGGAGGGATACAACCATCCCACTGCTGCGCGTCAAAATATTGGCTTGGGAAGACCGCGCCAAAGCTCAGACAGCGGCCACTCTTCAGGATATCAACACGCTGCTGAGGGCCTTTAAACCCACTCTACTGTCGACACGGCTGCTACACACATCGGACTGTTCGTTGTTTTTATTACTTAAAGAGGACTGTTTTTCGTCGGAGATACTCGAGTCGAGACACACAATTCAGATTTCATGCCGGTTTTTGGGGAAACGGTGCACGACTTGACGGTCGTGACACGACTTTGACGGGCGCGGTGCGGCGGAGTTGACGCACTGCTGGACTGGATATATTACTCGCTTGAAGCCAAGAGCATTTATACTGCGTCTGAATTCACTTCTCGTCTTACTAAACTGGTTTCCAATCGACTCTCAACGGGTGAATAGGGATCTTCTACGCCGGCTTCTCAGCTTGAATATGTTGCTGTCAAAGTTTGGTTCATTTTCGCATATTTGCAATCCTTCAAGTATGGACCATCTACCAGTGAAAATACAGCTCCAGCCGGGTAGGTTATCGTTACAGAGCCTCTCCTACCGCTTTACTAATGGATGTGTAATATATCAACTGAAAAGTATCTTGAATACTACATTTTATAGTATTAATACTAAGCTTGTTTAATTCAGAGTAAGCTACTAGCAGCTTGACCGGCTTGTAAAGCTGAACCGATAGTGAACGCTTGACCTCGCACTAAGCTCTGGTTTGTTGTGGGAACCTTAACATTTATTTCTTACTTATTTTTATTTTTTTTTACTTTTACTTGCAGTCAAAGTGGAAAAGGAGCCGTTTGAAAAGGTGTACCAGGTGGGCTCTGTGCTGGGCAGCGGAGGGTTTGGAACCGTGTACGCCGGCAGTCGGATTTCTGATGGCGCACCGGTAAGGACGGCGGGGTCTATGTTTTGATACGACATGTGGCGCCGAGAAAATGGTGACTAACACACAATATTTAAGACCTTACTTAAGTGTTTTTTCTCCTTTATGTGTTATTTCAGGTTGCTGTGAAGCACGTTGCAAAGGAGAGGGTGACCGAGTGGGGCACAATTGTAAGTATCCGTTTGTGTGTCCGGTTTGTTTTGGTCCCCCTCCTTCCTCCTCCTCCTCCTCCTCCTCCTGTGTCTCCGGCTGCTGCCGGCTGTTGTGATGTAAACGGGAGACTGTGTGTGTGTATTTATATATATTTTCCCCGTGTGTTTGTTGCAGAACGGAGCAATGGTGCCTTTAGAGATCCTGCTGCTGAAGAAGGTCAGCTCGTCTTTTCGCGGAGTTATCAAATTGCTGGACTATTACGAGCGTGTTGACGGCTGGCTGATCGTTATGGAGAGGCCGGAGCTCGTCAAGGACCTTTTCGACTTCATCACCGAGAAAGGCGCCCTGGACGAGGACACGGCGAGGGGCTTTTTCCGCCAGGTTTTGGAGGCGGTCAGACACTGCTACAGCTGCGGTGTTGTACACAGAGACATCAAAGATGAAAACCTGCTTGTGGATCTGCGCACCGGGGAGCTCAAGCTTATTGACTTCGGCTCGGGGGCGATTCTCAAGGACACAGTCTACACCGATTTCGACGGTAAGAAGCAGGCGACCACATTGTTATTATTATTTTTAAAACACATGAATCTGTTTTCTACGATGTTACGGTGCAGGATGTGTGTATTGTGTTTATGTGGGCAGGTATCAGTGTGAGCTGCGTAGTGTTTGCCCTTGATGCTCCGCTGAGCTATATTCAGATATGGAGGCGTTCACGTTGCTGTGACGCAGTGGTCTGTTTTTAATCGAGGGTTTTCCTCGCCTGGGGTCTCACTGCTTATTATCGATGCCAATCGATGCTGCTAAATGAAAAGTTTCCAGTGTTTTTAGCGGGATGACTCATATGTTATGTATCCATAGATATGACGCGCTTTATTAATCCTACTAGTTTCCCTTTTTTAATCTCTCACCCATCTCCAACATCATGTGAGATTCCAGAGGACTTGAATGTTTCCGCCTGTTATTTTGTTAGTAAAGCTTGAGTCACAGTTTGTGGTATTAGGTCAGTGCCACGTAACATCTGTTTGTTGTGAAACTGGAGTCGGCGGTTCACGTGATGGGCTCACATTGCCTTTTTTTTTGTTTGGTATCCAAGTTCCTCCTTCCAGGAGGGAGGAGGGAAAGGGGAGAGAGAGAGAGAAAGAAAGAAAGAAAGGAGGGAGGGAGGGGAGGGAGGAGACACAGGCAGGTCACCCAGTTTGTGTTTTGTGGCTAAAGAAGGATGGAAAGCATTTCTACCATGACTCAGCCATTTCAGACACAGACACATTAATTAGTTTCTATTTTTTTCTTTTGAGCACTGCTGCCTCCTGTATTCCTGTAATGTTACACCTAAACCAATACAAACTAGATCCATCTTTACTGCACCATTTCACACTCTTTCCCCCATTTTTTTCTCCCCTGTTTCTCATCATTTAGGTACAAGAGTGTACAGCCCACCAGAGTGGATCCGCTTCCATAGATACCACGGTCGCTCGGCGACGGTGTGGTCGCTAGGCGTGCTGCTGTATGACATGGTGTGTGGAGACATCCCTTTTGAGCAGGACGAGGAGATCCTCAGAGGGAGACTGTACTTCAGGAGGAGGGTTTCAGCCGGTGAGTCAAATATACAGAACACATGAGGAGGTGACTGTTGCCCTCTAGCCACAGTAACTGGTACAGCCCCAAATCCACATCCTAGTACCTATAGTATGAATCGGTTTACATTAGAGCTTGCATTCATAATTTATTACCTGCTGAAATGGTTTGTAGACGGCTTTATCAGTCATGGTAAAAATAGTGATTTTTGCTTGTTTCATTTCCCTCAGTACACTTTGTGTAACAGCACTGCTTGCCCCCAGAGAGCTAACGCAATAAAAGGATGTGTGCTCTCCTGCTATTGGCTGTCTCGTCTGCCTACACACTAGGATATTGTAGATCCATACAAACTGAGTCATACGCAGTGTAGCTGCATACAGAGAAAAAAACAACTTGGTATATTCTCCCTTTTGAGGTCGGAGCATCTCATCTTCAATATTGTTTCCTGTCTCTTTCTCCACCCCCTCAGAGTGCCAGCAGCTGATCAAATGGTGCCTGGCCCTGCGTCCGTCAGACAGGCCGACTCTGGAGCAGATATGCGACCATCCCTGGATGAGGGCGACAACAGAGTCGCCCAAGTCACCAGAGGAGCCGGCCGCGGGTGACATCCGCCTCAGGACCATCGACACAGACTCTTCGTCAAGCACAACCTCAAGCAAGGAGAGCCTCTGAGGACAGCTCTGATGGACTGAAAAGACTTTCTGGGGAAAGATGAGGTGGGGATGGAGGCAGTGATATGGACTCAAGGCCAGCAGCCTGTAGCCTGGGCTGGCCTGTCAACAGCTGGGCACTTGACACAGCTGGACCGGCAAGAAAAATGTACTTTAATTTTCCTCTTTTGTAGGGAATTTCTAATTTATTACAGTTTGTTCTTCCTTATCTTATTTTTCCCCATCCCCTATTTCAGTTCAGTTGATTATATTTGTTTCCTGATCGGGAACATTTTGCTGTTCGGGTGGTCTTACCAGCACTATTTATTTTCCCTCCCCCACTTTTTAACTTTATTTTACTCGTTTTGTTACTAGGCTGGTATATGCAGCTGGCAAGGCCCTCCTATTCAGACATGGCTGCTCTCATAGAGCTTGGAGAAAACCTTTTTATTTAAATGTTTTAATTTTGATTTTGGAGTGCCTTTTTTTGGAAAGCTGCTTTTCTGGGGGGCTTTTGTCAACAACTCATGTTTGTGTTTTTTTGTTGTTGTTTTTTTTTTTTGGTTTGCCTGCAGCATGGTGGCTAAGTTGCCTGTGCTGTGATGGAGGAGGGTTTAGGCTGCTTCTTTTTCTTTTTCTCCTTTTTTTTTTTTCATCCCCCTCTCCATCACTGTAAGCCAACCAGCCCCCAGCCGAGAGGCTACGATAGCATTTAGATAGGAGAGACGGTGGTGGGGGCTCTTCCTGACAATGGAATACTTGAAACACACTCGACTCAACTCTGTGTCGCTCTCTTTAAAGCTGCTCACTCACTCTATAGCCTGAACAGGTGTTTGGAAACTGGATCCTGTCTTTTCTGAATGTCTACAAAATGTCAACACACACACACACACCTCCCCCATCTCCGACTCCACCACATTTTCCTCCCTCTCCTCACCCATGCCTGTTGTGGGGTGTGTGGCCCTCTTGACTTTTCTGTTTGCCTCTCGCCATCTCACTGCTTAACACTACATGGCCCCCGCCCCTGGCCTCCTTCAGGGTTTGGGGTGTGAAATGCACAATCAATGCAATATTCATGGTCTCAATTATGCATTTATTTCTTTTCGACAACAAATATTGTACAGCATGTTTTTGTTTTTTGTTTCTTTTTTTTTATTTTTGTGTGTGTACATTTTTTTTTTCCTCCCCATTTGCATTTAATTTATTTGTAAACATGTAGACATTCCACACTCTGTGGCTATTTATTTATTTATTGTCTATGCTTAAACCCCCTCCCTTAAAAAAATTTGCATATCCTACTTGGCCTTTAGTTTGCATTCCTTTATAACTTATTTTTTACATTTCGACAATGGTTTTTTTTTTTTTTTTTTTTTTGAGATGTGGAGGATGCACTGACAAGGTTGTCGATGTAAAATGGAATAAAAAAAAAAAAAAAGTTTACTTAAATTTGAAAGAGCATTTGAATGTTATTTAACTACTTTAAAAAGTCTGTTGGTAATGTTGAATGGCTAAAGTATCCAAGGATCTGGTTCTGTGCTGTCAAATATTAATTTGAGTCCTATGGAAAGCTAAACAACAGGTGGAACAGCTTTCATAGTTGTCACAGCCTCATGTTCGAGACCTTTCAGTTGAGCTGTGTGACTTGTGGCTGTGAAGGATGGATATTGCTATTTTTTGATACAAAAGTTTCAATTAAAGTCCCTTTTTGTATATACAGTAATAAGTCTTGGTGTCTTGATCATTTTGAGGTTTGTGTACAAGAGTTGTATTACATTATATTTTGTGGGAAAAGAACATGTTTAGATATAAAAAGCACACACATTGTAGT
The DNA here is from genome assembly GCA_036937835.1 of Pampus argenteus. NCBI lineage: Eukaryota > Metazoa > Chordata > Actinopteri > Scombriformes > Stromateidae > Pampus > Pampus argenteus. The sequence continues at coordinate 10,234,191 of CM072882.1, forward strand.
TTATATATGCCATTTTAAAGCCTTATTCTTAATCTGGTTGATGACACTCTTCTTGAGAGGCTGGGTGAGGCTAATACACATGTCCAATATAATGTGGTTTGACTCACACCTTTTAGCAATAACAACAATATTATTACAGATGTGTCTCCAGAGCTGAATGGGAGTAGTGGGGGCAATGCTGGCATGATGAGAGAGTAGGGACAGTTATGCATCATCTCTCTCTCACACACACACACACACACACTCAGCCTCTAAAATATAACTAATTGCTTTTCCGTTTTATGTCTCCTGCTTGCCTACCTACCGTACAATAAGTCATTTCGGAATTGGATGCTGGAAGTTCATGAGTAACAGAGGATGACATCCGTGTGTGCATGTGTGTTATACTGCGCGCGTGTGTGTGTGTTTGAAGGGTTTCCAGGAAGCAGGAGTGGTGTATTAAGAGGATCGGATGTTTTTTCTGGGGAGGTGCTGCCCCCTCTGGTGAATCAGTGCCATTAGCTCTCACCTGACATCCTTTTCCCCCAGTTTCCGCTGAAACTGAATTATTAAAGTCGCTGCAAAATGGCGTTTTATATAAAGAAGATAGGCAGATATACATAAGTGGGGTGTAAACCTCATACGCTCACACTTTTCAGACCTCCTTATCCTTACCGACTCCTCTTTATAGCTCCTTCAGAGACCTACACGCTGGCTGCTACCAACTCCACCAGAGTGGAAGACATATGGGTACTTGAAGACTTCATAAGACAGCTGGTCTCTAAATCTTCTCAGGGATCTAATTCATGATAAAGGGACTGATTTATATGCTTGGGAAAATGAGCTTTAGACTTTTAATTACCCCATTGGAATATACATCTTGATACGTGGAGCAAACTAAGACATTTTAAAGCAGCAATCGAGTAGTATTTTGACTTCATTCGCCGGTGTTTTTGAAGAGTTAGATTTGCAAATGGAGCTCTATTATTTGAGAGTATGATGTATGCCACACTCTTGTAAGTCATCAGAAGATGCCTTCTCATTTAAAAGAAATTAAAAATGGTGTTAATGTTGCAAATCAATGCATAAAACTTGAAAGAACTTTCAATGAGGGGAATGGAGGACTTCTATAACTGAAGATGCCTACTTTAAATCAATCTAAAACTTTATTCTTTATAAGCACCTCTGTAATAAAAAACAAACACAAAACAGAGCTATAAATGATTACTGATGTCACATTCAATACGTTGACATCTGCCTCCCTGGTAATCCTCCATTGTCTTTGTGTCTCCAGGCTTTTTTGACATGCAAATGACCGGCAACTTGTCTTCATCAGAATCCCTTCTGCTTTATGCTGAAGACTATAGCGAGGCCTCATCCGCTCGCACCGTGAAATCCTCATTAAATATAGCAGGGCATATGCCACACTGGTTGTCTCCTTCAGTCCCAAGTTTGATCCCACAGGCTGGTTAATATCATCCATCACTGCCACGTTCAGCTTTATGATTAAGATTCCACAATTTTAGAGAGATCTATTAAAAGATCAAATGTGAGATAAGGGCACATTTGAAATGTTTGGGTCTAAAATATTTAGATGGAAAAAAAACTCATTAGCTGAGGTTGTGTTCAATCCATCTCAAATATTAAAGACAAGAAGCATCATAAACTATTTACTATCATTTATTCATACTTCTTGTATGTTTCAGTATGATTTTTTGTAATGAAAACTTCAGCCGCAGGCGTCTTTTTCTCCTCTGTTACTCTGTATTCTCTGAAAAAAAAAAAAAAAAAAAAAACTGCTGGCACGTCGGGGCTGACGGTGGCCGTCGTCTTAGGTGACAACTCGACAGACACAGAGGAAGATGCCAGATGGACTCTGGGCACAGATGGGTGGGTGGGTGGCACCCACACAGACAGAACAGGCTGGAGCGTCAACATTAAGATGAGGAAAAGAGGAGAGAGATCACACCACCGTCAGTGATACTACACTTCACACTACTGCTCTGTGCGTATGAGTGTGTGTGTGTGTGTGTGTGTGTGTGTGTCTTGTCAAGTCACTAAAGGCGACCTATAGTTACGAGTGACAGGAGAAGTGACGCATTTTGGATGACGTCAATATAGCGTGACTTTCTTTTCTTTTATAAGGTGATTTTGTATATTAGGAGGATGGTGGTTGGGTGGTTGCATATGCAGCAGGAGAGCACTGTCTGAGACCAGCAACTGAACGTTTTTAACCATCATTTTGAGATATTTTACTTATCAGTTCAACCCGAACCGTGTGGCGTTAAATGACATACGTAAAACATGCAAAATTGCCCTCAAAGTGGCATGCTACTTATACATCATCCCATGACATCGTGTGATTGGTCTGACCGCTTAGGTCTATCGTACCAAGTTTGTTGAATCAATGTCTCCTTGCTCTCTATCACAGGAATGAACTAAGTGAGTACAATGCGAACTGAAAAATGTGAAAAAAATCTCAAAATTCAAAAGTGCAATGGAAACAGATTTAGCCAATAAATCATGACATGCATGATGCGTGTGACTCACGTGTCCTCTCACGTTTCTGCTTCACTAAAGAGACCAAATAAAGCCAGCGGATAGAAACAAATTCTCTTTTGCCCGATATTCTGAAAATTTGGCTAAAATTTTCACTACTCTGATTTGATCTTTTTATATACTGTATTGTTTCCTATTGGCTTTAACCGTGTTTATGTCCTTGTATTGTGTACTGCATGTACCTTTGTTTTTAGCCCTTGGGATTGCAGGACGGCTGACTCTTCACTCTAGAGGCCTCCTGCTCTCTGTTACCCAGTGCAGAGCCTCCGCAGGGATTTTCCACTGGTCTGCCTCGGCGTTCATTAACGGCAGTGCCGCTGGTGGAGAGGAGTACCTGGCTGCCCGGCTGGTGGGAACCTGCTGCTTTCACTGTGAAGGAACTCATTGTTCTGAGTCGACGAGACACTGTGTGTGTCTACGCTGTAAACATAAGGGTAGTGTCTGATTCAGGGGACACAAAAGCAGCAGACATACACACAGACGTGTATGAGGACATGAGACATACGCATGAGAATACACAAACACACACACACACACACACACGGCGGCACAAACAGATCCCTGAGATTAAATAGAATCACAGGCTCCAAAGCTTCAATCAGTCCGGTGTACTCTGCTGCTGTTGCCAAGCTCCAAAACAACAACACCAACAACTGCAGATCTCAGCAGGTGAACTGAGGTGACTGCAGCGGCTTAATATTCCCAAGTCAGAACAGTTGAGCACATCACGTCTAATTGCGAGTGTGTGTGTGTGTGACAGAGAGAGAGAGAGAGAGAGAGGTGGTCAGAAAAGCTGAGGGGAAAACAAAAAGTGAGAGGAATGTGAGGGTTTAAAAGAGGATGAAAAGAGCGAGGGTGTGTGCAAGGAGAAAGAGAGATTGAGATCTTAATTGTTACAGTCTTGTAAATGTGATCAAAGGAATCGTTGACCTGGGCCTCATTGTGGCTGTTATCTGTTTCTCGATGAGAAGAGTCTCTGCTGCTGTAATGCAGTTTGTGCCTCTTCTCACATTCGCTTCATGTTGTGTCTGAACACACAATGGCACAATGAATCTGTTTGATTCCCCCGCACTAAGAACTAACGAGGGCTTAAAAATGTTTCTTATATTAAAGGGAGCATTCAACAGTTTCTCGTGAGTTCTTGTGAGGCATAAATCACGTTTGCCATTTTTATGGCTTCATTTTCAAGATACATGTTCACTAAAACAGCACAAACAGACATGTATTCTTGACCTCATAATAAACAGGTGAATGACTGAATGTCCTCATGGTTGAAAGTGAGGCAGGACCTCGGCTCTCTAGTGTTTCCTTGAACTCAAGACAAACATCAAAAATTCATCAGCAGAGAGAGCGCAGATCTCGTATACGACGTCTGTAGAAGTGTAAAAATGGACGAGCGAATGCATTGTTTGGCTGATGTGTCGGCCGATTGTTTTTTTTTTAAAGCTGCTTCAGTCTATAATTTTATATTACAGATATAGCTACTAAACTTTTAAACTAAACATAAGTGAACATAATAGAGAATGTAGCAGCTAACAAGTCAGATCTTTCCCTCGGGAGTTGGTGGAGACCGAAACAACAAGCTGAAAGACACTAAAACTGAAATTCAGGGTCATGTGATCGTTTCTCTGTGGATTCATGACATACAAACGACTCCTTTCACATCACATACAGTCATTAGATCCGTTGTTGATATAAATATATTGATTAGTGCAGCTTTAACGTGAGGAAACCTAACTTAAATACACTGAAAAAGACTTTGAACCTTTGTTCCATGAGTGCTACGAGGCAGACAAAAAGACACAGTATCACGGGGGCAAGTACAGGCATGTTAGGAAGAACAATATTTTGGATGAAAAAAAAAAAAAGAGAGAGAGCAGGGTGAGAGATCGGAGACATCAGGATGAGACTTGAGAAGGAGGTCTGGACATGACCTGGGGTTGTAGGAAGAGAGGATTCATGGTAGCAGGGAAGTGCTGCAGATGGAGACCTACATTTCAACATGTGTTTGTGTTATGACTCACAACTGATTGTGCAGGCTCTTGTGGATAGCAGATCTTTTTTTTTTTTTTTGTTAGTTTTTCTTGGACCACCTCGACACTTAACTTGAAAGCTTTGTCAAGACAAGATAGTACTTTTAGGTTTTCGTATTATTCTTCTTTGACCCACTTCTGGGTCCGCACTGAAATGGTTCTTTCACAGCACTCAAACATATCTACATCCCTCCCTTATTTCAATCGAGCAAATATCACTGTGCGGCACAGTCGCACACAGTTTACACAAGCAGGGCTCCGATTATAAGCTGTGAGAATGGCATGGCATTCAACCTCCCATTTTGGACTGTCACACAAAAGGCTGGCGAGTCTCCTCGATGACGGTGATTAAAGGACCCGTGTTCGCCGCAGGTATGTAACAACCGCTTCAGGCTGAGCTTAGCTCCCCTCACGCTACCAGGAATGTATGGGAGCCGCTCAGAGGGAGAGAAAACTACCACTGTGTGGGCAACTACTCCTTCATTTTGGCCCCATACTTTAGGCTTCCTACTAAACCGCGTACAGTAGGTACACCATCAGACGCTTTCACCACTTGCTCAGCCTGAGAATATATGGCTTGGGAGGATCCTGGGAATCAGCGGGAACAGAGAGGAGAGAATTATGGGTGTTGCTTTGCTTTCTAAGAACCGTACATGCTGAGAAATGAAATTGAGCGCTTTTAATGACATTTATAATAACTACGCACAGACTCTCGATTACCTCGACACATTGATCATGCAAAAAAAAACATTTTAACATGACAGTTCATAAAGAACAAGTTTATCATTAAATTTTAATTATTGTCATTAATTTTTTTAATTCAGTTAAATAGCAGTTAATTTAAAATTGAACCCATACTAGCCACACCACAGCAGGTTGAAGGGAAATACTAGGGGTCTTTACAACCACATAACATGCATATCCTATGTCAGCTGGCGCGGAGGAAACCTGAGCATTTGGGTCTTTCCTCCACAAAGACGGCCAAAGCGGATGTACGCTTGAACTAGTTAGTACAAAGTTCAATCCGAAAACGTCTAAAGGCAGGGGCGCAGTCTCTTCTTAAAGACACTCATAGTCTTGCACTCATTTCTAAGTAATTGCATGGAGATTGAGATTGTTTGAAGTGAACCTATTAGACACAAGTCATTTGATATGGAGGAAAAGCATGCAAACACGGCTGATGCATACAAACTCAGTCCTATTGGGATTTAAATTCACGACCCTCTTGGTTGACTTGCAAAAAAAAAAAATGCAACTGTAATGCCTCAACATGTGCAGGCTAACAAATACATGAGCGTATCAACGTCCCCAGAATTAACCCTCCTATTGTGTGCAGCTCAAATTTGACCCTGTTTCAAGTTCAAATATTTCATTAATATTATCCAGTTTTGTTTTTTTTCTTTAGTGGGAACAATGCTTCAAAACAGCTATATCAACACAACCTAGCTCTAACCCTAAGGGCCCACATATGTAGAACTGGGGGAACATAGGACCCTTTGTCCTGTTCCCATTATGTGCCATATAAATCTGGGGAACTTAGGACCCTGGGAACATAGGAATGACCCCGCAAGTACAGACACACATTAGCGAAAAACACTACTTTGGATTAAAATGGAGCGTGATGAGATGATCTAAGAAATGAGAAGCAGAGTCAGATGAAGCCTGGAAATTTGTAACACTGCTTCTGTGGGGTTATGGGAAGAGGTGACTCATGGCATCACAGACGTGTGTGTGTGTGTGTGTATATGTTGTTGCAGATATGACCCGTGTTTCCAGATGGTTGTGTCAATGCTTCAGCAGTGGTCTGCGCTTCAGAGAGCTCTCTGTCTCTGTGTTTCTGCCTCTAACTGATATTACTGATATAACACAGAATAAAGGAGAAACACAAATGTTAAATTCAATTTCCTCATCCTCTCAGCCGTCGTAAAATCATTGTAAGATTGATCAAATTAGAAAAATAAGTCAACAATCCTTCCAGCCCTATTCAAGGTGACTGTGTTCACCTGAGCGTGAAAGCCCAAGGTGTGACTCAGCAATGTTACATGTCAACATCAGCTTTGCTTCCTCTATCATGGAACAGCTCTGGAACAGCGTGACCCCGATGCAGTGCCAGCATGTAACCAATAAAACCCCCCCAGAGGAGGCAGATCACGGAGGAACACTGCTGCTCCTCTGCTTCATTCACAAGCCTTTTTTTCCCCCTTCTCAGTCACATTTATTCTAACCTTGCTACGTGTTATATGCAAAAAACATTTGACTGACACATAAATAAAACTGCAGAGAAGCAGCTCTCTTTTAAAATATCTCAAAGCACTTTGTCATTAAAAAAATATATATTTGTACATCCCCCAAAAACTGTTGGCTCCCTACCGACCTAACAAACCATTCACCTCTACCTGCTTTTCCTTCGACCCACCCCACCCGCCTTGTTTACCTGTAGCTCTGTAGCCACGGTGATGGCCTGTGGTTGTCACAGTGATCATATTACATCTAGGACAGCCAGTCCCGAGCAAGAGGAAACAAGGGATTCCCAATAATAAGCCACTATTGTTCCCAAAAGGCTGTCTATCTCTCGGCGCTGCTCCACTCCCGTAACAAACACACGCAAGAATATGCAGATATCTGAGACGTTGGCACATTGTTAGTCGTTTGTAATTGTACAGAGAATACGCTTACACTATACATATACAAATACACTATGAAAAGATTGATACGACTTGATCCGTGTAGCTTAGCATAACGACTGGAAGCTAGGCAGACTAGACAGCTAGCCTGACTGTCTTCAATGTTAAAAAAAATGCTCGGGCTTGTTTGCTTTTTAACAAATCATAATCGCCTTGACCGACATTCATCCCAGGATGTAGCAACGATGCTCTTATAAACAGTAACAGGCAGATAGAGGAAGGGGAGGATAATGCAAATGACAGGCTTATACCTACAGTCTACATCCGGTGGTTGCCTGGCAACCTCATGGGGATGACAGGACTTTAATTTATTTACTTATTGTATGAAGTCATTGCTCAGGTTTATGCTAATCTCTTTGATCAAATTAAATACGTCACACTCTGCGAGCAGGAGGATTTTTTCCTGGGAAAGGCCTAATTCACATGTAAAGCTTTGGACAGCAGAAATATGAATGCATGCTGCCAATTCTCCGTCAATGTACTTCCTTGTTATCACTCATCAGAAATGTGTTTGTGTGTGTAGAGTACAGTACAGTACTGAGCGGAGTATTTTCACACTGCTGTGTAGAAAGCTGTCTGCTGCTGTTCTCGTTCTTCTGGCTCCACTGCAGCCTGAGCGAGCATCCCCACAGGCTCTTTCTGCAACACAACAGTACCACAGGAAGCCCGAGATGCGTAGCAAAGGAAGCGTGTGAGTGCAATGCAGTACAACCTGCAGCAGGGAACTCAGATGCTGGCCAAACAGAACTAGGTCACATCCAGCATCATAACACACAACAGCAAAAATGGAAATATGATTGCGGCAAGGCCACTGATTATAGCCTACTATCTGTCTCTTTCTGCAACATTGTTAACACAGTCCCAGAACTGGTTGCACACATGATGTGTTATGCGTGCTTAAATACATTTACAGGCCAGAATCTATATATTTGTGTATTCCCTTATTAAATCATATGAGGTACATAATAAAAAACAAACAAACTGAATTCTAGCCATGCAAGTTTTCACTGAATCAATATAATTAGCTTAAACACATAGAAGGTTTCCTTCTTCCATATGATCTCAAAATAGCTTTCTGTAAGCCACCTTGTTTCCTGCCAAACGGCGGCGAAAAAGACACAAAGGGTCTGAACAATACAGGAAAACTCTGGACGACAACCAGAGAGAGAGATAGTAATGTGGGTGTTTCCGTGTTCAGGTGTATGGCAAAGGTCCCAAGAGACTTTGTTACTCAACGAGTGATGATGCTGCTGCCAGGGCTGTGCACATTTCCAGAATTTATTTATTTTTTTATTTTTATAAAAAAATTAGCTTAGTCGCTAAAAGAGTGCTTTTATAGTGAGGATTGTTTCTGCTCCGCTGCCTGCCTTGCTAGATCTCAGATTTCAGTCTAGCATTACAACAAAAGCGCAAACGTTTACTGATATTGTAAAGATAAATATCTGTTATTTAAATATCCACAAAAAACCCCCAATCTGCTGCACGTATAGTACACAGCACATCGATGATGTCACCGCACTGCACTGTGTTTAATATCTCTGTCAGTTCATTCATGCGCGTGTTTGCAGTCTCTCTGTTTGCTCCTGATGATCACCGAGGCGGCTGTGATGTCATCGCTATGAAAGGTTACGAGTATCAGTTCACCCGTTTGTTTGTGTGTCAGGTCTATTTTTGGATCTTGTTATTGTGCATAAACAAGACAGTTCGACTGGACTTTGGATACAAATAAATAATGCGTGAGAGCAAACACACAAACACTAAACATACCTGTCACCTGCCCCGAACGGTGCTGTTAAACCGGAAACACCTATACATACATACATACCATGGAACAGCTACGCTAATGATGCCGGCTAACCAGCATCATTTTCAGCAAAGCACTGACTGCCCCCTTTCACCGGTTAAAATGACAGATGTTGCAAGCAGCAGATCATTAGCTGTCTCTTAATTAATTTCAATTATGTGCCTTGACAACATGCCAAAATGTCTGTTGTTGGGTTCGAGCGCTCTCTGCCAGCTGATGCATGTATTCACCTAAAGCTTTAATGTCAATGTCATATTTCTACTATTTTACCTCACAATCATCGTGACGACAGATAAAATAAATAATGCCACCATGATAACCTTTTTCCAGAGTTGTAAAATCCTTGCTGTGCAGTGTTTTGGCATCTGACAAGCCTTTAAACATAAATCTGTAACTCATCTGTAGCTCCACTGGCCTGTTAAACATACAGCACATCATCTGTTTTTTTTTTAATGTAGCCAAATTCAAGATATTGTTGTTCTCTTTTACATATTTTTTCTGCGCCTGTTGTCATATGAATTGATTTGATTAATGATGTCTAATAAATACGAGGCTATGTTGACCAGCGGTCGTTACCGCTGCCGAGCTGCATGAAATCATTATTTCATGATCACGACAAGGTCAGACAAAACAAACAAAAATGCAGATTAAGATTGTGTCATCACCACGGCGAACACGTTTCAACATTTCACACCAGTTTTCATCCTTTTTGTTTGCTTTGTGGTCTGGCAGTCAGCGAGTGACATCATTTCTGGCCAACAGGTGGTGAGTTTGGTATGCAAAGAGCCTGCTCTTACCTCCAGAGTCACTGAGCGTACTGGTGACATCATGGAGAGGCAAATTTTGCGTGTGTGTGTGTGTGTGTGTGTGTGTTTCGTTGGACGTTAGCGTGTCAACATTCCCTAGTGCATTTTCCTACATTCCCTTGTCACCCTCAAGCACACACATCGCGTACACTCTGTCTTTCTCTCTTTTATCCTTCCTCTCTCCTCGATGTGATATTCAACATGAACTCTTTGCAGCAGGATGATAAGATATGATATGACACCGTGGATTGTGCAGGTTACTGAAGCGGAGAGGACAAATGCAAGGCATGGTTGGGTAGAAGGGGGGGGGGAGCCCTAGTCAGCAACTTGGACTTGCTAAGAAACCTATTAATATATAAATATAAAACTTATATATAGATATCTATGCTGTGAAGTCAGCCAATCACAGCCTGCCTGGCTGCTGGGAAACATTTCTACCCAGCAGGCTTTGGGGGTTCAGTGGAAGGCCAGAGCACAAATGCAGGTCACAGGAAGCTTGAAGGAAAAGGATATTTTCTTTGACCATATAGTCCTACATATATGCATATTATCTTCATGATACCGTATATTTATTTATAGCCTGTTACAGTTTAAGGTATTTCTTTGAACATTATGCACCGAAGCATGAATTATAAGACATGTTCACCGGTTTAGTGTGTTAGCGTGCTCACATTTGCTACAAGCACATAAAGTAGGCCTACAACTGAGGCTGATGGGAAAGCAATTTTAAGACATTTGACTCCGTGTTGGCGCTAGAAGAAAACTACTAAAAACTACTAAAAAGTACCACCGTCATCAAATGTAATGGAAGTGAATCCAATACATTTCATTAAAAGCAAAAACTGTCAACCTGCTGGTGTTGTAGATTGTGTAATATTGGGGTATTGCCAAAGTCAGGAGGATTCATTCATCGCTTGTTTGCTTATTTTGGAACAGAGCGATGACCTTTTTGGCTCTTGAAGTGTCACTGCAATCAAACTCTTGATGTGTTTTTCCATGAAGATTTATGACATTGTTCTTCTGTCTAATGTTAGGCTCATTGTTTTGGCCAGAGGCACAGAGCTGCAGTCATATGACTGTTTTTGTGTGTCTGTGTGTGTATGTGTGTGTGTGTGTGTTTGTGTGTCTACGCACACAAATATGATGCAGTGGAGAGAACAAGTGCGTGTACGGACTGAAAACAGGATTAGGTTTCCACGTGGATGCGCTTGAATGCGTGCATTCTTACGTACAGTATGCGTATGTTTGTCTGCATCCTTGTGTGAGCTCCGCCCCGACTCTTACGTTTTAATGAGTCATGACCGGCGAGTGTTGCTCATGCTGACTAAAAATAGAGTTTTAGTGATCTGCTCAGTGAACTGCTCAGCACTGCTTAATTATTCAAGACCTGGAAAAGGCTGAGGACTGCCATTTTCTATCTCTTTCTCTCTGTCTCTCTCTCTCTCTCTCTTCCTCCCTCCCTTCACCTTGCTGTATTTTGTTTCCAGGACATGAGGTGGAAGACGAATGAAAGCTTCTGCGTCACTACTGAGTACGTGTCACTGTGTCATTCACTCACTGCTGGTTGATGATAATAATATCTTCTGGGCTTTTCCCCTTATCGCTCTCTGTGTGAACATCCGCGTTCACGCTGGTCTTGAATAACATCCAACGTCATAAGAGTAGGAGGTGTACAGTCACATGCTCCCTCACAGGAACACACACACACACATTTGCTTCCCTAATGCCCAAAATTGTAACATACCCCGGATTTTTCACAAAGCATCAATTTAATCATATTTCTGATTCTATTTGTATAAATAAAACAGCACATGCACTTGTTGGTTTTGGCAAGCTATTTCTGTCATTTTGTAATGAAGTTGTGTTTTTGGTTTTTTTTGGGATGGATGAATGCACACTTTCGTTATGTGGGGATGACAGATTTTTAAGCTTTTATTTGTTATTTTTTATATATTTTTTATTATTTTACTGTCCATCTGTGGCCAGCAGAACAGGCCGAATATGGTAAACGTGTTAGCTAACGGTTCCCTTTTTACACATTCAGCAGACAAAGAGCAATTACATTAACATTCATGTTTCAAGCAGCTATTATTCACTCGTCTTTTATCTCTGCTTTGGTCCAAACCAATTCTTGAGAGAAATATCTGGCGCTTTAGCTGCTAAATGCTTCACAAACATCACCAGCTAGGTGCTAATTAATATATCCGCTGTTCGGTGCTGGACAGGTTGTGTACAGTGAGTTTTCACAAAAAAAAAACCAGCTGCCTGCTGTTTATGTTTATTTATGTATTAATGTGGAACGAATAGGCTTAGGACTAAGTGTCAAATACAAGGAAAACATTGAGAGGTAGACTGACTCCTTGTTTTGGTCTGTGCATGGAATCTGTTATCCTTTAAACCTTTAACATTACGTGTATTTCAGTGTCACAGGTGTATAAGGAAATGTGAAAAAGGTTTCACTCACTGCATGCAGGTAGAAAAGGAGAATACTGGCGGGCCCTTGAATTACGACGCTTGTCACTTGCACTGTGTAAATTAGCTTCATCTGCAGGAGCCACCAAGGTTAGAAATCATTGTCTGAGGGTGACAATTGTGTGTGTGTGTGTGTGTGTGTGCACTTGTGCGTCACTTCCACCTCCTCTCCTTAACACCTTTTGTTCCCTTGCTGTCACCTCTTATAAGTCAAACTCTTCCTCCATCACTGCGCGCTCTCGCTTTCCTGTTGTCCTTCTTTTCCTCTTTCTTTCCTCTGAATTTCTCCATCATCCTCTCATCCTTCTCTTCTTCTCTTCTTGACATCAATCTTTGTCATCTTACAACGACATAGGTCGTCTCTCATCATCATCATCATCATCAGAACAATCAGGAAAGGTACATTTGGAAGGGCAGGAGAGGCGCACATCACTGTTCATATTTCAGAAATGAATGAACATTACAAACAGGACTGATAAATACGTCATAAACTTTCACATTTTGTTTTTTTTGTGGCCAACAAGGGACATGTGTATGACTGTCACCAGAAAGGTGTCCAAGGGTTACATGCTTAGTAGTTCTTAAGGGTTGAATATACTTTAACAAAACTCAACCCTTTTAACATAGCAGACCACGAGTCTCAGCCTGGCTCCAACACAGACATCATACAAATTAGGTTACTGGACAGGCTCTCCTCGGAGGTGTTCATTTTGTAGTGCTCGGTTAAACACATGACAGGTGACAGGAAATGTGTGAAGAATGAAACAGCAGTGTGCTTAAGAGAGAACCCTGCTTTACTTTTAACGTAAAGTGAACCTGACTGTTGAATCGTCACAGAAATTGTCGGACACAGCAAAGGAGGTTTAAGACATAATCCCACAAAACACCTTAGGTATGAACACTGAGGCCTTAAGACACTTGTTTGTGATGCACAGATGCAGTACTGGATATTACATCAGTACCAGAGTTATTTTAAAACAGTTGAAAAAACTCTGTTTTTCAAATTAAAAGTCATAAACATAGTTAAGCAAGTTCAGGGTATTATTGAACTAGTGGCGCAACATAACAAATGATGCTTCCGTACAGGAATTGAATGGTGAGTATAAGTCATGTGAATTATATGCTATAGCCTTTGCGGTAGCCAGATCTCAACCAAAGAACAGCACAGATGGGAGATATTGAAAAAGACCACCGCTATGCCAAAACTAAATGAGGAAATATTTTTTGGATGCATGGTGTTTCTTCAGTAGAGTTTTAGAGTTGCCAAAGACCATTAAAGTTATTCGTGATAACTCTAACTAAGACTGCCTTTCATTCGTCACCCATCTGTAAATCTTACATTAACGAGCAGTAGAAGACGCTTTGTTCAAGCTCCATGTTGACTTTCAACTACTGGCACCATAAACCATTAATAAAAAAGACAAAGTAGTCCAACATGGACATCACTGGACCCTCTATGGAGCTGCCACACAAACAGTAAGTACCGCAACAACTCGAATGAAAAGCTGAATTCAGTCAGAGAGTTCACGCAGATCATTTGCTGGCAGCGTCCGTGCATGAACCCCTCTGAACCTTTCCATATAAACAGGCAGGCATGTTAGGAATGCCCACGTGCATTTACAGACATGTTTTGTGCCACCGGTGGCATTTGTTTGGTTAATCAATCGGAGCAGCCAGCGGGGTCTTTTGTTATTGGCCGGGGCGCAGGGCGGGGCCTGCCGCCTGAAAGAACCTATGAGCATCAGCAACATCCTGCCTCTTTTCATCAGGGAATACGGGATGCATTCCTGTAACATTGCAGCATTGTCATCTTGTATAATGCCAGAGAGAACAGGGAGAAGAAGGACAGAGCCCTCATCTGTCACTGTCACGGCTTCTCTCCTCTACACAGACCTCCATATTACATCTGAAACGGAAATAAGATCTGGGTTAATGTCAAGGTGGAAGTCTTTGGTGGAGTTCTTTGAGGCCAGGAGAAAATACACTGGGCATTATATCAAACAGTATTCAACACAGTGCTTCTAACAGTTTAAAAAAAAGCTGGACTGCACTGGTGATTTTGCATGTTGCAAATCACAACATATGCTTTATGCTATTTGTAGTTAGTTGTAGTTAGTTGCACGACCATTTTGCGGGTCCAGATTCTCTACGCCCCACAATTCAGACCATAGCGTTGCAAAACAGTAACAATAGGAATACACAGACTTTGTGAAGAAGATCATGTGGCTGTTATTTGGTGGTTGTTGTGCAACTTACGGTAAAAAAAGACCTGCACATCGATGTTTTCAAGGTTGTCCTGGCTAGCTAATGAAGCATAACATTACTTCAGACAGAGCACTAAAGTCACGCTCGTATTAGCTGATTGGCATCAGTTGCTTCATTCATGCTTCACAATCACTGACTCATTCACAGCCATGTGGCAACCAGCTGACTTGTGACAAACCAATCAGATTCATGCGGGTGTACAGCACGGCCATTATAACCTGACGCCTCTCACTACAGTATTACTCTGTTGAAATGCCGTTAGCTGCCACGGCCTCCTTTTCGGTATCATTTTGGTAGATTTAATTTAGCTTTGGAAACGTGTTTAACCTTTTTGCAGCGACTCAAGCACAAAAGTATACAGCTCCTCATTTGGGATTAGCATACATTTAACAGAAATCAATAAGAGATTCCCGGGCATTTTAACCTATGGGTCATCAACACATTGATGTCACATGAGAATCATTGAGGTCAGATGTGACTCGTTAAGGTCAGATGGCAGTCATGTGTGAATCATCAGTGGGAAGAACATACAGAAAGTCCAGTTGTCTTTGACTTTGGTCACTTGTCTTTGTAGATTAACATCAGAAGGGACAGTGACTTTTTCCTGGATTTACCTCATCAGGGGACTCTCTTAACAATTACTTTTAGTCACAATGCCACACATGCAAGTGACTGTTTCTTCGCCTAGGATTAGACCCCACATTTTCTCACCAGGAGGATGCATTTAATTTAGGCCAGAGAGGCCAGATCGAACCCCCACGATCAGCATTCATGGGTCTGGTTCTTACCATCTAATTCTGAGCTGTGGGGAATTATAGGTTTTTATAAAGGAGCAATTGTTCAGATTGAGGTTTGCATCAGAGTTGATCGTAAAAAAAAAAAAACTCACGGGAGGCAGAGGAAAGAAGTGGGGGGTGGGTATGACAGCACAGTCCTTGTATTTCCCTCCTGAGCAATAGTGCCAACACAACAACTCTATTGTGTTGCTCTTTGTGTGATGTGGCCAGGTGGGGGAGTTCGGTGTAAGACGGGGGAGGCAGGGAGGGAAAATCCACTTAAAACAACACCTAACAGTATTATGCTCTCAACAACACACACATTGTTCAACCTGCTGACAGGTGTGTGAGCGAAGGTGTTACACTGGGGAGACAGAAAAAGAGAAGATAGACGGAAAGGCATATAGACAGAAATGGGACAAGACTGAAATAGCATTCAAGACTCTCTCTCTCTCTTTTCCTTTTTTCCCACATATTTGGTCTCCCTGCATGTGTCTCCCAGGTTGTGGTGGTGGTGGGTGAGTGGAGAATCACGTCAACCCCCCCACCCCGCCTTTCGGCCCTCCTGCACCCAAACAGAGTGGCCTGTGTCCGGTGGAGGAGCAAGGTGACGCCAGTACGCCACACTGAGCCTGTTGTTAAAACAGTGGGGGGTAGGAGGTCAGAAGAAGGGTTGGGGGGTGGATGTAAGGAAATAGTGGTGTTGGGGGAGAAATATAAGTGAGCTGGTGAATAAAGAAAAAAAGAAGGGAAGGCAATATTCAAAACATAGACCGAGGGGAGGACACTAGTGAGTTGCAGGGAAAGCAGGATTAAGAAGCATGTGAGCTTTTGTGGCCAAAGTTACATCTGTTCCCAGTTAGCCCCCCCCCACCTCCCCTCCCCTCACCTCCAATCCCTGCCCCAGCTTGTAAATGGCAGCATTCTGCCAGCCATGTGGGGCCGTGAGGGGCAGGGGTTTTGCTGCTTGGCGGGAGATGAGACGGGATCCACTAGATTAACAGTCAAATCTTGTTCTATTGCAACTTCAAGTTGTGTAACCACCGCTCTGCAAAGGGGGGAAAGTTCAATACCATTACAAAACCTGCTCATTTCATTCAAAGCAGAGACGAGTCGGGTTTTAGAATTCACCGCAGAGGTTTTAACGAGTTGAAGGTTTCAGTGAAGTAATATTCGTGAGCTTAGTGAAAAGAGCTAAACGAATAAATGGTAGTAGTTTGTTAGCATGAATCAGAGTGGTTATTATCATGAACAGTTTTAGTGCTATGTGATTTGTTTAATTCTCGTTCCAGTGTTACAACTTGGATCTTATTTTCATGGTTTTGGCCAATTTCGTACGTGCCGAGTAAATCTGGGAACACGTACAACAATAGCTAACGGAAGTCTTGCTAGTTTGTGCTAAAAGGAGGTAATTAGTAGAGAAACGTGAAAGTACCCCTGAAACATTTGTGAAACATTACAGCAAAGTGGAAAACCATCACAGTTCACCAACTTACTAGTTCACCTTTGACCTTCTGTTGTTGTAGTTGTGTGTGCACCATGTTTGTGTGTTTTCATGTGCAACTTTTAGCTTTATGTCACAATAAAGTGGTTTAGATAATCTAGCTCGACCTGTTGATGACCTGACTGCTCGGGATTACGTTGTCAGACAGATTCTCCGACTGGTACAACTTCATCATTAAAGTTAAATAGAAATAAAAATAATAGAAATTGTAAGTTGTAATAAATCTAAATGATCACTTTAACGTTAACCTTAACGTTAGAGTCCGTTACAATTGTGAATATTTTTTCAGTCAGGGAGACAACATGCATTTATGTGAAAGAAAATCTGAGCCAAAGTTTGGAGTTTGAAACAGGCCTTTGTTACATAATTCCTGTTCTGGTAGTAGTCCATCTGGGAGTACTCTATTGGCGCGTACAAACGTGTGAGAGTGTGTCAGCATGTGGGCGAGAGCAAGATGGAAAGAGTCAAGTGAGTGAGTGCGTGAGTGCGTGTGTGTGTGTGTGTGTGTGTGTTCATCAACCTTATCCGCTTTAAGTGCAATCGATTTTAAAAATCCAATTTATGAATTGAATTTTATCATTTCTAATTCATCCGCATGATGATTTGAATAGAATGACAGTTCACCAAAGGCATCCTTGTTGCCAATACTGCACATAAGCATCCCTGTGTATGCGTGCGTCTGTGTGTGGGGGCAGCAGCAGCCTGGTGAGTGGGCTGCTCACTGCCTTCCATTCCCTCTGCGATCAGAGACACTTCCACACCGTTTGCTACCACAACGCAGAGCCATTCATAGCCATCACTAAAGAGTCCCAGTAAAAGGGATGTAGGCCAAGCCGGAGATGCTGTTGCTTGGCCACGGGAAAAACGACTCAGTTCCAGCATTATATAAACCTGCCAGATCAAGCTGTGTAGTCATTTGGTCACACGCTTCATTTACATTTTCAGCAACAGAATGAAACACCGGAAGCTCTTCTCTTCACTTCTTTAGCAACAACTGCAGCTTGAAAGAAAAAAGGAAACACTTTTTGCAAATCAAAGACAGAGAGGGTGTATTATGTCACCATCGTGCATCCTCAGTCAGGCCAGAATGACCTGCCAGAACACTCCTCTACCATCCATGGCAGGAGGTTGGAGGAGGAACAAAAGGAGCAATGATAATCAAGTAAGGCCTGCTCAGAAAAAAGACTGATTATGCATCACGCTCCTCTTTGGAGGAGATCAAGACCCGAGGGCACAATCTACCCGAAGAGAACATAATGGGAAGCCAAGGTGTTGTTTACGTGACTACAGCGAGGATCAATGTATTTTCCTGGCACTGCCATAAACTCAAAGATTTAGCTCCTGAGGCAAGGCACCAACTCAGAACAGTAAAACAAAGACAGGCTGCCTGGAGGAAAACTCTCCGCTGGATGAGTCCTGTCTACAACTGTGTCCAGCCTTTGAATTACTTGTGTGTCCAGATGTTTCTGGCTATTAAGTCAGTACATGTGCGGGCCACTAAGGTACAACTGACAGATTGCCTCTTACATCAAGGTCGCCATCCAGTGGTCGGATGTGTAATGACAGGAGGAGAAACGCCTCAGTTAACCTGAGCACAGTGCTACCTTAGAGGGTAGCATTGACAGCGCGGTAACTAAAGTTACCGAGTACAATTACTCAGGTACTCTACTTGAGCACAGTCCTTAAAGCCAATTACATATTTTAACTTGATACACTGATAAAAAAACATCAGTTACAGTATAGTTGTAGTACATTTATCTGCTAATAGTTCTGTACTTTTTACTTAAGTATGATGTTGAATGCAAGACTTTTACTTTTACAGAGTTGTATTTTCTACTTCTACTTATCTGAATACTCCTTTAGCCACTGGATACAGTAGATGTAAATGATACATCTATGATAGGATAGGATAGGATAGGATAGGAAAACAAATGGAAACAGCACTGAAATGTGGAATGAGGAATGTAATGATTAGTGCAAACTCTGCCACACAAGTTTGGAGTCAATGCCAGTTAGCAGCGTTTAAAAATAGCCCTTAAGCTCCAAAAGAGGCCAGATAGTTTGTGCCCAAAACGCTAGCACATAAAGAAAACTGCCAAATTTTCCTGACATATTCAGGGAAGGAAAAATGGTCCTCAATACAGACAGATGTCCTGGATACGGATTTGTAAACAATTTGTTGATTCATTGATCATCCATGGAATTAATTTGTGCTACTTCTTGGGGCTGAGCCTCTGTTATTTTCATTCCTCAGACTAATCACATACCCGTCTACACTCTATTCACACTATTCTCCTAATCTTCAAAATGACATTTATTGTGAACTTTAAGGGGAAGGTGGTGTGGGTTTTAAACTGTTCCTTCTTATTTGCTTCATATCACCACTTCTGAAGGGTCTGGAGAAATCTTTGAAGTATTTTTTGATTGAAAAGTTGTAAAGGGGATGTAGGAAGCCAGAGGCTTTAGCAGAGTGGGCTTCAGTGAGGAATGAGTGGCATGTCAGCGGCCCAGCAGCTCTACATGGCAGACATATGTCCAGAACTGCTGAGCTGACAGAGAGGTGACAGCTAAGGCTTAGCTGACCCAGCAGTGCTGCTCACTCTCCCTCTATCTGTCTGACTGCAGACTCATCACCATAGCCTTCAATACAAAATGCACCCGGAACTGTCCAATGTATAATTTGCAGTTAAGCAAACGGTGAAGTAGGCTAAAGATTTTTGTTTTTTATTCTGAGGTTGTTGAACTGAACGTGAATCACCCCTTGTGCTGACCGAAAGTAGCCTTGTCAGTTGCGTAACTGCCATCAGTGGGGTGGTCAGTATGGCTAAGCTGCTGAGCCCTCCTGTGATCGCTGCTCTCTCGTTTCTAGGGTTTCCATCCAGAAAAAACAAAGCCATATGAACTGATAACAGCCAGGAAATGAGTTCCATAGAGATTGACACAGAAGCTCAGGCCTGTTTCATATCCAGACGATTATAATAAGGGGAAAATGGAACTGATGCCTGTCGTGACAGGCTGCTTTTTTACTTTCATGTGGCCGTTTGGCTTTCAAGGTTCATAAGAGACTCATGTCCTCTCTTATTATGCTGCAGTGAAACACATCCACTAAACTACCCAATAAAAAAACGCAGATCAGATGGAGTCACGTTCGGGAAGTTGGACAAAGATGTGAGAATGTTTTTGATGATCCAGCGCTGCCGTGCAGTAGCAGGCTGTGTTTTGACTGTACGACTGACAGAAATGAGATTGGAAAAGTACCGCGTCTGACATTTAAGATGATGTAGCACATTTAAAACAAAAACCGCAAATTAGACTTGAGTGAGTGAAGTTATATATACATTTGTAGTTACTGTATTTGCAACCCACTCATCAGCTAAGAGCATATATATATATATATATATATATATATATATATATACATACACCAGACAACAATAAGCCTGTTTTGACAGTATTTGACTGTGGATTTAGCTGAATTAGTACTTACAATAACCGAGTGATTGAGGATATGCACAGAATCAAACCTGCGACCCATCCAGTCTCACTAAACACTAATCCACCCTGCCGCCGGGACTGTGTTGTCTGTCTGAGCCTGTGTGAGACCTCCTCCTCCTCCTCCTCCTCCTCTACTCCCTGCACACCACCACCTTGTTCCCTCTCCTCGACATCTATTTACACCCTCCAGTGTCAACACCGCCTGAGCGCCATGGCAACACACACACCGCTACGAGAAGAAGCTAACACGGAACCTCTATTTCCACCAAGGTTTTACAACTGCTTAGAAAAAAAAAAGGTTTGGGGAAAATACTTTGAAGTTGTGTCCAACTGCGAGTGAGAAATATGCCTTTGATGTGGGGCGGCAGCCAGTGTTTTATGTTACTGCAGGTGTTAAAATAGGTTAACAATACAGAATACGACCTATTCATACCAGAAAAAAAACCAGTGTGAAATAGGTCAACTACACCGTGAGTGATATACTGTATTTTAGGATAAAACTCAAATTTTAACCCTTAAATATATATAGTGTTGACATAGCATAGAACCGCTGTCTGGACCCTAACAGGGTGTATCAGACCAGGGGTTGAACATCTGCCTGTCAGGGTTACTGTATGAGTTTACTCAGGTGATCTTTTTTTTTTATTTTGTGTCTTTGTTAAGGCTATTGAGATACTTTGTTATATATCTTATGGATGTTTACATTACTGTTTTCAATTTGTTTATGTATGCTGCATTGGTCCCTATCATATAAACCATTAATAAATAAATAAAGTCATTTAAAACTGACATATAGCTGAGTCACTGCCACTTCTTCCAATGTATTTTCTTGGGTTTTTTGGGTTTTTTTTCTGTGCTTTTTCCAACAGTTGACAGTCCTCCTGCAGCTCTACTCCAACACGCGCCTGCGCAACTTTTAAAAATATGTCACCACTGCGGCAAATAAGTTTTTCTTCCTTCAATTGGATGTTTGCAGAATGATTTATGTGCAGAGTTTGACAGTAGAAGGCTGTTTTCACATTCATCTGCCAAAGAGAGGGAAAGTTTCTCCGTGCTCACCAAAAATCTCAGCGACGACAATGAAAAAAAATGACATTCGTTGATTACAGAAAAAAAAAAAAACAGTTTCTCGAAAGCCAATTTTAATGTGGTTACTTAATGTAAACACATAGTGAACTGGCGACAAACAGCAACATCTTTCTTTAGTGTCTGGGATTTTAGGAAGGACTGCAGCATCTCTTTAAAAAATATCCCTGAGAGATCAAAGTCATCCTGTCTGTCTCCTCTCATTCCTGATGGGTGAAAGAGATCAGAGGCCAGACGATACAGTCATACTGTAGAGCTGCACACACACACACACACACACACACACATGCCAAATCTCATACTGTCATGCAGGCACACACGTGCGAACAGCCTCACACACACACACACACACACACACACAGAAATGGATGCTGGCTTTAAGATCAAAGAAAGGTGGGGTAACATCAATCCATCCTGTCTACGAAATCTGTGTGCAGCAGAGAGCGTGCCAGCTATGGCTTCACACCACGCCCCGTCTCATTCTCCCTCCTCCTCCCTCGTTCTCCCCTGAGAAATACACCTCTGAAAATGATTTAGTCCAAGCATTGTCCTCTGGGATGCTGTTCTGAAACTAGCATCTTATTTTGAAATAAAAGAAAACAGAAAAGAAATGCAAAATGTCTTCAGATAGGTGTATATTTGGATATGTTTTTTCTATAGAATATTTTAATAGAGAAACAAATGGTGTCACACTTCACTCTATATATATATATACTCGTAGGATACTAGGTAATAAAGAAAATGGTGCCACATCTTTTCCCACTTTCACCACCAACAGGGTCACACAACATGCTGAATAATTAAAACTGCTTGGATTGGCTCTACATTATTATTGTACAGAATAGTCCCCGGTTGAATGTGTTTCTATTACAATATCCTTCAGACACAAACGCACCTTGCTGGAAAAAAAATAAAAGCATCATGACCTTATGATGTAAATAATTCAGATTTACATTATGTTTCTCTGTTTGCTACCATCAAAAAGCAATTGGATATCCTGTAGAGAGAGACATTTTCATCAGTCCAAAACACAGTCAGTAAATGCAGAGTCTGCAGTATAGCTCGATTCCAGTAAAGAGAAACTGCCTTAATCACATTAACTTTGATAACTGGCTGCAAAAAACAAAACAACAAAATAGTTACACAGCAGGAACAACATACATGCTTTTAGATAGATTAAAAGTGCCTCAAATGTGATTCAATTTTGTGAAATCAGAAGCAATTAAGTCTTAAAATAAAAGAAATAAACACTATTTAAACTAAAAAAATATAAACTGAATTAAACTATGAAAATTGCTATTGCACTCGTGAATATTTCCTATATTAAAAAAATGCATGAAATGAATACATGTAAGAAAGCTCTGATAAACTAAATGTGCGCTACCTGTCTAGCACCAAACAACAGAGACAAAGTTAGCCAGAAATTAACAAGGAGCATGCTAATGTCATGTTCATGCTAATGTTCATATCTGCTTTATGTGTAAATAGGTAACTGTCACTAATACCGTACGGTGATTATATGTTAATATTGTGTTTATATATATTTATATATGTTCTCCCGCAAGTGGCCAAATAATCTTTTAGTAAATAATAAGCAGCTGGATCTGAAGAATATGTGATGCAGTCCACCACCTCGGGTTCATCTATGTTTCAGGGGTCACACAGGCTGCAAGTCAGTGCGTTATATCTCTTTCGAATACAACACAAATTTCCAATTTCCCTTCCTAAACCTCGGGCAGGCAGCTACAGCTTCACGTGCAGCCCCAGCTGCTCCTCTGTCCTCCGTCTATAATGCTTCTACTTCCCACCAAAGTCTGCATTTCATAAAGCATCTCATTTCATTCATTGAAGCTCCTTGCACAGTTCTCAGCGCTCTGAGAGGCAAAACAGATTCCCAAAACGGCACCTTGAAGAAGTTCTATATTTGAGTTTCATTTGGGTTCGGTTCTAATTTGTCAGGCTTAATCGCTGGCGGTTGAGCTTCCAGCTCGGTGAAAGAAAGGCAGACCCGACCGCATCAGAGAGGGCAGCGAGTTTAAGGAGTGCCTAACATCAGAGCCAGTGTCGGCCAATGTCAGCTGAACAAAAGCACATGGTGCCACATCTGGCTTCTAGTTTAGATTGAGTGTATCTCAGCACTATGATTATCTCTGTCCTACCGCCTTACAATGGAACAAAGAGGATTGTTGTTTAAGGATAGCTTTGGGAAACAGTTGCCCTGAGATTTAGCTGCTGATGAACGAGGATGAAGATGAGAATCAGAATGATAATTTAATGCCAGGGAATAGAGGACCGCTGTGTCCTGCTAACTCAAATATCGACGCACTTCTAAGTGGAGGAGATTACAGAGCTAACAGCCCACTGTCATGGTACTTTCTAGCCCGGCATGCTCCTGGGTTTCCTCAATAACCCTGTCAGTGTCCTCATAGTCACCCCGCAACAGCTGGACCATGTGTACCGCAGCTGAGGTTTACTCGCAGAAGAAAACCACCACAAAGTCGAGAGAAAAGAGCACGGTGCCCCTCCAACCACAGCGTATGCACACTCATGCGAATGCTACTCCAGTGTGTATAAACAACCAGGCAATGCTGTGCATGCGCCGGCACACAAACGCCGTATTTTCTTGATGTGCATTTTGTGGAATCCGAGCAGGGATTCACTACGCTGCACGGAAAGGGAGGCTTGCATGCAGCATAAACAATACTCTAATTTCAAACAGTGGGTAAGCCTAGTGGTTAGAGAAGCTGTCTTAGAAAGGTCACGAGTTCACTATAAAGATTGTTAAAAAAAATAAAAAAAATCTAAACTCCTGAATGCTATACCTATCTGCATGTTCATTAAGTTTCGCTAATCTAAAATATAATTTTCGTTTCGTAAATTCTGGGTAAGAAGGTCCTGCAAACTTTGTAGAATTCAAGCAGTGTCAAAAACATTGCGACAAGTAGTACGAGATTCCTAAAACCTTCCAAATAAACTTCCAATTCACACGAATAATTTCAGCCTTTTTGCTAACACGGAAAACATCCAGTCTAATTAGCTGTTGAAGCTAATGGGTCAATTTAGAGGTTCCAGTAATGCAAACTGCAGACAAAACACGCGTATCAGGGCAAGTTAGCAAATCAGAATTAGACATGATTATGAGAATAATACCCACGTTGAGAAATACTAGAACGTTCCTTAAGTTTTAAAACAACACCTTATTTCAAAAGGTCTAACCAACTCCAAGTCTGGGCAACGTGAGTGAATGTGCGTCATAGATAGATGAAATAACACTCTTTCTGCAGCTCCACTTTGTGGTTTGGCTGATAAGATGGGTGGAGTATATAATCGTACTCCAGTTTGAATCACCAAATCTTTGCTGCTGCGCTGGTGTGTGGCAAATAAGGAAAGCCCGTGCAAAAGGAAGAAAGCCAGACGAATCTATTACTCATGGTAGCAAGTTACCCGGCATCAGCTTGCTGTGACATGACCGCTAACCGTCCTGTTTGAGCCGTGCTATCGCTCAGGTGGTCTCGGGAGTCTCCCGTTTCCAATCAATGAAGCATCACATACAGTATTTGTCCTGTATGTCGCAGCTCTATTAAAGGCTGGACGATACCGTACACTGTACACGTATTAGTCAGAATGCTGACTCTCCGTTTGCTTAACCGCAAAAACAAACACCTTTAGCAACTGATGCTACATGAATTTTACAAGTGACCTAAACGCTTTATTTTTTTTTGTTTATTTACTGCTTTGGAGCTGTTTCTCTGTCTGATCTTGTTATATTATTGTATTAAATAATATTTGGACATTTTAGGAAATATGATTATCAATTTCATATCCGTACGGTACAGTCAGCAACTGGTTAGCTTAACAGGACACAGTTAGCGTCTCTCCATCAGTCTACCAGCACCAACACCTGGAACTAACTTACTAATAAACCTATTGTATTGTTGTTTTGCTCCATACAAAACCTGAAATGATACAATGTGATAGCGAGCTGTCAAGCTGCTAGTAGGCAGGTTTTATTAAACTGTATAGCCAGGCTAGCTGTTTCTGCATTGCCCATCTTTGTGCTAAGCTAACGTAACCAGCTGTTGGCGACACCTTTGTATTTACGGCACAGACAGTGGTATTGAAACACTCAGCAAGAAAGCTAATTAGCAAAAACAAAAAATCTGTGTGTTGCTAAAGATAAGATCTTACAATAAAACTGCTTTTACACTATTGTAAAGTCATTTTGGACACCTTTCTGTGGTTATTATTGATTTCTCCCAACTTATCTTATCAGTGTAGCGTTATTATATGTACATTTGTAAATTAAACATTTTCTATCTTTCCAGAGCCTTTCCATATAGTGGAGTTAACATATATGTGTGTGTAAAGGATGGTGGGAGGGATGGGGGGGGCTGTGGTATAACTGAATCTCTGCCGCCTTGCTAACAGCTCAGACAGGTCTCAACTGGCTCCTGGCAGGCCTGTCCAGTCAAAACAGCTGACATCATCTCGCAGGAAGCCGGGAAGTCTTATTGCAAGGTGAGACTTGGGTTAGAAAAGACTTGCTTTGATCCGGACGGGGCCAGAGGAAGGTCTTTCCAAAAAGCATCCTAAGACCAGAGTGATGACACCACTTTCAGACCAAAAGACGTCAGTGATAGGTCATTGATGAAGTCTGGGACACGTAGTAAAACTGAGGATACGTGTCGTAATTGGAGATGCTCAATGATATAACATAACTTCATATGGTATATCACAACAAAACAAAACACAATCTAGTCTTTACAACGTCAATTAAAAGTGCCCACATCTACACACTCAGTATTGAGCATGTGTATTTGACATGGATGGAGTGCCACCTTGTGGTCATGTATAATCACTGCAACACAGCATCTCCTTTGAACATCATTCCTACTTAATAATACCTCACAACCTAAATTGTATAAGAAAACATACACTTTCTTGAGATGCATAACTTAAATTTAACATTGATCACTTTATTTGAAACACCTTTAAATTTTCCTAAAACCACAAATACAACACATAAAGGCGACAAGTGGTACTTTAAGCACACCAGAGAAAAAGTAACGACAGCATACCGAGAGCATAGAATGTCTCTTTTGTCCTTGAATCCATGATCCAGTGGCAGAAAACACTGTCCTGACAGCTTTTGTTAGTTTTAAGAGCAGCTGGTACAATAAGTGCATGTATTCAACAATTTTAAAACGAGTGGCTTCAGATGTTCAGAAATTCCAACAGTTCTTCCTGATTTGCTCCTGTTGGTTCCCGTTTTGATATCAAAGTTCCCTGTGTGGACTTGTGGTTGTCTCGGATGTTTCTGTTTCCTTCTCTTCTCCTGATAACAATGGAAGCATGAAAAAAAAAGTTTAGATATTTAGTATAGTACAATAATAAAGTCATGAAATCATTTATAAAAAAAATTATAGTGAATAATGTCACTGCAAAAGTATATTATCAACTACTGATAAGGCTAAGTGAACTCGTACACAGCTCAAACTGTATGAAACCACTCCTTAAATAAACAGTGATCCTCACCTGACTGCTGCGTTTGGACGCACTCGCCGTCTTGCTCCTCGTAGCCACTCGAGCAGATGCACATATAGCTGCCTTTTGTGTTGATACACTCCTGGTGCTCCTTAGAGCATAAAGACTCCGGTTGGGAACACTCATCAATATCTGGCAAAAAAAAACAAACAACAAAAACCCATAAAAAATAAATAAAATACCTTACAGGCAAATTCAAATTGGCATGTTGCCTCTGTTTGGCAGATAGATACTGTAGCTCTTAACTATTAAGAAGCAATACAGAAGTGTGATCGAGTCGCTGTAATACATGTCAAAGTATTCATATTCCTTCCAGTGACCACAAACAAAAAGCATAATTCAGTAAGGGGGAATGAGAAGAAGGACTAAATAAAGGGATAAAAACAACAGGAAAGATCAACAATTATCTCTTTTGTAAGCATCACATAATTAGTCAGTGTGTTACAACATAATGTATAGCATAATGGTGTCTTGGTACTAAATCTTTCTTGTATCCTTTTCATAATTCTGTGAAAAATTTAGAGAACTGAATTTTTATTTATTTATTTTTTAAATACTGACCCCAGTCTAAGAAATTCCTCCTTCCAACATCATACCTGTGCAGGTGCCCTCTGTGACCTGGTACCCGCTGGCACAAGCCTGGCAGTTATCAGGACCGGCTTCGGTACAGCCGGAGCAAACTTTATCACAGGCTGCCAAGGACAAACACACAAAATACATTTCTATGATACGAACATGGTTCCAGTTTTGTGAGACTTTCACAGCACAGCAAGGATATATATATATATATCTTTTGGATTGGAAATGGTCTGTGTCCATAATGTTGTGCAGTACTGACGGCTTTTATGTCCTCTTACCCTTGCAGGAGTACGAGCCTTCCGTGTTGAGGCAGTATTGATCTTCGTTGCATGGGGAAGAGTCTGTGGCGCATTCATTTACATCTGTAACACATCCGATCACATGGTTTGAAGTTAAGTTAAAAAGTAAATGACCATTTTCATTATTGATTAATCAGTTTCTCAATTAATCAATTAGGTAAATAAGCTACATCTATAAAATGTCAGAAAATCGTGAAATGTGATCAACAGTATTTAGTTTGCCATCATAGAGGACTAAAGAAACCAGAATATATATATATATATATATATATATATATATTTTTTTTTTTTTTTTGAGAAGCTGGAATCAGATAATTTTGGACATTTTAAATGATTATAAATAGTTGGCAACTAATCGATTAATAGACTAATCACTGCAGATATAATCTACCGTACATTCATTTTAATTTCTTTGTTATTGAAATATGTGTGTGTGCATGCGTGTTATGATTTTTCCCATTAGGGTTTTGCATGAAATCAGTTGCACCTCCTTCAAAAGTTAACTGACAAATCAGACAGTTTGTTGTGATGAACTACAAGCTAGACAACTTTCTGTACATTAACATGTATACATTTTAGGCTAGTTTTAGCTGTTATTTTTCTCTGTAGCATAGTCACCACATGCAGACTTGTTACTGCTCCTCTTACCGACACAAGCTTCCTGATCATCCTCCTCCCAGCCTTCTTTGCACTCATCACAGTCCTGATTGGTTGCTCCAGTGCAGGTCTTGCAGGACGAGTGGCATTCTGTAACAAAAGATTTGAATAAATGACATGTCACAGATAAAAGCTGCTTATCCAGTTGTGTTTGTGAACTCGTACCTGTGCACAAGGAGAAGCTGTCGTTCCTCACTTCATTGAAGTAGCCGTCTACGCATTCCAGGCAGAACTCCCCTTTATAACCGTGGCCACAGCTGCACTTTCCGTCGCCTCCGCGAGTACCATCGCCGTCACACCTTCCATTTCCGTGACAAGGTCTCTCAGAGCCCCCCACACACGCTTTATAAAACACAGCAAAAACACAATAACAGTTAGACAACTTCAGTATGTGACAAGTGCTGCCCTCTGGTTTACTATAGGTAGTTTCCTCACCATTGCAGTCGGGTCCAAACGTTCCTTTTGGACAGCACACTTTGATGGTTTCAACGCAGAACCATTTATGCAAATCAGGGTGTTTTGTTTTCCTGTATTGCAACAGGTAACAAAACAGGAAAAAAAAACGAGGGTTACTGCATCAGATTTGTTGAAATACAACAATGACTGCTTTTATGCTTTTATTTTCCTAATTGTGCTGGCAGGGAAACACGGTTTTTCTCATATCCTATACGTACTTGCCACTATAAAGCTGACTACCCACCTCTTGAACCACCAAGTCTCAAAATGATCCTCATGCTCTTCCACCATGCGGTTGCAGTCAAAGCTGCTGCTGTCGCACAGCCCCTCCACGATCTCCACCAGACGAATCTCACTGCAAAAAGCAGCAGGACGAAAGACAGAGGAAGAGGAAGAAATAAGCATCCGCCAAGACAAGATCTAGGTGACAAAATAGCTCGCCTAGAGTTTAGTTGACATGTGTGGAAACGCAGTAAAGTAAACCAGAGTGGGACACAAGATATCTGCCAAATGCAACACTTATGTCTACACTACCAGCCACTTGATTTGGAAATGCATGTTTTTTTTAATCTAAAAATGTCAACAGGCCGCAGCTCCGGTGTGAATCAAACACAGCTCTTGATGACCGGCACCTGTTGCAGGCAGGGTGACCTGGAGTTTGGACATAACAGGATGGACGGCCTCACCTGGTCTCATATTTGGACAGTTTCCTCTCCTCCCAGGCTGTGTTGCCTCCACCAAAGTTCTGCTTTGCTGTTCTGTCAAAGCCCTGAAAATACACACTCAGTCAATGTTTTGTGCAGGAGGAAACAGAAAAGGAGACAAATAAAAAAAAATATAGACAAGAGAGGCACTTCACACTCACAATATAAGACGTCCATTTATCAATTCAGCAGAAAAAAAAGAGGTTTAGACTTGTTCTCTGACCTTGTTGAAGTTATCAGTGATTTGCTGGCAGGTAGTGCAGGCGCTTTTTAAATCCTTCTTGGCGTCGGTGGCTTGAAAAAGTAAAACAAGAGTTACACAAGACAATAGCCGCAGCAGGAGCCGCAGATCTGGACCGGTAGACAGCATCTCAGCCGACCAGTTCACACAGTTTCATATCAGGACACACGCTTTCAACCACTCGCCAACGAGTTTGCTGCTAATACTAACGTGTTGCAGAGCTCGCACACGTCTAAATGAGCTTCCCTTAACATTAAGTGTAAGTAAGCGTTATCTAAGCAAAGCGCAACAAAGTAGTATTTACATGCCGGTTGAAGATATAAAAAAAACCTGATGTGTTTCTAGTTTTCCGCGTCAGCCTATCGATCGAATTGTGGCTTGTGCTGATTGGCTGATTATGCCTGTTAATCAAGCGTATGACCAATGACGAGCCGCCACGCGCGGGACAAAAAAAAAATAAAGGAAGTATGTTTGTAAGTATTAAAAACAATTTTATTTTTTATTTAAATATTACATTTAGAAACTATACCTAAATTACATCGTTAGAAAAATAATGTTTATATTTTAGCGATATGAAAACATTTTGTGTCGCTCACTTCCTGTGTTGACCGGACGTGATAACACATCTTTCAGCTGTCATGGCTGAAAAAAGGAATGTTTTGGGGTTCCCTCTGGTGTTTTTGTTACTTTCTGTGTCTTTATTACATTTATTCCTGTGTCCGTTCACTAAAGTTGAGGAGAGTTTTAACTTACAAGCGACGCACGACATCCTGTATCACAGATCTGACGTTGACAAGGTAAGCAGGTGTTTTAGATGCTAACATGAACACAGTTAGCAGACATTTTTAAAGGATTACAGCTTGCTTTTTAGCCTTCTGCTTTATCTTTCTTTTGTTTAAAAACCTATATTTGTATACTTTAAGGAATATTGAGATTGATATAAGATGCCAAACTTTGCAAAGAGGATTAATAAAACGTTTGAGTAATTTCAGACTTCATGCAATGCATAGTAATAAGTGAGATAGAGGTTCGTATGCTGTCATATTAGGTGAAAAAAGAAAATTTCAACCTTTTCAACGTTATTTGCTTAGTTCCAGATCATACACATACTTCACATACAATCTTACAAAGCCTTATATTGCAATATAGTACAATCTAGAACAGCATCGTATACATATTAATATTACATAATGTTTACATTATATACATATATATATGTATATTTTTGAATGAAGTGTGTATTCATCATGGTTATCTACAGAGTACCATTAGATTGAGAAAATGTTTAAGAAAACAATATCATATTAAGGTCAATTTTAACAGCTATTCTAGAGCTTTTGATCATATCACACGGTCTTCATCAGTAGATGGGATTTTGCCCAGTTGTCATGGAAATCAAATTTACCTTTTTTTTTTTTGTCTTGATAATTGGGTAGAGTTCATCAACTTAGGAAGAATGTGTAACCAAAGAACAGCTGGGAAAATAGACCGTGAGATGAGGTTTTTTTTTTTTAACTACTGAACTGAACTTAATTTTCTGGGTGAAGTTTTAGCTGCATTAGTGTTATTGAGAGCCTGACACATGCCTGTTTGTGTCTGTTTTCTTCTTCTTTTTTATTTTTTATTTTTTTTAGTATGACCATCATGAGTTCCCCGGCGTGGTGCCACGAACTTTCATCGGCCCACTATTTCTCTCCACACTCTGCTCGCCTGCGGTGTTTCTGTCTTCTCTGCTGGATGCACCGAAATTCTACACACAGCTAATGGGTAAAACATCTCACTAATTGTCATTTTCCAACCAAAGTACGTGTTAATAACCCTAAAGCTCTTTGGTTTTAACTGATACTGTCTCTTGATGCGTTCTTTGTAGTCCGAGCTTCCATGGGACTTTGTGTGGTCGGTGCATTATGGCACATGCAGAAAGAGGCGAGGAGACAGTTTGGCTCCACAGTTGCAGGACTCTTCTGTCTGATTTGTGCTTCACAGTTTCACCTAATGTTCTACAGCACCAGGACACTGCCTAATGTTTTCGCACTGCCAATAGGTGAGATGCTCTAATCATGATAATCACAAGCTTTCAATCTTTCCTGTTTTCCTAAATCATAGTTGGAACAAGTTTGAATCTTCAAACGACATAATGACACTAAATTTGTCTTCCCCAGTTCTTGTGGCGTTCACGTCTTGGATGGCTCAGAGATACGGAAGATTCATCAGCCTCTCTGCTTTAGTCATCATTGTCTTCCGGTCGGAGCTCTGCATCTTCCTGGGTCTCATGTTGTTGATATCACTGCTGAGCAGGAAGCTGGGACTACTGGAATTGCTTTATTATGCTGTACCTGCTGGGGTCTTGTCACTGGGTGAGTGGTGACTCTACAGTAAATAAATAGTAAACAGTATGCTCAATAAATGAGAGGTAGATTTTGATACTCTTGTCTCTGTATTTTGCAGCTCTGACTGTGGCTGTTGACACTTTCTTTTGGAATAAGCTTTTATGGCCCGAAGGTCAGGTTTTGTGGTACAACACTATTCTCAACAAGAGTTCCAACTGGGGAATATCCTTCATTCCAATATCACTGTCACTTGTTCATTTACTTTGGTTTTTTTTATGAATTTCTTGTTCTTTTTCTTTTTCAATTTTTAACAATATCTCCACCCTCCAGTTCTCCTTGACTCTCTCCTCCCCAGTAAACCTCCCCCTTCCTCTGGTACTTCTACTCCGCGGTGCCTCGAGCCCTGGGCTGCACACTGCTCTTTGTCCCCCTCGGCCTCCTTGACAGGCGTACGAGGCTGCTTCTGCTACCCACAATGGGCTTCGTCCTTATCTATTCACTGCTGCCACACAAGGAGCTGCGCTTCATCATATACACTTTCCCCGTATTCAGTTTGGTGGCCGCCCGAGGCTGCTCTTTTATGTAAGTCGAGATATAACATTTTAGTGTTAAAGGTGAAAAACACAGGGCAAGAAATTTGCATTTTTAAAAAGGGTGTGTGATGTTACTTCTTTTTTTTTCTTGCTTTTTTCCTGCTTAGTCTGTGCAACTACCAGAAATCTTGGATGTATAAACTGGGCTCTGCGGTTGTGGTTGGCCATCTGTTGACGAACGCGCTGTACTCCAGTATTTGTCTCCATGTTTCCCACCACAACTACCCAGGAGGCCGAGGGATGCTGGAACTACACAGGCTGTTGCCGTCCACATCAGGTTAGATTTCCATCTAGCTCATTTTGATTTACATGAACGTCACCGCACATGATTTCAGAAACTATTGATCCTTACAAGCTGTAAAAAGGAGAATAGGTGAAATCTAAATGTAGTTAAATCCTTTTCAGATATCTTTGTTCATGTTGACACCTATGCTGCTGAAACTGGAGTATCTCGCTTCTTGGAGCTCAACAGTAACTGGAGGTAGGTGTGGTTTTCATGGTTTCGAACTAACTCCAGTCAAATACTTAAATATTTGTTCACATTTTGGTTTTTTTTCTAACTTTTTCAACAGATATGACAAACGAGAGGACTTGAGCCCAACGCACCCTGACATCAAAATGTACTCACACCTACTAATGGAGGCTAATGTCACCAAGATACGGCTACTCCAGGACACTCATCAGCCTCTGGCTTTCATCGAAGGTTACAGCAACATTGGCTTAAATATTCTTCACTTCCCTCCTGTCAGTGTGCGTTTAGAAAGGAAAACTGTGCTGATGGAGAGAAGCCTGAAGCAACAGAAAGACGACATTCAACAGGACTGAGGAGTCGTGTTTTCTTATTGACCAAAGGTGACATTTAATATGTAAAACCAGTGTTTTCACGGGTTGTTATGGGATATACGAACAGCACAGGACTGATATGTGTGACCCAAGCAGATAAGCATGTTGACATGCATTGAATTAATATACTGGTACAAATAGTTCTTTTCTCATGCTCAGAAACATATTGGGAGTCATGCCTTACATTTCATGACTAGCAAGAAAGTTTTCTTACAGTCAAGGAAACTCTTGTATATTCTGCAGACATCGTTTCTTTGCCTCAGGCTGTGACTTGTATGTGTAGATTTTTTATAGATGAATAAATCTGAGAATTTGTTGATTGGACTTAAATGCTTCAAATATATACATTCAAATACATCTTTATTTGATAAAAAAAAAAAAAAACATCTGCAATGTTGCATAAGGAAAACCTTTATTTACAAATGACCACAAAATTTGCATGGTTCCAGTCTCAATGCTAAAACATTTATCAAATTAGGTTCAGAAGTCATTCAATATAAAAATGTACAGTACATTGGTTTACTCAATAATAAACCCATAATTTAATCCCCTGGACATAAACTTAAATTGTGCTTAAGAGACAAAATTGTATATTCCAAACAAACTGCTTATTCTGAAAATACAGCAATATTATATGATCTTAATAAAAACATTATTTCAGCAAGTAAAAAAAAAAGGGTCTATTTCTAAATGACAGTACCATGAGCCACGATTTCACAATGAAAATTAAATAACATTAACTTAAAAACATCTTTCAGTCACAGCATTTATTTTTGGGCCATGTTTTCATTCAGAAAACAACTCTGCAAATCTATCATTAATCCATAAGAATCAAAAGCATCCTGACATGATCTGCGCAAATTTAACATAATATTTACAGCATTTTGACCTGAAGTAGTTTTTGGATAAGGCACAAGGAGAGAGTAGACACAAGAAAACAAAAAAACAACAACATTGATTTACAAGCAAAACACACATCACCAACCCCTACAGCTAGAAAAACCCTCCCTCCCTGATACACTTCTGAGACTTTTCATCACAACAGCTCCAAAGTGTTTTAACAGTAGTACACAAGTAGAACACAATAAAAACCTCCAAATCTGGCCTTTGCATTGAGAAATGATCAGTGTATACATTTTATATTGTACATTTTGCAGAAAACAGAAAAACCCCATTTCACAGCTATGTCTCTTGGTCCTTGACAAAAGGGTTTTCAAGTTAATGCTTCATTTTAAATCAGTACTGAAAATAAATCAAAGGGAGGTTAACCTTGAGGAACAGCAGACCCTCCATGTTCTCCAGTAAAGGCCTGGGCTGATTTAGGGCACAGTTGACGCTAGCTGTGCTGAACAGTGTCTCTGCTGGGACAATGCTGGGAGGGCAGCCCACATAACGGGCAGCTACTTTGGCAAGATCAGGCCACAGGAACTTTTTCAGGTTCCAATAGTCGAGGGGGTCACAGCTTTGATCAAGTATGTCTTCCTCAAGGTACTCCAGCACTGCCAGCTCTGACGACTTTGGCTTCTCCTCATGTTTTATCTTTTGCCTGATGTCAGCCATTAGGGACCACAGGTTGTCCTTGTTAGAGTGGGAGGTGTTGGATGACAGAGGGGCCTCATTGCAGCCGTTGGGCAGCGGAGATTTAGCTGCAACTGAGGTAGAAGAGGACAAGTCCAGCTCCTGGATTAGGTCTTGTTTACATTGCTCGGCTTCTTCCTCTGTGAATAATGAAGTCTTGTATCGTGGGTCCAGCATCGTGGCCCAGGTGTATCGTGGGTCATGCAGAGTTGCGGACATCCTGCTCACCATGGCTTCTTTCAAAGACTTGAGCATGTTGTCTATGCCTACAGTCTCATCAAACAGCAGGTCTATCTTTCTATTGAGGATGTGAATGAGTGGTATCACTTGTCCCAGAGTGGCAGTGCGGTTGCTCATTTCCCTGCAGGCGACTTCGAAAGGTTTCAGTGCATTGCAGACCGACAGCATCACCTCCCATTGATCGCAGCTGATCATTTCCCTGAAATTGCACTCGATCGACATCTCGTCGATGGCTTTCTTCTGCTCCACCAGCCGCTCCAGCATGAAAAAGGAGGTCCTCCATTTGGAAGGAACATCCTGGATCAGTTGGTTCTCCGGCAGCTGGTGGACCCTCTGGAGCTCAGCCAGCTTCTCCTTGGCCTTTGCTGAGCGGTGCACGCGTTCACAGATCTTTCGCGCAATACTCAGAAGGTTCTGAACCATTCTCTGGCTCTTTATGGCTTCGCTAACAATGAGGTCTATAGTGTGTCCAAAACACTGCATGGTGACATGGCCATGGTCCTCCAAAGTGTTTCTGATGGTGGTATTATCAGTTACAGTGAACCCCCTCTTCAGCCCGGATGAGGTGATCCAAGAATCCCACAGATACTCGAGCTGCTTTGGGATGTCATGCATATCTTGATCACAGTCAATTTGTGAGACGCTTAGGAGAGCGGAGCAATGAAAGTCCTGACCCTGGGGTCTGACACTTGACTCGTATGTCGCCCAGTGGGCAGTGAGGGTCAGGTATTCCCTTGTCTGGCTACTGACCCAAATACTCGTCGTGAAGTGGACGACGCCACCTTCAGCCTCTTTTAGGTGTGTCAGCACGACATCCTTCACCCTTTCGTACATATCTGGTATGGCAGTGCTGGTAAAATAAGAAGAAGGTGGTAGAGAATACTGAGGCTGGAGGTACTCTAGTAGTCTGTTCAGTCCAGCATTCTCCACCATAGCTGATGGCTGAAGATCCAGTGCGAGCATTTCTGCGATTAGTTTGGTGATTTTTTTGGCAACCGGGTGGTGTTCATCAAACCTTTCACGTGTCTGTTCTGTTTCATAAACAGAAGTATCCATGAGCTCCTGTTTGACATGAATTTCAGCAGACGGCACATCACCTGAGATAGTATTGTTACTTTCAAGAACATGTCCATGAAACCTCTGCATGTGCCTGAAGAGGCAGCTTGTGCCGAGGTTTGTAGTCTTTTTACCTCTGCTAATTGTGCGGCTACAGTGCAAACAAACCACCTTTGTGGGGTCAGCAGGTGAAATGGAAAAATGGTTCCACAGTTTTGACGTCTTTTTACTGAAAACAGGCAGGGTTTGTGGCTTTTTCTCACTGGCGGGGCTCTCAGTTTCTTTGGTTGAAACTGTGTCCGTTGCGGTGAGGTTGTTGTAGGGATGAGGGGAGGATTCCTTGTCTTCTGTGCTTTTTTGGCTTTTGAGGACGTCCGGGTGACGTCTCATGAGGTGCCTCATCAGGCAGCTTGTACCAAAGTCGCCCCGTTTCCCCCGACTGATGACGCATGGACAGTAACGGCACAGTGCTTTTAACTGGTCAACCGGTGACACAATGAAATGGTGCCACACCTCAGATTTTACCCGTTTCATGATCTTCTTGTTTTGCTGGAAAACTGAATGATCCTGATTCAGGCTGGGACTCTCAGAGAGCTCACATGGTGAGGAAGTTAAGGGCGTATCCTCCCCTTGAGCTCTGAAGGAGAGATTGATAGAGGACTCCTGCCCTGAGAGATTCATCACCTCATCGGATTCCTCCTTTATATCCATGCTCTCCTCCGTGCTTTGGGGCAATTCATCCGATATGGTTTCTGGTGAGGATGGAAAAAGGGGTGACTCTTTTTTTACTTCTAGTGGGTCCTGTAGTTGTGTGCGGGACAGTAGTGATGGCGGGTTTGTGTATGGTGGGGGAATGTGGTTGCCCTGTCCATTTTCCTCAATGACAACCTCTTTGTGGGCCCTCCACATGTGACGAATAAGACAGCTCGTCCCAAGATCTTTTCCATTTTTACCCCTACTGAATTCATTCATGCAATGGATACACACTGCTTTGGAATTGTCAACAGGTGAAAGGTAGAAGTGTTTCCATACAGCTGATCTCCGGCGGGAACTAGCGCTTTTTGGAGTGCCGGGCAGGCGCTCGGGCCCGCCGTCTGACATGTCTTCAAGGTTGTTTTCATTGGAATGTGAGGATGAGAGCATGCCGCAAACAGTGTCGGCACACGGTTCTAGTTTTGGTTCGACTTTGGGTAACACTTCTTTGGATGACAGATCTGAGTTCTCAGCTGAGGAGGTGGACGGTGAAGTGTTCTTTGAGGCAGAAGTATTAACGCTATTTGTCAAGTCTCCGTTTTTTGGTGAGTTTGGGGAAGGAGGTATCACAGATGAGGCAACAGCGCTAGTCAGATTGTTTGCGGATGTGTCTGCTCCGTCTTGTAAAAGCACAGTGGGGTGAGCCCTTCTTACGTGCCTCATTAAACAACTTGTACTGAGGTCTTTCTCATTCTTCCCCCGGCTGAACTCTTTCATGCAGTATAAACAGATTGCTTTGGTACTGTCTCGTGGCGATATGCAGAAATGATTCCATGCGGGAGATTTTTTCCTTGTGTTGGTGTGACTCCTCATAGATGACAAAAGGCTCTGGGTGACAGCATCCATGGCAACATCATAAAGGGTGCTTGTGTATCCACTTAGTAAATTACTGTACTCATCACCATCTTTAGTTACAAAAGGGCCAACTGAGCTACCAAATGCTAGTCTTTCATCATCCTGGGTTTCCTCCTCCATCCCATTTGCATCCCCACTCCCCTCTTTGATATGTTGACTTGCCTCATTACCATTTTCATACTTTTCATTCTCTGTGTTTTCTTCAGTATCAGTGTTTAGGCATTTGTTTGAAAGAGTGGGAGAATTTGGATCAGTCTCTTTTTCTATGTCTGACTCCAACTGTTTGTCACCCTGAGAAGATAAATCGATAGAATGGGGAGAGTCTTTATCCAGTGTTATTGAGGAAGAAGCAGACAACTTTGCATCCACAGATTCATGAGGATTAATGCTGTAGGATTTAAAGACATAGCCATCCTTGCCCTCAATTTTCAGGCAGGTCCCTTTTGCCTCTCTTTTCTTGTTTTCTATGGAGCCATTAGGTTCACTGACTATATCCTCACTCATGTGAGAGACCTCTTCCTCCCCATCCATGGCAGCAGCCCAAGAGTTTCTGTAGAATAGTCAGGTCTGCGTTGTCAAATTTAACCAATTTATTCAGGTGTATTCATCGATACTGCAGTTCTCAAGCAGGTGTTGTTATGTGTGTGTGGCTGTCCGGGACAAAGGGCGCCTGCTTGTCCGTCTCCATTTATGATTGAAATGGTTTCACCTCTCCACACACAACCTAGAAAGAGAAAGAGGAAATAGATCAAAGTGTATTCTGAAAATAAAACTAAATCCAAAACAACAGGTAATACAGGTATCCTGAAATAACACAGAAGTTGTGACATGATAAGACACGCTAGTATTAACCACTTTTTATTTTAAAAATATGAACATGGAAACGACTGATTTACAAGTCGACAAGCACTGACCGAACACAGGGTTAGTTCTGGTTTCCACGAGGCGGGACTGTCTCATTTTCAGCTGCAAGTGCAAGCTTAATGTTCAAGTCCTCTAGAGCAGTGGTTCCCAACATTGTTGGCCCGTGACCTCTTTAAATAACGCAATGTGCCCTTGTCTACCAGTTAAGTTACAGACTATTGTCTTGATTCCGCGGTTAATCGTTTTTATTTTTAAGACAAAAATGTCAAAATCCCAGCTTCTTAAATATTAATTTTTCTGATGTTTTAGTCCCCTATGACAGTAAGCTTAATAACTTTAGGCTGTGGACTGTTGGTCGGACAAAACAAGACATTTAAGGATGTCACCTTGGGCTTTTTCTGACATTTTACGGAGCAAACAACTCATTGATTAATCAAAAAAAAAAAACAGATTAATTGATAATGAAAATAATCATTAGCTGCAGCCTAAGAAAAACAAAGCTTGACAAACATTTTTGTGTGTCCAAAATATGCTTTTTTTCTGTATTCTATCATTTCACAGCCCTTTTGATTAATTAAGCAACCCCCGTGTGGGTCCCGACCCCCAGGTTGGGAACCCACTGCTCTAGATAACACACTTTATGGGTCTTTGTATAGGCCTCAGTATTTTAGTACACCGTGCAAACAAAATATTCTTTCTCACTATCACCAAATCAGAATTCCACACCAGTTGTTTGAGTTTTTGGACTTTAACTTTATTCTCAAATGTGATGAGAAAAAAAAGTTTATCATTATCTATAATTGTCTCATGATACAGTGGATTCATTAAAGACTGACGACAGGCTACAAATCTGCATCCAAGCTGCTTAAATGTTTCGTATATTTAACTGGATCCTGGATGTGTTTGTAAGATCTAAACACTTCAGCAGTTATTACAGGTGAACAAATCTTGGGGAAATTAATCACTTAAATCCACTGAGAGATAACTGGTGTTTAGTTAATAATTAAAAAAAACACAACACACAACTCCTCAAAGATTTTCCATTAAGCAACATCAGGATCTTACCAGACTATGATTGCAGTATCACACCACACTGCCAAATTAATGATCCTGTCTTATGTATGTACATAACATTTATCAATCTAATACAACAGGCCTGCAATAAATTAATAATGTTCAGCTTTTGTTTAAAAATGTGTGTCTAATATTTAATCTACACTGACTGATTTAAATGGGCTGGACAGACAATTATAATCACCTCTCAATATAATGTTATAATGTAAACAGACCACAACCAACAGCCTCTAAGATCACTATTAAGTTTAATCAACACTTTTAACAGTTTAAACAAATAAAGAAGACGACAAACATTAACAAAAGATCAGGTCCAACAACATTAGCATAACTACACAAGTGTCACTCACATGCAAACCAGTCTAACTTGTGACTCTCTCTACATTAACATAAAAATAAACATCATTGAACTTAATCGAACTTTATGAATTTGGCTTATGTGGCCATTTATATCCGTGTTTATTAATATTCTTATTTAAAGTAGCCGTCCGGGGGAAAAAAGCAAGTAAGCCATTTCCTACGTGAGAAGTGACAGACAGTTTTTCCGGGTTTGGCTCAAGTGCGAGTCAGGAAGATGCGAGAGGATAGCAGAAAATAGCCACAACGCTGACTAGCTTTCTTTTTCAGTCAACACACAACTTTTAAAAAACGCCACCTACAAACCGGCTTTCAGCTTACCCCAACACAACAACGGCTTACACGGATCCTGAAACGTGTGCGACCCTCAGACTAATGAGTATTTAAGGTTATAATAGAGCATTAGTGGCAGCTACGCGACAACACCAGTAAACACCACGGTGGCTAACTGGGTTAGCCTCAAAGGCTAATGTACACACAAACCAAACACTCAGGTATAACGCTTATATCACATGGCTTTGTAGCACACATATTCGAGGTGCTGTAACTTCTACAACCATCTTGTCAACGTTATAATGACCTCTGAAAGGCTTTAGGTACATTTCGGACAACACCACGACTGCTAGCTGGTTAGCTGCCAGCTAGGCCACACACAGGACATACTAGCTAACCTGGCGAGGCAGAACCCAGCCGTGGCAACACACGAACCACCCGGGATCCGAGTCAGCCCAGCACTCACCACGACGTCCTGTCCGCATTAAAGCCTCCACATATTCGTACATGAGCTCAGAGCACTTACTGTGAAGTAGGGCGAAGTGATCACTGGGTTTTCGGCTCCTAAACAGTTAAATATGACACATTTGATTGATCCGGAGGGGGGGTTCACTTTGTTGCTTTTGTCTGCTGGTTTGCTAGCGGTTCACGTTCGGCCGAAGCAGCTCCACACAGCGTCGGACGGAAGGAACAGGTTTTAATGATGTCACCGGGCACAGGGTCTTCACGGCGACACAGTATTATTATTACTACTATTACTATTATTATCATTATTAAACAGGGGTCACACTGAGAGAAAACCATTATGGCATTTTAAGCAATATGTCACACAGTACCGCGCGTTATTGAGATTTTAAATCTGTCTCGCGCGACTAGTTATTAAAATGATATATTGCTTTTTAATATGACACCTAAATTAACTTTTTTTTTTTTTACACTGTAGGGGTAATAATTATAATTATTCCTAAAGCCATTGTCAAAAGTATCTAAATAATTATAGAGGTTTTGGTTTGTATATTAACACACATCTCATGCTCGTAGCTTGTTACTACGAAATAATTACTAGTATTGCTACTGCTGTGTGTTGCATTCACGGTCATTCTGGAAAGACAGCGAGGACTTTAAAAGCGAACATGCAATATTTATATCCATAACATGTTTATAGCTTTAAGCTGACGGAAGAGGTTCCCTGCCCTGAAGGATAACAACTGGGGCGAACTGGTCACCAGGGTGGGGCATAGCAGCTGATTTGTTGTTGTTCTTGCTTGTGTCCTGACTGTCCTCTGTCTGTTGCTAGAGGAGAAGTGCTGAATCAAATAACCCAGCGCAACATAGCGATTTGAAAACCTCATTCATTTATCAATGATCACCCCCTGTTCGCAGAGCCAAAACAGAGATATGTGTCTCAGTTGTACCCAGATAGTGCTGCTACTGCTGCCCTGATTCGGGCTTTTGTGCGTGTGCAACCTTGTAAGGATCGACAAAAAAAAAAGGCAAATGCACTGGTTGTGTGACAGACAGATGGGCTTTTGTGTGAAATCTACGACTCACCACCAACATGACCTCCAGCGTCACACGTAGAGTAGGGTGGGAGTTGTCTGGTGAAACGCATTGTTGTGTTGGGGGATGAGCCGTCCGTACTGCTGCTGCTATTTTGCTCCTGGTCGACTGTGGCTAGCGAGAGACTCTAAGCCTATGAATGGTCCACAAAACAAAAAACCTGTGTGTTCACTGTAGGGTCTACCATCCAAACCTAGCAGGCAGCATGCAGCCATCTTTCTGTTTTTATTAGTAGCTGAAAACACTCCAGTATCGCCCGCTGGATGAGAATATTGTGTACGGAAATAGAGCCACTTAGCAGGCCGTGTCGCCATTGCTTTGTAAGGCTGCTGGCTAGCTACCGTCTTCTTCAACTAGCAAAGCTGTTCGTGAATCCCAGGTATGTGCTTTGGTTTTCTTTGAATTTATTTGCTTCGTGTGTGAACTGCAAGGAGGCATTATGTGCAAATAGTGCTTTTAACCTTAGACGTTTCCAAAGCGACGCTGACGTTTTAAAGAGCTCTTGTTTTGTTTGACGCCATTTGCTCCGTTTAGGGGGGTGGCTAGCTTCTTTTTTGCTAGTTAGCTGGCTAGCTAATGTTATTGTTAGCAACTTGGCCACTTTTGACAATGAGTTGTTAGTGAAAAGGCAATTGCATCTCTGCACCAAATGGTCAAGCGCTAAATCCTGCGCAGTCATATCCACCGTCCCCTGTGCGGCCGCCTCCCACCGCATTTAAATGCCTCAGCTCATTGACAAAAACTGTAACGTACAGCTGGTTAGTGGCTACATTACATTTCACAATATAAATAGTCCCTCTCGTCCCAGGCAGTGACACCAATGAAAGTTGCACTTTCCCCTTTGCTTTCTTAGTCGGCTGGCACGTTTAAAGTAAGTACAATGAATTTAAATCACACAATGGCAAACTTACTTTTAACTGTTTACCAGAGGTTTGCTTTAGAAGTGCTTATGTATCAATGTACAACAGGCACATTAGCATAGCAATCAGTTATAGTAAACACATGCACAAGAGTGTATTTGTTATCTCACTTGCAGGGAAAACATTAGATTCTGATAACTCTGTCTCATGTTGAGGGACACTTACCATTTGAATACACACCGGGCTTTGTCATTACTGTTTGAACAGTTTGTATTGTGAAAAGTGAGAGCCTGTGTCAATAATGGTGTGATACACCATAGAATACTGTATCAGTTATTTATCCTGATCAGTTGTTTTCCCAATTCCCTATAAGACCACCTTAATGGTTTGGAGGCTCCCTCTTTTGTTGAAAATCTGCAAAATCACAAATCTCAGACTGTTTCTATCTTTTCTCTGTCTCCACAGCAACACGGACAGTCAAGATGAAGAAGAAAGCTCGGCACCACCGGGTTGCGGTGCCACAGCGGCCGCCATCTCCCATCAAGCCTTCCCCCAACAAGCAGATCCTGACTTATGCTCAGGCGCAGCGCATGGTGGAGCTTGATATTGACGGACGCATCCATCGGCTCAGCATATATGACAAGCTGGACGTGATCTCGGATGATGACCCCATGGTGCAGGAGATGATGGAGTGCACCAGCAATAAGGAGAACGCCGATAAACCGCAGCAACAGGTCCTCTTGAGGTCAGTCAGACTAAAAAACAACCAGGAGAAGAGAAACGCTGCGCTGGGTATTACTGGTCATGGAGACGGAGGCGCACATCATGCTGGCGGTAATGCTGGTCCGACTCTTCCGGAGCCTAAATTTCGCACTGTGGAATATAACCTTCCAGCAGTTCCTAAGCGTCCAGCTACCTTTTATAAATATCAGGAGAAGACTGAGGAAGAGCTTGATGAGGAAACGGAGTACGACATGGACGAGGAAGATTACGCCTGGCTTGATTTGGTCAACGAAAAACGGCGAAGTGAAGGGGTCAGTCAGATCTCATACAATGTTTTTGAGTTCCTGGTTGACCGCTTTGAGAAAGAGTTGTACCTAGAGAGCCTGGATAAAGGCAGTGAAAAGCAAGCGGCCATTGATGAAGATGCTGTCTGCTGCATCTGCATGGACGGCGAGTGTCACAACAGCAACGCTATTCTGTTTTGTGATATGTGCAATGTGGCCGTGCACCAGGAATGTTATGGTGTGCCCTACATTCCTGAGGGCCAGTGGCTCTGCAGACACTGCCTCCAGTCACCCACCCAACCTGCAGACTGCATCCTTTGTCCCAACAGGGGTGGAGCAGTAAAAAAGACAGTGGATGACCGCTGGGGCCACGTTGTGTGCGCCCTCTGGGTCCCCGAAGTTGGCTTCTCCAACACCACCTTTATCGAACCCATCGATGGCATCGGGCAGATTCCCCCAGCCCGCTGGAAGCTCACCTGCTACTTGTGTAAAGAGAAAGGTGTTGGGGCGTGCATTCAGTGTCACAAAGCTAACTGTTACACCGCCTTCCACGTCAGCTGTGCCCAAAAGGCTGGCCTCTTCATGAAGATGGAGCCGATCAAAGAGGTAACAGACTCGGGAGAGCCCACCTTCTCTGTGAAAAAGACAGCTTACTGTGGAGCTCACACACCTAATGGCTGCATAAGGAGGCCCCTTACAATCTATGAT
The DNA here is from genome assembly GCA_036937835.1 of Pampus argenteus. Taxonomy (NCBI): domain Eukaryota; kingdom Metazoa; phylum Chordata; class Actinopteri; order Scombriformes; family Stromateidae; genus Pampus; species Pampus argenteus. The sequence continues at coordinate 10,279,085 of CM072882.1, forward strand.
GATGCCAAACCCAAAAATGGATTATGTAAGAACGCAGACAAGGGGAGAGGAGTTGGGAAAGGACGGTCAAAAGGAAAACAGAAGAAGAAGAGTAAGAGTAAGAAGCCAGAGCCTGAAGTTGAAAGCGAAGCTGCGACCTCTGTTACTGTGCCTACTTTTCCTGCTCACAGGTATAATTATGAGCTATATTAAGGATGGAAGCTTTTTTTTTATTTATCTGTATGTTTATGCTCATTAGTGCCTGAGTGATGGAGTAGAGAGGAAAAAACACCTAGGTGGCTGTTGCAGGATTTGAACGCTAATATTTGCCCTCACAAATATAAGCCTCAGTGAACTGCTTGTGTGAATTAGTGTCAAATGGTGGTTAAATTTTTTTGTGGCAGTTGAATTTTATTATTACTCCGACAACCACAGCTACAGGAAACCAGAGTGTTCCTGTTGTCTGTTTTCTAAAAATGTGCTCGACTGCTCGAGCAGTGCCTCTTGCCATGTATCTGTCAGTATCTTTCTAATTGCCGCCTTTCTGACTCCTCCAGGTTACAAACCATTCTGAACCAGGTGTCAATTCAGAAGAAGAAAGCGTTTGTGGAGCTGGTCCTAAATTACTGGACTCTTAAAAGACAATCCAGGAACGGGCTCCCCCTGATCAGACGCCTCCAGTCAAGCTTGCAGTCTCAGAAGAATGCCCAACCGGTTTGTTCAGCAGTCAGTCAATCACAGAAGACTTTTAGTCTTCTTTTTGCTTTCTACTATTGGACCAATAACTATTTATACATTTTGTAAAGTATTTCACATATTTTACGTTTTGCCCTGGTCGCTGCTGCAGTTATATATTATCTCTTACACTCTAGTCTTCAATTTATTTCTGTTGTAATTCTCTCCTCTGCAGAAGCAGAATGAGGAGGAGAACAGAGCACTAAAAGACCAGTTGAAGGAATGGCACCGCCTCCGGCACGACCTGGAGAGAGCCCGTCTGCTGCTGGAGCTAATCCGCAAGAGGGAGAAGCTCAAGAGGGAAGAGGTAGGTGGATGGACATTTCACTGTCTAGGGGTGGGCAAAATTATCCAGGTCGAGGGCCAGATCTGCAAAATGAATGAAACTATCTGATCTGCTAATGGTTTTCTTTTGCACCATGTTGTAGATTAAGTTCCAGGAGACTCTTCTAGAGATGCAGCTGACTCCCTTTAGTATTTTGCTCAGAGCCCTTTTGGACCAGCTCCTGGCTAAAGACCAGGCCAGGATCTTTGCCCAACCCGTTGATGTCAATGAGGTGAAACTCAGTAGATTCTTGACAATTTTTGGATTCAACATATTTACACACAATTTATAATTTTTTTTATATTTAACAGTTTCATTTCGTAAAGGATATTTTTATGTGTCTGTGCATATATTTATGTGCAACCCATCTTTAAAGGACAACAATGATTTAAACTGTCATTCAGTGACTTGCTGTTTGATTAAGTTTCAATCTGGACTTGCTGGTTCATATTTCATCATGTTTAGCCGTACCCTGTAGCAACACGGCGTCTTGCATTTTGCCATTGTGCTGTTGTCAGGATGAAAGCCCAGTGACTCTTACTCTGTTTTACCAGTTTTTCTGTGTCGTGATTGCTTGACGACCGCTTCAGACATTTTGGTAAAACATAATCTAGGGTTAAATTGCTTAAAGTTGATGTTTTTTTTATGTCATTAACTCTTTTTTAGTAAAGCAAAAGTATAAATAGGAATCCAGGGAAAGACAACACAATGTGCTCTTGTTAAATCATCATTGAGTTCAGTGTGGTGTCCTGACATACCAAACAGACCTCAAACAAATAACACGCACAAAAACAGGATAACACCAGGCTTCACTTTCTCTCACATCACCCCACCACTGTTGACAGTTATAGTGGAAAACACCACAAAGACAACCACTTACTCCGTGGCACAGGTTCAGATCACAGTGATTCAGATTATAAAGCAACACTCTCTCCTTCCTTCTCTCTGTTGCAGTCACTGTTGAGCAATATAACTTCCTGCTAAACTGCGTGTGAGTGTAAAGTCCACTGGCAGCTGCTGACGTCTGTAAAAATAGAAGGGTGTTACTTTTTTCCCAAGCCCGGCTAGCTCAGTCGGTAGAGCATGAGACTCTTAATCTCAGGGTCGTGGGTTCGAGCCCCACGTTGGGCGTAGTTTTTAACAGTTCAATGCTAGTAGATTCTTTTATGTTATGGGATAGCTGCACATGTGTTTTTACTTACATGAAGGAACTTTAATTTTAGATAGTGTTTTACATTGCTTCAGCAAAGTAATTTGGTCTGTTTGACAGTCATATTAACCTCAGTCATATCAGATGCTGCATGTACAGTTTGTGATCTGTTTGGTGATAATGCAAAATACTTAATTATATTTTCTGCTTTTTTAATTAGTTTGAAAATAACTTATTATATCTGCTGTTTGCTGTAGGTGCCTGATTACCTTGACCACATCAAGCGACCGATGGATTTCTCCACCATGCGGCAGCGCATCGATGCCCAGAACTACTGCAGCTTTCAGCAGTTTGAGGATGACTTCAACCTCATCGTCGACAACTGTATGAAATATAACTCTAAGGACACATATTTCTACCGGGCTGCGGTCCGCCTCCGAGACCAGGGTGGGGCGCTTCTTAGAAAGGCGAGGCGTGATGTGGAGAAAATCGGCTTTGACACAGAAAGTGGCATGCATCTGACAGAAGCACCAGAAATCAAAACACCACCGTCCTTTTCTTGGGAGGACGGTGAGTGCAAAAGCAAAGATACATTTCTTTGTGATGCCTTTGTGTTCAAGTGAAAGACAAATATCCATAAAATGTGTTGTACAAAACCAACTTTTAATCTCTTGCTGATTCTTTTCTTTAGTGGATCGCCTACTAGTTCCAGCCAATCGGGAGCACCTGTCCCTGGACAAGCAGCTGCAGCAGCTACTGGAGAAGTTTGATCTGACCTGCGCCATGAAGTCCAGCCCCTCCCGCAGCAAACGCATCAAGCTGCTGAAAAAGACCATCAATGACGTTCGCAATGAAATGAGCCTGAAGAGAGTTCTACCTTCCCATCACCACCCCTGTTCTTCCTCCACAACGCCTTCCACATCTGCATCATCTTCATCAGTTCCCTACAAGCCAGAGTCGGGTAAACCTAAAGAGGAGAAAATGAAGACTAACGGACATTTCCCAGACGATGAAGGTATGTGTAGATCTCTTTCAACTTTATTAGGAAGTTTATTTTCTGTTTTTCTGTGCTCGTCACATGTCCTCAATATCCTGGAACGCAGGTCAGAGGTCAGAGACTAAACCCCAACTCAAAACACAGCCTCAAAGAGCTAAAAAGTCACATGCTCCACCCTCCCCAGTGTCTCTGAAACATTGAAGTATCATAAAATTCATTGCAAGTGAAGAAGCTGAATGTTTTGTTCAAACTGAAAATTGCTCTAGACACACAAAACCTTTTGTGAACTCTTTATCCCAAATCACAGAACCAGAAGGAGACACCTTTAGGATTACATGGATGTGCTGTTTGCACTTTAGCGGCAGAGAATACACGTTATCGTTGCAACCTCACAACATTTATGTGTCCTCTTCTGGAAATGATCCCTGAATGGATGAAAGGAACACATCTCGTGCTCACAACCGTACCACTACTAGAATCACAGCTAACATTTGTAAGAGAGTCATAACGCAGTAGTATAGGATCTCAAGGAAGTTAAATCGAAAGCAACTGGACTTAGTTATTTGTCTTTGAAGACGTTTCACCTCTCATAGATAGATAGATAGATATACTTTATTAATCCCAAAAACTGGGAAATTATCATCCAAGAAGAGGTAGTATAGGATCACACTGTGTCACTGCAGTCACATAAAGTCTGGTGAAGATGACATTATAATAAACAAGTGAAAAAATAAAGGATTTCCTAAAATTTATAAAAGTGCCTCAGTGTTATGCTAAATAGAGCCTTGTTTCACTTATATGATAAACCTAAACGTTATTATGATCATTTGCAGTGTCAGCATTTCTCCAAAAACAAGAACAAAGTATGGATATTAAAGCGCACTATTTTCAGGAATAACATTATACTGTAGGTCATATTTTTTTTTGGTCATTTCCTCATATTTGTTTTTTTTTTTTTGTTTTTTTTTTTATTTCTTTGTTCTACCAAAACAGTGTTCCAAAGATTTCATTGTGTTCTTCTGCATAGCAAATTTTTTTTACCACAGAAAAATATTATTTCTCTAAAAATAGAAATATTGATGAAAGAGAAAATTGATGATGAATGTTGGCTGTATAGTGAAAAATTCCTACTGTGAGTGGTTTATAAGTGCTTTGCTTTTCTTCTCCTACCCTCTAGGAGACAAGTCTCTTCCTCCTAAGCTGGAGCATTCAGACTCCATTCCTCCTCTCATCCACTCAGACACAGACCCTGAGCCCCCCACCCTCAAACCAATTGATGCCGTCCCAGACTGCGAAGACAAGACTCGCAGCAAGGGCATCAAGTTCGATAGGGAAATACCGGACCTGCTGTCCTCCACTACACGCCTCAACGGCCACTCACACGACAGCCTCCAAAATTCTTTGCTAGACGGAGACGTGAGCGTGGTGGCCACGTCCACTCTCGCCGAGCCCACGGGCACAGTTAACCGGCGGACCTCCGTGCTATTCCGCAAATCGAAGGCTGCCAGTCCACACAAGCCCCCGAGGAGCGGAGACGTAGATGCTGACAGAGCTGACAGGGAAGAGGGCGAGGGAGAGGAGGAAGATGAAGATGGTGCACAGCTGGGTTCCAAATCCTTCCTGTCAGTGGTCATTCCCAGGCTGGAGACCCTACTTCACGGCAAGAAGAGGAAGCACAGCGGCGGGAGAGACGGCAAGGAAGAGGAAGGAGATGGGGAGCACGAAGAGGAGGGCGAGTCCCCCGTTAAAAGACTTGACACTGGTAAGAAGTGTACAGTACTGCACAGGTGCACGCTTTTCTGTGTCACCATGTGTGAGAATTTGAATGGCATTTCTTTAAGCGCCTGATTTAATTAGTGCAGTGTAAACATTGCAATTACTTGCCTACAATTAATCACACTCAAATCCCAAACTGCACAGATGCTTGTTTACTTTTTATACACCCGTTTGCTTAGATTAGATTAGATTAGAAGTTGATTGAACAACCTGTAGCTGGTGCAGATACATTTTAACAGGAGCGGCTCAGAAGCGACTTTATGATCAGAATTTTGTTCTGACCGGTCTGACTTTTTTCCCCCTTTGTCTCCTCTAAGGCCTGTCGAGTGGTTTCCTTGAAGAGGAAGAGAAGGAGCTTGAAGCACCCGGTAGAGCAAGTAGACCTGTGGAGCCACGAAGACGCTGCGCCTCTGAGTCCTCCATCTCCTCATGTAGCAGTCTGCCAGGAGGCACCAGGTACTGCACAGGATCATAGATACATGTCTTGTGTCATGGTCAGATGTCTGTGTAGATTCTCATTCATCCAGGTCATTGTAGTCAAAGGGGTTAAGTTGTATGCAACTGGAATTTTTCTTGTTTGTGTTTGAGTCATCATAGCATCAGGTGTTTCATTCACAAATTTGACTCCTGTTGTGTGTTTGACTCCTCTTCTGATTACAGCACCATTCTCAGTCTTCCAAAATGCGGGAAAGGCAAACCTGCGTTGGTCCGGAGAAACACTGTGGACGATAAGAGCGAAATAATCGCCTGCATCGAAAATGGGAATTTTGCAAAAGCTGCACGAATTGCTGCCGGTTAGTTGAGTTCTTTGCATTTAGTATGAAAAAAAAAGGATGCGGGTGTTTGAGAATATTCTGGATACAGACTAAATGTAACTCACTGGACGTTCAGCTGTTAAAAACAGGGGATCATATATACATCTGAATTCATTTAAAACTAAATGTACTGCGTTAACAAAATATAAACATTTAATACAGTACGTTGTTGTGTATATTTCTGGATGTTTGCAGGTCCTGTCAATGTTAAAATCATTACAATTAAATCCTGTAACTTTCCTTGAAGGCATATTTAACTTCAGCATCTATAAAGTCTTAAAAAGTTTAACTTTATAGAACATGCAGACAATATACACACATATGAAGCAGGGTTGGAAATGAACAGAAGCTACCGACCAAGTTTTTGACTTTTGGCTGTGACAGGAGAGTGTCACGTCTAAAATTCACACTCGGCTAATTAAACAGGTAAAAGCAGCCGGTAAATTATAATATCTGTCGTTGCTGCAGCTCTTAAAGGGCAAAGTTAATTTCTTACCCCGATTCACTGTGAGCTTGTGCACTTATAGCGCAGAATGACTTTTCAAATGTGTCGCTGTGTGTGTGTGTGTGTAGTTAAACCCACATGTAACTTGTTTGGTGTTTGTTGTTGTTGTTCCCGCTTCCATAGAGGTTGGCAACAGCAATATTTGGATGCCTGCTAGTGCTGCAACAGTTGCATTGGAACCCCTAAAGCTAGTTTGGGCCAAATGTAGCGGATACCCTTCCTACCCTGCCTTGGTGAGTGTTTGTGAGAAGAGAACGCATGACAATCACTGACTAATGTCTTTTTAAGTGTTGTTGCCATCTCCATCTTCACATGGAGACACATTGGATCATAAAAGTGACAGTCTTATCCCGCAGGGGGAAGCAGTAGTGTATTACAGCTGGTCTTTTTAGGAGTAAAGTGGACAGATGGGAGGGAAAAGATGGCTTTAGTAGCATTTGTAACATGTATTTCCTCTAGGTGGCAGCCTTTAACTGTTAACCAGTCATTTGACCTTACTTAGCATGAAAGGACAAATGAGGAAAAACACTGCCGCTAGTGTGCATGCCATTGTGTTTGTGTGCGTGTGTTTACATTTACTATATGCTTGAATGCTTCTATTTATAGATGTTTGCCATACGTTTACATTCATGAGTATGTGTGTGCGTGTGTGTGTGTAAAACTCTCGCCTCCCCCGCTGCGTGTAGATCATCGACCCCCACATGCCGCGTGTGGGCTGCCAACACAACGGGGTGTCCATCCCCATGCCTCCCATGGACGTGCTCCGCATCGGAGAACAGATGCAGTACAAAGCCGAAGAGAAACTCTACCTCGTCCTCTTCTTCGACAACAAGCGCAGCTGGTGAGTGTAGCGATGATTTAAGCCGACACGGGCGTCGACGAGGGTAAACCTGTCAAGCTGTCCGTCAGCCGATCATTAATTCTCCCGTAGATGCATAGCATAAATTGTCAAGAGACAACAAATGGGCCTTCGCCTCAAGAGGCAATTGAAAGTTTCGCCTCCCGTCACCAGGAAAATGCTTCCAGCCTCTTTTAACAGTGAAGATGGTAATGTAGCCTCTGCGTGACACTCCACATGTTGGAGTGATCATTATGAAGCAAAATGGGCTTCATTATATCAGTCAAGTTAAAAATAATTGATATATCAATCTTTTAAGATGACATTGCAAACATTTGCTGATTCCAGTGTCTTAAATATGAAGTTTTGCTACTTTTTCCTGTTTTTCTATCATTCTGGGTTGTGGACTGTTAGTCGAACAAACTCTTACATTGCCAACTTAACTGAGTCAAACTTTCAGCTGCAACAGTTTTTTTTTTCAGAGTTTCTTTTCATCCAGAAAAAGGCAGCTGGCAGTTGAGCTGTGTGGTTAAAAACAAAGCGGAATTCAAAATCTGTCGACAAGATGGATGTTTCTGTTTCACCTGGAAAGAAAGAATAACATCAAAAAATGAGAACAAATGCCAGTTTATGCTAATTATCCGTAGGCCACTTTAAACTGAAAATGAATTTATAGTGAAAAGAGAAGAAGATATATTCCTGGAAAGCATTCATTTTTAACAATGTAAATGTTTTGAATCTGTTCTCTCTTCTTCAGGCAGTGGCTTCCTAGATCCAAGATGGTTCCTCTGGGGATGGACAAGACCATTGACAAGATCAAAATGCTGGAAGGACGCACATCCAGCATTCGCAAGGCTGTCCAGATCGCCTTCAGCCGTGCCATGAACCACCTGAGCATAGTGCAGGACGAGCCAGTCAGCGACCTCAGCGATGTAGACTGATGACACTCTTAACTCGCTGTCTCTCTCCCTCTCACACACACAAAACACACACACTTGTACCTCTCCTGTACCAAATACCTTCCTGTCCCCGCCCTCTCTCTGTCTCTGCAGGAGACTCAAATGTTTACTGGACACCTGCTGTCACAGGTGGTGTCTCTCCTCATCCATTCCTACTCGTACACACTCCTACCATGTGCCGATGGGATACGGCTGCTGCTGAAATGAATGTGTCTGTCTTACTTCTCCACCTCCAGGCTTGCGATTGTGCTTAGAGACTGCTTCTTTTGTCCCTCCACCCTCCGACCATCATCATTCATCATTTCAAGGCAGAAAAACATTAGTGATTGATTTCTTACATTTTGGTAACCTTACCAAACACGTCTCTGGTGTCTTCACACCAACCAAATGCTGGGTGGGTTTTGGCTGCGGCTGATGAAGTTTTTTTTTCAACTCTGTTATCGGGGCAGGTAGCCGATCACTGTTTCTCTTAAAAGTTATTAAAAAGCAGCTATCGAAGCTGGCAGAATAGCTAAATTGGACAAAAATGTACATTTCCTGCCTACATGAAGGCTTTGCGTTAAATCAGCTGTAGCCAAAGTGTATGTTTATGTCAAGGTCGCATTTCCGTACGTAGAATCATCTCCATTTACAAGTACCTTCCTTTGTATTTAAACTGTAAATAATGTGTACAGTTGCCTGACACTAACTTATTTTGTAGTTTTGACATAAATGGGTACTGTACAGGAGTTTCTTAGTATTTATACTTGATACATTCTTGGCACTGAGGTGTGAGTGCTGTTTTGCCAGTAGTGTATGATCAAGAAGAGAAAAAAAAAAGTGCAAAAGCCTTAGTATTAAGGAGATTAGGGCTAAAATGTCATGTTTTTGAAAAGTGTGAAAGTATTCTTTTTTTTTTTTTTCTTTTTAAGTTATTGAAGTTTATAATCGTAAGCTTCCATTTGGTATTAATCCTTTTTGTATTCAAAATAGTTTTAGTATATTTTTGTTCTTATATATTTATATGATTTATGATTTACACGGTAAGTCAGTAAGTCTCTGAAGCTCATACAGGCAGTCTGATGTTGTGGACACAGGACGTATATTGTTCTCAAGAAACCAAAAATCTTGCTACCCAGAAGTTTTTTGCTGATTAATTTTCTGTGTGACGTGTGAATTTGTTGCCAAAAACAGAAGGAGGAAAAAAAAAAAAAAGTAAAAATGTATTTTTATGTGATACATTTGACTGTTATTGGTTTTTGCTGTAGTCCTAGGGAAGATGTGCCTGCGTTAACTTATTGTAAAGTATTTGCATTACTTTATATTCAAGGAAAGACGTGCAAATTGATTGTGGTAAAGTGGCACATTTTGTGGTGGATACTTGCCTTCTTTTTAAGTAACCTTTTCTAACTTTTTTTTTTTTTTTTTGTAGATATAGACTTCAAGACATTTCATTTTATACTATTGCCTATTTTTTTCTGGGTAGCATTGGGTAGATTTTGGTATATTTCATTTTGTATTTAACTGTAGTAGTTTTTTTCTTTTTCTTTTTCTTTTTTTTTTTAATCAGGTCATAAAATATTGCTGGGACTGTTTTTTGTAGCAAAGCAAAAAAATAAATGATATAAACACATATTCCTCTCCTCCTTTTAGACACATGTAACATGAAATCTCACCTCTTCTTCTATCACTTAAAATCTGACCATTTTGCAGCACGAATGACTTCAAATTCTCCGAAGGTCACTTGAGCACCTGCACCGTGATCATCTCAGCAGCTGATTGTCCATTTAAATGGAAAATGGTTTTCCTACAGGTTGGAAGATAGTATGTGTTGCCAAGGAAACTAGGGTTAATTGTGATGATCCAAAAACCATATAAAAAAAGACAGAAATATGATTCCCAACTGAATATGTGAAATTTTCTTTGAGTTTCTCAACCAGGCTCAAACAGAAGTAAACAAACCAGGTGGGATTTCATAAAGTAGAAAGTTAAAGTCATGTGGAGTTTAGAGGTGAACTATTTGGTGGCTAATAAACAAATCGGACACAGAAGACATTGCATATTTTTCTGAAAGCAAACTAAAAAGGTTAAAGCATCGATTTAGCAATGTAGTGGAGTAGAAGTATAACGTAGCATAAAATGGAGCATCAAAATTGCACCAGAGTACTTTCCAACAGCGTAAACACTGCTCAGAGATATATTATATATATGTTTGGTATTAGCTCCACAGAAAGAGTCCGCCATTCCCAGTCTGTCCACTGAGGGGCGCTGTGGCTCCACACGAGATCCTCCCGCCATTTTGCCAAGACGTCTTTTCCAAACTCACCTGAGTGTCCCACCTGCTCCTCTCAGCCGCACTCGTCCCTCCTCTCAGGTAGGCATCAGTATTCAGCCTGTAAACCGGTTTCATCACCGTGTTGAGCTGGTGAATGCACCGATTAGAGAGAATGTCAATTAATGCTAAATCAGTTTGAAGACATGGCTGCCGGTTTTGGCATCTCCCCACCAGCTCAGCTAAAAGTCTGCTAATGCCAATCATGAGCCATCTCCTTTTCTCTCCCTCCTCCGTTTTCTTTCTTTCTTTTTGTTTTGTGTTGTTTTTGTTGTTGTTGTTGTTGTTGTTGTTGTTGTTCTGAGTTGTGAGTGGGCAGTCAATTCTCTTAAGTGTTTTTTATTTGTTTATATGCTCAGATGAAAGTTAGCAAACAAGAGATGGAAAGGAGAGAAGTGTAAACAGTTGCTATGTGGATTTGAAGCTGCTCTTTCACACTTGTGGAGTTTGCTCTACCGATTCATTCATAGGTGCGTCTTGAAATGCCAGAGCGATGCATGCCTTAGATGCAAATATGGATGAGAAATATGAAATATGCATTTTCTACTTAAGCCAATCCGCCTTTTGTTATTATTTTCAAGATGCATCCACATCCGGAGAGATAATGTAGCTTTATGGGGATTAAATGAGCTAGTAATGACCCTGTGATATAGAAAGCCACCTTCAAGTCACGTTGAAAGACATCTCCCATCTTTATAAACAACTGGAGCTAATGTAAACTACACACACACACACACACACACACAAACTCACAGCAGAGTCTGACTCCATCCCTCTCTCCTCTGTCTTTGTCTTTGTCTGTCTGTCTTCACCAGATACTAATTGTGTTGGGAGGTAAACACAGCAGTCAAGTGGAGAGGACAACGAGTCAAGCGTGAATATCAATCTCCCCACATCAGTGTCATCAGATGACTTTGACTGAGTTGAGGCGGGCTCATTAGAGTGGTGGAGCGGGGAGCCGCGGGTGGCAATAACATCCAGGTGGAGGGCTCTGAAGTTATGGAAGCCTACAGAGATCAGCCGGCTAACAGGTGAGAGTGTGTGTGTGTGTGACAGGGATGTATAATCCAACCTACCTGCTCAGAGGTGTCACCTGGGTTCAGGAAGGAAATGTCATGTAACCACACAGATACACTCCTCTGCATGTGTTCGCAGAGGCAGGCAGTCACGGGGGAACCGCACACAGGTTCATGGCTGTAAATGTGCGTTGCGCATATTCCATATTCATGCATCTGATTATTATGAACCCGTGCCACCGGCAGCAGTTCTGTGGCTCCACGTCAGGAAGTGACAGCAAGTATTGTCTGTGTTGCACACCGGTGTCAGAACTGGCAACTAATTACTAATAACTTTCCCCCCGGTCTGAAAGATTTTGGTGATAAGTAGCAGAAAAAAAAAAAATACTCTGAGAATTTCTTGGCATTTTTGACTCTTCTCACCAGATTAATTCAGGGCTGAGTGATGTTGAAGCGTGGAGGTGCTCATATTGAACCTGAGCCATTGTTGGGCCTTTGCATATCACTATAGAACTACGCCTATTGGACACTGTAATACAGTAAAGCTTCTTGATAAGTGTGAAGTTAAAGCATGTAGACCTGAAACAATCAGTCCATTAATTAATTATTTGAACAACAGAAAAGCAGCAGACAACTATTTTGAGAATTGACTTTTCTGTGTTATAATCATTGCAAACTGAATATCTTTGGGTTTTGACTTTTTTTTCAACTTCTCATAGACTAAATGAATAGTTGGGGCTGCAACAAACGATTATTTTCATGGATTAATCTGGTGATTATTTTCTCCACTAACGGATTAGTCATCTTGTCTTCAGAATGTGTGAAAATAGTTGAGAAATGCTCGTTATAACTTCCTGTAGTCCAAGGTGACTCATAGGTCTTCATATGTCTAGTTTTATTTGAGTCCAAAGCATGACGATATTCTTTTATCATGTTTGACAAAGAAAAGCATTAAATAATCACATTTGTGAAGCTGAAACGAGTTATTTTCTGGCTTTTTTTTTTTCTAAATTCAGACATATTTAGTATCTCTGGAAACTTTAGTGTTTCCGCTAGAACTTCAAAATAAAGTTCTGTAGGTTTAAACAAACATCAAGAGGTCTGACCTCCCTGTGGGGCAAGAGGTTAAACATTCTCTGACTACAAGCACAAAATGTCTTAAAAATGCTGCTGAGAGTCGTCTTATGTGTGACGGAAAGGTGGAGGTGTGTGAGGTGACTCGGAAAGGAAACGCACTCCGAACCCTGCCCCGATCCTCCTGCATTAAACATTGCACAAACCGTCCACTTTCAATGTTGGAACACGCAAAAAAATATTATCCTCCTCTACTACTCCCTTGCTTTCCCTCCTCTTCTCTCCCTCCCACTTTCTCTCTCTTTCTCTCTCTCTCTCTACGGGTGCCTGATAGGCCCAGTCTCCAGTGGCTATGTTCAAAACACTGGGCCAGAATAGCACAGGCCCTGGGTAGATAAATATTTATGGAGTGCGTTTACTTCTTACCACAGAGGAGAAGTAGAAATAGTGTGTTTCCAAGGTGAGCAAAACAAACAACTTCAAAGGAATTTAAATGCAGTTCATGTAAATTTTTTCCCACAGTCACATGTTTCTGTGGATATTAAGTGTTGGATTGTTAATGAAGGATTCACATCTGATGCCAGATGACCTGATTATTGTCTGTCTGCAGAAACGGGAGCCCAAAGGCATCCGCGAATGAAGCAGATGAAGTAAGTCGAAGCAAATGCTCGCTGTACGTTCGCAGCTGCAAGGTCATGCCATTAAGTCACGGCTTTGGGCACCGATCAAACCGGCAGCTACATTATTTATTGATCAGAGTGGACTGTGATCAGAATCAGCCTCACTAATGGTTGAGATGAAAGAGCTGCTCAGCACGTATGAAGCCAAAAATAAATAAATAAATATCTGCGGCCCCTCGGGGCGTCATTTATTTTCCTGCTAATCTGTAACAAACTGTCGGCTTCCACCAAGTCTACAGATTAACACCTGAGATCTAATAGCTGCCGTTCACTCTGCGCATCTACATTCACTCACTCTTTGGCTCGTCACATGTGTCCCCATCAGATGGCAGTGAGGCGAGCGCCTAATTATCTGTTAATGTCATGATTCAGCTGGCTCCGGAAACTGTGTGTGTGTTTGTGTGTGTGTGCGTGTGTTTTGAAGGGGGCGAGGGGGCAGCAGCGCTCAGTTCGTGGCCCTTTGATGTGAAAGATAATTACTTGTGTAGTTAAGATAATTAGCAAAAGTCCAGAATAAAAGTAAATAGACTAACTGTCGCTTCTACTGTGGCCCAAATAAACTCAAGCTGTGAGCCAAAAACAGCACGCGATGTTTCTCTTTGCTGAGAGTTTAAATTAGATTTAGGGAGTGCGATTTGGCTCAGATTTTATATATATATTAATGTGTGTTTTTGGATGCACGTTCTTTTCCTTCTGTTTTGGTGCCGTTTAGATGCAGAAGTGAGGAGCATGTTGCATATGTGTCTGTGTGTTTGGGCGGGGTTAAACATGGGGACCTCTCGGGGTGCTGTGAGTGTTTTTTTTTTTTTCCTGCGCACGGATGTGTGTCTAAGTGGCTTCATCCCAGCTCTCGTGGAAAAGAGACTCCCCCGCCGCTCTCATCACCATTCTGCTGCATTCCAAGGACACTGTTTGTGATTGACGGGGCTTAATGTGTATCTTGCCAGAATTGGATTTGATCCTGGGGGCTCTGCCACGGGGCCCTGTGTTAGATTTACACTTTTCCATTCCCCCTCCTCCGCCCCCCCACGCCCTCTCCTCCACGCTCTCCTATCTTCCCTTCCCTTTCTCTTGTCAAACAAACAGAAACAGAATTACCTCTTCTGGAGCATCTCGCCCCTGCCCGCGTGCTGCATCGTAGCGAGATCATGTGCAGATCGGTGTCGCTGGGTGATTGTGCTGGCTTGTGTCTTTCCAGGGATGTAGGGGAGGATTTGTTCATGAGGAAAAAGAGCAGGTGCGACTGGGAAAGGCTTGTTTTGATCCGTGCGTTCGTTTTGAGTATGTATTTTTATGTAGAGGTGTGTTTTGTGGCACATGCGGCTCTCCGTCCACGTTTGCATGCCTGTTTATGCTTGAGGATGAAAAGAAGGGGGCGGGTGAATGTAGACGCACCTGCTGCCACAGAGCTGTAATTTCCGTTGCAGCATTTAGTTAAATAATCGCACTTCTCCCCCGCTGGCGCCTCACACTTCAAAGCACTGATGAGACGAAACAAAACAATGATTTGTGGCGGGTTTGTCAGTAACGCCACACCCAGCCCTGTCTGGAGTGAGCTGGTGTGGCAGATCCTGGTCGCATAACGAGGCGAAACCTTTCCCACCACGTATACATCAAGGCCTAATCACATCCATAAATATGGCAGCACGGGAGCCTGAAATAAAGCAAGGCTGGAGTAGAAGGCATTTGAACGTGTCTCCACAGTGACATTAACTGTCAGTGTCTACATAAAGAGCCTTTTATACCAGCGCAAGCTACCATCAATCCCAAAGACATTCAGAATAAAGATACCTCAAGCTTGTCGTCACTGCGATACCGTTCACATCTTTGTAGCATCAGCTCACCATCCTCCGTGTTGCGAAGCCGCGGGCCTCATTCTCCTCGGCTTTTAGATAGCCGACTCTTGTCTGGCACAGATCTGCGGCAGTAACATCCTTATCGCCGGCGAAAAGCCTGCCATCCAGGTTTATCCATTTGGCTGAAGACTGACATTACTGCAATAGCGGTCCCTCCTTATCTCCATCTGCTTCTGAGGTTGAGAAAAGCGAAATGCGGACCAAGACAGGTTCCTATTTCAGCTGAGAAGCAAACAATGGCCTTCTGTCTCGGTGGATGTGGAAGCACAGCTGAAGTGGCATCCATTATCGCGAGCAAACACAGCGTGATGTGCTGTTTTTAATCTGCGTTTTTTTTTTTTATCCTGAAGGTTCTGTTTATTACAAGTGCTTCATAAATAATTGAGGTTGCTTCACCATATATTAGTTCCTCCAGGAGTTCCTCGTGATCTTTTTTTTGTTTTTTTTTACTCCCTTTGCCAGAAACTTTTCCACTTTACACATCAAAACACCCAGAACCCGACACAGAACCAATACTTTGTCAGGACCTGTCGGATTCGGGGCCATTTAGTAGACCTCATAGTCGACATCACAGCAGATGACCTAACTCAGAACTGCTTTTATAAGACAAGGTCAAAAACAAAGCTTCAGTCTCGACAAAAAAACAAACCTCGCTTTTAACCACTGTGGCCAGGACTTTGCAGAAAATCCAATACAGACAAAATAACAAAAATGATCAAAAGCTCATGTAAATTCAAGTCATTTAGGACCGCGATGAACACAACAACCTCAATAAGATTCTGGTGGGACAGACTGTATATGTGAAGGGAAGCCTGTCATTGTAACTGCGGCAGTGAGGAAGGGTATATGCTCACATACGCTAACTTCTCAGAGCGGTGAGAACAGCAGCAGATGCAGGGGAATGCAGAACTTCAGTTGGCGGTTGTTAAAAAACAAAGAATGGTCTGTCTGTGGTTAGAGGAGGAAGAGTGGTGTACTTTCTTTTCCGCTCCCTGTTTCTTCTTCTTTTTTTATCACCATCCTTCTCTCAAATAAACCCACTAAGTTATCTTGCTAGATGGGCACAATAAAGTCACTGCCGTTTCTTTCCCCACAGATCGCCGGATTAAGTAAAAGCGATTCTTCCTCTCTCTCCAGCCCTGTTCAGATCTTTTATTGTGCCTCCTCCTCCAACCAATCCGTTTGCGCGGTCTAGTCTCTGTTCTCCTGTAGGGGCCTGTTTATACCACCCGATATTTCCCTGTTGCACCTGACTGAAGTGTTTGTGTTTGACTGCGTTTGTGCTCTCCCACCTGCCCACACTCCTGCTGTTAAATGATTAATGTAGAATATAAGGACCCACCAAGTTTGTTGCTCTGTGTCTTCCCCTGGCTTCCTCCCTGTCTCTCCTCCTCGCTCTCAGCATCTCCTCCGAGGCTATTGATTGTAGAACAAAGGGGAGGGACTCGGGCTGACCCCCAGATTACAAGTGTATGGAGTATAATTACCTGCAGTGCTCTCTCTCTGTCTCTCTCTCTCTCTGTCCTGCTCCACTTGCTGTTAAACAAAAACACAACCGAGCCGATAAGGCACAAAGCTCAGCTAAATTAAACATGTCAGTTTTTTAATGGAGTTTATTTACTTTGGTGTGTTTGCCTATTTATGTCTGCTATGATTTCATCTGCATAGTGGTCCTGACTCTCTCTCTCTGTGTGCGTGTGTGTGTGTGTGTGTGCGTGTGCATGCAGGCTTGCCTGGAGGCTTGACCCTGCTCTGTATAATGCATTAGTAGCCGTAAGGCTCTTGTCACTTCAGCAAGGAAAGGAAACGGGACATATTTCCCAGCTAGGAAATCCGTACTTGGGCATAAGGAAGGCTTCACCGGTAGCATCCATCATGGCATCCTAGAAAACTAAAGCGAAGGCCAATGTGAACAGTCTTTAGTGGGAATATTGATTCCTTAAGAGGGGGAAAAAAGCTAGTGGTTTTCCATGTTATAGCTCATTAAGAAGAAATACTCACATAAGATTAATTAAGGTTGATTAAAATTAAAACCACTGCAGGTACTTTGCACAAAAAGGAATAAAAGCACCCTGAGCTGAAAGATCTCTTTGCTTATCAGTTTTTTTTTTGCATGGCTTTGTAAATTGGCTGCTTTTTAAGGTAATATAGAGAGGGGGGTGGGGGGTGGGGGGTGCTGGATGTGTCATGAATGTCCAGTAGCTCACGGATGAAGGAAATCGCTCTCACTGAGTTAATGAGAAAGTCATCATCACAGCCTGCTGCCATTTCCATTTGATTTACAGACGCATTGAAATTTCATCTGTGTAGTTTCAGATCTCTGAATGCATGTGAGGATTTCTGTTTGCACTATAATGGATAATGACAATTTTTCTTTTCTCGATATCGGCTTTAGATCCACAAAAAGAGAATCTTTTGATATTTGATGATGCTCAGAGGTGCTGATGGTGCAGGCCGTGGAATAGGGTCACCTTCAGTTGTGATTTCTTTAGTGTTGTTGTTTTTTGTTTTTTTTACTCTAAATTTCTTACATGATCTTCATTCTGTCTATTTAGTGTAGTATGATAAACAAGTGTCTTCAGGCGAAACACAGTGTCGAGATTCTAAATAGGTTAATTTCTTTCTTTGGAGTACGCTTGTTCCTTGATCATCTTTCTCATTTTGAGGCGATTCATCCGTCACGAAGAACATGTCAGACCC
Source organism: Pampus argenteus (assembly GCA_036937835.1). Lineage (NCBI taxonomy): Eukaryota > Metazoa > Chordata > Actinopteri > Scombriformes > Stromateidae > Pampus > Pampus argenteus. The sequence continues at coordinate 10,296,801 of CM072882.1, forward strand.
GCCGATCGGGAGGAGAGTGAGAAAGAAAAGGGAGACGGAAACAGATAGCGCGCACGTGTGGGCGAGCGAGAGAGCGATATATGGACTGAAGATGAGATGTGTGAAACAGAAACGTGAGTTTATTTAGGTATCCTGTTAAATGAAACCCACCACTCGGCGATAAATTCGGTTGTGGCAAGGACTGAAGGAGTTAAGTAGCCGCGCCCAAACTATGAAAAAAAACAAAACATTATAAAATATCTAATAAAGAAAAATGAATGCAGAGAACCTCATATGAAATTTCTTCAGAGATATCACACTTGTGGTGGACACTGGAATTACTGTATATATACAATATGAGATACACTGTCTCCAGAAATAGCTTTCATGAACATACAGGCATCTCAAGAAGGTTTTTATTGTTATTAAATCGTGGAAGAAAGAATAGACAGTGTGTGCTCAAAAAAGTTGTATGCCTCTGTAAATAATATTAATATAAATTTAATATTGATTCTCTTTAAATGGCACAGTAACTCTTATACTTAAAGAGAGGCTTACAAAATAGTGTTGGAAGTTGGGAAGTGATTTCCACGAAAAAAAAAAAAGTGTATCTAGGTGCCAGCATCACGACCGTGCTTTGGCACTGATGTACTTCTGTTCTTTAGAGGAAATGCGTAGTTCACCACCACCCACAGAGCAATTCAGTAAAGCATTTTCTTTGCAAAACGGCTCTTTTTATAAATGTTCTCTTTGACAGAAAGCAGCTTCTGGTGGCGTAAGACTGCTCTGCTCTGACTTTGTTTTACAGTAAAAGAGCAGCGCAGCTTTGGAAAGATCAGAGACTTCAGGCCCTTTTTTGTCTACAATCCATAATATAGAGTCTTACCATTTCCTTCATATGATGATTTTGTTGGTTTTGGACATCCAATCCAACACACACGTCTGCATGTCGATACCTGTAAACCTTGAGAGACAGTTTTATTGTTCACTGTTTGCAACAGAAATGATTTTGTCCTCCAGTCTCTTATTAGTGGCTTCGGCGAATAACAGTATGTGATTAAAAAATATTCAGAAATACTTTGAGAGTTGCATGCCTCGGACAGATAAACCAAAAACTAAGCAGGGCAGAGCACGTAAGACATAGAACATTTGAAATGAGAGCTACTTTAAGACTGCTTTAAGACGTTGCTGTTATTGAGCTGCATCATCCAGTTTTAACAAATGATGCCTCAGTTGTCTGAGCCCCCCCCCTCTTTACCTTCATTCATGTATAAATATAGAGATCAAGAGGCCTTCATATTTTCTACTCTCTGTTTGTAGATTTTTGTTTTGCATCTCTCAAGTCTTTAGACTCTTAAGGTTTTCTAGCCTGCATCCTGAAATGCTTATTCATGAATTCATTAATGCCTATTCATGGCTTATTAATTAATGCAACACACCAAGTATTTCCAACCCAAACAAAGGTGCACAAATATTTTTTTTTGTGCTTCGGAAATTAAGTAATTACGAGTGATTTTCATCTTGTGGTATTAGCATTTTGATATAGTCTTGGTCTAGTTGCTTTACTGCTTTCTGTGACTCCCAGGTAATCCAGTCCAGTCTAGGCCAGGTTGAGCCAGAGCAGGAAGCGTGTGTGTGTGTGTGTGTGTGCGTGTGTGTGTGTGTGTGCGTGCACATGCGTGTGTGTGCGCAGCCCGTGGGTCCATCCATCTGCAGTTGGACAGGGCCTGGCTTGCTCCCAGCCCTTTAGCACAACCACTGCAGCACCAGCCACCAAAGGAATGCCACATGTTTGCCTCCTCCAGATACCAGGAGGAACAAACTGCAGGCTGGTGTGTCTGTGTGTGGTGTGAGGGTGCAAGCCCAAGTGTAATAAGGTGATAAATCACCCACTACTTGAAAATTAATGAGCAGCGTATGGAGGCGAGTGCAAATACGCCACCAAACAATTGCACCAAATTACTTTATGTTGCAAAACAAAAATCAATTAATGCCTGGTGTGTATGTGTGTTTATATATATATCTCTTATGTTGGAATAGATCAGAATGCAGGGAAAATGCAAGTCTGTGTCTTTTATTTTCATACGCTTATTTGCATTAGAAAGAGAGAGGAAAGTAAGAGGTCTGCCCAAGGTCAGTTTGAAAAGGAGATAGGTAGAAATTTCTTTTCCTGGAAAAAAACAAATGTTAAATAAACAAGCTGGAGTTGATAGAAATTGGATAAAACCTTCAGGGCTGCCTCTCAACAGTATGAATCCCATATTCATTATGTTTGAACGTTATCGTAATTGTGGACCACCCCCACTTTAAAAAAAAAAAAAAGTCAAATAAAAAAGTAAAGGATGCGTCAGTGTAATGGTATTTTACATTTTTCAATAGAGGGGACCTTCAGTGTGACAGCAGTGGGCTGCAGTCAGATAGGAAGAGACAGGCGAATGGAGGAGAGATGGGGGAAAGAATAAAGTGAAAAGAGTTAGTTAGGTGGTCTAGGCACCACCTGTGATCCACAGTAAAACTAAACCCTCTTCCCTCATCCCTTTGTTTTTTTTTCAGGTCCTCGGAGGATATTGCCGCCATATTCTTTCAGTGGTAAAATGTCCCCAGGCACAAAGCTATTTCAGATGCTTTACCAGCAGGCCCAAAGTGATAGAAAAGGCGTAATTTGTTTTGACTTTGCCTCTCACACAAACCAATCTCCCAGTGTTATTTAAGTCCCCGCTCTTCTCTCGCTCTCAGCAGCATGTGATGACAAATAACAAATCTCAGGTTGCCATGGATCTCCGCTATTTATAGGTTGTTGTGTGTCTTTGTCTATTCACGTTTGTGTGTGTTTGTTGCTCGTGCACCTGAATGTGCGTTTAATTGTCGGAGCTTGCATTTGCATATAAGCCCCCCCCCTCCCTTGTTTCCATCATGCAGTTGAAATACTGTCATAGCCAAACTATCGCAATGCGGATTAAGTTGCAACCCACTGTTGCCTGAAAAAAAAAAAAAAGCTTTGTAACTTTGAATTAGACTTAAAAAAATGTATCCGTGCCGTATTCCCAGTGCACTCATATCTGGGCTGGTATGATCCGAGGATACAGAGAAGAAGCAAGAGAGCCTGGGAATAGCGACAAGAAGCCTAAAAAACACCTGATTGTCCCGAAATAGAGAGCTTCATTATGCCAAGGCAGGGAAGGATTCAGCCCCCGCCTGTTGATAATCAATTCCCTCTGGTGACTTCTGAACTGCACTCTTCAGCCACGATGCAGGAAAAGAGAGGGTAGCTAAAAGAAGCTTTCTAAACTTGTGCATGCTGAGCTGAGTTCGTAGTTTGCCTCGCACAAACAGATGTCAGATTGATAACACATTTTTAGTTTGTTTTCTTCTCTTCTCACTTGTACTTGCACCTGCTTTATTGTCAGGAAGTAAATCGGTATCCGCACTAAAACAAACAAAAGTGAAAAAGAAAGGAAAGACATTTGATTCGATGCTCCCACCCACACGAAACTGTCTCCCCGTCACACACTCTTGACTCTCTTTTCCAGCCACCACAAACAGCTTTCATTAGTTTTATCCTGTAACGTGTAAAACGATGCTTCCCACCTGATGCAGCCCAAACAGATTAGTTACAAGTCTTCATATTAAACGTGGTCAATGTTTCAAAGAAATGAGGTAAACGTGTGATCATGTGAACGTTAAACAGCTTAGGCTTCTCACCGCTCTGAATACTACGTTTCTGACATTTTTTTTTTCTACTTTAGAGACAAGCTGACTTCAACGTCGTGACAGATTTTCTTCCTTTTATATGGTCATCTGCTCCAGGCACAGCGCACCTATAAATGCTGCAGTGTGTGTTGGTTAGTGCTGGAGTTCACTGCTCTGCTCCGCTAACATCATGGCGGTTTTTTTTTGTTTTTTTTTCTCCCATTGTTTTTGGGGTTGGTCATGCTGAGCCATGACTTAATTCGAGCTGGCGCACTGAGAGTGTTTTTCCATTACAAAGCACAGCAAAGTAAAATAAGTTGTTTACCAGTTGGAGGCGTGCTGGTTTGGAGCTCTTCGTCAAACATCTCACTGTGGCTGTTTCTGCTTGTACTATTCCTCCCTGCATTATTTCTAACTGATCTGCTGAACAAAGAACTCAAAATATATTTCCAAATCTTGTTGTGTAGAATTCTACTGAAGAATAGCGACTCTAACAAAGCTCAGCTAATTGATGAATGAGTGACGTTTCATCTCCTATAGATTCTTCACAATAAGTAGTAGTAGTATGTACGCTAACGTTTTGAAATGAAAACGTATTAGGGTGGCTGTATCCTCATGTACACTCATCTTATTGTAGCTGGTAGCTACTGGTTATATTGTAAATGTACCAAAGATTAGCGTCACAATTTGCAATCCTATTTGCGTGCTTATTTTTCTCCTTAACGTAATATGTATAAAAGGTGTAAGTATGTGCTATTTTATTTTCAAAGTAGCTACTCTACATTCTTTCCACGTGCCCCCTGGCAACTATAAAAGTACCTTTGGTCGGGAATCACTGATGTAAAACACATATATTTTCAGATTTGTGGCTGTTGCTGCTGTCCCGTGTAACATGCATTCTGGGAAATGAGGTGCTGCAGAGAAAAAAGGGAGGTGGTGCCGTACATGAAACCCATCATATATCCAGGGCTCTAATTACTTCCACGCTCCTCCCTTGTGTCTTAGATGGATTCTCTGGAGCCAAAAATGGAGGATCAGCACTTTCCATCCCTCCTACCTACTCTATGTCTTTTTCTCCTTTGTCACAGCAGGCCGTGTGTTATTAACCTTCTGTCTGCTCATGCAAATAGGACGCTATAGTCCTTTTCTCTCTTGCTCGAAGCTCGTTTTTAGACAAGTTTTAGAGTTCCCTTTTGAGAATTTCCATGTCTTATTTTCTCTTGGATATCCTGCAGCATTCAGCAGAGGTCCAGAGAAGGAAGAAAGGCAAACAGAAGAGGGATTGGAGGAAAGAGACAGATTGACTGAACACTGCAGGTCAATTACGCATATTAATCAGTCAGACTTCACTTGAGAATGGTGGGGATGGAAAAGAAAGTAGAAAAGCAGGGAAACGAGGAGGGAGCTGGAAGTCTTTTTGCGTTTTGAAATCGAGGGGTCGACAGAGAAAGAGCAGTGAAATGGACACAAAATGGACTTCATGATGAAGTGCAAGTTTGACATGGAGTGTTTCTGTGTTTGCACTTGTGTCCGTGTGTGTGCATGGTTGACTGAAAATGTACTACTGCCGAACACAAAAGGGTCAGGGGTATACTTAGTTTTGATGGCCTGAGCCCTTCATTCTCACGACTAGTTTCCTATCTCTCTTATTGCGTCGCACTCACAGCCTCTAAGCACCTCTCAAGGTGGTTATTGTACCTCTCATCGGCTCAGCGCGCCGATTGGGCAGCAGTGACGGATACGCAAGCCATACGGGGATGGAAATAATCATCAGATGTGAATCAAGCGTGAACTTGCATCTTTACACGGGGCCCTCCTGGCTGATAAACGGACAGCTCGCAGCTAAAGGACCTGCTAACATGCTCATTAGCTTGCTCCCCACCGCCGCCGCCACCAGCTCAAACCCCACCCCTGCAATGACCGATAATGAGGGCTTGTGGTGTTGCACATAAAAAACGTATTCACGCTCTGCTCTTTAAGGGCACATAAAAATGACAGCTGCACTTTAAAGTGTTAGTGTGTAGCTTGTAACAGCACACAATGAAATAGACAGCCCTTAAAGGCCTCTAATATGGCTGTTATGGGAAGTGAAGTGCTGCATAAGTAGTGTGTAAATGTGCTTGCGGATCCTCTGATCAGACGTCATTGCTATCTATCCATTAATCAATCAATCTAATCTGCCTAATGTAAAATGTTAAATTAATTGATCTGTGAGCAGTTTCTGCCCTTTTGGTTGTAACGTGTACAGTGCTCCTGCAACGTAGATCGTAACTGTTGTTTTGCAGGGTTTAGCCCGTTTATATATAAATCATGTATTCTTTACAACAGACAGAGATAGCAGAAAATATACTTCCCTGATCATCAGTATGTCACAGTGAAGTAGTTCCTGTTAGGTGCATCAAAATAAAGTTTAAATTCCAAGATTAACTTCATTACAAGCAGCCAGTAGTAGTTACTGCATGCTTTGGAGCCATACTTGTATACTAAGTACATATATTGTTTGGGGGATGCATAAGAAAAGTAATACTTGAGGAAGGAAGCATGTGTTTATTTCTCCTTGTTGCAGGAACCCAGTGTCCTCATCCACAGGGCAATACTGGTTTGATGAATATAAAAACAAAAGTTATCTCAGTCACCAGACCTCAACCCATTTAAACCCATTTGATCTATTTTTGAGTGTTTTTTTTCTACCATCAACAAAGCGAAAAAAATAATAGAAATTCTCCCTAACCTCTTATTCCCACTCTGCATTCTTTCTCTCTCTCTCACACACAAACACACTGTCTGTCTCACATATCCACAGGTGAGGTTTCACAGGGATAAGCCAACTGTGTCACATGTCCCATCAAATTGCCCTCGACTAAGACACTGAAACTGAAGACACTGAAACAACACCTCCTGCTGTCTTATCAGCCCAAATATGAGTGTTGGCCACATTGCTGAGAAACAAAATACCAAATAATAGAATTTTTTTTTTTTTTCAAAGCGCGGTGCCGGTAGCCATTTGCAGAAGAAAATACAGAAGATGTTTAAATGACAAATCAAGAGAATAAACTTTTGAAGACTTGTATTAAGGCCCTTGATATTGGTGTTGCATTTAATTTAGTGGCTACCTGCATCAGAAAATGAGCTGCTTGCTCTGTTAAACACGGCGCCCCTGATGTGTTGAGAAAGGAGAATTCTGATTTATTTCATCCCGATATATTATTCTATACTTATCCAGCAATGTGAAACAGAAAGTTGGAAAATCAGGTGTGAGCGATGGCTCTAGTATTGGCTTCATTAAAAACATACTTCATATATTTCTGATTTTGAATACAAATGATTCCAACTATGTGCTTATACATTTATATTCAAAACGAACCATTTTATTGCTTTATTTACTTCATTTTTGTTTTTTTTCAGATTTATACCACTCATATCTGTGCATCTAGCACAAAGACTGGAAACGGGTAAATAGCGTTCATTTGGAGTTGTGTTCCTCACCACTTGGCACGTGTTACTCCAGTTTTCTTCTTTTCTTCTAGCTTTGTTTTTGATCAGTTCTTTTTTGGACTTATTTCTTTACCTGCTAAGTACTCCACCGTGTTAGCTTGTTGCTAACATAGCGCTCTATCGAGTGAAAGAGCACTGGACATTTTTCCATCAGAGTCAGTGACAAGTTAAGGAACAAATGAATACATACTTTTTTGATGTTTTGTTGTTGTTGTTATGTACTTATGTGTAGCAAACACCGTTTCCACTTCACTGCAGAGACACAATCTGTTTTTGTTTTGTACCGGGGAAATTTGGAAAGCTTGAAGCGAACCAAATATGAAATGCAGAATCAAATCAAACTCTCTTTGTAATTTTAGCAGTGGATGAGTAGTCCTGTAATCATACTTCTATTGTTTTTTCAGGACACCACCACTTAGAGGCATGTTTCTGGACGTGTGCAGGGAGACAGTTGAGTTTAGGTGGGCTTGAACATATTCATGCAGACAATAACTGTGCTTTTGTTTTTCCTCTTTGCTAAGGCATTGTTGCTATGGTTTCAGCACCGACTTGTGTTTTTAAAATACCAAATGCCAGTGAATATTGCAGCAAAGCTCTTTTGCTTGCGTTTAGGTAACATATCTTTTTTTTTTTTTTTTGTAGCCGGATCATACACAGAGTGGATGTTCTTTTTTTCCACTGTCTGGTACTTACTGTTTACGAGACGTGCTAGTTAGGATGATCAAATTCAGGACATTGCAAACGGGAGTACACATGTGCTGAGACGAGCAGGCACGTGTGCAAAACACACACAGTGGATTACTGCTGGCCCGAGGGGCTGAATAAAAAGATGAATACACACAACTGGAGCAAAGAATACTGAGCTCCGTTTTTTTTTGTTCTATCACAGTACTACAATACAGTATAGTACAAAGCACATCCACTATAGGATCTTGTATAGTTGAGATCACAGTCTAAACACCCTGAGGTGCTGTCAGCCTGGCTCCCAATGGGCAATTTGATGGGTTGTCATAGGAACATACACTGTTGAATGTCACAGCGCTGTTGAATGTAGTGTGTGTGCAAGTGGCTGTGGGAGAGACACGGAGGCAGAGAAAAAGAGAGAATGTTAACCACTCGATAGAGTAAATGAGGCACTTCATGGTTAAATATAACTTTTTTTTTCTTTCCCTCCCTCAAAGCGATCAATATCCCATTTGTGGGTTTTAGGGCCTGTGTGTTCCCCAGGCTTTGGGCTCCTCAGTCCCATACTGCATCAATAAATTACGTTTGGTTTCTGTATCCAATTGCTCTCCAAGCTTTGGAAACCATAACTGAGGATTTCTCTATTTCTTGTGCTCAAAGGGCATAGATGCTTACTCGATGACTTCCTCTTGTTAAAAAGTAATGCAAGACAAGACTTTCTTTCAGTTTTAATGGTTATCTTTGTATTTGATCTATTTAGTTATGCCCCAATACACTTAAACTTTGGGATTTCCAAGGACATTTTACATGTTTAAATCCATGAAATAATGTGTAATCACTGTATTCACAACTTAGTGTTTACATGACAAAATTTTCATCTTCAGCATCAGTTTTTATGTAGTCAGCACAGTAAGGACAGCTTATGTTTTTAAATTAATTTCCAAACTCCCCAAATAGTGTCTGGGGCCTTTATTTACATCAACATCAGAGGGTACCAGGCCTTTATTGGAAGCAGGCTTATATTAGAGAGGGGTCTTTATTTCTAAACCCTCAGTTTGATAAATATATTTGCTCATATTTTAATATGAAGCCTCCTTGCTTTCTGATCTTTTTCTGTTTGTTCTGTTAAATTTTTGTTTCTGCATTACCGGTAATATACTTAGTACGACATTTTTGCAGTGCACCACTCAGCTCTAGCATGCATGTAGCATGCTCATGGAGGTATGCTCACTGGCTTAGCAAAGTTACCCTGGTTACCCTGGTTACCCGTGCTCATGTGCTTCTCTGTGATGGTCTGCTAGAGTACAGTTCATAGAACTGTAGTTACATCTGGGTAACTACTATTTAACTGCTACTTAACTGGCATACACATTATATAACATATTTTTCCCCCTGCCTATTTATGAGGCCTTCCTTTTATTTGTTTGGGTTGACCACGCCTATTATTAGAGAGTGCAGGGTGTGCAGATGTGCACACCTATCAGAGGGTAAATAATTTCCCCTTCTGCAGCGCATAAAAGCACATTTAAGAAAGTGGTAACTGGCAGTGGTGGGTGAACCAAAGCAGCATGAATGTCACATTATGCAGCAAAAGTGAGAGTGGATCACATAGCAGCAGACTGAGTGGGCAATAAATACATAGTTTACTCTGTTCAGGGAAAGTGTGTGTGATTATGCGATTGTGCCACAGAGTGGTCTAATGGACTTCAGGCCGGTTGGAGTTTCTTGCCTGAACTTTCATGACTCATTGTAGATACTGTATGTACTGTATGTGTGTTATTACCTTGACCGTTTTCATAATCTTCATCTTTTTCTTTTATCATAATTTCAGTTTCAAGAAACAGTGTAGCAGAGTCGGAGCACCACTCCCAAAACTGTCTTTAAGAGCCTTGAAGACCTTTTGTTTTTAAACATGTTCTCATTTCTGACCTGACACACACCCACGTGTCACAGTTCCCCCTCTTGGCGGCTTCCTTGTCTCTCTCAATCTCGGTGGCAGCAGTCAATATGTATTAGATATAATTTGGATCAGGCAGCGTATCTATTTCCACCGCAGCCATCAAAAGCAACCAGCCTGCCTCCTCAACACCAAACAAACTCCGGCCCTCTCTGCCAAACACACCCCGATCCATTATTACCGAAAAGATGCAACGTCGAGCCCAGCCTATTATTTCCAATTTCTCCTGGAGAAAGTTAATCTAATGAGCATTATCAGCAGCTAATGGGAATTATAATTAGTCAGATGCAGCAGATTATCTGCGCATAATTAGCTGTGTCTGTCAGCTCCAATTAGCATGACAGGAATTAGGAGACTTTAGAGTTTGTAGCAGAGAGGAGAGGAAGGCAGGGAGAAGGAGAGAGTGAAAAGGTGGAGGGGGTTGTGGGTGGTTGGGAGAGGCAGGTTTTTGGCTCTGAGCTCAGCCATGTGCTGAGAAGAGGGGATGTGCATAGAAAGTAGAATGGGCATGAATGATTTTTTGGCATGCACAAAGGAACAGTGTTGATAGGTTTCAGGCAGAGAGGAGACTACAGCGAGCGTGTGAAGAGACAGACGTGTGGCAGGGTGTCCTAGCTGTTACATTTAAAACTATTTTGATTCATCCATAGCCCCTGAGCACCCCTGAGCAAGGCACTGAACCTTTGCTAAATCACTGGAAATCCCTTACGCACAAATGATGGCTAAAACACAAGGTTGAAATAAGACACGCGTTAAACTAAATTACACCAGTCATCTTTCACTTGGTATTAAATACATAAACTGCAGTGCGGCATATAAATGAAGTTTTTTAAATCTTGTGTCGACAGGTAACTTGAATGCGCACCAGACTTCCACTGGCCGAAACAGCTAATTTATGGTTAGCACTCTACTAACTTAAATATGGATCAAATATATTTAATCGTGCAGCCCATCTAAATCGGACCGTTATCAGACCAAATCGATCATACTTTGATAGTGAAATGTGTCATTTCATGGGGGTTGTGTGACACTCAAAACAGTTTATCCACCTTTTTACAGCCGTTTGTGTAATTACTCTCACTGCCAGTGTTATTATTTTACAGAACCATGATTATTTGTTCACTGAGTTTGGCTAATAAAGTTATTTAATTACATACATAGTGTAATTATCAATGATAAAGGACAGGTCTGGCTTTTTCCAAATCTATCCTAAAAGAATAGTTCAAGAATAGAGATTGAAGCCAGTCTCATGTTTGGGTGGTAAATATGTTAGCTAAAGTGAGGAGGCAATCAGCGCAAATAGAAATGTAAAAACAACAAGTGTAGGTTTCACAGGAAGATGTATGCGAAGTTACTGTGCCAGCTGCCAGGGCCAACAACTCTCCATAAATAAAGAAAAAACACAACTTGATATTATATTTCTCCCTGTTTGTTTTACGGATTGAATAAATTGAGTTGAGACGAGTTAAAACAATATTCACATTACCATATGAATGTTAAAAATGTCATCCTGTCAATGAAGGGCCATAAATAGATCCTTTCCTAAAGCGATCTCATTGTAACAGCTGCTGGTGCCCTTTGAGTTATCACTTTGTTATTCATAAATTTGATGAATTCAACTCTTTATTCAAGTAGATGCCTCACTTGATTTGGTTAACTGAATTTTGTTCTCCATTTCTATGAAGGGATGGCTTAACAGTCAGAACGAAAAGGAGGAATGATTACAGCAACCAAAAACTCATTTCACATACATTATATTGAGAATTATTGGAAAACCCAACCTATCCTTTATCTTCTCCTCTTTCTGAAAAACCTTCAGTTTACCGAATTTGCGTCCCATGTCTGACAACACAAAAACAAAATGAAGAACAAAGATGCTGACATCCTTGTGATATTGCATAACGCACATTAGAAGAACACAAATTTGTCTGCCGCTCTCGCTTCTAAACAAACTACTTTGTGATGTTTTTAATCAGTCTCATATCACCAAGGCAGCACCACTGGAAGCCCTTTGGGAACTGTCTCAATGAACACGTACAGGAAGATACACAGGCAGTTAAATAGCTTTTGATTGAGAAAACACTGTGTTGCATTTGCATAGATTATCTCTCTCTGTTTGACCAGGCTGTATGTGTCAGTAAAGCACAGTCAGTAAATAGCTGCAGTCAACAGCAGGAGGCTGAGGGGAAGCCTGGACCATACACGACCTGACACAACGTATGTTAAATCACGTAAACAGTAGAGCACATACAGCCACACACACACACGCAGTTAAGCTAACATGTCTTGCCTATAAACAAACAACTCCTGCAGGCATGCTCACACACACACACACACACACACACACACACTAGAACACAGGGGAGGTGTGGGGACAATAGATTTTGACAGTGTAGAGTTAATGTGGTAAAGCCCTGAGCTTCTCTTTGCTTCAGATTATCGATCAGGCTCAGCTCATATTTACCGACGGATACACAACCCTGTGATGTGTGTGTCCGTGTGATGTGTATACTCGCACAGTTAAAATATACACACAGCACCACCAGCCGAGCGCAAATGCACAACTCGACGTAGGCACAGTTAAAGCCACATGAACGCAGGCACACACTGTTTAATACACAAACACATGCTTCTCCAATCACCACTCAAGGCTACTTCCCTCCCCATCGACTCCATGCTGTGTCAGTGTGCTTCCTGTCGTCCCCGTCTGTGTGTGTGTTGATGTCTTGCTTCTTTGACAGCCGCGCTGAAACTGACAGCGTGATTTGTACTCCGGCTCAAACATGCCTGGCAACATCAATTCCCATAGTGTGGCTTGGAAACGCCAGGGGATGCCTGCGAGTGTGTGTTTTACATTTTTAGTTTGAGCTACAGAGCAGCACGCAGCAGGTGAGCTGCTACGAGTTCAACGTTTCACTCAAGAGCACTTTGTTTAGTGTTGATTGTCAATTTATATATTTCCATTATATGTTTAATTTCAACCATTTATCCATTACTTTCAGCTTACTATTTCAAGCGTATATCCAGCTATGCTCAGGTATCTATTGCATCCATTTACTTATTCCCTTCTGCTAACTATTTGTACCATTTATTCATTAGTTTTAGCTAAATAATTCAACCATTTTCAAGCTATTTCAACCATTTATCCATTACTTTTATCTAGCTGTTTTCACCATATCTTCAATATTTGTGATACTGATATGTTGATTTGTTTTGTTTTTTTACTCAAATCCTGAAATTGATTAAATTTGCTGAGCTATTCACTGGTTTTATAATGGCCTCAGCCCAGAAAATCTCCTGGTTATACAAAGTGCATAGAATGGAAATGATCTGCTAATTATCCTTCTAAGTAAAACATATTTGCACTCTAAAAATTATTGTTTAAGAGTGTGTGTTTTTTTTAAATTATTGCTTTTTAAAAATCAGATTTTTACCAGTGTTTAATATTTAAAATGAATATCCTAAGTAACGAGCCCTTATTATGTGTAATTCACCAAATCACCAAGTAATCCCAAGTCACGTTGGTTTTTTCACTTAGTATTCAATTATATTTAAATATTGACAGATCGTGAGCTTTAATACCTTGGGCCTTTGTAACAGATTTTCAAAATTAGTCTCAGGGTGCTGCAGGAGGGAATTTACATCACCAGTCACAATATTTAGGCATTTTGATTGGTAGGTTGGAGAGGGCTTCCTGCAAATCGATTGGTGCCTGCGAGGGTGGGTATGGTTCAAGCTGCACTGAGCCTCCCGGAGTCGAGTGTGTGTCTTCTGGGTAAAATCTGTGGATTAAGGGAGGCCTGAACTTGAAACAGGAAAGGACAGAGCAGTCAATAGCACACTGATTAATGATAATGGCATGCAAGCCAGGGGGATAATCTTTCTAAGCTCTTTTTATCTAAAGACCGATTGACTGAAAACATGGAGGACAGAAAGAAAATGCACCAATCCCCAAGCAAACCAGGGGCTTCCAAACAGGGTAAATGTTTGTTCATGTGTTCAGTTCTTATAAGCGTGATTAGAAATGCATTTGCAGGCGATGGTAATGAGTCGGCTCAAAGCATGACGTGGACTTTGTGCTCAAATAATTTGTGAAGTGAAAGGGAATAAACTCTGGATGGAGGTTTTTCTTCTTTGTCGTTGTGAAATATCGAAACAAAAACTGTTGCATTACCTCTTTTTGCCATCTCCGAAATGAATCATATGTTCTTGGAACTGTCTGAATGTGAATAAATGCATTCATGCAGTGCTACTTTGGGTTAGCATCTATTTTGATAACCACCAATATTTTCCTCCACCAACTGTCTCCATTATGCCACACTTGTATCATCCATCTGCGCATCCATCAGTGCAATTTTCTGTCACCTTGCTACAAAATATGATCATAAATGCTTCACTTATTATAATAGGAAATTCTCTCCTCCTATTTTATCCTCCATCATCAAACGCTTATTGACAGGGATGAAATGGAAATTATGGTTTATCCTGGCCTCTTCTCATCAATCTGGCCCATCTGAGACTTGGAAGCTCTGCTCAGAAATTTAAGAGGCGCTGATCCTCAGCTCAGGCTTCATCCACTTGCCAATGGATTTGCCACAACTGTGGGATAATTTATGCACCCTCATGGACACAATTATTCCCTATGTCCACAGTTGTGAAGAAGTGCAGACACGCTGACAGTCTCAAGACGGATTGGATGCCGCCTCTAGTGTTTATCTGTGGAGCTTGTCATCAGTGTGTGGATTGGAGATGGATGTTCTGCTCTCGCTTTGGTGGGAGAGACCTGCTGAACTTTGTGAACTTACACCCTGTGGGAGGTGCAACCTTCAATCCCTGCATCTCGTATTCTACCATTTCTTTATTTTCCACCCTCGTGTGTTCTGTTTCTCTCATCTTGCTGAGAACTGACAGTTGGCCACCCTCACCGTTTTCTCTTCTCATTCCTATCCCTCATCTTTCCTCTCTTCTATCACACTTTCCTCTTGTCCTTTTCCATCCCTCTGTTCAAGCACTAGCTCTCCTGGCCCCTACGCTTCCTGTTCGATTGGCCCAATAGTTTATTCACTTCACCCAGACACAAAAGACATCAAACTGACTGATCAGCGGGCAGGAGCCAGGGCACGGCTGATCAATGAGGCCTTGGGCTGGGAGGAGGGTGGTGGGATGGATGGAGGGAGGTGAGAGAGGAGGAGGATGGGAGAAGGGCTGGACAGGTAGGCTGACAGACGCACAATCAGCGGGCCAATCGATGGGAACTTTTGCTGAGCTCAGATAAGAGGACACAGCCCATTCAGGACACACAACCAGATCCTCACTGACAGGAGCTTTTGTTTCCCATGCTCATGAGCGTTATTCTGCTGTAGGTGACACCACTGCAAAAAAATAACAAAGGTACAATACATTAAACAGCAAGATAAAATCCTGATTCATTTGTTTATTCAAGCACTGGCTTTTGAAACGCTGTATTCCATGAAATGTGTGGAAAATCTGCTAATGTGGTGTGATAAATGCCCTCTCTATAATGAAATTGTGTGTCTGGGGGAACCATTGATTTGTGCTCCATTCATGTCTTTGTTTGTCTGTCCATCACATTAATAGCGCAGACACTATTGATTCAATATATTGGAAAACAATGGGCAGGCTTGAGTGTTTACTGTTGTCTTATTTTACCACTTTAAAATGCAAGTGCTTGTTCAGAATTGTTTTTTTTTAATTAACGTGATTTAAAAAAAGATCTTCCACTAGTGTCATCATTAGAGTTATGTATTGAACCTCAAAATCTTTTTGGTACTATATCCAAAATGTGTCCATAGATGGTAGCCTATTGCATTGAGCACTGCTACTTACTTCACTTCAGGGTCACTTAAAGCAAGTTCTTTTTGCTTAGAGGAATAGTTTAATTTGGAAATAACACTCATTTTGCAGAGTTACATGAGAACATAGATAACACTTTCATGTCTGTGCATGAAATCCGGAGCTGGAGTCACAAGGCGATTAGGATAAGAACTGGAAACGTAAAAAAACAGCTTGCCTGGCTCCGCTGATGTTTGCTCAGAAATAGTTTTTAGCACTTAACTACCTGTGCTACCACAGTTTGTTACTTTTACATTTCTGTCTGTGCATGGATTAAAATAAATGAGATACAGCGTTTTTAGTTTGTGAGTTTTAGAGCTGCTTGTATTGGTGGGATGATCTTTGGAGATAGCTTCCAGTTTATATGCTAGGCTAAGCTTATATTAACAATGTATGGAAATGGCCGGTTGTATGTGAAAGGGGTGAAAAAACTGTAATACAGAGAAAGTAAGGGAATTAGTGGAGCGTTTAGATGCTAAAGAGACAGTTATTGGTGGAGACCAGATAAAAAAAAAACAAAAAAAAAAACAACTGAGAGTGAATATTGGACTTACATTTTACAGACGCATAAGAAAAAAATGCTAATATTGCTAATATGTTCGCCATAACATATTTATGAGGCAATAATGTTAATGTTTTATTTACAGATTGTTTTGTTAATACTGCATAAGATTCAGTGCAAGATACAGTTGCTTTACAACAGTTAACAATATGTACTGTGCAGAAAATAGACAGAGAATAATCACAGCCACAGTCTATTCCCTCTACTCACTGTCCTCATAGTGCCATAGGACCACCAACCTTCCCTTAGTCTTTTACCCAGTCACTGGTGGGTGCAGTCACACATTCACACACATAAACATGCTGGGAGTTGATAGAGGAATTGTGTTTGACTGTCTCATTAGTCTCATACAGTGTTTTTCCAGAGACATCCGTATAAATGGTCTCTCTAGACCAAAACACAGAAATCCAATATGTCTTATGTTGCATCATATCATCAGTAAAAGTAGGTTTATTCAGAGAGCCAGGTATGACATGTGAGAAGTGGTGCCTTTATTTAGCACCATTCATCATACTTGGCTCATGATCACATCAACCTTGAGCTGAGTTCTTATCATCCATTTCCAAACAACATACTTACACACTTCTCTTAAAAAACAAATGCATATGTGACACTCTATCATTTGATTTGACAAAAATTGGTTAATTGCCCACCTTTTGCTGTAAAGACAGGTTTAAATGGAAATGGACACCAGAGACAGATTCAGCTCCGCCGTCCTAGCATGCCTGGATCGTTTCCCAGGCAAGCTCACCTCCGCTGTGTAGTGAAATCTCCACACAACTTGGACAGAAAGTGGCTTCAAGCCCAGTCGGTGAAAGGCACAGTGCGTCAAGAGGCTGGCAAACTGATCGATAGTGAGCTAATTGGAAAATAGCGGCAGGAAATGTGATAATGTGGCTGTTCGCTTTGGTCTTACTCTGGCTGCACTCCCCACCTGCCTTCCCCCTCTTTTCCCACTGTCGGGGGTCGGGTCTGGGTCCTTCAATCTAGTGGTTCTCTAATATGGCTAGAGCCACTGGTTGACCCAAATGAACATCACTGCTGCTCTAACGAAGGCGTACATAGGTGTAGGAGTGCCACTGCATGCTTATAAGCGCATTCATTCATATGTGTGAGGACAGCACAGCAATAGAAGCTAAGATCCTGCTCAAGATGTCACTACCTGCCGTTTAATTGATCAAGTTGAACCCTACAAAATGGCAAGCAGACATACAGCAATAGCAGCATACGGGCAGAACATTGTAAAAGGGAGAGCAAAACCAAAAGTTAGAATAACATCAAGAGGAAGAGAAATTAGAATGTAGTTGGAGGAAATACTTCACTTCATGAACAAACAGAGACAAGAGGAGAAGGGAAATGGGTCTGGAGGAAAAATGACAGAAAGAACAGGAGTTCTTGGTAAATCAGAGTTTGAACTGTCACTCCAAACACATCCTGCTACAGCTAATGTCTCTACAATACATTGACTGTTAATTAGAGAAAGGTGAAAATTCACTTTGCTTTCAGTGTGAGCCTAGCCACACCAGAAAGTGGTGCAGTGAAATTCATTTGTGTGTTAAATTTCACTCCTGTACCATAATTAACCAGCATCTTCATGGTTAGTCAGTAGTTTATACTGCAGCCGATCAGGGAGAGATTGAAGACGGCAATTTCGGACTCTTTGGGTCTGTCCTTTCCCCTTATAGGTCTGCACTATCAAGGCTGTTATAAATGCTGGTGTGACTGAGAAGAAGAGGCTAAATTAAATGGAAAGAAGAAGAGCGATGAAACACAAGTATTTGGGAGAACAGAAGAGGGGCCTGGTAGGAAGCAGTGTGAGCCGGAGGGGGAAAAAAAAGAGGGCCTCTTGTCCCATTTAAGACTCAGGGGATCTCTACATGTCACCAGAATGTGTTGTACAGCCAGACATGAATGACAGTGATGGGCACTGTGGGCCGAGGATCCAGTGTTTTCCACTCCTCCCAATTCCCCGGGCCAGGCTTTTCTATCCGTATGACAAGATGAGGAGACGACGTGTCAGCTGAAGTGCGACAGTCTTTGTCTTACTCTACCTCACTCATTCACTCATATACTCACTCTTTGCCTCTTACCCCAAACTATTAGTTCTATTTTTCTGTTCACCTTTCTTCCTATTTTTTTTTTATTAATTTCTGTCTCTCGACTTTTTTTGCCTCTTTCCAGTCCCCATTTCTTTCTCTTTCTCGTCATTCTGCTGACGTATCTGGTCTTTGAAACCTCTCTTGCTCTGATTTTTTTTTCTTTCTCCATTTCTTGGAATGGCAGTTGTGGAGTGGTTGGATACAGAAATAGTAACAGGGCTCAACAGATGCCTGGTTTCTTAGTTTATGTTGTATGTTCTTAGTTTATTTATCTCTTTGATGAGCCACTGTTTGTTCGTAATCACAGGCAGAGAAACACAGGGCATCCCATGGAGCAGTGTCGTCACCTTTTCCTTTGCTGTCAACAACTCTAGATGTTGTCAGATTACCCTTTTGTAGGATGTGTCTGTAAAAGCAAAGGGGGGGGAGGTTATAGGACTGGAGAAGAGCATCATGAGGCAATTCAAGGAGAATCAATCCTGTTTGCATCCAGGGAGGAATACTGGACATGTTATCCTGCAAGACCTTGACACAGTATCAACAACCTTGGTGGTTTTAAACACAGAGGGCTGCACAAGAAAGGACACAGTAACACGTTTACCTTGCAACAGCCCACTCAAGATACTAATATGATTCGTTTAGCACACTGTATGCTTGGAAATTGCACTAAGGGTTCATTATGCTTGAAATGACTCGTCTAAACATGCCAAAAATCAAAAGTCTTTGTCCTATTTGAATGGCGACACTGAAATTCTGCCTCCTTCTGTATACATCACGCTGCCTCCCTGACCTCCCTACATGTCTCTGTATCTGTTAAATGTCTTTATATTCACTATCCAAGTGAATCATAGAAATGCGTTGGTACAGGGAGTACTCTTTTGGACAGTCTCTCCTTTTAGGAATTCACGGAGTTGCACTCAGTTGTACACACAAAAAGTGTATACCAGCAACAGTTCATTTTAAACAAACTGAGGTCAGTGGTGGCAAGTAAACCAAACTGCTGTTAAGATATGATATGAGAGAGATAGCAGAGGGGATAATAATGATTAAAATAAACTCCAGTCTGAAATCATGCATTTCATTTCTTTTTGAGAAATTGAAAATCTGGAACCAGCAAATGCCATTTGACATTTTTGCTTGAGAAATTACTCGATACGTTGTTTTTGTCGCTCAACTAAAATAAACATTAATCATTGCAGAAGTAAATGTGTCCACTACATTTCCTGCAAAGGTATTATCTCGTAGACCATGTTAACATGTTTTCAATTACCAAAGAAAGTTCTTGACAGTTTTCCATCAGTGAAAACGGCATTAAGCTCAGTTTCCCCTTTCCTTTTACCTTCTTTAATCACAGTGGAGCTCTTATCAAGTGGGCTGCACCTTAAAAGCAGCCTCCCCTTTTCTTCTTTGACTATCTCAGCCTCAACAACACCATTTATTTTGCTGTGAAGACAAGCCAATCTTGTTTTGTGTGGGTGTTCCTTTCCTGAAAAGCTGCCTGGCTTACCTGTATCTCCAACTTCATCAACCTCCTGATGAAACCCATACTGGCCCTTCTGCTGATAAGGTAAGCCAGGCAACGAGATATATCCATCATTCACTTACTTAACACACACATATATACCCGCTTACCTGTGTGTATGGGTGTGTGTGTGTGTGAGTGAGAGAGGGGGGATACTATAGCAAGATTAGGCTTAGAAATGTGAATGAAATCACACCTTCTGCTGCCACCCAAGTAATCAAACGGCCTCAAACAGTAGTTCATTTAGTGCCACTAATTCCTGCTTGGTGGCTTCACAGCATTGCATTCTCATTATTCTATTAACCCTCATGCCTCCTCCCACATCAACATCCACGCACACATGCAAACAAATGCACGAAATCTCATAAGTTGTGTTGTGGGACCGCTGCCAAAGCGGAGCCTGGGTTCAGCTGGGTAGTTAATCATCTCCTATAGCATGTAATTCGTGTAAACAATGTTTGTTTGCGCACCAAGAGAGCGAGGGCCCCCCTAGGCTCTAGTTAGCTGTGATGCGGCGCCATACTTGGGAATAGTAGTTCATGTGCGAAAGGGCCAAAGGTTGCAAGGTGTTCATAATTGACTCCCTGTGCCAAGTGGAAACATGGAAAATCACTCGCCGGCGTGGAATCGGTTGTCATGACAGTGCTCTTGGGGGGGGGGGGGGTGCGGAGCGTGAATACCAACGAAAAGATTAATTACGCTCAGGAGGAGAGGGTTGACGCTCGTGTGTGAGCAGGTGTATATGATGTGTGTGTGTGTGTTGTTTCATCGACATCGTATTAGTCCATCTGTGGTTACAAACCGTGTCAAGCAGCAGACCTTCTGGACCAACATCACCACGTTAAACCCGCCAAGACCTTTCGAATGATGTAATTTCTTCTGCATCTCTTGGTTGGTTTCCACGGTCACTGTGTACACAAGGTCATTTAGTTTCTGATCAATAGCTTGTATTGAGCATGCACTCCCCTCACCACCCCCTGTTTCTGAAATGGCCGTTAAATCGATGGGAACAAATGAAATTAAGCTCCTGGGCGGCTTGGAGGAACAAATGATCTTCCTGTGATTAATAACACACTGTAAACGCGTCTGTGCTGGGCATATCACCGCAGAGAGCATTTCCTTGCCTCGGCTTGTTTCCTTGGGGTGAGACTAAGGGAATAAAGCCGTGGTAATGGTGTTCATCTGAGGAAGCACCATTTAGTAGAACACTCAAAAAAAAGAACAAATGTGTTTGTTTGTACCGATGCGAGTATGTTGCTTTTAGCGACTATCTTTATGAAGTTTGCAGAAAACCGTGAATCCTGTCACATCAGAAGACAGTTGTTGAGAGAAGGAATGACAAAGTGGGACAGGAGTTTGTCCTCTGAGGCTGAGGCTTTATACAAAGTAGGATTTAGAGGCTTAGCTAGATTGCTAAACATGTTATACTACATTTTTCAAATACTAATATTTGTAAAATAATTATATTTTGTAATATGACTTTCGTGACACATATAAAACACTGAAAACTCTTGACATTTTAAAGTATTTTCTTCTGCTTCTTTTTCCTCACTTGAAGTGGAACGATGAGTTCTACATTGAAGCACAATGAGGAGCAGCATTTAGATAAGTCTCTGATCAATCACTGATGCTGATCAGACCTGCTGTACTGGAGTCAGTCTAACTTTAAAGTAACTTCAACTTGAAGCAGGCGGTATTGGGCAAGTATGTCCAGCTGGTGAGTATCAAATTAACTTGTGTGACTGCATGTTCAGTGAGTTTTCTTCAACTTTTAGAAAGCTTTCTTTTTTCCCCCTTTCTGTTGCCTTGAGCTGCTCTGTTTGATTTTCATGACATGAACGTTCGATGTGGTCAATTTAGTTTCAGGATGACGGCATAAGTGGCCTTTGTTGTGTGATGTATTAACTAGTAGCACCTTCACACAGCTTTCCCAGGACCAGTGCTTGCTGTGCTCTCAGCAGTTGATGTACAGTATAATGATAGTACATCTTTGATGACTGAGGCTTTCATGTACCAGCCATGAGAATTCCCTGCCAAGGCTGAATCAGACAGAGGATAGTTGAGGTAACTTGTATTGCTTTTGAGTAAATTTGCCTGAAGAAAGATTTGTGGTTTTTGAATTCACTATAAACATTTCATAGATAATGTATTTTTAAGGATTGCCAACCTTTCTTCATGAAGATTTGGGATTTATGTGGGGTTTGTCCATTATGTTCTTACAGCAAGTCGGGTTTTGAAAGCTGTGGAAAATGAGTACTGAAATAAATAAAGTAAGTCTGATGTTCAAAAAAAAAAAGTGGACATCCACTCATATGGATACATCTTAGCTGTGACCTTCCATTACATGGGATACAATGAAGAGTTTTGCACCACGTTCTTGGTAATGCAGCCATTTCTTAAAGCTCAAAAACAGGTTAAACCTTCATCACTCCTTCTGTAGATCATGTGCTAGAATTCACTCATCATTTAATATCATCATCATCATTATCACTTCATTAAATCAGAATGGTCCTTTTTTATCTATTTTCACAAGCAATTGATTCTAGTGCGTAGGTAGTAGTAGAAATGGCAGGAGCTGTGGGTTCAGTCCCACCGGGGCTGAGGTCAGTGTGGTCATCTCACTACCACATGCTTTACTTTATCTTGCAGACATAGAACCCCTCTCTTTCCATAGCTGCACAGATGGCTTGTACTCTTTTATTCATAAGGGCTGCACTAACTTTGATCTGGCTTCGCATTTGCAACGTGTGTCAGATTGAGATGGAGGGAGAACGGGTTGTAGGAGAAGTGGGATGTTGTCCTACTGGCCAGATACTCTGACTGCCCCCAAAGCCTCTTTTCAATGCTCTTCAGTTCCTCCGGGCCCTGTGTGCTTTCTATTATGCATGAGTGTCATAACCAGTAAAGTTAATCTCCTGGCCACAGACACAGTGTGGACATCCACACAGCTGTATGAAGGGGGAGGTTTGTTGGATATACAGAGGAAATAATATAGATTTTAGTTTTTTTTGAACAATACTGGGGAATTCGAATTTCTGAATTTCCTGTTGATTTCAGACAGCTGTATTTTTGTTTTTGTTTTTTTCTTTTTAACATAGCTGGTAATCTTAATTAATTATGCTAACTTTTGACCTTGGAAGTACTACCTTACTTATAAAGGGCTTTTCCATAGCAGGCAGCTTGACATGTATAAAAACAAAAGGTGCTACTAATAACATTATTGTGCCATTATATTCAAGTGTCCCAGTAAGCCAGCGTGCATAATACCAGGACACTAACCCATTATCTTTTTCAAAATACGTAACGGAGGAAGGACGAAGGAAGGATACGCATATTAAAGAATGCTCTTTCATTAACCCTAACCCAAACATAACAAAACCTTAACCACAGCGTCGTCATGTATTATGTGGTGGCGTCATGTAATCTAACACGTTACGTGACACCACCATGTTATTTTGTGTTAAGTCGGGGACATTTCATGTATTTCTATGAGATCAGGCTAAGACAGATACATTGTATAATCCATTCCTTACACTTTATCTCATATATTTTTGCTTTTGTAAATGCACAAACACCCCATGAAAACACAAAACTCTCCAAACTCTTGGGATAGTATTGCTATTGCTAGCACCATGCATAACACTTAAGCATATGCATTAATCCAACACTTAAAGGCTTTTCTGTGCCTTTAAGGTTGATTATAATTGAACCATTGCTGTTTGGGGGAGGTGGTACAATTGATATCAAGTTGATAAGAAAGAAAGAAAGAAAGAAAGAAAGAAAGCAGGGTTTTAAAAAGCCAATTTGGTACCTTTTTATTTGTTTTCATTTAATTTCATTTTATAATAAAGCTCAACAGCAGGGCAGTATTTATAGTCTCATTTGCCTTCAAATTATGTTACAGGGAAAAAAATACTAATAATTATCTGTGATCATTTACATTATATTCAGTGTGTTTGCCTACCTGCGCTGTGGTAGGGCCTAAAGAGAGAAATGTTTTTCTTCTCTGCTTCAAGCACAAGCCCATTTATTAAGGTGTGTTTATCATTCATAGTGACCCAGGTTAAGTGTCCTGAGAATTATATTTAAGGCTGTAGGTCCCAGTTGGCAATTAAGTACAATTCATTACAGCAGACACATAGCCCTACAGGGGAAAAGGTAAGAGCCGTGGCAAAGCACTGCAGCAAACAAGGGAGAGAGAAACAGGTGAGAGAGGAGGGAGAGGAGAGGAAGTGTGCGATTGATATAAAAAAAGAAAAACAGGAGGGATTTGTGTAGGAGGGAATGGAAGTGAGAAAAGAAACAGATTGTCTGTGTAGAACGGAGGTGTGTGTTGAGGAGAGGAAAAGTAAAGAAAAACAAGATTTATGCTAGAAAAGTGTTGGATCAGGCAGATAAGTTGAGCTGTATTTACCATTGAGACATACAGCTTGGCTGCACCCTCACCTGATGGTCGTTGTCCGTCAGTGTCTGTAGTCCTGTCAGAGAGAATTTCATGCCTTTCATTTGTTGCATTATGATATTGAGAGTGTAAGATGTTTCCAAAAATTCCCAAATGCTGGCAGTCCTTTGGAGATACGACCCCCAGTTGGTAACGGTGGACTGTTTTTTGTTTACCATATAGAACATACCTAAAGCAGTTGAACTAACTCATTACTCATTTAGACCCTGAGTCATGTTTTGAGTAAGCAAACAACCTACAGACCCAGCAGTGGCTCAAGTCAGTAGTGTTGTATTGATTGCCCTTCGGTAACACAGTATGGACGGCTTTCAACTTTATATTTCGTTATTTTTAAAGTAATAATCTGACTTTTTTTATACAGGAAAATGTCAGGGTTGCTACTTTCTATAGCAACATTATGTAATACACTTGTATAGATGCTACTCCTGACGTAAACACACACTGCCAGATTTACTCAGCATTTTGCATCTAATTTCTCACACATTTTGAGTTTGGAGTCGTGCATGTTATTAATCAAACATAGACAGCAGCTTGGAAGTGCACTTCCTGTCATTTGAGGTGTACCGGTACTCTGCATGTTTAGTGGTTGGAAAATAATCGAATATATGCGGTATTCATAGTTGTTACAACCCATGTTCTTATTGTTGTAGCAGTATTTCCTTAATTGGGAAATACGTTTTGTAAGAGCTAATTTTGTAACGAGTAGGCATGAATTTGTAGTTGGAGTGATTCAATGAACTCAACAGCAACTCACTCTGGAAAAAAAATCACAAAAGTCACAAAGAGCTAGAAGGATACGTTGGCCAGGCCGATGTAGCTATTTACCAAAAAATAATACAATGTTATCTGTTTATGTCAAAAAACACAAGGACAAAATGCAAAAAAAAAAAAAATATCGACTGATATGTTATCATATCAAACCCATAAATACCGGTATTAGTGGGATGTCACAGGGGCCATGAAAGCAAACTGAGAAGTTAATCCACTAGGGGTCAGCAAAAACAAGGTTTTTGGGAAGCGTTACATTGATTGGTTGGTTGGGTTGGTTGGGTTTAGGCATGAGGGATGAGACTGGTTAGGGTTCGGGTAAGAATATCAGGGTCAGCCAATCAGAGGTAGAGTAGGGGCGGGTCTTCACAGAATGGGAGAAAAATAACCAGTAAAACGGATCACGCCAACAGTCACATTTATTTATTGTATGTAGTCTGTATTCCAATTTTGGCTGTGATTATCTTAGATTCAGTCTTCAGTTCAATGGCTCTGATTGGTTCTCTGCTTGTCAATAGAACCAACAAACAGGTAAAGATCACCAATTACTCCACATAAAAAAAAGATTTTCTTCCTAGTTAGCTGACAAAAGACATAGCAGCTTTTTGATGGAACCAGTAAATGCACCCTAATTAAAAAAAAAAAAAAGTTACACGACGATCCATAGTAGTAACTCATTCTCTTGATTTATACACTGTGGTAGCAATATTGAATATTTACAAATGATGTTAAATCTGGAATTGTCCTCCATGGTACTGCCTTGAAGACACCCGAGGACCTCTTACACGCCATTCCCAATTCACTCCTACATTCAGCATAATGTGAACAGCACGGTTGGTGTTACAAGCTATTCATTTTACTCAGAATGAAATCAATAAAATCGAGCTCGCTTTAACAGCTGTAAACAGAATTGCATTGTATCTGGAGCGCCTTATTGCACCGATTCCACCCAAAAGTAAACAAAACATAAAAATGAAGAAAAATCTTAATTCAATACGAGCGTTGTTCATCTATTCATCAATGTTTTCTGAATTGTTTTGAACACTCACGTTGATCTCATTGTAGATAAGCTTCAGTGTTTTCATAGAGCCTGTTTTGTGATGAAAAGATGTTTTGTTGTTTGTAAAAACTTACTCACCCTCCTTCTTCTTCTTCTTTTCTAAGGCCCTTTAGAAATATACT
The DNA here is from genome assembly GCA_036937835.1 of Pampus argenteus. Classification (NCBI taxonomy): domain Eukaryota; kingdom Metazoa; phylum Chordata; class Actinopteri; order Scombriformes; family Stromateidae; genus Pampus; species Pampus argenteus. The sequence continues at coordinate 10,323,054 of CM072882.1, forward strand.
GATCACTGCATGCATTATTGTGAGACAAAATCTTATGTAACCCTAAAGTTCGTGAATACTGTGCCATTTTTGAATGTCAGATTTGAAATATCTGTTTCGCAAACCTACCACCCTTTCAACCTCCCCCTTCCCTCCCTTTTCTTTCTCTGCCTTACCTTCCTTCCAGCTTCTACTTGCTATAATTATTCATTCATTCAGCCTTCTCATTGCATGCACATTGGCTAAGCGGTGCTGTAATCATTTTTTTGATGGAAGGCATTTTCCCCTGTAATCCAACAGAGTGTATGCCAGGTCTCACTCTGGGTCTTTTCATATAGAGGCAGAAGAGGCTGTGCCTCTAGAGGCTTAGCATTCTTAATCTGAATAGCTCAACACTGCATGCCCTCTCGACAAAATGCCACACAAAGCTGACAGTGTTTGAGCTGCGTTAGCTGCCTTCCAAATACTTTTTTTTTTTTTAACCTACAGATTAATGCTGTACAAGATTTTCTACTGAAAGTATACTGCTGACATTGTAACATAGCTATAAGAGACCTTTTGTCATTTAGTAATCACTTTTTCACACAATTATTTTTGAATCTTACTTTCTCTTTTGCTTGCTCTTCTTCTTTGTCCAGGTTATGACGGTTAAACACTTTCAGAGCCGAAATTGCTAAAATAAAGTCACACACATTAAGTAAAGAAAGCTGTAGGTGCATATTACAGTGCATATATTGGAGCCTGTTATTACCGATCGTGTGCATTGTTTTTCCTTTGCAGAGAAACTGTCATTAATCATTAATATTGCATTCTTGCCATGTTCTTATTTACACAAGGCTGAGGTAGCAGAGAAAACATGGCTTACTAGTGTGGTTTTTTTTTGCTATTTAAATTGAAACAAAGTCGAGGGTACAACATTTAATGATGTCTCCAACTGTCAGAAATGTCTCATGTTTTTGTTTACCTTTTGGCAAATGTGAGGATTATTAGTTTGTGTTGGTGATGCAGCAGTTCTGTTTTCAGCTCTCCACCCTCTACCTGGCTGCTCCTGCTGCTGCCGTACATCACTTCAGGAATCTGATGGACTGTACCAACCTCAGATTAACCTCTAACCCCATCTTTCTTTTTCTGCAATCCCAGACCTGGAGGTGAGTCATGCACACACACACACACTTGGCACATGGGAACTAGTTTGCACACACATCTACACACTTTGACACATACACACACAGAGTGAAGTGAAGTTGCTCATTGACAGAGTTATAGAGAGGTTTAAAATCCACCTGCCCTCCACTGTCAGACAGGCCCTGCTAAGTTTAATAGACTCAGGCAGTCGGAGCTCTTGGAGCAGCACAGAGGATATTTAAGGATATTCAAGTGCAAGCACGGTTAATTCTCTCAAACAGAAATTTAATTTGGAAGCTCTTCCATCCAATAATATGGAAAAGAATAAGTGATTACAGTTTTTTTGAATAATGAAACATTAAAATCACTCCTTAATCTCGTTGAGCTTTATAATTAATATTGAAATGCGTTATTACAATAATTACAAAAATAAATTCAAACTCTTATTGTAGACTCTTGCTTAAGAACACTTAAGCAGGGAAGCTGTTTCACTGCATTAAAGCCACAACCTGGATCTTACAACTGAAGTACAGTCTCTATACCCTAAAGCAAAGAAGGTTGGACAGACTGGAGTGACTGGGTTTGACAATGGGTAACTGATAATGCACATATATAAATATGTTTTTGTCCTTTTAAATACAAATAAATTAAATCCTATTGAGTAAAAACAGAGATTGAGATTGATCGGAAATTATGAGAAAATTTGTTTTTGGTCATGACACACATCTCCAGTGAAAATGAAGATCAGTGAAGAATCGGTGTTGGCAGAAGTGCAATCTGTGGTTTGTGTGTTAGCATAGATCATTAACTGTTTTCCCTGATAAAAATCACATTCTTATTACTACATGCATTCAGAGGAATTTATTATGTATTAGCTTCTTTGTTATATTATACCCGAATGTTTCTTGTTTCAGTGCTATATTACACAAAATACTCTGCTAGTTCCCTTAGTTAGTCCGAGTAAAGCTCCTACCAAGGCTCAAACAGCAAAGCTTCAACTTTGGACTTAAGCTTTTGACAACTTATTTTATTATATTTTCTATTCATCCACAGTTTCCAAACAGATATCTGTTTCTAAGAAGGAATTAGTTGAAAAGTTAAAAATGTTTCCTTCTAATTTTGAAGCACTTCAACTGCAGTGTGGTGAATCTGAATTTGATTATCAACTCAGACCTTTGTTTCACTTGTTATCATTAATTCCAAAATACGTACTCCATTCTTTACACCCAAGTGCAATCAAAGCTCTACATTTACATCGATAAACATACCAAAAACAAAAAAGGAAACAACAAAGGCATCTAGCAAGATGTATCTTCACCAAGGACACTTCGATGGATGACTACTTTACTTCTGAGCCACAACCACCCCAAAACTATAATCACAAAAACCTTTAGTGTATAGAATTGTGGATTATATTTGTTATTAATTTTAAAAAACTTGAATAAAACTAAAACTTAGTAAAACTAAATCAACAAAAGCTAAACTTGTATGAAGACTAAAACCATTATCTCACTTTAAATAGTTATAGCAATATATTTTAAAACCATTAAAACTATATGAGCATCATTATATATCACAAATATATTGTCAAAACATGAAACAAATACACATATTCCTCCTTAAGACTTTACAACTTATCTGTAAGAAGTAAACACTTTTGATTTGTTTGAAATCTCTGTTTATCCACTTTATTTTCAAGTTTCACCGTTACCAGTAGCTTCATTGTAGCTGTTCAGTAAGTGTTTTTATAGTGCAGAAGGAAGCTGTCACACTAATCGGAGAGATAAGTTGATAACCTTCACCACAACAAAGGTGACGCTGAATTGTCTGAACTTCAATGCTGCGAGCTGCGTGTTTGGTTTCACACACGAGACAGATATTTTCAGGCAAAAGAGCAACCCGTGTAGATTCTCAACATCGTAGTTTCAGGAGAAATTCAGAGGTAAACGCTAAAAACATTCCTCAAGGACACCTAGCAGTTGGTAAACCTAGCAGTCACGCAATAATATGAAATAAGATTAGTGCATCTTAATAATTGTCCCCAACAATGAAATCAGGTGGGAAACTATGGATTGACCCTCATCGGTCCGTCCAAATGTCATGCACAATATCTCAGATGCCAGTGATTGGATTTTAATAAAATTTTGCTTGGGTAGAGGAGTGGAGGGGCGTTGGGCGACTGTCATTTCTTTTCTTGTGGCATTTTGCAGATTACACTGATTTACCAAAGTGATGCAGTACAACAATTGCATGATATTCACATCAACATCATTTTTCATTATGCCATTTCATATTAAAACTTACCACAGGTCCTAATTAGATTTATTGATAAGATCGACATGACTTTGTTCAAAAGTAACAAAATCTTTTAGGGAGTTTTGGTTGGTTGCTTGGTAACCTCACTGCGAGGAAATTACTGTGTCAAGAAATAATTCTGCCTATAACCTATAATAATTGATTTAGTTGCTGACAACCCTGACACTGGCGAATCAGAGCATCCAGTGTCAGCTGATATATTTAGTCAGGGTAGATGACAAATCCAGGAGTAGCTAGAGACTAACCTAAGTTTAGCTTCCTGTGGAGCTCAGAGATTCTGCCCACAACTAAGCAGTAGTGAGACTCTGTTCAGAGTGAGAGATGATGCAGCTAATTGTTTTCCAGCAGTCTCATAAGCAGCGTCCCAAAGCCTTCCCACAGTGCAACATGACCTAGTCTCTTTTCACACCCTTTCCATTGTGAGGTAGCCCAGCCATGCATGTGTAAATCCGAGTTTGATATTCCGTTGTTGCACATGTCCCTGTGTGCGTGTTTTTGTGTGTGAATTTGTCTGTGTTTAGGCCTGTCTTCTGTGCATGTTGGCCAACAATAAAAGCAGATACGCCTCTCAGCGTGATTTTTGTCACCCAGAAGATTCCTCTTAGTGAAGAACATTTTCCACACGCCCGCTCCTCTTTCCACACTCAGTGGGAGAATGTGTCGCTAATCCAGTTTAGCACTTGAAAAACAGATTTCTGTCATGCTGTGTCGCTCTGAAAATATACTATCTTACTATACTAATCTATAGCAATGCTGTGCCAGTGTATTACTCTAGAAAAATCACTCAACTTTTGTTTGAAAAGTTTGATCTCTTTGTTCTAAAGCTTTGTGCCTCACTTGAAGTTTGTGAATATAATCTATAACAAAAGTGATACACATCCTATAACCACATATATATTTTTTTTATGTCTCTAATATCTCATTGATTAAGATCAGATCAATTTGATAAAAGAGGAAGTGAGGTCAGAGGTTGCACTGAATCGTTAAAGAGAATTACACAAATTACCTGCTGGGGTCAAACCACCATCACTTTAAGGCTTGTTGTGCTGTTAAGATCTTTAAATGTGCTTGTGTGTAAAGTGAATGTTACATACATCCTGTTAACTGCTTGTCCATTACATTAGAGAGCAGCAAATCCATAGTGGATCCATTAGTGATTCTTTAAATATATGTGTGTCGGTGTGTGTGTGTGTGTGTCTGTGATGGTATGGATCTGCCAGTGTAAATTTTATTTGTATATTAAAGTAACGTATCACAGATTGGATGTACGCAGATTGGAAAACAGGGTCTACTCTAATCGTATTGGTTTTCCTCAATTCTGAACATAAAATGTTTTTGGTTTTTTTATTAGCTTTAGCCAACTATAATCATTATTATATATGGGGAGTATTTTTCTAGCATGTTCTTATATATACACTAGTGCTTACACTAAAACAATATAACTAATGTATGTGCCAGCGTTGGTATTCTGCTGCGTCATTTTGGGTTCATTCGTATGTTTGTAATGTATTGTCCCGGTCCACAATGAAGGGCACATTTTCTTATCTTTTAAATTGATTAATAGAAGAGTAGGTCAATTGTGTTCTTCAGTCAGTGATCACTGATTGCAGTCTCCAAGAGGAAAAAAGCGCAATACAGTACTTTTAGGATAGTTATTCTTTTTGGCCAGTGGAAGGGTGAAACTTGGAGAAATAAGTCTGATCTGTATGACAGAAGCAAACCCATGTATTTGGAAACCTTTTGAGACCTCTGCAACCAAGACGAGACAGAAAATGTGGAGTGGATTTCGATGTACTGCAGTGTCTGCAGAGACTTCAACTCTCCACCATGCCTCCCATCAGTATAGAATTACAAAGGGCAAAGTGAAAAAGCCCTTCTAAATCCCGATTGCCACCTGGTTGAAAGGAGGCAGCCATGTTTCAGCGATGCATGCGTGTGATTCCTTATATCAAAGGATCGCGTCACCTGCAAGTCACATTCTTTCCTCTTGCTGTTTCATCTAATGTAAAATATTAAGATCCTCTTTCTTTGTCTCCTCTTACACTTGGCTACATTTGGGATTATATGCCTTGTCACTGAAGGGATCCCACCTGGGTTACTCAGCTTCATCCATGAGTTCAGTAGCTAGCCTTTGTCTGCTAAGGCTTTGGCATAATTTGCTTGGGCTCGACATAAAGTCCACCTCCGAACCCTTTCACATTTGCGGGAGAAATCTCTGCACCTGTTCTGCAAACTGGATTAGATTCACTGTAGAAATTAGATTTCTGGGTATAAAAAAGTCTTAAGCATCTTTATATACTGTAGATGACAATTAATCCAAATCTGTGATTTTCCTTGATACTATAGCCCCAATTGTAAGCAAGCAGTGCTTTTATAAGTGTTTTAGTGACTACTCAAAACGATTAGGTTATCTGTTCATAATAAATTGTTGCAATCAGCTATAGTAAATGTAGCTTTCTTCAGCACAATAAAATACGGTACTAAAAAAAAACAAAAACAAATTAATCAGTGCAGTCAGGTTAAACCAATTATTGGAGGAAATCTTTAAAAATGAATGAAAACATGTTTTATTGAATCGCAAGCACATGATGATTAATGTTTTTCACAGATGTTTATTATCAGTGAAAATAAATTGAATGGAGCGAAGAATCAAGCACATTAGAATTGTGAAAATGTCCTCAATTTATAAAACCACAGACATTTTTTGTTTGTGGTCTGTTATTTTTATCATTATTTGATATATTTTAGTATGCTTGACTTAACTGAGTTTGAAGCAGTTTTGTTGACACTGACACTGTTAATTTTTTTATTTAGTCCATACATGCAGACATAACGAGGCACTAAAATGCTCACAAATACAGCAGCATAACATACTCTTATACTTTTGGCTCTGCACTACTATTACTGATTTTGAAATCCACATATTTTGACTATAATAAGACATATATCAGGAGAAGCTGCCCGGGGATTTTTGAGTTTGAGACACTAGCTGTTAATAATTTATGCTCATTAGAAATAGCACAATAGTGGGATATATAAAGAGCCAATCTTTATTCATTCAAATAGAGGTCACCCACACTAGGTGTCTTTCTTCTGTAGATTATAAATTGCTTCTATCTCCGTCTATCCTTCTCAGTCTCTCTTCCTCCACCTACCACCTCTCAGCGTTTGAGAAAGTCGACTGAATTTAAATGGGATAAATCATAAATCTGATTAGGTGAATATTCTCTGTGATCTGGAGGGCAATATGGAAAAAAGATGATGAATTGAAAATGATGAGGAGACTCCTTTCATTTTTATTTTATTTTATTTTTTCTTCTCTCTTTCCGTCCTTGCCATCCACCGCCATCCACCCCCCGTGTTAGGAGTTTAGTTGAATAATTTACTAGTATGGCAATAATGTGAGGTACTTCATTAGATGGAAAAGCTCTCCGGTGTCAACGGAGATGTCTCCTAATTGAGAAGCCTTTGATAAATCCTGATCAGGGGCGTGACGATTTCAACAGTCTTGAGATGTATTACAGGGACGTGTAATTTTGTTGCCACAGAGGTTTCACAGTGTTCCACAAACAGTCATTAACTTGCGATTAACGACGGCTCTAGGTGGACTGAAGCACACTTCCCCAACTGAAATTAAGCAGTTGGTTTGGGCTTGAAAACTTAAACAAATCAAGGTTGACAAATCCAATTTTTTTTTCTTTAAAGGTGACATTGAAATCATTCTTGTATATAGGATGGCACGTACAAGACATGTTATATTCTAGGGAAAGACACAACACAACAGTTTCAGTACACAGCGCACTTCCTATCTGCTTCAAAGAAAATGAACGACTCATTTTAATCGTAGCAATCCTTTTCATGTTAGGCTGCAGATGCATTTCATTACAGGTTGTAAGGTCAGGAGGCAGCATTGACTTTCTAAGCTTGATGACTTCACATTATTCAGTCTTGTGCCATTAGCTGCAAAGGTTATTAGCTCAAAGTTTTAAAGCTTTATCAGAGTTTGAGGTTAATGAAAAGGAATCGCATCAAGTTATTACATGAAATGGGTTCTTTACTGGCTCTGTGGCTCTAGATATTCTGGGAAGGATCCTTAAAGATTTTAAAGAAACACAAAAAGGTTTTACCGACTGAGAGATGGTTCTGTATGTGCACAGCAATTTTATATCTACCGTTAGCACTTATTTTGTTCAAGCAGAATAGACCAACAAAAAAAATCCAGTATGAATGTTTTTCAGAAGTAAGGGACATTCTTATTCTTAAGATAATATGAAGGCCTATGCCATGCCATTTGTTTTGATTGAAAAAAAAAAGCAATACAAAATAGCATTGGCACTGCTTCAGATCTTCTGTTACACAATTCATAGAATGTGTGCTTATCTTTTAAATAACCGCCACATTCATTTAACTGTCAGTACCACTGAATTTATTGATTAAAAAATACACTTGTACATTTGTTTTTTTATCTAACCTCGGGGACCCTCTTAGCCAGGCACATTAGATGTAGCCCAGACACAGTAAGCATACCGAGCGAGGAGTGTTTTATAATGCCAGAGACACTGCAGAGGAGAGGCCATTGATCTGTGAAACCACAGCGTCAAACCTCTGCTCTGCACGAACACGGAAACTATACCAACTGGATACTAAAGCTTTAAATACCACCACTCCATATGGTGTACTACGCACAAAAAGGTTGGGCGATATGGACTGTAAACTAGAGAGTGTAGTGTTTGAAAATCTGCAGCAGTGCAGTGACAGTGGTGCATGGTGATAATATAATAAAGTCTCATCTTAGAGTTCAGACTAGTCCACAACTAGATTCTGTCATTAGTCTTGGTATGAGTCGGTGTATGGGGTCTTAGGGGTCTGTTACTCTGCATACTTGGCATTTGTGAAATAGTTCAAAATTGGTGTCTTGACAGGGTTGCACCGTGTATTTTGTCCTATTTTGGATTTTTGGATTTTCATGGACAGGATCTTAATGTGGCAAACAACCTCAATATTTTGAGGAAAGATTTTAGTACTGTTGTTCAGTGTGTTCAGTCCGATGGGGCTTGAAAACTCAAGGATGTAGTATGCACAAATGCCTTCCTGGATTATATTTCATCTTCTCATCTTCTAGCTGAAACAACACACCTGCACCAGTGTTTTTCAGTAATACATGGTTGTTTCTGTTTAGACGTGGCTATGCATGTCATGTTCAAAGCAAGCGGCATCTTCAGCGCTGAAAAATGAAGCCAACGTTGAAGTGCTAAAAAAACTGCAGTTTTTTGAATGGCCACTTGAGGCTCGATCCAAAAGCTAAAAGACCCTCTAAGGAGTCGACTGTTGAGTTTTTCTATTATGTAACGTTACATTTTGTTTTAACCCTGTTTTAATTAGCATTAGCATCAATGTTGTTATGGTTACCATAGATAAATACATAAATAAATAAATGCACCATGCTAACCAAGCTAGCAGCTAGCTTTAGCATCAGCTCCGCCCCCTCTCGTCCAAATATGGTCACAATGAGTCACTTCTGGCTCCAAAACTCCACACTGGTACTATTGAGGTAGTTCAGGTGTTTATAATACCTCCCACCGGATGTATAATGGGCTGGCCAGCCGTGAATGAATAGCTGGGTTGACCATAGACCTACTGGAGGGATTTTATTATACAGCTGGTCTGGGAACACCTGGAGATCCCACAACCGAAGGAAGTTGCCCTGCAGAAACATGTCTGCTCTGCCCTGCAGCCAGCAAATGAAGATGTGAATAAATGGATTCCCTGAGGTACCCAATGATTTTTCTGTCCATCCATCTATTCCCTCAAGCCATCCACACATCTTAAAGCAAGCAACACATCAGCTGCACACATTCCAATTTTTCTGTTCCCTCCCGAGCCGCCTCTCCCTGCTACAGCAGACAGACAGACACACAGCCTCCATATCTCCTACAGATAGGATATCGCAATGACCGGCACATTTGAGCCACAAACCCCTCTATTTCTGCATCGCTCACTCTAGCTATCCCTCCATCGCCAGCTGAGCGGGACCTCGGGATGCTATCACGCCCCAGGCAATCAGAGATACAGTCATATGTCACAAATAGGTGTCAACTCTTATTACAGTGGGGAGGGGGTTGAAGGGAAGAGAAAACTCACTTATCAGAATGGACATAGCTGTGACATACCCCCCCCTCCTTCTCCATTTGTCCGGCCCATGCTGGATATCAGCTTTTTTCCTTCACAGGCCAGAGATATTTGACCAATAACACAAATGTAATACCTCTCCCCTCTGCTCTCAGCACTATCGCCGATGATTTAATGGACCTGTAAATTGTCAGTATAGTTTATTCAAGGTTTTTTTTAAGGATGGGGAAGTGAGCCTGCAGTTGCAGTATGGGAAGGACATACAAGACCCCATCTCTGCTTTCATACGGTCGCCTTGAGCATTATCAAGTTATTTGTTGGAAATTGGTATGATTTATCGCTCAGTGTTAGTTTTGGCCTACTTTGGCAAAGTTTCTATAGGAAAAAGTTATCATATCGCTTATCATCTTTTTTCCATTTATTACATTTTCAGTCACCTCAGGGTGTTTTGTGTCAAGAGTGTTTCTCAAACCATGTTTAAGGGTCTTTGTTTGTAAAAGTTAATGTTCAATTTAAACAAGAGCTAACATTTAACATAAATTGTGAAATACAATGACATCACTGTGATTTAATAATGGGATATTCAAACAGCCCCAATACATGCTTCCGAATTACAACTACTGTACATATATATGTGTATAAAAGGTCCTTTCATACACGTGATATTTTATCTTTTACATTAATTGATATATTTTAAATCGGGCACAGAAAAATGAATTGACTGAGTCACTGACGCGGCAAATCTCCCCTTTCATGCAAATCAATGAACTCTCCACCAAAGTTGAACGATATGACATGATTCGAGAGAATGAAATCCATATCGAGTTCTTTGTGTTGGAAATAAAGTGCTAATTTTATCCAACAGTACACTGAAGCTGAACAAATAATAGACTCGATTCATGCATCATACATGGTTTATGGTGCACTGACTTTGCTGATTCATGGCGCAGCCCTGTGTAGCCTGAGGCCACGGGTTACATGTGTGATTATAAACACTGCTTTTGTAGCTAACAAAAGAGATTCAGCTGTATTGCAGTTACAGTCATTAATGTGGTGTCTTGAGGCATAAACATCTTTCAGTGCAGAAACAATTATGTTGGTTTATAGTGAAAGAGAAGTATGTTTACATGTTTCCGTTTGTGCGAATGTACAGTTTTCATATACATTCCCCTTCCGCATTCAGGGTTTCACATCCAATCAAAGCTAATCTATAAACTTGTCAATAAATGCATCATGCATTATACATTTTCTGCACAAAAAAACCCCCCCAAACATACAATTTACAGTCAGCGCATTTGTTTTCACTGAACGTGATGGCAGTTTCAACAATGGAATTGCCAGATTCATTGTTATGTTCCTGTGTAGTTTAATTGAATAATCAATTTTCCTCCGTGAACACCACTAATAAGCAAAACATACAGTTGCTGTTAGACGTATTAGATGAGATTGCGCTGTTTAACCCAGTTTTCTGCTCAGCACATGTGGCAAAGAGCCCCAGCTGTGGCTAAATGCAATTTGAGTGCATTTCAGCGTCATGGCCTAAGAAGACAGGCAGGACCATTCCTCTTTAAGCAAAAGACAAACAAGGACATTCATAAAATGAAACATATTTTTAAAACTTTTATGAAACTATGTCATACTATCATATCTATTCTATGTATTCAACCAGTCCCTCTCAATTTGCTCGTCCCCTCCACCTTTCACAGACATCATTATCAAAGACCGTCTTCCTTTTCTTTTTTCTATCTGCTCTGTGATTTTATCACTCTCTTCTCCTGCATCTTCACCATCTGCCCATTTCTCTCCTCCATGGCAGAGTGGAAGACTCCTGGACGCAGGCTTCATCTGGAGAGATGAAAAAAAAAAAAAAAAATCACTGACTGAGGACGGGTCAGCCATCAATCTTCCTACCTGCCATTCCCTCATTCACTCCTCCTGCTCTCCTTCACTATTGCGTCCTCTGTCTGTTCTCTATCTCTGTCTGTCTCCCCCGATTCCCCCTCTAATCCCATCTTCAGTCAAGACTGGACATGTGTGATGGCCCTCCTTTCTCCTCCATGCCATCCAGCTAGACCAATATAACCCTCCTTTCAGCCCTCTCCTTATTACTCCTCTGTCTAGATAGGATCTCCAGGAGGCTTCAAGCCATTGTATTTCTCTCACTCTCTGTCCTTTAGTGGCTGTCTTCATAGAATGGATCCGGATGGGAGATGGCTTAGCTAAAGCCACAGTGGAAATCCTCAACTGATGGTTTCATAACGGGGGCTATCCTAGCTTAGCTGCTACGTTTGGCGTACTGCAATGTCCCTAAAGCCCTCTTTCAGACAAGTCTTTCCACTGTAGCCAAGCACTAAGATCATGTCGGTTCAACTGTAAACCCATCAGCAATCAAGCTGCTTTTGAAAAACCAGGCCAAAATCCATAAAGATAAAGTTGTGCATTAGGTATAAACCTTGTTAAACACTTAAGGGTCTCAAAAAAAAAGGGGGACCGGGTTATGGCCTCTCATTCAGTGCCTAATGTCCATGTATGGAGTCTGGGGATCACAGAGGGGTTTTAACCTACCCTGTCAACCTAAATTAATGAGGTAATTAAGGGCTCAGGTGGAATTAGCAGTAGACATCTTAAGTGCCCTCAGGCAGTAAGATAGGCAGGCAGGATGTAAAGCTATAGCTACATATACTGTCATAAAAGCTGCCAAGAAGAAGAAGAGGTCAAAACCGGACAACTGTTGTTGAGTAGGAATTTACTTGACTTGACTATATTGAGTTGTTTTTGGCGATAGTTTGTGAAATCTGCTTGGCATGCCCTCCCCGTTTGTGATGACAGGGAAGTGATTTGTTCAGAAAAATCACAGCAGTTTGTTTTCCACTTCAGGCCCACTGCCGTAAAGGATCAGGCGAACATAAGGAGAATTTAGGAGGCCCTTTAAGGGAGTTTAATGTGATTATATTACATAGACTGCTGCAGTCATAAAATCACCCAATTTAAAGCTCCCATAAAAGACTCTCCATGGAATAATACTCGGATGATGGATCCTTAATACTTGGTATGGGGTTCTCTTTTCGTTTTGGGTTTTGGGGTTTTTCAGTTTCATCAGCTTCTGTTCTTGTAATTTAACTTTCAAATGAAAAAAAATAAATGAAATACAAAAAAATAAAATATAATTGCATTGACATTACATATATTGTATTCTCTCCACTGTGAAGTGTCTTATGAAATGCAATCAATTTAAAACCAGTGTTGGGAAGTGTAGTTGAAGCCCGTCTGTGGTGTCTCTGACATGAAAAATGTTTTCAAACCAGGTCCGTGACTGATACAGATAATTCTACCGGGCGGAACGCAGCGTAGATGAGAAGGGGAGTGACTCCACATTAGTGATTGAGTTGGAGACACAGGTGGGTTTTCTAACCTGTCGTTTTTCTAATTCGAAACGCGGCGGGGAGCCTCAAGTCGTTTTCTCACGCAAACAAGTTAAAGCCTTATTACTCAGCCCTATTTCACAGTGATCTTTTTCTGTCCATCGGGCAGAGGTAATTAGGTTCCCTACTCACACTGTCTTTTCAAGAGACAATGATATTTCTTCATAGAGAGCGCAATATATATATAGAGACAGTAAAATGAGTGATTATTATTATAGAGAATATATCCTGTGGGTGTTCCTATCAATGACTTCCACCATCCATGCATGCATGCATGCATGCGTTCATGAACGTGCCCCCAGAGACACATCCAACACACTCAAAAATAGACATACAAGATAATTCTTTTTTTTTTTTTTTTTACTGTAAAGTATGAGATACCTGCTGAGATGTAAGACTAAATGTACGTAGTTGGTACAAATCCAAACTGAACTAAAAAGTGCAGTCACTAAAGTTGTTTGAGGGAGTAAATTGATTGGTGTATCTGCTTTGCATTGCTTCCACTGAATAGGAGGTGGGAAGCTGTTGAGGTCTGTCGACACTTTTTGTGTGTACTCCTTCCCAGGCTAGGTGTGTGAGTTTGCAATTACAGCTATTCTAAATTGATACCCACAGTGCTAAAGAAAAAGGAAGAAAAGAAAAATAGGCAGTACATTGTCTAAGAATTGCCTTATGATTATGGAATTGCTGTTACATGTTGGTCTTTTGTGGAGGAGACAAAGGGAGTCCAGATACAGACGCACACAAACACAAACATACATAAATAATACCTATTATATACCTATACCTATTATATCAAGATTTCTTTTGTTTCTTTTAAAAATAGATTTCCAAATAGCTTGTGAGAAAGAGTAAGGTAATGCAGGGCTTGTGGCCGTCGTCGTTGTTGTTGTTGTCATGATTGTCCTTACACTGTGTCCTCTGGTGTCAGTCAATAGTTTGGTTCCTGCAGGTTTGACTCCTCTCCTCTAACACATGACAAGAGACCCGCCGTGTCCTCGGTAGGACGGCCTCTTCTCTCTCCCTCTCCTCACTCTTTCCTCTCATCCAGGGGTTATCCACATATGACACCTGCCGGGGTGGCACTGCAGAAGGAATCTGACATTTCATTCTCACTCGCAGATACGACCCCCCTCTCCTTTCTCACCTTTACACTTTAACCTTGAGTGTTTACACTCATTTGCAACACTCCAAACACTAAAACACTATCCAAATGTCAGAGAGATCTATGAAACTAGACCGGTGTGCGACAACCAAGCATAGGTTCATTTTTTTTAAAATTAATTTAGTGTAAACAACTTTGTCATCCATGCTTGCCTGTGTTTCAGAAATGTCCTGGATTGGGCAATGGGGCGCAGGTGAATTTGTTGTAACTGACATTTTCTGCAGTAGTGTTCTTCTTCTTTTTCTTACTCCTCTTCTTCTTCTTCTTCCTTTTTTTCAGGCTCAGTGAACTGAGGGAAAATGACATTTAATTACAGGAGAGCAGTCACGCAGTTCGGCTAATTACGATCCCGGGAGTTCAGTCATCATATCTAATTGACTTTCACATTCATGAAAGCTTAATGCAGCACCATAGCTAGGCGCTGCATGTGCCACACTTCAGGAATATTGACAACTCTTTGGAAATTAATTTAATTTTTTTTTTCCCCCTCTCTCTTTCACCTCATGTCAAAAACAAAACAAAAGATAATAATAATTAGCAGTCAAATATTTTATGTTTGATACTGGTTTTATTTGTAAAGGTAGTAAATAGACTGAAGAAGATATTCAAAATTGATCTCACCCTGCATTATGCTTAAATAGAAATGAATATAATCAATCACTTGGATGGCGCTGGTAATTCATAGCCTTATTGATTGCTAAAAACACACTGCATAGTCTGATTCACATTCATTATGACACTCTCAGAGGACAATCAATTCATTATTATGCTTGCCCTTGACCACATTGTTAGTGTGCTTACTGGGGCATAATCCCTCCAAGTGCATGTGTGCATTCATTGGTGTTGTCATTTTTCATACACGCGGTGAATTGAAGTTGAAGACCTACTTCTGAAGCAATGTGCCTCTTTGTACCGTCCTTTGTTATCCTGTGATATGGTATATTTGTTTAACCACATATTTGTATTTATTATTAATATAATTATTATTATTATAACCCCTTATATTAATACTGAAATGCCTTAAGTACCTACTGTAATTGCTAAATATAAATATCAAAACCAGCCCAGTGCAACCCCCCCCACACACACACACATTGTCACACAATGTAATGCCATGTGACCTCTACTTAAGGAGCCCCCTTTTGTATCCATTTGTTGTTGACCGAGTTGTACGTGTCCTGCTTCCCGCTTTATATGCTGATGTCGTTGATGGGGATGCGTGTCTTCTCTCTCTGAGACCTGAGATCGCTCTACAACAGCCACTAGATTGCTAATTGGTGGCTTGAAATCTCCTCAGTGTAGCCTGAGCTCTGTAAAGGTCAACTCCACTCATGAAATGGAGTGCTCACTTGTTTTTTTTTTTTTGTTTTTTTTTTATTAACAGGGCTGACAGACTTAGCCCAGAAAATCAAATGAAAAATTGTATTATAGTGGAAATAAAAGGCACAAAGGTTAGTTTTTTAGTAACTTTCCTTGTTTTTTATAATAACCATCAACATCGGATATTTATTTTTATATATACATTTTTTTTTTTTGCATAGAACTTGATGAAAAGCTGTATCCTGATCCTTTAAATACCTATAAATAGCTTTGCACAGTGACTGGAATCTGAGGGAAATATCTAGCCTGGCTAGCACTGTACACTGCACTGCACATAAAAACCACCTCTGTAAAACAACAAGCAATCATTTTTCCTTTTAAACAAATAGTATCACCTGTGCTGTATTCAAACAAACACCCACTACCTTAGAGCCACTATATTATAATGATGACCCAACAGGATAAGCACATAGTTGTGATTTAGCTTTACACTTACTGGTGGCCGTCTAATTCCAGGCCCCCCCCTCACACAGCCGGGGGACGTGAAAAATGTTAGTAGCCCGCCGTAATGCTGCAAACATCAGCGAACCCCACAAGGAGGATTAATGCCTCGTCTGGCTCTTATTATGCTGTCCTGTCGTCCTTCGCCGGCTGGCCATTCATCCTTGTAAGATGTCCATATCTGCTCTCAGTGTGGGCGAATACGTGCCTTCACGTGTACCCGGTCGCGCTGGCGTGTGTTGTTGTACGTGTGAGAGTGCTTACCTGCTGCTTGTGCGAGATGTTAAAAGTTTATCCCAGAGGGGTTTAAATCACTTGTCCAGCCGTAGGCTTTCCAGGGCCATGTCTGACTTGTCTTATCAATCTATCGACGTGGCACCTGTGCTGCTGGTTTGCGCTACGATGCCGATGCAGTAGACGGCCCGGGCCTCACCGTGGAGGAATACTAATGGGGATGCAGATAGCTTTTGGTTTGGCCACCTCAGCAGACATTGATCCCCCTGCGGACTTCTACGGTGGTGACAGATGGACTGTCACCTCTGAATGAGAGGAGATTGGGACACGTCCCCTCACATCTCCCTCAGCGGGGTTCAGTCACTGCCGAACTGTTCTGTTCAGCATTGTGTGTGTCACGTCGTCCTTCCTTCCTTTCTCTCTTTATGTCCATGCCTTTATCCACAACCGTTTCTCCTCCCCTGTCGTCCCTACAGACTTTTAAAGAAAGTCTGTCCCACATCAGAAAGGTTGCAGGTTAAATGCCAGCTGTCATTTACAGACACTAAACCCTGCGAGATATTTCTGAAGATCACACACACATAAATTCACGGAGGAAACATTTTCAACTAAAAATAACTTGACTGACCTTTTTTTTTTTTTTTTTCATTTCGTTACTAAAACAGAGGAGGCGGGTTTGTTTGTGCTGGTGTCACACTGGGTCCTCACTCTGTCACTTGAGTAGCAGGGAAAGTGATAGAAAGGTTCAGAGTGTGAGGTAGTTCATGATGAATGCATTTATGATGCACTGTGTTCAGTGTCTAGGGTGTGAATGTGTGTCGCTGGTTTAAAGGCGTGTGTGTGTGTGTGTGTGTCTGTCAGAGTAGTTTATGCAGAGAACAATTCAATGTGCCAAGGCCAAGAAACAGTTTGCTTGGTATTTTTATTTAAATGAGGTGGATATTAGTAATTGCATATTATAAAAATCAGAGCTGAAACAACTAGTTGATTAAAGGGTTCGTTTTGGTTTAGCCACCACAAGGGCTTGAGACTTCAGTTACGGGAAATGTTGTTTGGAGCTTTTATTTTCACTTTTTACCTCCTCATCTGTATGGAACTGCATTACTATTAATATTGTTTTTATTATTATTAGAGTACTGCTTTAATTGTGAATTGAATATCTTCAGAATTTGGACTGATTTTAGGGAAACTATGGTACGCATATTCCATTTTTTTTACAACAATGCAGACTAAACATCCACAGAAAAAATATATACATCAAAATGAGATTGATAGCTTACTGTTAGTAAAATTTCATTAACAACCTCCCATTATTATCATCATTAATAAGCCCTGACTTAAGTCCCCTGCAGTATCTCTATACACAGCAAACTCCCTCAGTGTCATTTCCTCTATATGAGTTTGCATAAAATGTAATGTACCCGACAATAAAAGTAAATGGGATCACCCCAAGGCCTTTTCAAATCACCTGTTGAGCACTTTTGGCTCAAACCCCAGCACCTCTCCTCTTCTATCATCTCCAAATCCCACTTATCAGCCACCAGCGCCGGAATCGCATCGAGAGGCGCAATATGCAAATGACTGGAAGGGAAAGGCCAGATCTAATCTTAAGGTTTATTCTAATTAAAAGTGATTTACTTTCCCCACCATTCCCTGAGAAGGAAGCTTAATGTCCTGTTCTCAGAGGAGATGGCATCCTGTAACTCAATTAGGTAGGAGAAGATGCACTTGGGTAAAGTTTAGTTTGGATTGAACTGCTTAACATGCAGCGTACGAGCACGAAGGGAAACCTTTAGACTTAGAGGCCAGACTCACGTGTTTTTGCTCATAGGCAAAGATAACCTCAGATTTTTCTAAAAAAAAAAAAACTTTTTATAAACACATCCGTTATTCTTTTTTAAATCCCTGCAATCCTAAACTTTACAATATGTTTACACTCTACCAGGGTTTTGTTGATTAAATCATACATGACATTCTCAAGCAGGATAATCAGTTGCTGTTGCCAGTATGGCAAATAAATGATGCCCATGTTATAAAAAAAAAAGTAAAAAATAACAACTCAACTTCTGATGCGCTGGTAAAAAAGGGGAAATTATGTATACTGAGAATCTTTGCAACAAGAATTCCCTCTGGGATAAATTAATGGTGCATACATTTAAGTTATTGAAGATTGCATTTGTGAAAACAAAAGTAAAAATCATGACGTATGCACAGTGACATGCATGCACAAGAAGTCCAGTGTCTTGTTTGTATGCTCCTGCACATTTGAGTGTGTGTATCCGAGTGTGTGTATGTGTGTGTCTTGCTAGCAGATGTTTTGGTAGCTCATGTTACGCTCAGCTGCACGTGGAGAGCATTCATTCATGTCAGTCATGGCCATCACATGCAGAAATGACATCAACACCCCGGATGAGTGGTCAGGCTCAGTGTGATCGAGGTGATGTGTGTGTGTGTGTGTGTGGTGTGTGTGTGTACACCTCAATTTCGTAACACAGTACCATACATAATGTATATTTAATTGTAATTTCCCAGTTTGGGATTCAATATTCAAAATATATTCAATATATGCAATATTCAGTTTTAAAACAAACAAACAAACAAAACAAATTAAGAAACTGACATGAAAAATGACATTTTGGTCATTTGTCATAATTTATATGTTGTTACACTTTAAAAAAAAAACAGATTAGTGAGACTCAACTCTTCTTTGTTTGGAAGGACAAAATGATAATTAAAAAATGTTGACCCCATTTTCAGGCAGTTTTTTTGTTGTTGTTGTTTTTCTTGACATTAAATGTATTTGTTGAAACAGTACAGTGGAAACTGCTTATAATGATCACGTCTGTCCGGGTCAAATTGATTACTATAGGCCAATGATCATTATAGCAGTTTTAAATTTTATTTAATATCATCTCACCGTCTAATTGACATCTGTAGATTTATTACATTGGGGAGGAGGCGGGTAATTAGATTTTACAACTGCATGTCACGTTTTCCAACAGGGACATTTAAAAATAATAATAATAATAAATAAATAAATAAAAAGGTAACAACTATTGCCATGACAACAAAGATTACTTTGAGCAGACTATTTTTCCACTGAGAGAGAGACTTTTTTTTTTTTCTCGTCATGAGTTCAGTGTGCACGTAGCACCAGCCTCAGAAAGCCAGCCGCCAGCAGACTGCGAGGCAATAACGGTGGCAATAAGTCGCTAAGTTAAACTTAAACTAAACTGAAAAAAAACCCAAAAAAGTAGAACATTGACATTTTTCCATACGTTGTCATGTTTGAAAACACCCAAAATGACTACTTGATTACTATAAGATAATTATTATACAGCATTGTATGAGAGAAATGATTCTGTCCCAGGCTTTTAAATCCATATAAGTAACCGTGATCACTATAAGCAGTTTCCACTCTAATAGCAGTACACACTCAAACAGCATAGACAATTCAAATATTATGGAACATATGCTAAAAATTAAGATAATTTAGGTGAGGTGCTTGGCTCTTGGTTGTACTTCCATGATGCTTATTGCGAATGCTAATAGATGGGGTGAAATGTGCATTTCCTGTGCAGATCCCTCATTGACACGGGCAGCATTAACCGTTGTTACCCCCCCACCCCCACCCCCATCCCTTCACCACCACCACCACTTAGTGAATAAAGGTCAGGCAATCAGGCATCTGGAAGGACAGCTAATTTGTCATCCCTCGACAAACGTGTCAGCGTCCGATCTTGTCCGTAGGGCTTGATACCGCAACAAGCCGTAAAGGTTAAGAGATTCAAAGAACACTCCCTTCCCTTCCCTCTCGCCCTGTCTCCATCTCAACAAGCAACATGCGACAGAGCAGAAAATTCAATTTTGGATTTGATACTATGAGAGCTATGGGGTTTCATGGCTATAACCTTTCAGTCTTTAGGCATGTCCCCTTCCCCCTTGCTCAGTTAAACTCTACATCGAGACATCGTCTTGTACATGTCATTCTCAGCAACTGCGGCGTCTTACTGAGTTGATAACAGGTTTTTCCCCCCTTCAGTGAAATATCAAATGGGTTGTTAAAAGCATCTCAATTCTCAGTTTTTGATAAATAGTCCTCAGAGTTTTAACTAAGACCGTCTTGTAATTTTTTAAAGTCAGATCAGTAATTTTGAATCTGAATTTCAATGTGGTCATCTTGCGCAATCTGTCAGTCTAAGCACTGCCTGTGTGATTACGGAGTCATTACAAGCCATCCCTGTCGTCCCCTGAATGCATCGTAATAGCCTGTTTAGTGAGGCCATCTACAGCCGCAGGTGTGTGTCCTCTTCTGAGTGTAAGTGACAGAGGGAAGGACAGAGAGAGAGAGAGACATGAATGAGTGCCTATGATCAGGTGAGTTCACCAGGCTTCTTTGTGTGTGTGTGTGTGTGTGTGTGTAGTGTTCAGTGTATGATAATGGAGAGTCAGGCTTGACAGCTGCATGTCAGATACACTTAATGTAAATCATCAGAATGGCTGTAAGCCCAAACACAATTCAGTGAGTATACACAAGAAGATAAGTTTGTGTTCAATAAGTGTGTTGTTCAACTTTTTTTTTTTTGGCATTTTGCAGGCGATGTTGCCAACTAGTCTTTTGTCCTTATGCTGCGTTCACACTTTCATATGGATGGGAAAGATTTGTAAAAGATTCCCATGTGAAAATATTACAGAACATTATTCCCTGTTTAGCATGAAAATAGATCTGTGCTAGAACTGCATCCTTTTTTCAGACATTGCGGGGATGGCAATATCAGTCGGCTGGTTCACCACTTTGGTCTGGAGAGAAATATCTCTGCAACTATTGAATACAGTCCTATGATACTCCGTTCATGTTCCCCTGAAGTTGAATCCTTCTCCTAATCCTAATCCTTCTCATTCTTAGGTTATTACCAAAATAATTTAATTAAGTTTGATCTCATGTAATATAACAGATAAACGCAGAAGTTCATTATTTTAGTCAGATTGTGTCATTTAGTATTTTATATATGACTGTCATACATTTGTCATAGTGACATATATTAAAACAGTATCACTCAACTCTATACAGGTCAATAAACCCCCTGTGGCTTCTGTACTTTTTCTCTAAACTTTGTTTTCCTGTTTCTCTTTCACCTCTGAATCTTGCCTCATCTCATCCTTGACTCTCCCTCTCACATTCGCAGCTTCCTCCAGTCTCAACCTCTCCTCCTTCTTTGTGTCTTCCTCTCTCTCTCTCTCTTTCTCTCTGTCTCTGTCTCTTCTCCCTTCTTCTCTCCACTGATTCATAGCCTGTCAGTTATAAACTGCCATCAAGCCTCAAAATGAAACCACTGCACTGTGTCTCAGATTGCTGCGTACACATGTCAAATGTGTATTTAGCAAGGGGATATGAGCAGAAATGTCTTTGTGCACATACCTGCCTCCCTCTTAGAAACAAACAGATAGACTTTGTGTATCTGCTAAAAATCTATAGATAGCTGATGCACCACGGGGGGTGTCTCAGTTGCAAGTCACTGCTCTGAGCTAATGTGACTGCAGGCTCTCCGGCAAAGTAAGAGGGGCGGAGAGACGGGGAGCTGAGTGGAAAGAGAAAAGGCGAAAAGAGAAAAGTAGAGTAGTGAGTCGAGTAGGCGAGAGAAGGTGGATGTCATGCTGAGAAGCTATCACACTCATGTTTGAACCCTAATCAGGCACAATCTGCTTCACTATGATGCAATGTGCAGTGTTACTGTGTATATTTGGCATTTATGCTTATTGTTGCATTTCATTATGCAGCACATTAAAGGCATCCAGTGGAGTTGATGAAATGATGCTAGAAGGTGCTCCTGGAAAAATGTTTGCATCATTTGTCGTTTGAATGTGTGCACACACAACAACAACAACAACAACAGCAAGAGGAGGGTAAGCATTGCCTCATGTTTTCTATGTTGACCTGGCTCAAAAGCATGAGTGAAGGTGTGAGGTTTTCATCAAAATGTCAGCATGTTGCCAGCAGAGCAGCCAATGCCACAAATCCAACAAAATGTAAGATCAACCATATGGCAGTAAGCAGAGTGAAAATAAGCGTTGCAAACATTTTATGAAGTATGGGATGTATTAGAATTGTACATTACTTGTCTTGGAAATGTTAAGTGTGCTCTGGAAAAAAAAAAGTTAATGCAACAAAAACACGTTGGCTAATGGGAAATTTCATTTAAGTTAATTACATTTGTCATAACTCAATTCAGCTAAGCTGCATCACAAATTGATGATGTTTCTGAACTTCTAACATTTTGAATTCAGTCTTGCTATTAACAGAATGAGATAAACATTCATAATTCTGCTTTGGTTTGATTTTTTTTTTTCCACAAACCACGACAAAAGACTCAAATTTAGTACAGCATAGTACCTGGACAGGAGGCAACAAAAAGGGGCAAAATGGCAAAAACAACGCAGCATAAAATCAAAGGTGTTATTCAGTTATTAAACTGAAGCATGATGCAGCATTAATAATGTGACACGTAGCACAAGCAGTGTTTGTGTACTGGCCTCTGCATCCAAATAACTTGGTAAGAGGCTCACAAAAAATAGAATGTATAACTTAGTTTATTAGAAATGACTAGCAGTAACATTAAGCTTAGTTATTGTTGACTAATTATGAGGACATACTGTGAGGGGTCAGAATATAAGTAGTATGTAAGGATTAAAGATGGAACATAATGAACTGTTTCTATGCTGGTTTGTATATTCTGCTTTGGTGAGATTACAGGCTGTCTTGTCCATTTAAAGAATTTAATTAGTATCTGATGACAATGTGATTGACGTTTCGTCTTTTAAGGCCTGTTCACGATTGGCTGCCGAAAGGCGATTTTTGCCCAAAAGATTCAGCTGCAGCCATCTCTGCACCAAAACAAAAACAGACAATAATGTGACTGTTGTCGCTCCTTCTTGGGTCAATGAATTGTAGTAACCAGCATCTCAGGTTCTTGGCAGTATAAACTCATGATTAGTTACCGGCTGTTGTATCAAAACAATGATATCTCATTGTGGCCAAGCTTTTAGAAAACAGCCTCATTTCAAAGCTGTGCAAGTAAATTGAGTTTTTTTTTGGACGGGAGCTCTAGTGAAGGTGGTGACTAATTTGGAGTAAAGAAGCGTGGCCTTTGATCTTTGCATTGAATAAAACTGACTGCGCCTGCCTCTGTGCCCCTTAGGCCTCATTGTCAGCCTGCCAGAACGTCATCTTTCTCCCATCACTGAATATAAAGCTGTAGAATACATCATGCAAATAATCAGGCTGGAAACAAACACAAGCAGTGCTTCCCCCAAAGGAAGAGACAGCCGTCTCTAATGAGCAGGGTAAAATTGGAATATTCATACCTCCTTTCCCTCTGCAGAAACGATTGAGTGATTCCCTCCTCTTCCAGTCGCTCTACCCCACTTATCTCCTCTTCTTCTTCTTCTTCTTCTTCTTCTTCTTCTTCGAGGCTTTCTGTCTCCTTTTTTCCATCCACCATTCCGTCTGTCCGTCCCTCTCACCTCCATCTCTGTTCCCACTTCTTGTTCGCTGTCTGTCTTCTTGGTATGTGGTGATAAACAGTAACATGAATAGGCAGCCAGCGATGTTGACAAAGCCGTTCACAGATTACGCCCCTGGATCAGAGTCATAAATCTGCCATAGAGGAGACATTTGTTTGTGGGAGAATCAGGAATGAATGCAAAGGAGTAAAAAAAAAAAAAAAACATTATTAGGGAAAAAAGTACTTGAAAAACAAGCCTGAAATATGTTCAAATTTAGACTTAAGATTTACAGGCATCCCACCACATACTGGATTTAGCTGTCACAAGTGATGTCAGAGTCTTCTGTCGCGGCTCATGAAGTCTCATCCCACTCAGACAATGGGAGGTCTAGCGAATGATAATCGAAAAAGGCCCACTTGCAACAGTTTCCGTGTGTTTGGATTTGAAATCAGATGTTCAGTCAGATTTTTCTTTTTTTTTTTGTCTTTAAACTGAAGAGGAAACATGAACTGAGCAGGAAAACAAAGTAAACAGTTGAACGTGTTTTATCCTTGATTTCACTCATTAATTAATGTGGGAAACACCCTTCGTATACCGGATTATCTGACTGCCGACGGCATCGTTTGTACTGCAGACAGGTGCACGTCTGTAAGCGAAATGAAGAAAAATGTGAGGTAGCGGAGAAAGATGAACAGCATGATGTACATCAAGGCCAGAGATGGATGATGTAGGAGGAAAGGGATTTTATTTCTCTCTTAACCACCTTTTGAGAATGACCTAGAATAAGAGCAAATAAATTATCTCTGCTACGGTTTAAAAAAAAAAGTTCTCTTCTCAGTGCAGAAGTAAGTTCTTCATATTTTAGGTAAAACTCAACTACAAACTGAATTTTTTTTTTTTTTTTCACATCACACATTTACATCTTTAGTTCAAAACATTTAACCTGCTAGTTTTGTGATAAAAAAATGAATATAGAGCAGTCTACAACTGGAAAAGTAGTATGTTAATTGATTGACAGAAAATATTTTTAATAATTGATACATCAATTGTTGGTTTCTCAAATTTGAGGATTTATCTTTATGTATGGTAGTAAACTGAATACTTTGGCCTGTTGGTCATTTCTCCACTGTGGGCTCTGGGGAAATAATTTTGGCATTTTCTCAATACTCTCTGATATTTTATAGACAAAACTGTTAATTGATTAACCTAGAACATAGCTGGCCATCAAAATAATCAATACTGAAAACAATCATTTGTCTGCAGCCACAGAGCACTCGTGGCGAGACCAAACGGATGACACCGTGGCAAATTATTTATTTATTTAAATTAAAAGTTAATAGGAATATTATTCTCCCCACAATCCTCCCTAAGCACTCGTATCAAACGACTGACTGAATAGCAATGCATGCAGAAATTGGTAAGTAGAGTGATAAATTGGACGCAGATACCTTGCTTCTCGTGGGAAGTGATACTATTAAACTATCCGCCAAAATTGGCTGAGGTAAGTTGGGTACTTTGATAACTTAAAATATAAGAAATTCAAAGGCAAAATGTTTTAATGAATCTTGTAAGGAAAATTGTGGAAAATATACGTACTCATTTCCCCCAATACACCCCTCTCATATTTCGTACCAATATTATAGGTCCCGAACCACACAAGTGTTGCCATTGATTGCTTGTTGTTTCCTAACATTGACCTAAGAAGCTTATTCTCATGTTACAGTCACTAAGTCATTCTGGATAAGAGAATCTACTAAATTCCTAAATTCTTAGATTAAACCCTCAGAGGAGGCTGGAGGTGAAATGTTTTGTAAAAAAAAAAAAAAAAAATGTAATGAGATGCAAGCATTTGAAGGCAGGTGAGGTGGTGTATTAAATAAAACACATGAAATGGAGGAAGGGCGTTTGGGACAGACGCGATGGCTGCGATAACGAGGGAACAGCGAGAGACAAGAGGAGTGTTAGTAGCGGGTCAAGTAGCTGGGAGGCCGGGGATTAAGGAGGGGCATTTTTATTAAGTTGTGTACAAAGAGAAAAAAAAAACACCCTTGTTACCGCCATGGGAGATATCATCACTTTGTTATTTAGTGCATTTGAGCCGTTCGTGGAAGCCTTCAATTAATGGAGAAATGAACACTTTTTTTCACCTCCTTCATGGTATGTCTTCCTCTGTCATTGCTGAATGACTGCTTCTAGAAATAGAAATAGACTGCACATAGCACTCCAGAAGAAAACAAAACAAAACAGGTAATTCCTGAATGTAGGCTCACCGTGGCATAAATCAGCAAGATAGCTCACTAAGAAAACAAAATGTAGATACGAGAACTTTGGAGTTAGCAGGAGTCACATTTCTTTTATTTTGGTAGGAGCCTGATTAAAGATTATCAGCCCTTGTGATAATTAAAAGAATGTAAAAAAGATAAATATCTTAAAAACTGCAGCTAGACACATAGACAATCACTTACAAAACAAAGCAGGACCACAATCACTCTGAGTGAAGTGTAAATCCTCTCAAACACAGGTTCCACCGAGATTTGAACTCGGATCACTGGATTCAAAGTCCAGAGTGCTAACCATTACACCATGGAACCACATGTCACAGGCCTTATCAGTGTAAGTTCACTGGTCTTTCAGGAGAAATGGACAATATCGAGGCAGAACTTAAAGATGAGCACACAAAAAACAGCATCTAGCTAAGTTATGGGGCCGAATGGTGTTTGGAAAAAAACATATGTAAGACATTAGCTTTTTTCTACCTGTGTCCTGGCAGAGCTTTCAGCTATACTGGACCGTATGGTGGCCTTCTGGCCATAGATGAACACACATACATCTTAGCATCGCTGGCTAGCATTCACAGACAACAAAGGATGAGGCACACGCTCATTCAGTCAATGTTTCACTTGTTTAACAGTTCATCGAGCACATAGTAGCACAGCTATTATACACCAACACATTGCTTTGTGTGCACAGGTTGAGAGTGTAGACATTGAAACTGTTTTGTAAAAGCGCTCATCACCCAGTGAAGGTCAACCGCTGTTTCCAAGTATTGTGCTATTGGCAAGTATTTGTGAAAAACACTGGCTGTTAGAGGGGGGATTTGAACACATACCTCCAAGGTCTGTGGCCTGAGCACAGTGCCTCAGATGACTTGGTCATCCTGCTCCAGATATTTGATTTTTAATCCACATAGCAATTAGCAATGATGGGTGGATTCTCTTTTGTCTGCTATTTAGTCCTCAGAATGTAAACACATCCACACCATAGCAAATAGCTAGAAGGAGTGACAGAGTGAAAATGCAGAACATTAAATGAATGAATGATGCTAAAATACCAATAGAGAGGCTGCCATTGGTACAAGAGCGTATATATATATATATATATCTCCAGATTGCTGGATTCAGAGTCCAGAGTGCTAACTGTTACATCATGGAACCACTTCATAGGTGAATGGAATAAACTTGAAGTTACGCAACATCACATACATACAATACTACAGTGGGACAAACATTGCATTGAAACTTAACTGGTACATAAGTGTAAAGGATGAATTTATATGGTATATGACTGTGTAGGAAAGAAAGAACAAAAGACAAATGCTGCAGCTTTTTTTCCCTTTTTAAATCTAGATCCCCCTTCTTCAATATATTTTATACTTAAAGAAAAAAAAAAACAGTTGTTGGCTGCTAGCAGGGTGCAACAATGGGGAGATGAGGGTGTTTTTTTTGAATAGAAGACATTTTCAATATGTGCAGAAACCTAATGGAAATGTTTTCCACCAGAGATGTGTTGGTTATGTCATACTCTTTAGAGAATGTGGGTCAAATTGTGAATTTGAAAATCCGTCTACTCTAAAAAATGTTGGGTGAATTTGCTAACCTGGCTAACCCTGATACAGAAGCATGGTGGAAAATACATGTATTCGTCCCAAGTGATATAACAGCAGCAGCCTACCAGTCTTTGAGTTGTAGGGTTTAAACCTCAGTGCACAAGTCTTTGGATTGGCATTGGGAAACTAATGTATTTAATAGCATTCATGGGGGAGAATAGTGTTGTTGACACTGCTGGATGAATATGGAGATGATGAAATTATCTCTCTAGGGTTCTAGATTGTGTATTTGAATTGCAAACGGTAATTTTAATAACCGTTCCGTTGGCAAATCTAATGAGTTTTAACTATCAGAGATCCATGTGCTTCATGAAGGATGCCTTTTGGTGGCAAAAAGTGTCACATAAACTAAAGTCACTCTATGTTTAACTGTACTTAAGGTTTTTTTCCAGTGTTTTCGTTGCAGTCGCTGAGCAGAAAACGTTTTTATTAACGGCTACCCACTGTTTAATATGCTTTAACATTTGCTGAAAAAATGTTGAACAAATAAATGATGCTGTTTTACGAGCGCTACAGTGTCCGTCAGTGGAATCTCATTGTTGTGCAGTGACGATGATATCAATCATCTATTTCTGTCAGAGCAGAATATGCCGCTATAAAAAATGTAATATATGTGATGGGTGGATGTTGTTGCCAGGCTGGATGCAGATGAAAAGCATAATATACAGACATTCTTCTTAGCTTTGATCAAATATTTGCTTGCCTTCCTCCCACAAAACATTTTCTTTTGTATCATTGCCTGGAGGTTACTTCTGATCAGATTTGTTTTGCATAAATGTGTAACAACATCATCGAGTCCTTGATTTCTCAGTATGAGCACTGTCTCCACTAATAATGGCGTGTGTGTTATAAACAATCACTAATATGTTAAATATGTAAAACAGTTTTTTTTCCCCCTATTTACTAACTGACTCTGCAGAGCATGTTTTGATCCCGCATCATATGTTATAATAAAGTACTAAATGGAATCAATTAACACAATTACTCAACGTCTGTTCGTATACATTTGGTAATCTGCCTAAACATCCAATGTAGGCGTGTACATAAACTTTTTAGGACATAGAAAGATATCTGTAAATATCTAGAATTATAATTTTAGATTTATTTTTCCCTCACATATGTGATGAAAAT
Source organism: Pampus argenteus (assembly GCA_036937835.1). Taxonomy (NCBI): domain Eukaryota; kingdom Metazoa; phylum Chordata; class Actinopteri; order Scombriformes; family Stromateidae; genus Pampus; species Pampus argenteus. The sequence goes on from CM072882.1 coordinate 10,351,765, forward strand.
GTCTTTGCCCTTAATACTCAATTTGTACGGTGGCCCTGAGGTGCAAAACACAACAGTATTAGGCAAAACACACTACAGCATTTCAGAAAATACAACAAAACAAATTTCATTAAAATAGACAAAGTACAAAACCGTTTTTTTTAAATAAATAGACAACCACTGGACATGTAGAATAGTCTGCAGAGTCTTTTTAATAATACCTTGTTTGTAGTGTATATGACCAACTATGCATCATTTGGTAATGTTTAATATTACTGGCTAGCGCAGCTGCTATTAGTAGCAGGATACCAGAGCTATGATATAATATGAGGCTGTGCATTGTCTTGCCTGATCCCCTGTCAAACAAAAAAATGGCCATCTTTTTAACTTATAAATTTTAATGCTACAGACAGTTGTTGTGTTTCTGCAGTTTGAGAAAGAAGGAACGGGCTCGACTTTCAGTGGGCGGATGATATAAACAGCCAGTTCTCTCCAAGCTGGACCGGTCTCAGTGTTGAAAGTTAAAGATCCCACACACAATGTATACTGCTACATGCAGGCAGACACTGTAATTCAGACTATATAAATCGGTTACACTTATGTGCCCTGTTTGTTTATTAAATTTATTAAACGAACAGGACAGACATCATGTTGCTTACTCTGAAACTCTGTTCATATAGTGAACATGCGATTCTTACAGCGGGTACATCTGAGAATACTGCTGCAGCAAGTATCTCATTAGATACATTTAGCTTCAACATAATAAATCATTAAAGCAAAGTAAATTACTTTTTACAGTTACTATCCTCAACACTGGTAAACATGCATCATCAGCACTAATATTTCATGAATTCATCAGCACAGATCCAGTTGGTATAAGTGGTCCACGGTAGTGATTAGTGCAAGATTAATTTCTTGTGCTTTGGTGTGAAGCAGATCCATTTACACTGATTTAGAAAAGGGCTAGCAGTAGATACTCACTACGGTCCTATTGGCAGCTAACTAGGTAGTCATTACTAATCTAAAGGCACCCGCGGGATGGAAAACGAGCGGATGGGTGTGAGTGTTTCTGCAGGCGAGTGTGTGTGTGTGTGTGTGTGGGTGTGTATGTGTGTGTGTAGAGAGGGTAAAAAGGTTGAGACATTGCAACGGGGTCATGCTTATAAGATGTGGGGGTCAACTGCAAAGATCAGCTGAGGTCAAGCCTGTAATGGGAGTCATTTTTCATAAGGCGCATTTCTCATCCCGGACTCAGAGGTAGCGGTGAGAGTGAAGTAGTGAACTGCAGGAAATGGCATTTCAATGTGTCTAACCTCTCGCCTTGCAACGTCCCCTCTTGACAGGGAATGGCAGGTCCTTCTCATCTCTCTCAGGCTGACTCGTATATCACTCACAGCTCTTGCCCACCTCTCCATCCCAAGAGACGGAGGCCTGAGAGAGTGAGAGAAAGAGTGTGGGTGATGTGGGTGGACTGCTCTTCAGTCTAGCAGCTAGTCAACAATCAGCAACACATCTATCACCATCCCTAAAAGTAATTTTGAACCGACTGACATACATGCACATGTATTCCCGGCTTGTGATATAGATGAATTGTAGATGACAGCTACTGAGGTGGTTCTGCCTTGAACATTTATAAAGGCATATTGACTCCCTTTGTGCTGAATCGGTCCAGCACATAGACCGAGACGGCCAGGATGAAAAGGAGAGAGGAGACTGCAGTGTTGTTATCCTCTGTAAACCCCATCAATCCAGCCACTTGGTGGCACTAGCAGCCAAAATCAATGAGAGGAAGCAGAAAGGAAGATGTCTGGATAAAACAGATAGAGATGTATGAATATTCGTTTTCCATAACATAGCATCGGCCTTGAGTATTTTCAACAGCACGCATAGGGCTATGATAATAAAGCATGTGCTATAAACGTCTTGTTTAAGATGAATATTTCAGTTTTGGAGCTGTTGTGAAAGCAGTGAGGTCTGCCAGCAACACTGTGGGCAACTTCATGTGAGGTGGATTTGTGGGGGCACTGTGCACAAGATCCATGCGTGCATACACATGCAGTAAACACAGGCGATGCATCCAATAAAAAGCCCTTTGCTTCTTTCACTTTCAGGCTCTTTTAGTTGGTGACTGTGTGAGGGGAGCAATTAGAAGTGAAACATTTCTGTGGACAGAGGGGAAGCTAGTTTGTGATTCAGGTCATGCTTGTGCCTAAATGTCATTGGCCAGAGTGCAGCAGGTTAATTGAAGGCGTCTGTCATCATTGCCTGCTTCACTGAGATAGTTCTGGGAGGAGGCTGACCTGTCCTTAAATCTGATCGTATATTCTAGTGTCCCTGCCCCTTAAAACCCACGCACCCTCCTACACACATACATGAATTTTGCATGTATTCATAGCTCCCTGCTGTGCTGTGCATGCATTATTATTATGAAGTTGGTTTACAGCACACTGAATATAGGCATTATAAAATAATCTGCACTGTTATATTTTTTTTTTCATCCACAAATGAATCGATTAGTTGATAATCAGAAAATTAATTGGCAACAACTGTAATTAATTAATCGCTAAAGATCCCCTTCAGACATGTTTTACGATATAAAAAAAAAGACGCTGCTTTGAATAATAATTTTGCTTCTGACATAGATTAAAATGATTCTCTCTCCCTTATTAAAAACTGCAGGATGTCTCCTTCTTCACTGTAAAGTTCATTCTTGCATACTGGACCACGAAACAGTTTTCTAGTGTGAAACTCATCATTCAACACAGTGACGCTCAAACATCAAACTGAGGTAACAAGAAGGAAAACACATTTTTCTTTTTGAGTGGAAGGGGACTTTAAATGATTGTCCAACATTTTCTGGTTCCAGGCTCTGAATCGTGAGGTTGTGAGATCTTGACAAATTCATTTTTCACTATTCTGTTTCAAACCTTGTCTACATTTGCAACTATTTTCAGCATCTATATGGCAAATATTTAACTGAAAAATTACAAAAATAAGTGGGAAACAAATCTAAAAACAATTTAAAGCTGAAACACATTATTAGCAGGGAGACTACGTTTCCGCTGCAGTCACTGCGTTCGCGCCTGTAATCCATTAAGACAATCACTAATGACAGTTCTTGAGATTGAGAGCGTGACAGAATGAATCTATACAGCTGTCAGTAGAATTTATATTGTAATTATTTGTATTTTGTTTCAATTTTTATACTGTCACTGTTAAGTCTGGCAAAATTTTGAACAATGTCACCAGCATTTAAAATGATTTGGGGGGCGGGGGGGTTCAAATATGATGATGTAACAAAGATACAAGACTGAATACTCAAAAGGTATCATTTCTTTCACTCTATTACATTTGTGAAATACTCTTCGTGGTCTCCATATTGTTACAACAAGCTCATTTCTGTTCTAGCGATTAGTCTGTAGCTGTTCCTCTTTATAAATATTAATTCTCACATCTCTCTTTACCAGAGCCCGAGGCGTCTGGCACAGGTGTTAGTGAATAACACAGAGGACAATCGGTTAACTGCTGCAGAAACAGGAAGTTGCTCTAATGACTGCTCTCCCCAGTGCACCCTGGGTAATAATCAACACCTTTGTCATAATAGCAGGTAAATACTCACGCATAGGCACAGTATTCCTCACAGTAGGACACTGGCAGCAGCAGCGATCCATGATCATTTTTCACTTATTTTTATTAAGTGAAAAGGCATTCTGGTCGTTCTCTGTGACTTGTTAGTGTTTACAGATAGAGCAACAGAAATACAGTGAAATGAAAAGGGCAAGTCAAAGCAAAAGCCAGATTCAAACTCCGGTTGAAGCACAAGGGCAGTTACATAAGTCAACCGTCGGGGGGGTCTGCATGAATTATTCATAAAGGCAGTTTACAGTATTGTTTACAACCCTCTGTTTGTTAATTGCTCGTTGAAGGGGGAAAAAAAAAAAGAAAAATCAATGATGCCATATTTAGTGCATCATAATTTAATAACCGCAGAAGTGAGACATTTTTTGCGAAGAGAAATTTTGCTCAGGGTCTTGCCGGCTGGTTATGAAATATACAAAGCCGAAGCCGGAGGCAAAGTTTCTCTGTTGTGCTTGCCATGCCAACGAAGAAACTCTGAGATAAGACAAATGGTTCAAATGACCTTTGAAAAGATCACCACCTCTCAGTTCGCCCGAGAGAGAGAGAGAGAGAGAGAGAAAGCAAGAGGGAGGGAGGCAGGAGAGGGGGGCTATTTCTATACAGTGAGGGATAAAAGTAGATTCCCAAACTGCACGAGTGTGTGCCCTATTCGTCTTTCCCTTCTGAACGCTTTCTGCTCCATTTGCACGATCCACGTTTATTTGTCTCCGTCTAGGACTCTTAAGTGAAGCAGCAACAGAAGGGGAGGAGGGACTTAAAGCCCTGTGTTGGTCAGTCATTAACTGACAACTCTCATGATTTTCTTTCATTACTCCGTTTTAATGAAGAGCTAAAGTTGCTGCTCACCGCAGAGGGTCTCGTCTGCAGGGGCTTACCCTGCACAGCTAGCTGCTAGCTCTGCAGGCCACATGGGCCTTTCATGGTGCTCATTACAGTTGAGTCCTAGGAGAGTCCTTCTTATAATGCATCCATGGGAGTCTGTATAGCTAGTTAGCTCTCAGTTGTACGCCCACTCCCAGAAGCCATTCATCTATGTTTGAAATATATGGATAACTCTAAAGCGCCGGCAAAGACATTTTTTTTATAACAGAAGTGTTATTAAAAGTTGACACATGTTGAAATACTTTGAAGACACCAAAAGAAAGGGGGTAGGAAATAGGATTACTGATTTTTTTTTTTCTTTTTTGACAAAAAGTGTGCACATAGAGATTTGGAACATTCACTGTACATGTTGTACAAGAGGAGACGCTTTTATATGTGTGAAAACCACTTACACAACCAATGGACACTTCATGAAGCAGCTCAGTTCAGCTCTTCACCTTAATATACTGCATTACATACCCAGTTCTCTAATGTGCTCTTATCCTCAAGTCAAAAAAAAAGTATTTCACTGCTCTACTTAAGTAATGCTTCATATCTTTTTACATTTTTTGACATACAGACAAAGGTATAATTTTTCACACAAGGTTTGAGTCAGACAGTGTTCAAATTATATTCAGTTTTACTGCCACGGGCGTTGGGTCTATGTTTCAATATTTCTAACACCTGAGTGGATCTGAGTGCATCAGAGCCAACTCAGTTTAAGCTCTGATCGCATTGCACGTTATAAATCACTGCAGAAAAAGATATCTCAGGAAATCAGTAAGCTCAGTTATTTAAAAAAATATATATATATCACAGATATGAAATTGGTAAGATGATCATCTTTTAACTAGCTAGTGTACAGAATGAGTTGTTATTGGTGCAGGACGTAAATATAGTAATTATTTGTGTAAATGAAATAAAAATAATTACTTGATGGTGCATTATGCTGCTGGTGGTGTCGGTGTTCTCTCTCCGTTAGGGTTTGTATTGAGTCTAATTATCCTCCAGCAGCAGGTTTTCCAGTGGTCTATTTTGAACTGGACCTGTGAAGACTTCTAATTTTAAATGGATTTTAAATAGGCTTTAGTTTGTGGTGCTCACTTGTATTGCTTGCTTAAAAGTGGAGGTTTCCTGTAGAAATTACTCCACTGATGCACTCACTGCTGGAGAAGTGCATTAGCTAAATGCTTATTTGTGTTAAATGTAGTGCCACAACAGGGTGTTTCCCGGCTCACAAAATTAAAATGTAGAACGACTCATGTCTTCACATGGTGTAACCTATTAAATTTGTTGGTGGATGTGTGAGTGTGTGTGTGTGTGTGTGAGGGAAATACGAGGAGGAGATGAAGTCCGGACAGCAGCATCACTTGTGTCCCAATTAGCGATGCAGGGCTTTGAATGGGTCTTTAACCTTAGCAGAGCTTAATCATGTAATTAATGAGAAATGGGGGTGGGGGGGTGGGGGTGCCTGTCTAATGCTATCCTCCCACTAGAAATATTCCCTTCTAAACATTGTCTAGAGTCCATGTTTTTCGCAAATAAAGACACAATTTACGACCTTTACGACAAGGAGACAGTTGACTACCGAAGGCATTAGTCTTTTATTTAGCTGGGCCCTGTTCTAAATGACCATCTCATTGTTATTTGGCCCATGTGCATGTATGTGTGCCTACATATGTGGTGTGTGTGTGTGTGTGTGGATTTGTGAAGCCGCAAACATCTTCTGTGCGTATAGCCCATCCGGGGTCTCCGCTGATTACCTACTGCTGACATTTAAGCAGCGGTTGCAGGACCGCAGTCTCTCCCACTTGGACACGGCACACATCAAGCCGGCTGAGCGGTTGTTTACAACAGCCTCGCTTTAATTGCTCATCAAATTATTGTCTTAATGATAAGACATGAAAGATTGAAAGGGACATATGGATTCGGACAGTGGCCATCAGAAGATGCCCGCCACATTGCGGTTTTGCATCCACAGTGTCTATTAGCTAAACAAGCCGAGGCCTATTTAGCAGTAATCAGCAGAAGCACTGTGGAAGATAACAATCAGCCGTGGGCATTATTTTCCCTTCAGCCTTCAAGAGTGACAGGCCTATTATTCAGTGCATGGAATTTATGAGATGATCATCTTTGATGGCCTGGTTGTCCGTCGTTCGCTGTAATGTTTTCCATGGTAATGATGCTTTCCCTCTGCCTCAGACCACAAAACCGCCATCCGCCTTGTGACATCATCTCTTCGCTGAAAAGTGATTGTTGACGGCTCCATTAAGAGGTGAAAAAATATTTTCTTTACCCTCCACCCCCAACCCCCCACCCACCCACTCAGACGCATTATATTCACTCGTCAAACCAAGCTTATTTACGTTGTCTTCCCCAGCGCGGGAATGCATCAGGTTTGAACTCGTCGCTTTGATGGGGACGGGGGTGATTTGAAAACGACCTTGATACAACTTCTGCACGCAGGGAATGAAATGTCACCGTGAGATCCGACAGGGAATCAAACGGCGTGGCCAGGAACAGCGCATGCTGACTTTTGGTCATTATGACTGCCCTACAACCAGCCCACAGATCTCACATCCATCAGTGGTGTAACAACCATCTCTTCTGTCTAACAAACAAAACTGCCACGTCGTGCAGTAGATTTATACCGATGGATCAGTTGGATGTAATACACGTTCAAATAGTTTTGTTTAAGAGTGCATAGTCAGCACCACTATCATGAAAGTAAGGAAAGACTACGAAGCACAATATAAGCATCTAAAATGACCCGTGGGTTCCTTTTGATGCCTAGTTTCTCCTGCACTTTGTACATATAGGTGCAGACTACATGAGGCAGCTTCATTATACAATATGTTGTATAGTCACAGACATCAACTAGCACCCCTGCTGTAAAACTACCCTGTCTAAAGTTGGTGCCAAAATATGCACTGGGTAAGCTGGTAAACTAGACGAAATACAGCTTTAACCCAACCACAGCTCATATGTACGCTATAGAAACTGTGTAGAAACAATACTAACTTCCAGCATGTTAGGGCCTTTTAGGTCCCATTGAAACTCATTAAAACCACTTTTTTTTTTTGATCCCAAAGCCACTACAGCATAAAATCATGCATTTTATAAAGTTTTCAAACTGAAGCCCCGGCTTCACAATTGTAGCAGATATATCATTATCTCATTTTTAACCCTTTGGGCTATATACATGTTATTTTCCTGGTTTCAACCAGGGGTGTTATTTCTCTATTATGGATACTGCAGCCAAGTGTCAGTGAGTTGTATGAGTAGGTATTGATGTATGTGTGGTGTATGTGTGTGTATGGAGAAATTGGTGTGTGTATATGTGTGTGTGTTCATGTGTGACCCAATGTAAACCCATAAAAACTTGAAAATAAGTAACAATTCACTACTCCCTAAGACCCGTATCATTTACAGTTACATTATTATTATAATAATTTTGTAAAAACTGCATAAAAAACAATGCTTATTGATAGACACATAGTCTGACTATACATACAAGCCTTTAAACAAGACTCATCCAACATAATATGGTAAATTGTTCCAGACTAAACTGAAGGATTAAACACTTGTTTATGAATGTTTTCTATCATGAAACAGTTGACTTTTTTTTTTTTTTAGATCAATGTTTCAAAAAAGACATAATTATTTTCATTCTGTTGTTTTCAACAAGATAAATTTAACTGGATTATGTAACAAACACATCAAAGTTCATGCACTTCAGTGTGTTGAGCATCTACATAGCTTTGATCAAATAAACATTGCACTCTCTGTGACTTCTCCTTTATTGAATTCATCATGTCAGTAACTAGTGAATACACCCGACGTATATAATATTTTACATGAAATACAATGTATCACTTATTTGTTAAAAAGGAATACTCCAGTGATTTATTATTGCACGTCTATAAGGTTTTAGAGACATAACATAGATAAATATACTGTATATTTACACCCCTCCCACACAGAAGTGAAACTATTTGGAAGTTGTAAAGGAAGTAGAATTCTTGCCATTGCAGCAGCACATCATTTTTTTTAGGATATGTGTTGATATATGAGTGTTAAAACTCAGCTCACACCGCAGTTGTTTGGATTTTAATGTCAATTCACATCCCCCCACACCTCCAAAGGAAAAAAAAAAACATATACCATCATGAACATTTAGGCTATCTATTTTAAACGTGGTTCATGGCATCTCAAACAACAGAAAGAATATGAAATCTGACCTCTGAGGTTTGTATCTTCTGACACCTGTTTTTCACAGTGGGAATCGTAGCAGTAATTGCTTTTGAGGGGTCCCTGATCCATTTACACTGCACACTGCTTTCCAAAGCCGGAAACATGATTTGTATTTGACACATGTCCTCTTTTTCATCTTCTTTTATGTCTGAGCAGCCTTTGTGATTTTGTTTATTTGGGGTAGATGTTGCTTTTGAGGCGGGGAGGCGGGAGCAGGGGGTTGATATAAAAGACAGCTGTTTTTTTTTTTGTTTTTGTTTTTTTAAACCTTTCATCCTCACTCTACACAATTTATTTAACAAATGCATATTTAATTGACCGTAAAGGAATAATTAAAAAACAATAGATTTTTCTTGTGAAGTTATGCCTCTCTGTTTTCTTGCCATGTATGCAAAACCTTTGTAAACAAACCAAACACTGGCGCACAAAACTAAACACTATAAACACTTGAACTGCAATCCAATATCCTCTCTGTTGTTCTCCACTTTGGATCAAGGTGTGCATTCCAGTTATCCACTGTTGAAACATGAATGCCAAGGGGTGAAAGCAATATCTTTTTTTTTTAAATTATTATTATTATTTTTGTTAATGTTTCCCTCCTCAGTCTATGGGTGATGATAAAATAAAGCACAGAGATCAAGTCTTTACAGTTTGAAATGTGTGCTTGATATCTCACACAAGTGGATATGTTATATATAGACCATGCATGTGTTGATCTGGGAATGTGCTCTATTGTTTTGTAATTGTACTTTCTTCCATAAAGGACACAGGAATACATATCGAGAGGGAACCTTTATCTCCTGCTTTTAATACTGGCTGATTTATTCTTCCTGAGCACAAGGACGATAGCCTCCTCAGGCGGTGAATCATTCTTGCCAGCTGACTCTAATCACCAGCTAATTAATAGTTGATGTGCGGGCTTACAAAAACACGACTGCTATTAACCTGTACATGCTATTGATTTAGCCCTGCTTTAGGTGTTTCAGCCGATTCTTCTGGGGAAAGTAAACATTGGGATGAGTGGATATTCTGATATTGTAGGAAATCAAAGTTAACGCTCGGAACGGGTTCAAGTAGGAGAACTGACTAGTGATCTGCTGTTGCCCTGCATTGCACATAATTGCTGCATTTTATATCCGACATAGAATCTACTGTATATTTGACATCTGAGAGAGGCCCTAGAACAAGCATTTAAAACGCAAACATTTTGCCACCATTAGTTGATTTTCACGCATGGGGAAAGAAAAAAAAAAAATCACTCCGCACAGCTTTGGATGAACTCTCACATGCAAATTTGAAAATTTAAGAAATCTCAAGAATAAAATGCCAGAGGGGAGTACAGTACAGCACAGTACAGAGGAAATAGAAAGGAGTTCAAGGGAGCTGTCTGCAATAATTAACAACCTGGGTATAGGACTGGGAAGCTGAAAGGGTGGCAAACTGTAGTCTGAAGCACTTCTCCCACTGCAACATACGTATATATCTAACACATCCTTTTAAATCTTGTCTTGTCTTTTGCTGCATGCCTGCTGCCACACTGCCCACTGTCACTATACTGAAGAAGCCACCTGTAACTTTAACACTGCACATACTCTACATTTGGATAGTACTATTCCACTTGAGTTGAAGTAAGTATTACTTCATTATTGATTAGTCTGCCAATTAATCATCCAGTCTATGTGTTATATAAAAACAGTGAACATGCCCATGGCGCTCTTCAAAAGGCCAAAGTGACATCCAAAAGTGCAAAAAGACTTAATGCTTCCAAAATGTTCAAATGCAGTCTAATTGTCAGTCCGACTGTGTGTTTAACTGTTAAATGGTTTTAAATGTTGTCTCAGCATCATACTTGTTTAACAGAAGTTTCTATGGACTATTGTTAATTTTCTGAGAAAAGAAATGCTGCTTAGCTTAAACAATCCTAACGTCCCATAATTCAGTTCTGTAGCTATTTGACAACCTAATCTAAAGCTTTTCATCACGAGGTTTTTCATTTGTTGCTGCTTTTTTATTTTCCTCGTTGCTGCCTTGATCTGCTCAGTGACTTTAATAAATGAGATTTCATAGGAAGACACATCTGCGGTTGAAGGAAAAAAACCAAAAAAAAAAAAAAAAACCCCAAATGAAACCATCTCCCTGATAACGCATGTTTTACAGCTCACCGAGAGGCCGTTGAATTAAGCGTGATGCAAACACAGCAAATTGAATCAATTTGCCTCCTCTAAATAGATGTGATGCGTGTAGCCTGAATGCTCAAATGAATAAGGAAGAATTTCTGAGTTTAATGATGTTGTTTTTGTTTGTGCATTTCTTTCCTTGTGCTTGATGAAGGTTCAAGAAGTTCAGGCGTAAAAGAGGAAGAAGATATCAGATAAGAAGAGGAAGATGTGGAGGTGCGGCGCGTGGTGTCGCACGCTCCACGTTGCAACCACCGGGAATAAAGTGACAGGCTGCGGTGTGAAGCACAGGGACCGAATCAAGAGGTGAGTGGAGCATATTAAACTGATAAGTGGCCATGCGGAAAATAATGAGGGTCCACGCAGACACACAAAACATGACAGCATCCGGGTGTGTGCAAAAACAGGCATATGCACAGGTTATTAACAAAAAAAAAAAAGATTAAAAAAAGCTTATGTGTATTTGTGGCTTAACGCGCCGCAAACGTTTCTCAGGGACGAGCCTGTCATCTCTGTTGACGTATTGATCAAGAGCGGCCTTCCTTTTGTGCAGATGGCCTGCAACACAATAATGATCAACGCTGAACACAAAGCTTCCGGTAGTGCGGACAAATTGACAGGCTGTGATTAAATCAGCGGCGGTGGCAGCATTGTTGACGACAATGATGATAACACTGAGGGCACTTATCAAGGAAAGGGAACCCGTGCGCACTGACAAATAGATGTTCATAGATGCTGATGGAGGGAAATTAATTTGAGCTGAAAAACAAAGCATTTTATCATCAAACTGAAGCGGTCACCTAACCCCAGAAATCTGCAGGCCTCATGAATAATTGTTTCCAAGCGTTATGTTTTGGCTGTCAATCACGAGTGTTCTGCGTTTGCTGTAATACATCTGAATTAAGCTCCTGGTGGCATTCTGTCACGTACACCCCGTCGTAAGCCGTTAAATACATAAATCGGGTTTAAATGAACACACACACCACTTGTCTTGCTTGGTTTGCAGGGTAATTCATCTTCCAACTCCATGATTCTGTTATGCAGTCAAATTGACAAGTAATCCATTGCTGGTGTCCTTGTTGTCAACATTAAGGTCATTTCTGATTGTTGCATAGAGTGAACAGACTTGCAGCTTTTGCAACGCTTTGCAGGGGGCGATTGGGAAATACGCCAAGCAAATGTATCGATATATACGGTGTGAGTTATCTCGAGCTGTAGCAAAGACTACATAGTGGGAAACATGTTGAGAAGGTCTATACTTAGAAATACATGAGTTTTTTTTTTTTGGGTTTGTTAACAAACTCTGGTAAAAGAATCTGTTGTCGCTTTCAATCCCAGCATCCTCCATGGAAAATAATCCTCCTTTTTTTTTTTTTTGGCAAGTCACATTGCATTTTTTGAGCATGGGAAATCTCTTTTGTTATACACACTGAAAAGTACAGACCTGTACAATACCTGTCAGGGGACAACGTAAGTAGTGTGGTACATGTTTTTGAACAAGTGTGCTCAGGGTTTAAATGGATTACAGCTCATTATCCCCCAATTACTTTCCTGAATAAGATGGGAAATAGAGAGAAAACCTGATATGCTGGTTTGTTAAAATTACATTCAGGAAACTTTCGCAGCGGTGGTGGATTGAGCTATAAAAAGATTTTTCTTTCTTAATTAATACACCCAAGAGGTTTTTTTTTTTTATTGGGGGAAGCTGTTCATATTTTGCGTTTTAGAAACAAAATTAACTTTTAAAATACTAGCAAAGCAGTCAATTCATTTCGAATCCACAAAATGGAAACAGAGCAGAGACGCTTTTTTTGTTTTTATTATTATGTACAGACACAATAAAGTGAGGATTCAGGTAGAAAGTCGGTGCTTTCAAATGCACCTGGGCTGTTACATCTCGTGTTGTCTCAGACTGTTTTAGGTGTGACAAATATATTGCTTCTGTTCTACTGTGTTACTGTGTCAGAAAGATCACATCCTATGAAGGGATCACTGGCTGGTTTAGAAACCCAGCAGCTCCCACCACCACTATCAAATCTCATGTCGTGTCCATACTGCTAGAGAGATCATCGGGCCCAGCGCAAGCTTCAGGTTTTCTGAAAGTATTTGAGCGGACTGCCTGTGGATATGCCCTGAAACTCACAGCAGACCTGCACTAACATCATCCTGAATGTGCACAGTAACATCTTGTCATGTCCATATCTTCCATGGAAATTGATAAATCTCCCCCAGCGGTACACATTCGACATTTACAAGAGTGTTTTTTATTTATTTATTATTATCTGTCAATAAAAATGATTTACAAAAAAAGAATCAAAGGGCTCATGCTTGTGCTGACGTGCCGGCCTAAATTTGGACTGATTGACTCTAAGAACGTCATATTAGTTTATTTAAAAACATGCTGCTTGTTTTGGGGATTTTGTCATTCTTAGAGCATCTTTAGCAATTTAGCCTTGCTGGATAACCAAACATGATAAAAAAAAAAAAAACTATAATAAAAGTCATGCATGGATTCTGTACATAATGTGAAAATGTGAGATATCTTCAAAACCACTGAGGGCATCATCAGCTGTTACATACTTGACACCACTGCAGTCTGATTGGGCCAATTCAGAGATAATCATTTGTTAATGATTTGTATTGAAAAGAACATCCGCAGAACAAATGAGCTACCAAATCTTGGTCAGCGAAGACCTTTCATCTGACTAAACCAGAGCTGCATGTCAAACCTCAGCCGTCAATGATATACACACTGACATTGTAGTGAACACATTCTGACTAAGAGAGGAGGCTGCTGGATGGGTTATGACAGAACCTAGACATCCCCCGTATCCAATAGCAACCCCTGGAGCCAGTCTGCATTTCACTTAGCCCTGACAGTCTGGCTCTTTACTCTCTTTAACCCTGACTGAAATGTATCCAGTGATTCACACAATCAGGGTTATTTCACAAAGCCCCTCAGGCTGTTTATTTCTTCTCTTTTCCACAGTAGGTAAAAGCATATCATCCATTTCAAACACAAATTCTCAAAAGCACGCATGTTGTCACGGTGAATTATGGTTTGCTTTTTATATAGTTACAGAAGCTTTGCTAATGTTACAGTACTGTAAAGTTTATTTACGGATTTATATCACCAAAAGCAGGGAAAAACAACGTTGGCTGTTTCCTAACAAGGGTAATGACAGATATGTACCTTCCCTCACCTTCCCCTTATTGTAGATTTCACTGGGAATTTCTGCTGCTCTTTTATTCAAAAATCTGCTCAAAAATCATTAAGCAAATGTTTATTGTTCATCCTTTAAAAAAAAAGAAACGAAGAAGAAAAACATCTGCTCCACCATTATCATCCATCTGCCTCCCTCCTCTCTTCTACGGATTTCTCCTCTTAACCCGCAGCATGTAATAACTGTCATCTGCCATGCCAATGAGCCATGTAGTAAAACTGCCAGTCTTTATATTTATCTAAGATAATCTCAAAGCCGTCATGGCAGCCATTAGAAAAGGAAATGATGCTTTATTTTGCACGGCTCTGGAGGAGGCACAGGGAATGAGTGGGAGGGCACTCTTAAGGATGTCATTTGGAAAACGCCTTACCTTCACGACGAGGAGTCATCGAGCCGTACAGTAGATAGTGGGTGGTTGCTGGTGACAAGGTGTGATGCATATGGGTTCAGATACTAGATATGAATGTTTTCCTGCTGTTGTAAAATAGTAAAACGTGTTGCTTACACGTCATGTTAGATTACATTTGAAAAAGGCGTCATGCCATTTTTAGCGTTTTGATCACTATAGCGCTTTCTAGCGTTATTTGTCTTGTTGCAGTATGAATCTCAGGTTTGCCGGCTAACAACTGATGGCTATGGCATAAGCCAGACAACCTATGGGGGGGGGAGAGGATATGTCTTATGAAATATGATACTCCACTTAACCACAGAGTCCCTCTCATATACTGTAGTGCTGCTTCAAAAGTACCATTGAGCTGTTTGAGTGGATGCAGCATGCTGTGCAACTTCTGTGTTGAATGTTCAGTTGTTCAGAGATTGCATACATTTACTTGATTGCTCCATGGTAGGAATAATGAGATTTCAACATACAGTATGTGTGTGCCAACCTCTTTACAGTAACAATATGCATCTCCGGAGATTAGTCTATAGGGTTCGGTGCAGGGATTTCTTTAAAGGCTTCACTTACAAAGTTTTTAAAGTTCTAAAAGTCAGAAACTACCTTTTTATTTCCTGTTATCTCCTTAAAATGAGGACACAGTCCAATGAGAACAAAGCTGTTGATGAGAACAGGTGATTGGAGTCTGTGAAGTGACAAAAGACTGAAATTCAACATCCCTCAGACGATCTCACTATACTGTCTCCACACAGTCCATGCAGCACGCCTCAGCCCCAGCTGTGAATCTCTCTTTCCCAACACTAATACTGTATTTACCTCCCTAATAAAAGTCATTGTTGTGTGGCCGGCGCTAAATCAGAGACCTGCTTCTGTCAGGCATGACAGAGGAAAATATAAAGCATCTTTCACAGTGATGGAGAGCTCCTGAAGTTTTTATTAGCTTGGTGGAAAAGATAGCCCTCATCAGGTTCTGGTGTATGAATCCAACTGTGCGTGAAGCTGTAATATCATCTTTTTTCTGGCACTCCTTGCTATTATGCCAATTAAGTCTTTCAGACAAATGCTTGTTAGCACAGATTAACATTTCAGATGACTGATGATTTCATATGCTGGTATGGAAATGCATATTTATTGCTAAAAATAAATAGCGGCGTTCTGTTTGAAGGATAGACATCTCGTACCATCCTCTTCATGACACACAGGAATGAGTCAATTTTTTTTCTTTCTTTTTCTTTTCAGAACACAAGAGTACATAGAGCGTCTGTAGCCATGATTGACAATTTCTTGGTCCAACGACCTATGAACTCGTGCAAGGTCATGATGTCAGAATACAATGATTGGTCAAAGCAGTAGAGGAAGAGATTTGAATACTTTTAAGTTTATAAGTGCCAAATTACACAGCAAGGTTCAAACTGATCACTTTACAGACCTGTGAAGTAAAGCATTACTGGCTTTTATGTCATATAGGACATAAAACAGAGACAACAGGATAAATAACTTGGAAAATTTATTTTTTTTTATTTGACACACACACACACACACACACACACACACACCGACACCAATTCTTGAAGTCATTCAGCACATGGCTTTCTCAAAGCTTCAGCTGTGTAGTTTAAAAAAGTGCTTTCAGTGACTACAAGCGAGTGCACATATTCAGAAATACAAAGGCTGATTTGCATTACGGCGGAATGCAAAGCACTAAAGAAGACATCAGTGCAGTGTACTGTGCATCTGCATGTGAAAGAGAAAAAGACAAGAGGTCAGCGTGTTTAAAACGGAAGACTTTGTGGAGTGTGAAAATGTGGGGTAATCGTTCATAGCCCGTGCTAATGCAGCTTTCGAACGAGAGTGAGAAGACGGAGAGAGAGATGTACAGTAGCCAGGAGTGAGGAGTAGCTGCTGCCAAATGCACCGAGGGCTAGATGAAGACGAGCCCTTGCCATCTGGGCCGCTCGAGGCGAGGCTGAAAACAACTCCCGCTCCATCACTGGCTCTCCAGCTCACACTTGCACGTCATTTTTATTTTTCTCTTTTTCTTCTGCTCTTTTGGCCTCTCATCCTATCACTCCCCCATTAAAACGTCCCATCTTGACCTCCCACGTCTTTCTCAAGCTGCCTTTTCCTCTTCCAGCTCACACTTGGCTCTTTTCAATTCTCCCACCCTCCTCCTCCTCCTCCTCCTCCTCACCCCCCTCTCAAGGATTTATCACTCTTAATTATCTTAACCATCCCGCTTCATACTCGGCTTGTATCTACCATATTTAATCTAGGGTACAGCAGGGCTATTAGTTACACTCAACATGCAGAGGCTAATTGATTTAAGGAAGCAAGATCTGCATGTTGGTGCTGATAGATTTAACTAAAAGCTAATATAGAAAGGATGGAGACAAGAAATGGATGGATAGGAGTGAAATAAAATGCTCAAGCTGCAGAGGGGACTACTGTCTTTGTAAACTTTGGATTTCTTACACACGCTTTGATGTCAAAATCAGTTTGTTTCGACTTTGCTTGAGCTCAGGGAGTCTCAGTACAGCGCGTAGGAATGAGGATTTTAGGACTATTTTAATGGCTTGCAGTCTTGTCTCGTGCAAGAGGGAAATTTTACTTCTTTTTCCTGATTTACATAACTGTGGTAAGGATAAATATTTTCGGTTGGTGGGGAAACAGAACAGTGAAACAGATGTCTGTTTAAATGTCATGTTTGTCGCCGAGGCTGTGCTGACATTTTAGTCCCAGACTTTCACCTCTCGGATTTGTTGTCTGTGAGTCATTACCAGAATCAGTTTGAGTCAGAGCCGTTGTTGTGAATAAATATGATCTAATTGATAGCTGACCTCTCACATTAACGAGCAAATGGGACCAAAAACAATGCACGCCAGTAAGACTTAACTATGTTTGTGTGTGTATCCAAATCATTGCATCCGTGTTTTTTTTTTTTCTTTCTTTCCTGTGTGTGTGTGTGTGTGTGTGTGTGTGTGTGACTCATTCTGCATATGCAGTTAGGGCGGCTGGTGGCCACGGATATTGATAATGGCATTGGGGACACTCAGCTTCTTGTCTTATTAATCACTCCAGGCTGAGCAGTGACCTTTCTCCAAGCCCACTGCTTTGGGCCGAGCCAGATCCCCTGCCTCTGCCGCCCCCTGGGAGTAGCAAGCTGACATCACTCACCCTGTGTCCGCTAATGTCAGCCCCGAGCCTGGCCGCAGCGGCTCACCGGCCCTGCCTGGCGCCCCGGACACAGCCCTGGATGACAGAGACATTGATCACTCAGGAAGCTTGGGTTGTCTAGGGGTGGCCGTGTGGCTGTGTGTGTGTGAGTGCTTGTGCTTGTGTATGTGTATGTGTATGTGTGTGTTTTGATACAGCACCAATTGAGACTGGTGAGCCTAATTAGACTTCACATCTGGGCCTAATGAGCAAATCAAGAACGATCATTGATCAAGGATCAACTGGCCTTGAGCTGTTCTCTGATTGGTTAAAAGCTGCACAAGCGCTATGAGCTGCTGGGTTTAGTATATTACTATAGACCCAGCTAATTATTTATTTAGAAGACTCATGAATCAGAAGTTTATATGTACTGCATGATAACAGGGCAAATTATGGATTTGTAAGCAATAAAGACAAAGATGAGCTCAATAAGGTTGCATTATATTTACTGCCTGAATAATAATTGTGTCTATGTGCCCTGTTTATGACGCTGCTTGATTGGGCACACAGAGGCTCTTGCTTGGGTCAATAAAAAGCAACAGAACATAATAAAGTACTGAGGTGCTAAAAAGTACCACAAAGTTGGAAAGTATATTTGATTAAAAGTATCCTATATACTGTAGGCCATATGAGTACAATATGGAGTATGTTCTGTATCATTGCACATTATCAATATCATTATTAAGTTGAATCAAAAAGTCCTGGCCAATCCTGAGCCCAAATAAACAAAAGAAGTCAAAATTAGAAACAGGAGTTATACAGGTTGTGATCTACAATGTCTGTAATTAGATTTTTTTAAAGTTTGTTCAACTGTCATTATTTCATCATTATTCCCATAATGTATATTAATCGAGTAGTAGGCTGGAGTTCATTAACTCATTTAAAAACAATTAAACAATATGAAGCCCAAGAAAGAAAGAAATTTCAAATGAAAAATAATTTAAAATGTCTGTAGAGGCAATATAAACTATTTGGACATAATCATAATCATCACCAACACAATTATATTAACTTGTGTGTTTGTATTTGGGAATGCAAGCAAACATCAAAGTTACAAAGTACCTCCAATCCCTCCCAGTTGAGTTTGAACATAACAGTGAGTCATTTTTCAAATACGACTTTATTTTAAAATGAATTTGATTGCTTGATTCCTGCATACATAAACAAACAAACAGACACTGTCACTTTAACAGTGTTAAATCAACACAGTGGATTCTTGTGTGTCATTGTCTGGTCATTACATGCTTTTGTATGTCTGCTTGTTGGCAGCTGCATCAGGCAGCAGGAGACTGAGGCCTAAGGGATTCCCATAACATCCAGGAACATCCTGTCTGGCTGATGCAGCACCTGTTGTCAGGATGGAAAAGGCATATGCACAAACACGAGACGCAGTGCAACATGGGACGTACGCTGGCTGTGGGGATCTAATATTTGGATGCACTTGGCCTCCGTTTAAATTCAACACATTTGAGTTATTTCTTGGCGCTCTTCGTGTACTCTGTTAGAAGTGTGTTCTTTAAAAACTCCAGAAATGAGTGCCGCAGCAGGACGCATTTTGTTTGTGAAGTTGTCAAGGTTTATTATATTACCTGTATTGTATTTGATGCCTTTGGCAGTTTTGTACAGGAGTGGCAGTCATATTGCAGCGTCGCTGATACATATGGGAAAGAAATGGATGTGCGGATAAAAGAATCTTTTTGTTTTGACTTTTATTGCATCTCTGATTTATGCACTGATGTCAGAACCAGCAATATTGTCTGGAGGAAACTGCCCTGACCGGCTCTGCAAACAGAAAATGAAACCATACACCACAAAAAAAAGAAAAAAAAAAACCCCTACACACATTAAAGAAGACATCAAAGTGTGCGTTGATGAGGGTGCAGCAGCACAGAGGGCACCAACATTAGGCAAAAAATAATTAAATTCAAATTATTCAAGGATAAAAGTATGAGAAGGAAGACTGCAAATCAGCACTTATATTTGTGGATCACACTCACTTAGTGCTATTTCACACAAGTTTCAATAAACACGTTTCATAACGAGCACATTTGGCACCTTATTCTAGTCCATTAATGAGGACGATGTCTTTATTGTTGATTTGGTCCCTGGAGAACAAATGAATCTTATTTTGTACTAATGATTACCAAGGTTTCACCACGCTGACTTTGCCTTGTTTTGTTAATAAACTTTTCTGTGCGAGTTTATGGGGAACCTGAGCATAATAATGGACTTCATTGCTTAAATGAATGCTTTTTTAAAATTCATATCACACGCATGACCCATCACAGCTATAGCAGGTATTAATTCAGTGTTTTGACTGATAATAATATTTAATTCTAAATATTTGCTCACTGTTTAAAGCTTTTATAATGTGGTATTTTTTTTGCGCGAGTGCTTGCATGTTTGACTGCCGGCTTTTTGTTCGTAACCCAAATGAACCATTTGTGGTTGTGTGTCTTTGTGCTCGTACGGTCTGCTGTCTGTCGGTGAGTGTTTAGAGAACAGATTTCTTTGACGTTGACGGCACCAAAGCAATACAGATTTGGCAATTAACCTTGATGTCACTGTAATTACCAAGTCACTTTAGTAAAATGAATTAATTTCCCAAAAGGACTCAGAAACAAAATTACCTCCTCTCTTCCTGAAGAGAGCCAATATGGCGTCTGATAATTAGGGGAGAAAAAGTGAGCTGCTGCCATATTCCTGTCTCTCATTGTGTGTATTCTGTGTAATCTGCCACGGGGGGAAAGCCACTGATCTGCCTGCCGCTCCCATAACTTCCTGCGGGTTCACGCTGTTTGCGACGCGTACTTGCTCATTTTTCAGCTCGCCACGTGTTGAGCGGCATGCCCTTTTCTTCTCCTAAGAACTTCATCTTCTGTCCTCGTTGTCTTGTTTTGCAGCCATATTGCCCCGTACCCGCCAAAGTTTTCGTCATGTTTAACTGTCGATGTGAATACGACCCCTCTCACCACACATCTTGAAAGATGCTGTGCACGCATCAGGAAGAAGAAGAGCAGACTTTCCACGGCTCGCTTCCTGTGGTCCTAATCTCCAATCCCCCACTAAGAGCTGAGGTGTCTGTCAACCCTTTTATTCTGCTTCAATTAGTATGTAAATTTTTTAATAAAATGTTTTGGGTTTTTTTTTTTTTTTTTTTTTTTTAGCTTGGTGAGATTTCTCAGGTGGTGGCAAATAAGCAATGGTTGCCTTTCCCAGACTGCAAATAAACACAAGGTGCATTGAGGAGAGTGTATGAAACTTGAAGTAATTGAAAAGTCTCAAGCTTTGGGTCCCTCATGTGAATCCCGCCATGTTTGGTCTCCAGTTGAGCATCAATCATTTTCAAACATAATTAAATGTTTAACCTCATTAGATTTATGATTTATGTTTTATTTAATATTTTAGATAATTATTATTTTAGCACAGGAAGGGGGAGGCTCAGGGTGTAGCAACCTCACACAAACCCCTCCAACTCCTGCTGGCAAAAGTGTAAAACAATAATTTTTATCTGTTATTCATAAAAAATACAGTTGATCAAGTGCTGGTGGGTGCATTGTTCTGTTGTGGTTGAGCATAGAGCAGCAACTATGGGCAGTTTATTATTTCCTGTTTTGTTCTGGCACCTTAAACTTTACCTCACATGCTTTTTTGGTATTGTTCATTAAACTAAGATTTAATGGTCGTATATGTGCTTATTAATAAAAATAATTTGACATTTTGGTAAATACTCTTATTCGCTTTGTTGCTGACAGTGAGAAGGAAATATCAATGCCAACAGCCAGGTAGCTTAGCTTAGCAAAAAGACTGGATATAAGAGGGAACAGCTCTCCCGGTTCTGTCCAAAAGGAACAAAATCCGTTTACTAGTGTCTCTAAATCTCACAAATTAACACTTCATGTCTCATTTCTTTAAGCTGTGCGAACTTCAACATTTTATAGGTTTCTGTACGTGCTGGATTCACTGAAACAGTTCATTTATTTCTAACAGCAGAGTCCTTGTTACTGTTTGAAATGTTCCTCAGCCTTTTCTACCAGTTTATAACTACTTTCTATAAATGTTCACTCCCTTGTCTGCGACTGAAGAGGTGTAATGACCCTGTACTGCTACCTCTCGTACAGAAACTCAACAGCACATCATTGACTTGAATGTAACCAGCTTTTTAAATTTGCCTGTAAATCTCAAAGACGAAATGTCAGTTTAATTTGCAGGTGTGCTGTTACAGGTCACCTTACTTTATAATGATGTACCTTTGTCATTCCTGTTACCAGTGACGTTGACAGTGACTTTCAGCCATTTAAGCAAATTAAGCCAAACTAGCTGCTTTAAACCTGTTGCTAATATCATGAAATCTATAGGATTCTATAGGATATATGGGAAGGTGGATATTCTGTTTGGTTTGTTTTCAGTGTGCACAAGACGCTTTCAGTATTAGCTTTTTTTAAAACAATGCATCTTGTGTGTTTACAGGATAATGAGTGGAACTGGATGGCAGGCCACTGTAAAAACAAAAGGCTGGACTTTTGGTTAAATAATAGGAGAGAGAAAGTGAGTCTTGACCTTCCCCCAGCTTCACATCATTAGCTAGCAGTGTTTCTCGTCTGATTCAGATATGCTGCCTAACCCTGGTGCCATGGACGCATTAATTGCTCTTGAATTTGTCAAAAGAAGACGAATTGTGCATGAGGTCCAAAAGTCTGAGACCACCTCCCTATTTGAGTGAATAGGAAAGTGGTCTCAGACTTTTGGACCCTGCTGTATGTGCGTGTAGCAGCGTATCATGTCTTGACTGTGGCGGGCCAGTCCTGACATGTTCAGTCATTTCTAATTGGTTCAGTAGCCGGCTCGCTGCATTGTGTACGTGTGTGAGTTCAGAGCATAGGGAGAGGTCAAAACAGAGACAGATGTGAGAACAAGGACCCCCATCACAGCCCTCTGATGTCGATGCTGCCTTCCCTATGTGACTCGGGTCACTTCACACTGTGTGTGTGTTCATATACCTGAAGGTGTGTGTGTGTGTGTGTGTGTGTGTGCAGTGTCACTCAGAGGCTACAGAGAGTTCAGGGGACATTATGCCTGGTGGTGTACTGAACAGAGAAAAGGGAGGGACAATGAAACAACAGGGTGCAAGACCTTGTGTGAATTTGTTAACATGTGACATGTGTCCATGCACATGCAGCCACATGTGCCTGTGAGAGCAAGGGTTTTTGGGTAAGGCAAGAAAGGTCATCTGTGACATCACTCGAGTGCACCGAGTCCATGCACTTAAAACAAGACGGTTGCTGTCTCCTTATGTCTAGGAGACAAGGTCACACACCCGCATTTATATTCACACGCTGCGTATTTATTCCACAGGGTCATGATGTCACATTTTTATAGCCTCTTGACAACATTGTGAGTCTCACAAAAAGCCTCACAGGAAGGTAGTTTTTGTTTTGTGTAAATGATCTTAAGGCAGATTGTGTGTGTGATCAGAACCCATTTCCCTGTTTAAATCAGCGTGATGTTCATTATTAATGAGACTCGATGATAATGAATATCATTTTTTTTTTTTTCTTGATTGTGCTTCCTCTATTAAAGAACAAAGGCAGAATCTGTGACACAGAGCGTATTATCTTGCCACGCATCAGTACGGAGTGCGCATTCATCCAATCATCGCCGTCATTACATGTGTTCAGTTCTTGTTTCTCAAACGATTGTACTGTATACACCAGTTATCTTTACGTGGCATTTTAAAAACAAAGTAAATTTTTACTAGACCTAAAACAATTGCTTGATTAGTTGATTGCTTTCCAAGACGTTCCATGTCTCACCACCATCTTCAACTAATTTAATATTTTGCAGTAGGGGAATATTAGTGTCAACAAGACACTCAAAAAGTTTCCAGATGTAGTAGGCAAACAGGCATCTGTATAGATACTTATTTTTGCAACTTTCCCTGTGTGCAGGATAGTATCGAGTCTTACTTGGCAGCTATTCTGACAATTAGTTAACCTTTAAGTCTTCTCTAAAGCAAAACGTTCCAGCTGTGAGAAATTGCTGCTTTTGTTTGTCTTATGTGATAGTTAACTGACTTCTAGCTGATTCCTAATGGTTGGAGGGACACAGAGACACAGACGAGCGTGCGGCACACTCATTATGTCAGTTTAGTTTGTAAAATAATAAGTGAAATAATCTCACATCAGTGTGATTATCTAGGACAAACAGCAAATCTGCTGTAAACAGTTCCCATGT
Source organism: Pampus argenteus (assembly GCA_036937835.1). Taxonomy (NCBI): domain Eukaryota; kingdom Metazoa; phylum Chordata; class Actinopteri; order Scombriformes; family Stromateidae; genus Pampus; species Pampus argenteus. The sequence goes on from CM072882.1 coordinate 10,375,743, forward strand.
GAACAAACATGGACAGAATGGATTGTTTCAAAAGAGCACATGCATAATTAATTGTTGTAAATAAAGGCGGTGACTCCAATTATATTTGCTGAAAAATAAATCAAATACAAAATATATTTTGGCAACCTGTCACATATTTTGACTTAAAAGAAAAATGGCATATTAGATTTATCTAATATCCCATTTATGGGTTTGTGTGCGTGTGTGCGTGCGTGTGTGTCTGTTGTGCTCTTGTGCTCTTGAGGGAGACAGATGGGACAGACCTCCACCACCTCACACTACTTTCTCTCTGCATGAGTTCTCACCACAGTCTGTGGGTTCTTTTAGTGCCAGAGCATCTCACCCACCTACCCACACACACACACACACACACACACACACACACACACACACACACACACACACACACACACACACACACACAGCTCATATGACAACAATTACTGTTTCATTAATCATCTGTATGTGTAAATTAGGCATGAAAAACGAGTAGTTGGAGCATAAAACCTTGGACATACCGTCCTTTGCTGTGTTCTGTGGTAATAAATTGGATGATGGAGAGAAGTTAACGAGTTCTTGTCCTGGTATGTTTGTGATCACACCTCACAGAAGTTTAAACACCAGGGCTCATATGTAGGTTATGTGTTTGTGCTTGTTTTTATTAGTTCGCATTTTCGTATTTTCATGTGGTACTAACCAATGACTGTAACTAAAGTTTCCACATGTTTTGCGGAGGTCCAGTTCTCACTCTCCACCCTCTTTATTGCACTCTTTTTTTTAACAACTTTTTCTTTATTTCATAATCACACTTGTTTCTTTGCTGCATGTTGCTCTCTACATTTAATACCTACAATTATTTATCTTTGTTGGCAGCATTAAAAGACTTTTTGAACGCTGTGTCTTGCCCCAAAGATTTACAATTCACCAAGCGGCTTATTAGAGCAATTCATCAAATCAGTGGGCAGTGCTGATTAAATCAACTTGGTAATAAATGGAATGATCTAAAGCCTTCTGACGCCCAGAGTCCTCACAGCCCACCTGCCCGATTAGGAGGCAATTTATCCCGTAGCTTTCCACAGAGTCTCGCATTTTAATTGGGGAACAAATGTGAATGTCATTCTGTTTGCCTGATGGCAGAAACTGCTAGGTCTTGATGAAAGATCTCTGGGTAACACCTTGGTCTTATGATGGGAAAAGTGTCCTATAACCCGGTGGCATAGCCAGACCTTTTTTTTCTTCATTGTGATGGGAGAAGCTGATTTTTTTTGTTTTTCTTCTAATGTTATATTGACACATAATGAAAACAAGAGAACATAAAAGAAGTTTAATGATACCTCCAGTATAAATGCATCACCTTGTCATATTGCCCTTTTCCTATGCAAATAAGGATGTTATGAAACTTTTTATACTACAGCTTTTGAGCTATTATAGTCTTACCAACACAAAAGCAACCAAAATATCAACCATAACAACACAAAACCAATTCCAACCCAACGCTCGTAAGAAGGTGGATTTAATATAACACCTGTATCAAACATAGTCTACAAATGATGAGGACACCCCACAGGAAGGATCACACAGGAGCAGACTTCTTTCCACGGCTGGTAACTGATAAGCCTGGGCAGCATGAATAAAAGATCAATAATATTAATGAAACTTTAAAATAAAAAAAATAGATAACATTGACAACAATATCACTGCTGTCACTCTACTATATCCATCTCCGAGTGCAAACAAGCAAGATGACAAAACACACACATTCAACGTTGACCTCTGTACGTTTTATGAGTTTACATTGTGTGCTTGATAAAGGTCAAACAATCTGTGCTTGGAATATTTGTCAAAGGTCACGCACCTTTACACTTGCTATATCGCACTCCCTTGTTTTTCATTCATTTCTCTTTGTTTACCACATAATCAAACTCTAAACTGACTAAATTAGTACTTCTTTCAGTATGAATGTAGATGAGCTGGTCTATAGGGAAATGCGTATGCTAATGCATGTGCACGCTAGTCTCTGTGTTTGAAGGTGTGTGTGTGTGTGTGTGTGTGTGCTCGCTACTTCCTGCCTTTGTGTGATTGTGTATCTGTATGCAGCGATGTAAAAGTGGAGAATGTTGGCGAAAGCAACTCAGCAAGCATCAGATGGCTTGTGATGAATAGTCAATTAACTATAAACTTGTTCCAGGAATGACCAGTGAACAAGGGAGGATGGCTGTTGGGGGAAAAAAAAAAAAAAAAAAAAGGCATCCATTATCTAGCAGCTAATTATCTAGCCACTGCCATTTCCATCCTCGAGATAGCTATGTGATTAAAGGGTTTGGTCAATCAAATAGATAACAGGGATTAGAACTGGGAGGATGGGAGAGGAAGAGAAAGAGAAACAGAAAGAGAAAGAGGAAAGCAGTGAAATGAGCCAGGCGAGAGGAGGCTGCAACCTCAATGTTATCTTGTGTACTTTTAACAATAAATTCAAAATAATACTCTTGCAGTTTTCTATTTTAAAATTACTGTACTGTTATTTCCTGAAACAGCATGTCTGTAATGATTTAATTATAATGTACCAGTAGGCACAAAAAAAATGAATATGGCTGCTCTGGAGACATTTTTCAACGCATTCTTAGTAAAGTCAACAGTTTATGTGTCCTGTAGGGCTGGACACTTTTTGATAGCCTCATTTGGGGAATATAAAAATGCTTTAGCCTTTTCCATTAAGAGTATTTTTACGATTGCTTTGAGTCAGTTTCAATGTGCAAAACTTGCTCATTTCTTTAAAGACAAAATGCTGCCCTTACATATGAAGTGCAAAACCCTTAATCACATGCTCAGTCCTCAGAATATATCCATTTAATATTAAAATGTATTTGCATTTCTTTTTTAGTTTCACCCTGGCGAGTAACATTGCAACATAATTGTACTGTGTTGTATGGGTATACACTTCAGATATATGGAACAAATGAAAAGGAATGTCTCTTGATTACTGTCAAAATGTTTCACGTTGTACGTTACATTAGTGTTTGATTATTAATGTGAACAAATATATATATATATTTGCAAAAGTACCGGCTTTTTAGAAAGTTCATAGTGTAGACTGTATGACTTCAGTTGGCTTTAAAATGCTCTTTTGTTTCTTTTCTTACACTTTGACACATGACACACAGTAGGTCGGAGCAGTTTGATCACTGTGTGTGTGTGTGTGTGTGTGTGTGGGTGTGTGTACGTGTGTGAGATAGATCCTCTCTGATCCAGCTAAAGGAGGTTGATTTAATCTCTTCTCAGTGGGAGGTTCCTGATTGGTTAATCCCTGGAGGGGTTCGCCCAACGTGAACATTAAAAAGGTTGAAACTCACCTCAATGGTGCGACAACCAAGCAAGACACCAGTTCCCCGCCACAAACACAGTTTCTCCAGACACACACAAATATATACAAAACCCTGTGTAGAGAGCCACCCAGACAGAGAGCATGAAATATTAATGACCAATATCACACTTTACTGTTGCACACACACACACACACACACACACAAACAAACAAACAATAAAATGGTCTTAGCTGGAGGGACTACAATGATGTGTCAAGGAGAGAATTGCGGCAATGGGAATCTGCAGGGGGGAAACACCCTCCTATACATAAACACACTCTTTTCCCCATAGGACACTAATAGAGACATTCACTTTCTCTGTGGGCCTGGAGTGACAATTATGTTTATCTCATTTACAATTATATGATGGCCAGAAAAATTAAACGGGGTGACACCTGTTGAAATTAGTCTAGATATTTTTGTTTTACAAACTACAGTTGGTAAAGCGACACGCTGATCATTCTGAACAGTGGTGGGGCATGACTTTATGTTTTTGAAATATTTATAACCAGACATAGCAAGTCTGTTTCTTTCAAATAGTCTAGTTGCTCAAGATTTGTTCAAGTAAACAAGAGAAGCAAAAGGGCTCGACTGTCGGTAAGTGCACTTTCCTCCAAATAAGAAATCCACCTCTGTTAATGAGTGTTTTGTCCCCGATTTTTTTTATTTATTTATTTGTGCTTTGACTTTTTGAAGGTAGATAAGGTGAAAAGAAACAATTCAAAGCCTCTAAATTAACATGTACGAGACGGTTCTTCTCCTTAGCTACCTTGTGATTCTGGCTGATTAAATGGTTGTATATATATAAACAAAGTCGAGCACAGAAAATAAATCAGGAACGATGTGTCCTTGTTTCTCTGCACGTTTGATGTGGGTGTTTGTGTCTTTCTGTCCATATTTGACAATCCTGCACCTCACAATTTACATCTGATGCCAATACTCAGCGTCAATGCTGGAAGTACCTACAGGCTTAAGGATGTTAAGGTCATGTTGGTGGATGGGTGTGTTGCTTTTGTGACTTTTTTGAAGGATAGCTTTAATGCAGTCACAGACCCCTGTTTCTTACCGTTTGGTGCTGGACACAGTTGGTTTTTAGAGGGTTTTATTTATTAATTTTTTGTTAAAAACAGCTGCTTACTGCGACTGAAGAGACTGACCCAAAATATTAAAGATGCAGGCTGAGCTGAAAGATGATAAAAACCTCTGTAGACCTGAGGTTTTGATTGATGATTATCTGTAGATTGGTCAACACAAGTGACCTTTTTATGAAACCATAATTAATTGGCCATGTTTCTCTAACCTTCCCTCTATGATATGGGTATCGTACAAAGCTAGAGTTTCAAAAATGTTGCCATTGGATGAAATAAAACAACACAATCCAAGGTTTTGCTGGATTGTGTAATATTCGTTTTCTTGTCTGACAACAGGGTTAGATTTTGATTACATTGTATATGCATGTTTTTTTTATATATATATATTTTTTTTATATTGTGCCCACTCCCTGCATATGAGACATTACAGATTGTGTGTGTGTGTGTGTGTGCTAGTGGCAACCCTTGATAATGTAATGCACAGTGATCAGTGTGAGCTGGTCACTGGGATGTGAAGGACAACAGGTGACCACCCAGCTGCTGCTGCTTCTGTTTTTCATTACAGAGAAAAAGAGAGAAAGAGAGCGAACGAGTAGCAGAACATTTTTCTATGTTTGCTCAGGAACACTATATAAACCGATCACTAACAAACCTGTGATAGCTCATATGGAAAAAAACAAAACTAAATCTGCTGGTTATTCAGCAGAGTAAGTGGCTTGTATAATGGTCACTCCCTGCACCATTCAGTGAAACACACACACAGATAGAGCTACTACTCTTTTTTTACAGTCACAGTTCAAAATAAAATGTAAATATCAGATGAACATATACATGTCTGTGTACCTTTGTACATTATGTGAGACTTCTTCCATGCATTCCTTCACTTGCTGTACTCGAAGATCAGGGTAAATCTCCTTTTAGCTGCAGAATGTGATAGACTGCATCTCCTAAGGTACATTCATTGCACCACAACTTATTGTATCTGGTACAGTTTCCTTGTCACAAATGTATTTATTTTTATTTTTTTTTTAATGCATTCAGTTTTGACTTTCATTTAATGAACATAATGATATTTAGCCCATTTCCGTTATTATCTCTGTGATTGTGTTTTGGTAATGTAAGACATTTATGCCACTCAACTTGAGAATTAAAACTAAATCAATGAAGAAAAGAGGCAGAGAGAGAGGAAAAATAGAAAGAGTAAAGCAAATAGATGGGATGGGTAGGATGAATTTACAGACTATACAACCTGAATGGATGCTTACTAATTGAGACAAATGAACAGCAGCAGAGAGGTGTGTAAGAGAGACAGCAGTGAATTTATCTAGTCCATCTTTTGCCCTTTTTACCTTACTGGGTTTTCTCTTTTTATTTAAATCTACATCCTGTTTCACTCATGCATAGCTTTTTTAGACTGAATAACAATATCCCATCTCCCTGTTCTCATACATTTAGGATCTATAAATCATGTTTGGCAAACCTCATTGTTAAATGAGGTTATACAATGTAAGTCATTGTGACTTTTTTTATTTTTTATTCTTCCATTTATTCTGCATGTCACATACTAATACCACAGGGGGATTTCTTAACTATTACACAGCGCAAACAAAATGAGTTTATTCTAACACAAACATCTGTGTAGCCAAGTAGTAATCAAGCTATTCATTGTCATTTCTAACAATGTGATAAAATGCAGGAATGTATATTTATTTATTAATTTTTTTTCCCCTAAAAGTTGACTCTTGTTTGAGTCAAAATGCTGCAGCAGCAGTTCGACGAGCACAGTTTTGTTTCCAAATGAAATGTTCACCAGATTGAGTGTGGGCCTGTCCAAGCATGGCCATGTATTGAAATAATTATTTTATGAACTGAGACATTTATAGATGTGATTCCTACTTTTGAAGGCTAAAAAAAAGAAACAGAAATGAAAATATAATATTTAAAAAAAAGGGTTTCACACACGTATTTAGCCGACCGTAATACAGTAAGAGTAACAGATAAATGGTTGAAATACAGTAGGATACATGGTTGAATCAGATAAATGCGATGAATAAATGATTGAAAGAGTAAATGCTTGAAATAACTTTAAATAATTGACAAATGGTGATAGTATAATCGCAGTGTACGAATGACAGTGACTAATCATGACTAAGCATGGATTTATATCCTAAAGCATTTCTTCTTCTACAGTGCCGACCATGTTCAGTGTGTGTAACATGTTGTCACAGTGCAGTGATGTTCAGACTTTAATACCTCGATCTATGCACCTCTATGAAAGAATTTCTTGCAGTGACCTTGTTAGTGGTAAAGTAGCTATTGGTAAAAAACGCCCTTTGGCTGTGTGCTACTGATCTGGGGTCAAAAGCTGCTGACTTACTGGCCGTGAATCACCGTGGCGACATAGTGTTTCTCTGGACTCTACTGTGGAACTACAACAAGCGAACTACTATTCGTTAAATGGTCTTGCTATCAGATTTCATGTAAAGTTATGAAGCATGCTAAATTCAGCATCGGTGGACTCAAATCCCCTCCAAGCTTTCTGCGTGAACTTTGAATGGATCATGCAATTTGTAATTCCAATTGTAGCTTGTTATAAATTCATACAAAGAGTAAATTATTCAAATCCTGGTATTTGCTAGCACATTGAGAATGGAAATATGGCCTGGATTTTAGGCTTTGTCATATTTAGCAATTTGAAGTAAAAAAAAGTCTGAGATTGGTCAAAATGTCTCATGGGGCATTAGATCGGTGCTAATTTTTGGTAAAACCAGGGTAAAAAAAAAAGTTATTTTACAAATAACAAAAATAAACAAATAAACAAAACTGTCCGCAAGATTACATTGGAAGAACATTTTAGAAATGTCTTTTATAAGAAGCCTGGTTATCCTCTCTAGTCTTCCAGGCTGCTGCCAATGCCTTTGTGTGGAAATGATTGTATTTTATTAAAATAACATTCACCTCACAACATCCTGTGCTTTTTGAGTACACCACTTATTTCTGGAATTATCTGTTGTTGTTGTTGTTTTTTCTTTATCTGGAAAAAGGAAATATTCGCTGCATTGCTAATAATCCCACTTAATTCAAAAATAATACTCATGTGAAAGCAAGTACTCTTCACAATTATATATCATGTTTATGCTTGTTGTTTGGACATCCTCACACGCCCGTGGCTGTTGCTGAAGCAAGTCCGGGTCTATTGCGTGATTTGATTTTTGATCTGCATTGGCAGACAATTATTCTGCACTCTGAGATGAGTGCTGAACTGTTTTGAAGAAGCGTTGTAATTGGTTAATGAGTCGGAAAGGGAAAGCTTCTTGATCTCATTTCCAGTGCTTAATTAACCTTGGAGTTGGAGATTTCCCTCGGTGCTGGGGACAAGGCGGGGTTACCTCGCTCTTTCTCTCCGTCTTTGTCTGTGTCTTGCTTCTGTTGCTCTCACGGATGTACGACTCTCCCCTGCAATGACAAAAGGATGGTTAGCTCTTCTTGTGTGTCCTTCTAGAGGCAACATCTCGGATTTATGTATGCAAATATGCATATCCACAACTTCTATATGCACAGATGTTCAAACGTGTGCACAAATATCTATGTCTTGGCAAATTCACACTCGCATATATCCTCTTTTCTCCTCCTGTGTAACATTTAAGTCCAGAATAAAACGATATAAATAGCACCACTGCTCTTCCCCTCCACTCTTTCCTCTGACTCTCTCCCTGGGCCAGCCCAGTTCTGTGGCCCCGGGGGTATGAACCCAGTTCTGACAGAATTGATCTCTGTTTCCTCATCTCCCTCCCTCCCTCTGTCCGTCTGCACCCTTGGGCCCGCAGAGACTTGCACGACACCAAGCCTCCACAGCCGGCCCCGCACCAGGCCAGTATGTCTTGTCTCCCGCTTCCCTCCCTGTCCTCTCTTATATTCTCCTTCCTCTTCCCTCCCTCCCTCCTTCCATCTGGCCCTCTTTACTCTATGTATCCTTTCCCCTTTAGTATTGTCTGCCTTTTTCCACTTTTCTCCTCCATCTATTTTTTACTCTTTAAATCTACAACGTGAATCTCCATCAGTTCTTTTTTCTCTTCATCCCTCTATTCCTCCTCTTCACCTCTAAACACTGAAATGAATAACACAGCTGTTGTTCATTTTTTTAATGTATATTTTGTAAATCTGAGATTATAAAATTATTCATCTTTCCCTTTAATTTAAGATTTTTTTGTTTTGGGGCTTGATCAAAGTGTTTAACTAAATTACTTAAATTAAATTTTATTAATTTTTATTTTTATCCTTTTACCTCAGTGAGCTGGCATTGATCTCTGTTCTTTCTCCTTTCATCCCTTCTCTTTTCCCCTTATTCTTTTGAGCCACAGCCTTCTGCCAGGTGAGCTGGCGCCTTGTCCACACCTGCGACCTCCCTCCTTCCCCTCTGTCATCCGTCCTCTTTGCTGTTACCTCCAGATTAATGCCAGGTAATTTGCTCCTCACTGTGCACCTCTGTGTACCTCTTTCTCTGTCTTCTTGAGAGAGCCACATTTACTCTCTCATTTTTTCCCAACCACCAGTTATTCTCAGTTGTAGCCCCCCTTTTGTTCCCTTTCGTTTTTGCCAAGTAAGCTTTCCTTATCCCGTCCCCTTCTTCGTCCTACCCCTTCATCCTTGCCCCATTCCTCTGTCTCTCTTTCCTAACCCCCTCATCCCTCTATCAGAGACAGAGCCATATGGCCGGGTGCGGCCCAGGCGTGCCCAGCTCTCAGCCTCGTTTAAATTCACAGCCTGTGGGTCATTGTGCTGCTGCGATGGGACGGCAGACAATGCCACAAGGAAGGGCAGCTAAAGGCCCAGGCGATGAGAGGAGACAGGGAGGAGAAAGGGAGGACACAACTGCAACAGGAGAAAATACAGCTCGAAATTCTTAATTAGAGTCTCAAAAAATGCACGTGTGATATTATAATGTTCAAATGAAACAGAAGGTGTAGTCACATGGCTAAAACAGGTGTTAGTTTGACATTGAAATAATGAAGTGGGGAGTAAATGAGGGTGGATGGATTCGTATTCATTTGGATGACCTACATTCATTTTCTAATATATGAAAAAGTTTGAAATTTTTTTGTTTTGTTTTGTTTTGATTAACCATGACCAAAACCTTGTGCTAATATTTATACATTTGTGTTGCCTTTGGGACTGTATGTAAAAGCTGACTCGTAAATTTGTTTTATTAAAAAAAAGCAAGGACTTCACCACAATTAGTAAAATTTTCATTGGATCTTGACTCAGAAAAAAACCCCATCTCAGCATCTCAAAATAATTATGGCAAATATAACAAAATTGAATAAACAGCACTCTGTAAAGTATTAAAACAATATAAGGCTATATCAGGCTAACTACTGTCTGCTCTGCTTTCTGTTATGACGCTGCATAAAATGAAGTGAATGATGTAAATGCATGTGGTAACATTCAACTAATAATCATGATCTCTGATGAGAAAAATGAAGCACTGATTAGAGGGATGAGAAAAAGTTAAAAGATGCTCCTCTGCTGCAAAAAGTCAGACTATCCAACCTTAATCTAAAAATAATACACAACCTTCCCCAATTTATTGACCTCCTCTGCAAATAATTTTCATACAGACCCTAACCCTAACTAAAGTTGTTATACTGCAGTGGTTTTACAGCTCTGTGTGCATTGGTGCAATACAAATCAAAGATACTAAACTTTTCATAAAATATAACAAATAAAAACTGGTCACTGGTGAGAATAACAAGCAGAAAAGATCAAGACCACTACAACAGATGGAGGGGGAAATAAAAAGGAAATCCTGGTCGGGTACTTAAGGAACAAAAAAGAAGAATGAGGAGAAATAAGAGGGATAACTATAAGAAGAGTAGTCAAGGAGGAGAAAATGAAAAACCAGCAGGAATAAGAAAAGAATAGTTCTGACGAATGAAGCAGCTTGAGGAGAAGCCGAGAGGAACGCACAGAGGAGAGGAGGAGCGGAACGAAACAGCGGGTATTAAAAGAGAAGAGGTGTGAAATTGAAACCAATAAATCCAGAACAGATTCTTACAGTTTTGGGAGCCACGGCGACCGTAACACGCGGCCTCACTAGTGTTCTCTTTTTAATTTGAGTTTAGCCCATTGTTGTCTGAGAAGACTTGAACTTGCCAAACATTTGTGTTCAATGACACCAGACACAAAGCCTGAACAGGACTTTGCACACCAATTTTGAAATGCCATGTGTATTTCCTTTAAAACAGCTGCAGCATGGAAAATTATGACGAAATGCAAATCACAAAACTCCCTATTTGAGATTTTGTCTTCTGCTTTGTGTTGGATATTTTTATTTTCCGTTATCTTATTTGTTGCAATATCTATGGGCATATAAAACTCATTATTACTGCTACATTTCCAATCTCTGTTATACTGCAGGTGCGTATGCTGTTTTAGATTTACATTTACATTTTCACATTCTGCGCTGTCGTGGTTAAAAATTATTGCAAGTTAGTTTTTGATTATAAAATATGATACTTTTGATGACACAAATATTGTCATAGTATTTTCATAGCAGCCTATGTTTGTCCTTGCCCTATGGAGAAACTCTCTACTCTATATTTTATAATAATCCAATAGTTTTCTACATTTAAATACTGCAACAAGTAACTGCTAGATTGGTACTAATACTCTATGTGAAAATATTCATTGTAGCACTCAGTAAAAATAGCTATCATGAAAAACAAAACCAAAAAAAAAAGAAAAGGCATCTGTTAGAACAATACAGTAATGGAGTTGCCTTATATCTTGACAATGCAGAGGATTTATTCAGGGGAACACTGTAAGTGGGAACGCATTTTGAGCTGCTTGTAAATGTCATCACTTTGGCAACGTCAGTTTTTCGATTTAAACCCTCTCAGATGATGTATGAATGAGGCGCGGCAACATGGCACACGCTAATTGACTGAGGCATATTGTGTGGATATTTTCTACACTCATCCACTCAAGATCTTGAATACCAATCGTCAACTCAACCCCGCCAATGCCTTCAACCGCCCCCCACCCCCCTCCCATCAATAGTGTCAGATTCGTATAGACTTTAGCTCCACCAAATATGCTTGTTAATATTACCTATCTGGATATCGCTGAAAAAAAATCTGATAAACGATTGCCGAGTCCACCACTGACAGTGGGCTCCGGCCAGCATACATCAGAGCCCAAAGCCCCCCCCTCCTGCTTTATAGAGGGCTATTAGAACGAGCTCCCAGGCAACAAACCATACATAGCAAATGCGCCTCTTTAGTAATATGATAATTTATAAAAGGCACCGAGTGAGACTGAGTGAATATTCTGCAGAATTCCCTCACATACTTTGTGCTTAATAGATGGTGTGTGTTATGCCGACTCTCCTCAGGACTGCACCAAATGTGGAAACTCCTGGGGAAGATGGAGTGAAGACCAACCTCGGCCTGACAGCTTTTAATAACTAATGAAAATACTGGAGGGTGAATTTGCAAAGAGAGGATTAGGGAGCTTCTGGACGGCAGAAAAAAAAAATTGAGAGAAAGAAGACTAAAAGGCGAAGTAGTGACTGAGCTTTCCTCTGCCTTTTGAACCTTGGCGAAGCAAGTGCACTGCCATGTTCCCAGCATGCATCTCTCTTGGATCTGATTGATCAGTGCTATTTGGGTTGAGTCGCATCTTGTTTCTTTTATATCAACGCCAATCTTTGTCTTCGTCGCTCCTCTTCCCTTGCTGTCTCTTTCACTTGCTCTATTAACACAGGTTCCCTGCTGAGCTTCGTATCTGAATAGAAAAGAATACACACGCGCCTTCAGCATCAAACACTTGGAAAACATTGATTAGGTTAAAATACAAAAAAAAGTCGTGGTGGGACTACACCTTCTTTCATCTTTGATGCCATGCTTCATTCATCAGAGGTGACTGATGAAGATGCGTGTGCCCATGTGTGCATTTCTCTGTAAACACAAAGGATGTACAGCCAGTATGTGTACATGCAGAAAATCTTTCATGTCAGCAAAGACAAGAATAAAGGAGACTTGTTTTTATTTGTAGTACTGATCATCAGCCCTGTGGCAGACAGATAAATGTTTCTTTTATCTATCGTCGCCAACATTTATAATTTTGCACGGACTTGTTGCTCTTTCTGTTTGGCTATCGTAAGAAAGCATAAAATAACATCATCTTTAAAGTGTTGACATAACCTTTAGTAACCTACAAACCTTAAAATATTCAAAGCAAATCGATCCTTTACAATAATGATTAATATAATCCTTGATTTCAAGAGGTAGACAAAAGCATTTTTTCATTTCATTTCGAGCCGGTGACCTTCAGTTTTACAGGTGACAAGACAGCTGTTGCCGGCATGTTTTATATAGTTAGCTAATGAAATGAGTTGGTTGTAAACGTTGTTCCAAACTGACTCCTTTTAAAACGAGAACCTTGTAAAAAACGGTTTTAAACGTGCACGTGTGTTCTTTCTTGCAAATTCATCACAATAGGATACAAAGCCAGCAAAGTAGGTGAATACTTTCTCTGTTGAGATTTTGTGGCCTTTAATACATACATAATCTTGCAGATGTTACATTTTTGCCGTTGTTACACAGAGAATCCGCTGATTTTGATCCACTTGTAGTAACAGGCGTTCACACATACATACATACATAAACACACACATACCTAGGCTACAGGCTTGAGAAAACAATAATACAGCTGGCTTTTCAAGTATTTTACTGCAAAACCTACATATGAGACCCATATGTAACAAAAAAACACTGCCACCAGAGCTAACCTCTAGCTAAATATGTGTTGTATAGTTGTTTTGTTTGTTTGTAGCTATGCTAGTAGTGCGACGTGGCTCTAGAAAACACGCACAGTCTTCCTGGATTGTTATCATCGTTACTGATCACTTTTTAATTGGTGCCAGCAGGTTTAGAAATTCACTAATAATGACATTTCCGTCAACCTTAGCGGTACTTAGTCTTTAGTGCTAATTAACACGTATTAGCAACAGTGAACATGCTAAATTCAGACGGTGAACATGGTAAATATTAATCACCAGCATGTTGACATTTTTCTTGTGAGCGTGTAACTTAGCACTTAGCTCAAAACAGCTGTGTCTATAGGCTTACAGCTTCTATAGCATGACTGTAGACTGTTACACTTGTATTACATTTCACCACAAAATGTGTTCTTAAATTTCTCTACTGTAAATATTGATGCGGATCATACATGTTTCTTACTGGGGTTTTTTTCTATTTTTCTATGATAAATATGAAGAATTGATGTTTCATTTCATTCTTTGTCACTGACATCTTGCTCGTCCTGCTAAGACATTTCTAACGCCGTAATCTTTACTGGCAGTTAATGCGTGGGCTGCAGGCATATACAGATATGAACACATATACATTGGTGCATGTGTGTTTACTGCAGTATATGCTTATACTTAAGGGTTATGCAAACTTCCTTCACATGCCGCCGTTGGTTGATACTCTGAGCTGGGCTGCATTGCTCCTAGGGGATGAGACAGACCCAGAAAGGCATTATCACCTTTCTGCCAAAGCATAAGAATTCAATGAATTATTTACGTTACACCAGACGGGCCCCTAGACAGCTTCGAGACTGAACAACACAGGATTCAGTTAGGGAACCTAAAGGCCAGGGGCCAGCTGAGGAACCAGGGGGAATCAGTGGGGATCCCTGGGTAACGAGCAAGGGGAAATTAAATGACAAAAAACAGAAAGGAGGTGTAGGATCAGGGGAATGGAGCACACATTCATACACAGATTTGTTGAATATGTGTATGTCCATGCAAGCATTTACTGCGCATATGACACAGACACACACACATGCACAGATAAATTCACATAGGAATACACATTTACAAGACCCTCATCACTGATTCATGCACGTTCCCTGTAAACATCTAACACACATAAACAGAAATCTAAGAATATATATATAATAAGTTCCTGGAGTCCACACACACTCATGCACACGCACACCCCAACTATCATCAATCTCAGGCTTCAGAGCCGTTCCCCCCTTGAGTCCATGGCTCTGTTTTTGGCTCTGTCTCCATGCAGGTAGGAGGTCTCCTGATACTCACCACTGGGTTAGCTCACTACACATTAATGCAACATCCTCCCCCATTAAGAACCCTATATGTCCTTCTGTTCCTTTTCCTTAGCACCTCAAAGTCCTCTTATACAACTGAATCTAATCCCAGTCTATAGAAAATACACCTAAAAGACTGATGGTGAATCATGGTTCCAGCCAGCATATATATATATATATTTTAAAATAAGACATCAGATGTATTGTTTGTGACTGTACTGTGTTTTTATCTAAATTCAGACTGACTCAGAAGCCAGAGGAAACATATTTCATGTTCCAGGACCACACTCGATATCCCTGTGGGATTTTTCAAGCGGTTTCTTTCTTCTTTTGTGCTGGGTTTTACACCACTGGCCTATCTTCAAAGCTCTCACAGCCAATACAAACATCAGGAATTCAAATAGAGGTATGGATGGCGGTTTGCACAATATCATATCATAGCAAAATACAGAAAAAGCATGTGATAATTTGGATTTCAACCAAAAACTCAGTTTTCCAAGCCACTCTTCAAAACAAGGTGACCTGTGTCGTTTGCGTGTGAATGAGATCGGGACATGAAAACACACGGACATGTTTGCGGAAGATACACATTGAACTCTATATCGTGACAAATGGATTTGAAGTAAAAAATTAAAAAATTAAAAATTGGCTCTGTGCCAAGTTCATCAAGCGGAGTGAGTGACATTTCACCATCTACTTATTCATCACACAAAGGCCCATTCACAACAGAGACACAGACGGGTACAGAAAAGCTCCATGTAAATTAAAACTGCTCAATAAACCATACGTAGTTTTTATGAACTTTTATATGAGACCATTCACTCAAGTATTGTGCTGAAGTGCAATTTTCATTTCACATTTACTTCACTGTTTTCATTTTATGCTACTTTTCTCTTCTACACCACCACATTTCAAAGGGAAATATATATATATATTTTTTTTTTCACCAGTTTTTAAGAGCTTGTGAAATTATTAGCTATTTTATCTGTTTTATTTTGAGTTATACAATATGGTGTATTATTACAGATTCATTTTTAATAATTACCTGTAAATTAACACAAAGGTTATTGGTTATTGTGGCTGATTAGACCTTCTCAGGTAAGAGCCCATCAAGGCCAGTTTGTGCCCATGTAGTCCTGAGAGGGTTTAATCAGGTAAAATTGCCCAAAATTATTGTTCAAATTAGCTCAACATGAATCAGCTGCTTATTAAGAGCCCCCAAGGTCCAAGGAATATCTTTTTTTGGTGTTATTTGCACAAGTTATCATTTAATAACTTAAGAAAAAATAATCTTTTCTGACTTCAGGGGCTCTGCATATTAATACTTGTACTTTTGAGTACATTTTACACTTCTATCCTTTTTACATTGTGGTATTGCCAAATACAGGATCTATGTACTTCATCCATTGTTAAGAAAAAAAAGTATTCCACATTAATTACAGCAGTTTCTATTCATGCATAGTTTAAAGATACAAATATGAAGTAAATAATCTAAGGATGTTAAATGTTATTTTATTTAAGCATTTTATAGTTAACTAAGAGGAAAATAAATCAAACCAATTTTTAATTTCCTTAATGAATGAAAATGTAACCCATTGTTTTAATTTAATATATAGTGATTTGCCTATTTGACTGTCATATTTTACATATCTGTTTTTCAGTAATGAGAAAACTGAGCTTCTTTTATGTTTGGTAACACTTATATATATATTTATAATATATGCGCACAGTTAATATTACTCATAATGATCTTTTCACTTCCCAGCCTCCGCAGGAAGGTCATAGAAGATGTAAACACTCACAGGACAGGTGTGTTTGCCAACCAGAACACCTGAACCCCAGAACACTTGATTCAAAGACTGTTCTCTTACTCACTGCATGACTGCATTTTTTTTTTCTTCCTTTTTCTTCCTCACCTTCAGAGTAAAACATGGTCCAGAGGAAATGGGGCCAGTGAGTAGTAAAGGGTGTAGTACAAGCTTGGCACTTTGTTCACCACAGCTGAGGCTTCGTCCTGCTTTCAGTAGACTATTCCCAGATCATGTCTGCCTTCTCTGCTGCACTTTCCTGTCCAACTAAGAAAAGTAAGAAACTCTTCTTTCCCGATAACTTTTTTTAATCACTGGAATGGCTTAATGTTTAAGCCACACAACAGTTATTAAGTATATCCAATATGAAAGTGAAACTCATGTAATTAACTTTACTTCAACTTTCATGTTCTAGTGTGGACAAATGTTGAAAGTAGGCACGTCAAATGGACTGAGTGATTTTATAACTTATCCACATATTGCATTTTGCTTGTATAGAGCTTTTTGTGTTTAAATGTATGATGCAAAGACAATTTATGACATCACGTTAGTTTTTCATGAAAACAGTAAGTAAGAGTAAAGTCTTTCAGTTGTAGTTATTAAAATGGCTATTTAATATGTAATAATATAGATCCTGTTACTGTATAAATACGTTTACAATATGTATAAAATGCGTTTGTAAGAGAACTTATTATTTTTGTATAGTGATTATATTATGATACCGTGTTTATCCTTTGGGTATTTCTATCACAAATGTGTCATTTTTAAGATGTTTATAGGTATGTACATAAATGTATACATTTGCTTAATATTGCAAATGTAAATGGGTTGCTGTAATTATTCCTCTTGTGCATACTGGTCCTTCCCTGATGTGATTTCAAGGTAGAAGATGCGGGGAAAAACTCACAGCCCTTGTTGTGTGGAAAAATGTATTTTTCTCCCTGAGATGAATTGGAGGAAGTGTGTGTGACACAAAGAGGAGATTATGCAGGAAAATGACAGTAACTGTGTAAGATACCCACATGATTTGACTTTCAAACTAGCTTCCGCGAGTAGCTATCCATGTATTGTATATGTAACTACACCAGACATGCAGACACCCAAAGTGTTACATTCATATCAACAGAAATATATTTCAAAAAAATCTAGTAAACAGTAAACTGTTGAATACATATTGTAATAAGATATTTCTCTGTCATTTTCTTTATACTTTATTATTTTTGTAACCCTCACCCTAGAATCAATTTCCGAGTCTGGCCAGTAAAACTGGGGCTGGTGAGTGGGGAGAGAGAGTGCGTAGTACAAGCTAGGCATTTTGTTCACTACAGCTGAGCCTCCGTCCTGCTTTCAGGCTATTCCCAGGCCAGGCCTGCCTGCCTACTGTGCTGCTCTCCCCTGCCTGCCTATGATTTGTGGAGCCCGCTGGGAAAGAAGCTAGCTCTCCCATAGGTTAAAATCTGCAAACAATGAGTCCTGTGTCCGTGACGGATGGCCTACATCCCTCCCCATTTGTCTGTGCTTTATCCCCATCTCAAAATCAATTGTTAAAACCCCAAAGTTTGCTTAACATGCACTCCCCGCTATAGTGGGAAGGAAAAAAAAAAAAAAGAGGGAGGGTGCAAAAAATATAGGCGAGAAAGGGAAAGAGAAAGAGATCAATGTTGTCCCGAAGTAGAAGAGTGCATGAGAGGGACTTTCAGTATGACTTTCAGGGTCCTAATTAGGGACAGGACAGTGAGCTACCTCTCTCTGTGACATTTAGCTGGACATACTTGATAAATGTCACACCGCTGGATACAGCCACGACAAATGGATGCATCAACAACGGCTTAATAACCTTTACTGATAGTCCTGCCAGGAATTCAAATTCTTTATCTGCTCTCCTTTGCATCCCTAAAACACTGGGCCCTAATAATCAACATTGTGCATGGAGTGTGTGGGGGAAGCTGCATGTATTTGTTCGTGCGTGTTAAGCCAAATTAAGTGGACCAGGAAGCGGTCGGCAGCTCTCGTGCTCCAGTGTGTACGGATACGTTCTCGTACATAGTTGTGTGTGAGCGCCAAATTATCTTGGCCAAGTATCTTGATAGCGGCAGCGAGAGGGAGACCTTTGTAAGCAATCAGAGAAAATGGAGAGCTGTAGACCTCTCTCGTATCTTTCTAAACTTGTATCGCTGCGAGACATGAAGGAGTCAATGGAATTAATCTACTCCCCAAGACAGTAACAATTGGAAAAAGAAGAAGCAGAAAATTGAGCCATTTCTCAGTAATAAGATCATTCAGGAAATAAATGTCATGTACATAATGTTTGTTAAATCCTACAATCCTTTAAAATCAAATAATTAAAACATTGGCTTAAATGGGACAAACAATGCTGTTTGGGAATAACGGCGTCAGAAAGTGAAATCCTCAGAGGTATATTTAAGACTTATTACCAACGAGCCTGTCAGAGTTTGCTTCATTTTTAATGAAGAACACAGTCAACTTAGACTTGAGGATGTCAGGATGTCTGGCTCCACTTTGGTCCCATTTGAAACTTGTCATTGGTTTCTGATTAGAAGTGACACCCCAGCAAGTAGCTGGGAGATTTGATTAGCCGTGAGTATTTATCGCCAGTTATGAGTCAACTGACAACAACGTTGACATATTTAGGGCAAAACACAAATAAGATGCCATTGTTCTTTTGGTCCATTGTGTCGGAGAGCAACTCATTTAGCACCGCAAACTTCGGTAATAAGCAGTCGGCAGCTTTTACAAGATTAAGCACTTTCTTATGTCTTTTTCCCTCACTTTCCTTTGTGATACTTCTGCTTAGGCCAGTGATTATTTTTAAAAGAACAAACCCCAAATGGACACACTAAGGCTGTGTTGAAAGCACGGCACTTCTTTTCTTTTGAAGTCTGTCTTTGATATGGAGAATATGTACATAGATTTTTATTTATGGTTTCCTCTGCATATAAAATAATAATAATAAAAAAAAACATGTATCAGATTAAATTAACTGCCTAAATATAAACTGCTTGGTTTGTTTCCGAGATTCTTTTATCTGCAAAATGCACCATGCTCTCCCTGGACCCGAGCTCCTGAGTGATTATGCCTGCTGCGTGCATGTGTTACTGCTTTGAAACATGTGTGAACGCCATGTACGGTATACGTGCCTTAACTGCATTCACATACACCTGACCGTGTATATCTGCGTATCCATGTATGTGTGTGTATATATATGTGTGTAGCATGTTTCAAAATCATGCAGCCTTAGCTGCTGTGTGGTGGCTAATTGCCTCTCCTGAGGAATAATTAGGTGACAAAAGCAAACGTAATGGTGCCTCGGCTACGGAAAAAAAGATATATGTTATGTCTTGTGTGTGTGGTTCACCGTGCAGTGCCATTTGTTTGCGATGGAAATCTGCCGGTGGTAAGGATAGGAGGAGAGGACGTAGCAGAGGCCGTACATTTGGAGGCCAAAACCTAGAGAAACAAAGATGGTGAAACAATTAATTACGGCTAATTAGATGTATCCGTTATATTTACTGGGCCAACAATAAATCAAGTGGTCAAACTATTTTTGTCCTAAAAGACTAACTAACAACCAGCAAGCATGTACGCATGTGTGTGTGTGTGTGTGTGTTTGAATAATGCTGATGAGGGTATGTTTGTGTTTATGCACTTTATATCTGTACCTGAGTGTATTGTGTGTGTGTGTGTGTTTGTGTGTGTAAACTGCTATTTACTGTTTGCTTTCCAGGTGTTCAGAGCTGGGTCGCCGCGGACTCCCTCCTCTTAGATTAATAATCCATTAGTAATCCATTTCACTAATGAGCACTCAGCGGAGAGTCGGGACCGAGGGGGACACAGAGACGGTCAAGGGAAGCCAAGTGCATAATTAATGTCTCAGCCAATCAGATATGCTATTACAGTCGCTCCCTCCCGGAGTGAGATGTCATCTGTCCAATGAAATGATTGTGTTTATAATATTCTCTATTGATTAGAAATATTAGATTATGAAATAAAGTATTCTAATTACTGAAATGATGGGAGTCGATAAAAATCTCGTAACAAGTCAGTTAGAAACAAAACTGACAGCCCTTTAAAGGCAAATTGAAATTTGTTTTCTCCAAACTACTGAATGTGTGTAATGAAATACTAAAATGATCCAACAGCTATTATGCATTTAATTTTTCATAAAACCAAAACCATTTTTGGATACAGTGTCAAAGCTCCAGGCCTCGGGGGCGGGGGGTGTTTCCCATAGCAGTGTTTGAGTGACAATTAAGGGCCCTTGTTGCTAGGTGATGTGCTGATAAAAATGGTCCCGTATGAACAACAACTTTTTTGTCGGTTAAGTAACGATTTAAGATCTGACCTTTTACAACATTTAGCATTTTGGGAGGACTTGCTAAGTGAAATCTTGTTAGCCTAGCTTGTTAATGTTAGCACTCATTCCCACCTGATGTTACTTTTTCTTCATGTTATTGTTACACCTGCGGAGTTGTTGGAACAGCACAGTGTTCGTCCTGCACCGTATGCCAATATCTTCAGTCAGAGCCAGAAATTCACACCGCATTGGGGAACGTGTGGGGACGCGATTGCAGCAGAAAAACTAATCAAACTTTCTGATCAAGTTTAAAAACAAGTCAAAACAAACACAGAGGATATACAGTTCATGCTGCTTTCTTAGCACAAATGAATTCCAGGAGTGAATTCAGAGGTTTCGGTTCCTCCCCTCAAGGTATGCAGACTTGCTAAGTATGTGGCTGTCATACTGTGATGGGCGAAGCGCCGTTGTGTGCTTTTTAATATAGTTCCGGTGGGGTTTGTGGCACCTAAAAGCTGTTACAAGGTCTGGCACATCAAAATGAGCTGGTAAACACAGAAGATTCCTCACAGCCACCGCCAATCTAGCGCGACTAGACCAATTGAGATCGTGTGTTTCAAGCCTAAACAGAAGATTTCCCCAGTGCTTCACCTGTCTTCCCATTGGAATTATTCTCTCCTGTTTAGCAGTCGGAACATGATGGAGCCTGACAAAAGAGGCCGTTAAAAATTGAGCACCGTAAGTGGGAAAATGTGGTAGGAGGGTCTATTGTTACCTCCACCCACATGCATGGGTGAAATCTGACACCCTCTTTTCCTCTCACTCCCTCCACATCCCCTCTCTCCTTTTCTCCTCGCCATCCCTGGGGGGAGCCCTGTATCCCATTCATTCGATTGCCCTACATGATGGATGTGCAGTGTGAGGAATGGGCCGTCCCGGGGGCCGTGGCGTCGTTTCTGGGTTAAACAGCATCCTATATCAAACCCATCTATACCTTCACAAGCAGGAAGCCTGTTTACTGGGGCGGGAAAGCACCACAATCCATTTCTTGTCAGGGTGTCTCACAGATGCAACAAAAACTTGGACAGCTGCAGCTTTGGGGGAGTGTTATAAGACGGATGCGGTGATAAATATGTGGTTTGGGGAGCTTTGAAGCATAGGAGCAACACACAAGTTTGCAACATCGCTGCTACGATTATTTTATTCAACATTAAATTATTAAGGTCATTCTGTCAACTTGTGGGACCAAGTTCGGTGTCAGAATATCATTCAGCGATTTTACTTGATTAGTAATTTATATATTTGCTATGTATTTTTAAGTATTTAATATCATATAATTTTTTCCATAGGGTATAAAAATAATTTAGCAGTCTCTTAAAACGTGTGCAATTTTTCCACACAAACTCTATTGCCGTGCAGAAATAATGCATCTGATAAAAATGAATACAACTTGATTTTCACTTCTATGGATATAAACTACAAAACTGTATAGAAACCAATAGCTGAAAAATTAATCCAAAAGTCTAAAACACAACCGCATAATTTACAAAATGTTGAGTGTAAAGTGATTTGTATAGTGCAAAAGAAGTAAGCTTGTTTCAAGTACTAAATAAAGACCTGTCTTGTTCTTTTTATTAAGATATAAATAAATATGTTGATTTTTTTATTTTTAGAAACAGGTTGAAATACACTGGCTGATATATTTTCACTTGTGTAAACTGAAATGGAAATCAAGTCATAGCTTATGTATGTAAGTGTTATTTTTTCCAAGATCTTTTTGATTCTTATGATATCCGGCAGCAGCCTGGGAAATAAACTTAGGAATCACTTCTTCTTCTTCTCCTCTCAACAATGGCAGCCCAGGGATTCACTTTATATAAAAAGGTAGCATAATATTATTTGAATACCTGAATATATGCCTCCCTTTGAATTTGATCTGCTGAGGGAATACACTCCCTGTTTTCTGAGTGTGTGTGCAACCTATCGTGTGCATGTGCTTGTGTGTCTGTGACTCACTGTGGCATGTTTCCTAGAGATAAGACTTCAGTGCCTGGCCCTCTGCAGTGTTCACCCCAGGCAAACACTGATTAGGAATCTCTTATTCTCTGCAGGGCACCCCTCTGCCGTCACAGCCAGCCACATGACATCCTTAATGTTCACACTGAGTTACAAAGGACCTGTGGTATGTGATTTTTATCTTGCTCTAAAGTAAGATTTGCTTGTATTATCAACAAAAATGTGCTATTAAGACTGCGTGTCTTTGGGAATGCACCGATGGGAATCGAGGGGAAAATCAAAAGCTCGGCAGGTTAATGTCATAAATAGCCTCCATCCACACTGGTCTCTTTTAAATTTAACATGGGCCTGCTCCATTTTTATCCCAGTAGAGGAGAAGACCTGCGAAGTAAAGATGATATTCCACTTATATTGTGCGTTTAATCCAAGCTAATGCGTTGTGGGCTCACCTGTGCGCTGTGGGTAGATCTGGAGTCAATTAGTGGGACTGGTGGGCAGTCTCAGCCAAGCGGTCCGAGCCGGTGACAGTTTGTGGCGGACCGCCACACTGCAGGGGCCAGGTGAGGAGCAGGGGAGCCTAAATGAAATGCTAATACGGGCCACATAAGTCAGGGCTCTCTAATTGGAACACAGCTGCTGCAGGGACCGTGTATCCCATGAAGCACTGCAGAGGCAGAAGAACCAGTGGGTCACAGGTCAGGCTCTCTCTCTCTGTGTGTGTGCAGCTCAAAATACTTGGCCTAAAATGGCTTGTGGAAACCTTTAGGAAAGGAAACAATGAGCACTTTCTAGAACAAGGAAACTTACAGAATAAGTTGCTGGCATGACATCTGCATCATAATCTTTCAAATGTCAAATAAGTCTGGATATTGATAAGTGTTTCTACCTTTTAACTCCTTTAACGGTTTTGGAAATTGTTTTTCTTCTTTCTTGCTAACAGTAACATATCTGCACATATAATATGAAGCTATGGAAAATGTGGCTAAAGACAGGTGCTTTTATTAATATGCATTGTCCCTATTATATTAGTTAGCAATAGAAGTGCTGGTAAACAGATTTTTTTTAGTTTGGGCCAGGCTAGCCTCAGTCTATGCTAAGCTACGTCTCTCCAAAGGAGTTAGATTAACTGTCACTCTGCTTTTAGCTCGTACGCTAAGCTAAGATGTTCATATTAAACAGAGATATTTCAGCAAGAAAGGGGATAAGTGTTCCCAAACTTTGAACATTTTCAGTAGTTTGTGTTAAAGTTTCTTTCTTGATGCATAAATTGTTCTGGGTTATGGTTTTCACTAGCCATTTTGCTGCTTTTGGTGCTGATATTGAAACATCTAGACAGAGCTAGGCTAACTGTTTCCCTCTGTCCTTCCAGTCTTCATGCTAAGCTAAGCTAACCATCTCCTGGCTGTTTTATCATATTTAACAGGCATGAGCATGGTATCTATCTTCTCATCTAAATCTTGACAAGAAAAGTAAATAAGCACATTTCCCAGAATGTGAGCTAAACATCGCATGTTGTTAGTCATCAATGATTCAGCTTAAAAATGGCAAAGGTGATTAACTACGGTTTTTGGGATATTGCAGCGTAATGTGTAAAGTACCTAATTTGGCTCATGGGGATGTGCCAACCCAAACAGATGTGCTTTTCAAAACCGTCAGCATTTTCTAAAAAAAAAAATGTATATAAAAAAAGAAAAAGAAGCATTGCTCTCCTTTTAAGCTGTGACTCTGCAGCATGTACTCAAATCATTATTCTATTTTACTCCAAGGAGATATTCTTGGAAGAGAGGATGCTATTGAATCAGGTGCCAAGCTCAAGTATTTTAACAGATTCTAAAACCTTTTCTTAGATGTTAAGCTTCTTTTTCATTACAAGGCCTGATGTCAATGCAACATGGCATGATATAAGTTCAGATGAACACGGTTAGCTGAAAGGACTCTACTGTTTTTCAGCTTTTCAAAGAGGATGGCATAAGTCAAGCTGAGATGGAGAAACAAAAGATGTGCTGTGTGAGGAGCAGAGAGAATACAGACATGGAGGGACAGTGAAAAATAAATAGCCAGTCATCTCTCACTGCATTTCAAGTCCACTAGACTCTGTCCACAAGCTGTCTTCTTCATGTTCCAAGGATTTTGGCTTAGAATAATGCATGAGCTCATTGGGGGTGACGGACAGGATGCTCCTGCCTCAGAAGTCTGCCTTACCTTATAGACAGCAAGGCAATTGACATGAACCACCCAAGAGGGAACCACAGGTGGCGAGGTGTTAGGTGAGCCTTTAAAGTCTTTGCCTGTAATAATGAGGCCATCCCCACAGTCACATACGCTTTGTCCAAGACACGGGCACAGGGAAAACTTTAAAATGAAAGCATAAATTGTTACTCTGGTAGAAATCAATAATATGTTCCTATTTTTGATGGCACATAACACATGTTTACTTCAGAGACGTCACATCAGCCATGGTGAAACCTGGAGTGAGACTAACGTGGAAGCACCAGTATGCTTACCAGACTTCCAATAGTCTTCTGCCTTCAGCTGTTCCTACTGATTCTCAGTCTCCCGAGGGGGAGACTTGCTGACCGGGTCGTTCTAAAAGCCGTCCCTGAAATTCTTTAACACAAAAATGTTTTGCTTGGCTTTTATTGTCAATTGAAAAAAAAGCAACTGTAATGTGTTTCACAGAAAAGCTGTCATGCTCCTTGTTCATTCTCTCTATCTTACATTTACAGCATGAGTTGTCCTATAGAAGCTGTCTCTCGCTGTCATTTTTCTCTCAAGTCAATAATTTCAGTGTCTTCTCCGCTGTCAGCATTTATCAGCCACTTACAGCCCCTAGATGTACCCTGCCTGGACGCTTCTGGACACAGGACACAAAAACATGCGGATGGGCTGACAGATAGAAAACTGATTCTTTACAAGTGGGGTCAGAGGACTGTATCCAAACCGTCTGGCAGAGTACACTAATATCCCCATGCTGAGCAGTGTGGTGCTATTGAGCGCGACCATGCGCATCGGTCTCACTCCACTGCACTCAATGAACCAAAACCCATGGAATTGATGGGCAATGGGGGGGAAATAGGAGAAAGGAGGAGAGAGAGGAGGATGGTGCGAATGATGTGCCGCTCCCACTAATGCACATTATTCCGTCATATAAACATCAAGATTCCTTTGAAATAGATGGGGTTAAAAATTTGGCTTTGTTGGCCAATTCCTATGTCCTGGATCGGAAATGTAAAGTATTGCTGTCTGGCTAAATGAAATCATCTCTGCTGGCTTTCAGCTGGCTACAACCTATTCATTATAACAAATGCATTACTACACTCCTTGTGTTAAAGCCTTGCCTCTCTCCTTGGCCACACAGGCCTTCCACCTTTTATTTTTTATTTAGGTATTGTCTGCCCCTTCGGCAGGCTTTGAGAACCATAAAACTCTGGTGTGTTGTATTATCAGCCTCCAGTGACACTTGGATGGACTGTTGGATTAAAGTGGCTGCAAGTGTCTGCAGGAAGAAAAAAAGCAATGGCAAGACTGGGAAGTCAGTGTACCCAGTCATGATGTGATGTTCTCTCTCCATGCTACATTATGTAGTCAGCCTGACTTACATGCAGTAAAAATGCAGTGCTGCAGCTTTCATTAGTGCACAGAGCAAAGATTATGGCTCAATGCAGAGCTATGAATTATGCATGGGCTATGCACTGTGGTATGGCGCACCACCACCCCTCCACCCCACCCACCATTCCCCTGTTCATCCTAACATGAGGAACACGCCGACAGACTATTCCACAGTAAATTCACAAAAACTCAAAACACGTTGGTGCACTTACACACACACACACACACACACACAGAGAATGAGTGATAAGACAATTTTAGATTTGAACAGTGCAATCCAAGCAGGCGCTGGTACAGGCCCGTCCTGTCAACTGCTCAGTCATACTTCTGTGAAATAGCCCTTCCTAGCCACAAACACAAATTGTCATTTAGTGAAGAAAACATACCGTGAAGTCACTTTGTCAGACAAGCAAACAAACAAACAAACAAAAAACATGCTGCCAATCATGTTTATGTGCAAGCATAAACCATAAACGATAAGCAATAAATAACAGATCAATGTAAATTTCTTCATAACTAAAACTAACGTTTTGATCGATGCTAGCCTCGTCGTTTATGTACTTTTATTTTACCACCTAGCTAGATTAATAACGTGACAGTATGCAACAACATGACACATTCACGTAAATTAGGCTATAATGAAAAGGTAGCTAAGTAGGGTCTCCAGCGCGGCTCGGCAGGGGCAGATTGTGTTTTTGATGACGTAAACTTTCATTCTTCTGTGCTGTGTCTCTTTTGATTTTGTTTCATCACTGCAGCTAACACCATCGTGAGAGTTCATGAACATAAGATGTGTCAGTAAACATACTCTATGTACAGTAACAACAATAATAAAAGGAGATGTGTTTTCAGGCTGCTGTAACATACAGTAATTATACCCAAACCCCTTTAGTCAAACAGTCTCTCCATAACCTGTGAACTGTAGATTGAGAATACTAGCTGTCTCTAAAACTAAAAATGTTAAAAATGAAATGAAAACTAAAATAAAGTTTATAAAAGTATTCAACTCTGAAAGGATTATGTGGAGGAGGCAGGATTAATAAGAACGCTATAATGGGATGATTTTCCATTTGATTCCCATCTCATACAACGTTTTTGTTCTGCACACATTTTGTGTTTGTTTTTTTTCACTTTTTAAGTGTGACTAAAGCTTTTCCTGAACTTTAGGGCTCTAAATATTTTTATTGGCAGAAGATCTCAGCTACTGTTAAATACAGCGCTTCATGCCAATGGCACAATATTTACTGTGGCTGGAGGTCTGTCTGTTAATGACATTTAGACCTGCACAGCAGATGGCACATACGACAAAAGCAGCACTAAATACCATTAGTGGAATCCAAAACAAAGACAACGTAGGACATATAGCTGTGATGAAGTCACACATTACACATAATACAGCAGGAAGAAGATGGTTTAGAACTGGCTGTGGACTTTGACCCTGGGTTATTATCACAGCTATAAAACAAAAAGCAGAAACAAGGATGAGGCGGCATGTTTGCCCCTTAAGCTAGAGATAGAGATGGATCATGCAGATAAAGAGAATGGATGAGGGAGTTAACGTCTCCTATTAATGAATGCGTTCCAGGTGTTCATCTAAAATGAGTGACCTCTTTCATTAAACATGCCCCATACGGTATAATCCACTATTGAGAGATTAAACAGAATAAAACCACAATCCTAAAAGGTGTATAAATACCTGTACGTGCTTTCAGTTTAATAGGTATAGAGGATTATTACCAGTCAAATCCAGCATGTAAAAAAATAATAATAATTAAAAAACATCAGTAACCATGTGGCAGTGCCTACATCAAACATATGAAAAATGCTTGATTTTGTGATAGAAAGTGAAAAAAAGCAGATTTGTTCTTTTGGCTATTTCTGTATTGTTGAAGTTGTTCGAGAGGATCTCAGAAAGGCCAAGATCTGCAGAGGAGGATGAAGAGGATAAGATCTTAGCATAGCTCTGAGACATGCGCGGCTCTGGTGAAAGTTTGGCACCTACATAAAAAACACAGAGGTTTTGTTGTAGTTACAGATCAAGCTGCGCTGTAAACGTAATTTTACAATTTCTCATTAGATATTGGCATAGATGGTTTAAATAGTTTCCTGCTTGCATTTCAGGGCAGTTGCGTTTGTCCCAGCTTTTACCCCTTCATCTTCTCTGGAGTGGCCACGTCCTTTGATTTAAGTTGAGGTGATATAATGCAGTGTTCATTGTTAGTGTTGTACTTCACTATCGTTACTACAAAGCCCTGTATTGTTAGATCTGGAAATCACAGAAAATAGCAGTTTTAAAGGAGGGGCAATTTCAGAATTGCACCCTCAGTTCTCAACTCTTCCTGGGCAAACATTATTTATGTAAGCAGGTATGGCTTTGAATGATAAGTGCATCCTTTAATCAGTCTCTCTGTAAACCATCAGCGAGCTGTTTACCCTGCCTTTTAAGCCCTTGATGCTAAATCAAAAGCCGGTGGTGGTGGTATGTCCTCATGAAACCTGCAAAAGCTTGCTCTGTGTCCATCAGCCTTTGCCGTTGCTAACCAACAACCCCCGAGCATGTGCGCCATCCTCTCCAGCTGTAACACACGTGTAAACACACACTCGTGAACGCAGAACTCGATAACCACAAGCTTCAGGCAAAAAAATTGCTGCCACCATCGTTTTCCCATCACATATCAGCCTGATCTTCAGAAAGCCCTGACAGCCGCGCTCAAATTTATTACCCAGTCTGTTTACATTGCAGTTTTCTCATTTTCAGCAAATTTCACAGTGTTTTATGCCTGCAGTTATGAGGTGATGATAAAGAATAAAGTGAAGGGAAAAGAGAGAAGTGTGAAGAAAGAATGGCATTACTTCAAGTTTTATTTTTCCCCCCCCATTTTTTTTTTTTCTGTTGTGTCCCGATGACCCCTGGTCTTTTTTGGCAGCCTGGCCGTTGTTGATTTTAGCCCACAATCAATTCATTTTAATCACAATGGGCAGCGCAGGGAGCACAGGGAGCGGCGCGCTAATTGATTGGCAGGTATTTGCATATACAGTATGCAACAAAATGTCACGACCGGCCTTGGTGGTGACCTGTGTGGGCTGTTGGCAAAACAAACTGATGAGGGTAATTTATCATGCGGCGCGTGCTTCGCTGAGCAGGGTAGCGCCGCACCCACTATTGTTAGCGTCGTCAGTCACCTGTCACGCCATGGTGGGCACGAGGAGAGGAAAGATGAGACGGGGGAGACAGGAGAGGAGGGAGGAGTAGGGAGAAGTTAAAGATGGAGACGTAAAGAAACACAGGGGAGAGATGATGTGCCGAAGGCGAGAGGCAGATGAGGTGATACTGTCGATGAAATGTCATACATTCACTGCTGATGCCGGCGCTGATCAGTATGCACGGATACTCCACACTAGCCACAATACCATGAAAATATGTTGAGTTGTCTGGTTTGTTGAATGGACGGAGGGGTTGATAGATAGTAACGCATCAATCTTTGCTTCAGAGCTGAAACAAATACTTGATTAATCAATTAGTCAATTGACAGAACCTTCACTGGCAACAATTTTGATAATAATTAGTCATTTAATGCTCAGTACACTAATACTGTATCTGTCCGTTTGATACAAGGCTACAGCCGGCAGCCAGTTAGCTTAGCATAGTGCAAAGAATGGAAACTATTAGGATGAATGGCGGCTGGCTCCTTTAAAAAATGTACCTGCATGTCATAGTATCATCATATCCAGCACACACTAAATATCGGTTGCCCAACTCAGCTGAAAACCAATGGAATGAAAAAAAATCTGTCCCGTAGATTAAAAAAACAATCTCTTTATCTCTATTTGTAAATGAATGAGGATCAATAGAAAAGTTGGGTGGTCTACAGTGAAATAACAGAGCAGCTGAGGCTGTGTGGCGCTATCATTACTCTCACTGTTATTACAACTGCAAACAGTCTGGAGAAATCCTCCTGTGTACAGACTCTGCTTATAAGGTAAACATTTGGTCATCATCACCATAATTATGCCCAAGTACAAGTCCCCTTGCTCGGTCTGAGGAGAAATATAGTTAGGGGGGGGGGGCTAAAGGGAGCCAGTGCAACTCATTAACAGTGTGCCAGACTCACTGTGATAACACTAGATCCAATTCCTGAGAGAGGTTTTATTTTTTGACCAATTAGCTGCCTGAACAACCTATTGGCCATGAAGTGATCTCTGCAGGGACTTTATCAGACCATGCTCTATTAAATCAGCTCTCTGGCTGAGCAGTTATGTACCATCACAGTACTTACAATGGCTGGCTCTGATTGATGTCACTGCCAAATGCCAAGTAATAACGGCTGTTATTGTACGTCTCAATGCTGCTGTTTCCTTATGGATGAGTCTGCGTGTGTGTGTACACACATGCATGTACAGTATGTGCACATTCCAATACAGACATAATGGTGTGTGTGTGTGTGTGTGTGCGTGATAGATCATTTTCAGTGATATGGCTGGTTTGAAAGATTATCATAATGCTCTGGGGTGAAAGCTGTTCTGAATCTGAAATACCAAGTTATAGTATTCACAGTATGTCTTCGGGTGGGTCAAAAGGCCTGGCAATAGGTGCTGTATAATTTAGGCATGTGGAAAGTAATCATATAATGACTTTGTAAAATCTGCATGAATGCATCCGCTAACACGCCTGGGTAAATCCAGGTTTGGGAAATGATTTTATGATTGTTGAGAGCATGTGAATGCTATAGACTAAAGTTTTACACAATGATTTAATTTTCATCCAGCCCTTTTAGTTTTGGGTCAGTTGCATCAAAAAAATAAATAAATGCAAATGGCTGCATTCGTATGGTTTTGTTGCCACGGGTAACAATGACACAATGACATAAGCCTTTTAACACACTAAAATGCACTTTATAATACAAGAAAGGGTACAGGTTTTAGTGATACGGGACTTACTGTAGGTCTTGAGTTCCCCAAACTTATCCCTCACCACAAATTTTCTTGTATCCAAGAAGAAGGTCCAATTACTGATTACTTTTTTTTTTTTTTTTTTTTACATATTATTTGTTCATTGTAACTTTTCAATTACTTTTTGTAACTCTTCTGTTAACATAAATATTCAATAAAATTCTTCAAGAGTAATGTTAAAGCCTTTACATATAATAGCTTGCCTAAAAATAGTCACATTTAAATTGTATTTTTTTTTTTTTTTAAAGTAACAAATTGATTACTTGAAGTAACTTTTCAATTGTATTAACCACCTTAAAGAGCTAACACAATTCTGGATGAATCCAATGAAATCTATCATTTTATTGGACTAAAAGAAGTCAAATTTAACCTGGTTTGTGTCAGTAAAAATGTGAAATGAAACAGTGAACATGCAGAAACACTTAAATTAACTGTATTTGTCACAGATTTCATACATGAAATACAATAAAATATTGTAGGTGGTGAGGTTGTATCTGGTATCAAACACCATCTGCATATTGATATATTGTGATATAAATGATTCATTTTTTTTGCTCCAGCAATAGCCATGAAATCAGCTTTATTTAATTATTGCTGTTGTTTAGACACTTCAGAAAACGTCAGACTTATCAGATGTTTTACTTTTCTATAATGCTGACCCAACAAAGCTCACTACCTGCAGCAATTGACTGACTTACAGGCTGATTCAGGAATGACGCGTCTATTATGTTTAGAATTTTAGTCTTAGCTTTTGGGTGTTTTGTGAATATGATCTTACCCCTCTGATTTAGTGTATGCAAATATGACCTATAGTCATATTTTGGTAATCCGGTTCCTGTGTTGCAATTCTGTTTTTCTCCTTTTGTCTGAATTGCCTCAGCTCTTTTCTTGTAATCCAAAGCTGAGACCAAAACAAGCCCTTCTGGCTCTACTGACAACAAGCCAGCCTTGATCCTTCCATATGAAACACGATGTGAGGTGGATGGCAATAGAGGGGGCTGGACGGGATAAACATGTTAACCCCGAAAAACACAAATCACACCGAGCATTGAGAAAAATCCCTATAACACACCAAAAAATATTATTTCTTCTTTGTCTGCATTTACATTATACCTACTGTATGTGCTTTCAGTGGTTGTATAAGGTTAGACTTGAGGGTAGGCAGTTCTAAACTGCTATCATTGTTGTGATGGCAGTGTGAAGGCACACTGATCCCTGTGAGCAGGATGATAAAAATCTGTCACAGTCCCCTGCATGGAGGAGCCCATTGTTTTGGGGATTAAGGAGGATTAAGGGCGGATCCTGGCGACCGAGAGGCTTCAGCAGTGTGACCCTTTCACTAATCATTATGAGACAGATACAGAGCACTCAAACTCTTAAAGCCCAAGATCGCATTATATTATCAATTATTCATGGATGACAGGAGCAAAGTGAGTATGAAAGAGAGGGACAGAGTATGGGAATGTGGTGATGATTGGAGAGCTCCCTGAGCGAAGTGCAGTCAGTGTCCAGAAATGTCTTGCATAAAATTTGTGAATGACTCATAAATGGGGCTCTTAGTTGTGTGTTCATATTAGCGCCCAGCGTGTGTCATCATTTTAAGCTTTTAATCTGATCAATGTGCTGAGTTTCTAAAACAGAAATGTTCATTGCATTCCTTTCGAAAAAGGGTCAGCATGCTTTCATGTTCTGTTGTAAACTGTGTCAGGGTGTGGTCAAATAGTCTCTTTGGGCGAAGCAAGGAAGGTTTCACCATGAACTAACCTGGAAGTATTTCAAATACACGTAAAACAGAGAATAATCATTTGACTCTGCAGTTCCTCTCAGCTATATCAAATGTTTTGGCATCTTTGAGCTCATTGTTTTGGTTTGTAACTTGTACCGTTTTATTCACAATTGTTGCTCTAATTAATTACTGTTTGTTTTATACGGTTTTTAATCTATTTGATTAATCCAGGTGATTTTAAAAACTGAAAAAGTCTGTGGGTTAAGCGGGAACTCGTGAGCTGGGCTCATGTGCCAGGCAAGCAGTTTTCATTCAATTAATTTTTTTTAGACCTTAGTTGTTTTTAATTATTATTATTTTATAGTATTATTTAACAGGTTGAAGAGTTTTAGTCTTCTGGATTTTATGCTTTTGGAAAATTGAGCTGAGAAAAAACATTTTCAGCAGCATTCAGAAAACATTACAGAAAGAATGACCCTCAAGCCCCTTGATGCTGTGTATAGCAGTTTTCTTAGATTTATTACAGCTGACAGTTTTAGAGCCCACTACTGTATCCTCTACAAGAAAGTAGGGAGGACATCACTTACCACTCGAAGGGAACAACACTGTCTTGTTTTTATTTATAAAGCCATCCTAAATAATGTGCCATTTCATATCATTACTTTTAAAACTTAGAGATATAGGACATTGGACTCACTCACATATATGAATTCAGAATTAGGAAAAAACTGTTTTCATCTATAGGCTGTTGGCGAGATTCCAATGACACTATAGGGCCAGATGGAGGGCAGGAAAAGCCCATACTGTGCTAGTTTAGATGATATTAAGAGAGAAAGCTATAGCAGAATATATATATATAAACACAACATATGTTGGAGATGATCCTTATGTTATTTCACAAGTGTAAGTGCTGAAACAGTGGATAATTAACTGTTGCTACATGTTGTTCCGTACAAACTCCAACAAGGCAAAGAAAAAAAAAACAGTAGTTAACTTTAGTTAACTGTTACAAGTTAAGGAAACAGTTCGCTACATGTTTATGTAGCCAACAAAAGTTACAAACACTAACAATATCTCCATTCCTTCGTACTACAGATCAAGGTTCATAAGCCATTTTTTACAGCGTTTTCGGGCATTTTCCTCCTTATGAACAACAACTTTTGGACTTCGATAGAAGCTCCATGTGGTTTCTTGGTTTGATTGATTTGAGCAACCGTAAACAACGTGAACCATAGGCATTTGGAAAGTTTGTGATAGTGCTTTCCTGTGTAGAAAATCACTTCCTGCCCTCCATCAGTTTGCACCATGGCAACATACTGACATGATGTCATATGCAAACAACCTACTATGCTCCTTGTAGGTGGGATAGGACTCTCTCAAGTGTAATGTGTCTGTTATCAATAATGTAGTTATATTGCTGTATTTTCTTAGTGTATTTGGTGCTGTATTTATGTGTAAGACTATAGATTTTGCACTTTTTACAGTTTTGTTTTGGTTTTGTATTTGCATTTAAATGAGAGCCTTGTTGTTAATTGGTTTCCCCAGTCTATAAAGGTTTCTATCCATTTAAAATACAGATGCAGGTGCTGCTCAAAAGATATTTAATAAAAAAATACCTTTCAGTATAGTAGGTACATCAGTACAGAACCATACTGATGTGTCTTCACTAAAAGTGGTTACATTGAGAACACATATCTCTCATGTAGAGGAAAAGACAATATAGTAATCACAATCCAATCTCCCATCTCCCTGTTCTAAGTAAATCTGCTGTGTACAAACAACTGGATATCTTTCAATTCACAATATACCGTATATGATATATCATATATATACCAGTAGGGTTTTAGAGCAAATCATAGCACCTAAACAGCCCTCAAAAGAGTAATTAGTGACCTTAAGATCAACAGTGACTCACAAAGAATTTCCATCTTAGTATTGCTTGATCTCATTGCTGCCTTTGACACTGTTCATCATGACATTTTAATTCAATGGTGGCCCATGGTTCAGTCAGCTTAGCAGGTCCTGTTCTTAACTGGTTTTCATCCTACTTAACAGGAGCTTTTATGTTTCAATTGGTAGTTTTAAATTTGCTGGAACAAAAATCTTATCTGGGGTTCCACAAGGGTCAGTCCTTCTACCACTGCTTTTCAATTTATGCAATATATATTAAAACTAAGAGCATTCATATCTCAAACTGATTCTGAGAAACTGGTCCATGCATTCATCTCACACAGGTTAGACTATTGTAACACTTTGCGGGATTACCCAAACAATCAGTAGGACATCTCCAGCTCATTCAAAATGCAGCTGTCAGAGTCCTAATGTAAAAACGAAATTTTTAACACATTACTCCAGTACTACAATCACTTCATTGGCTCCCAGTAAAAAACAGAATGACCTTCAAAATCCTGCTAATTGTCTATAAAGCACTTTATGGTTTGGCCCCTCAGCACATTATTGACTTGCTTACTCAATATAACCTGGTCAGGCCTCACTGTACCCAGAACTAGATACAAATCTGGTAAGGGTGCCTTCAATTACTGTTTTAATTTCTGTGTGGTATGTTTAATATTTGTTGGATGTATACTTCATGCTTATATTCTTATATTTATGTTACCTATGTTCTCATGTTTATGCCTATATTTTTTTTCAATGTAAAACACATTGAGTTTACATGTAATGAATTGTGCTATATAAAGAAAATTAGCATTGCCATTACCATTGCCGTAACGGTTGTAGATCACTATTAGGTAACATAATTGATCATTTCACTGCAGACCAGTGAAATCCTCCAAAGTTCATGGCTTTGTTCTCTTTTGTCTCAGACATGAAACCATCACTTTGATATGTGAGTGGAAGACTTTGAATTAAACAAGGTTGCTAAACTACAATCACCTTTCATACTAAAGGCATTGCAGGCAAAAGAAGACATGAAGCATGAGTGGTGGTTAGGGCAGCACACCAGCAGTTAGCAACCGGTGTCTCAGGAGAGCTTTTTCAGAGGTTAGCTGGCTTTGAGTTGTCGGCTAGCGTTTTAGGCTTAGCAGAGTCTCACAGGATTGGAGACACACAGCTAATCAAAAGGTACATCCAACTGTTTGAGTCAAAGAATCAGGTCAACACTGCTACTACTGTTCGAACTTGCTCAACATTTCTGTTCAGTTTAGCATTTTTTTACACTCTTGAGAGGATCTTTTATTGTGGAATTGACTGCACAGTTTTTACTTTTTAATACTTTTTTTTTTTACTTCAGTAACTGTGTTATACAACTAAAGCTAAATACACAGAGGAAATCAGGTATTTCACGAGGAGATGCTGCACATTAAAAGGTTTCTTTAACCTTGGAGGTCATCTAGAGCAGAGCAGAAGTGAAGTTAAACATTCTAATTTGAAAAGTTCCCTTTTTCAGCCTACAGTTGTTCCCCAAAGTTTCTGAGTGCTACAATATTTTCTATGTTATATATATGCTGTGTTATGCCATTTGCTAAGCAGTAGACACGTTAAGATCAACTACTAGCTACTACATAAGAAGGTAGCAGGAAAGGTTTATGTGTTCCTGATATGGCAGAACATTTCCAAGTCAATTCTTCAGATTCTCAGGTTGATTGGCATCAGCAAGTTCATTCATTCCTGCTAATCATTGGCTCATTCACAGCTTTTTGGATATCTGACTATAACTTCAAATCAAATCAAATTGGATTTTTTTTAGCATATATTGATAAATTTCATTTAATCTCGAAAACACAGGCATTTTTAAAAAATATAATATTTTATCTTTATCATACTTTTACTCATATTCCACAACATTATAAGTGGAAAACATGATGACTAAGAATAAAAAAAGGCCCTTTGCCACTCTACACCTCTACAGCTATAACATTTTCTTCTCCATTTGCAGAGCCATTTTCATCATGTGTCATTGTGATTGACATGTTTGTTCAAAAGATGTAAGCGATGACTAATGCAACTACCTAAAGAGATAATTATTATACACAACACCCATGTATTTATATTCTGCTTCACCAGCCATTTTATGCATAGCGAACATGGATGCGTGCTACACTTACGTGTCAGAAAATAGCAACTGCGCTTGGATGTCTATGATTAAAATTGGGCCCAGTGTTCTCACAAAAAAGTTCAGTCTCTGTAAATGCACCTTCACCTCTAGTTTGAGGGCACCGAGTCCTTCAGGAGGTGTCAGGGTGCCGTGGCACCGGTAGCAGTCGTGCTGTGAATTGTGTTGGTTGGGGTCACGTCCTCCTCCCTAAGAGAATTCCCTTCCTACTTGTGTGTAAAGCTGTTAGTGTGCTAATCGCTTCAGCCCCACTCCATTATCAAGGTGCAGTGTGGTCTGGAGTAAGTGCAGTCTGTCACTTCTCACCTGGTCTTCTGGGGACAGTTTGAATAAGTTGATGAGGGCTGCAGGAAAATACAGAAGAGTTGGGGCGGAAAGTTTTTAGTCTGACTAACAATGTTGGTACTGATAGTTTGATTGATCCAGTATCTGTGCGGGCACTAGAACCTCGGTTATTCCGTGTTGTCATTAGAAACGTGTTAACGTATGAAATGCAAAGGTTACAGGACTACTCCTTGTTGACTGTAATTTCCTGTCATCACTTCTAATTTCCTTACACATAATGTAAGGATATTCAAACTTGCATGTTTGCAGAGAATTCAAAAGGCGAGGAAGGTGCTCCTTAACCTGGACTCTCCATTTATCTTATTGCATACATGAAAATACCATGAATGTCATTTATCGTCATCATTTTATACAAATTTTAGGGATTACAGAAATATAACCATTAAGTGAAAGTCAATCAAGGTCAAAGTGACTGAAAAGTACTCTTCAGGATAGGCATAAAAATCATTTAACATATAGACATAATATGTGTTTTCCTATATTAATTATATATATTCTCTATATTATATAGAGAGGAATATGATGACGATGATGATTATGGAATTGGATCTCTGTGCTCAGATACATATCTCCAAACCCTGTGGCATTCTCCTATCAAATTAAGCTGAAAAACATATATTTCACTGAATGAGCCAAATGTCCAAGGGGCAAAGAGCTTGTGGCTTTGCGCAAACTGTCACGACAACTGAGTGAATAAAAACTCTGATATGAAATTCCCTGCATGGCAAAACAAGATGGGGAAACAGATATGGAATAACTAAGATTACTAAGAAAAACATGGCCTGTCTGTCAGCCATTAAAATTCAGCTGATTGTCCATTCTTTACCACAAGCGATTCCAAAGAAAAATGTACGAGATTCACTTTCAGTGCAGTGACA
Organism: Pampus argenteus; assembly: GCA_036937835.1. Lineage (NCBI taxonomy): Eukaryota > Metazoa > Chordata > Actinopteri > Scombriformes > Stromateidae > Pampus > Pampus argenteus. Next base: position 10,414,034 of record CM072882.1, read on the forward strand.
CAAGAATTCTACGATGCAGTGGAAATGACCAGATGATATTAAGACGTAGCCTTGAAGTAATTATGGTGGTTTGACAATGCTGAAATAGAGTTGTCAAGCTCCTGACCCCATTATGACTCACAATTTCTTAACAAACTTTAATCCTTTTGAAACACTGAAGAATGACAATGTGATTTAAAATGCTTTGCTCTTGCTCATGGGGAGTATTGATAGTGGTGGAAGCTTGAATTTACAGACTTCTATTGAAGTAAAGAGCTTTTTTTTTTTCCATTTTCACATTCATGCTGCTGTCTTGTGTAGTATTAGGTCATACAAATATCTGTGTGTATGCGTGTGTAAGCACAAGTTTGTGCAGTTTGATTCAACGACAATACTATTTAGACTAAAACTTTTTTCTTTTCAATTAAATGTTCAGCTATACTTTATTGCTTCTGGTAGTATTAATATTATTTTACAATATTGGTGGGGATGTATATTGTATCCTTTATTTGCACAGTCAAATATATTATATTTTTTTCTGTTTTATGTTTGCAGCTTGGTGCTGAACAGCCAATGCACAGTCAGCTTTTTGGACCTTTTTCTTTGGAAACAGCTGCCTGCTGTGGCCGAAAACGACTTGGTGACTATGAATCAAAACAGCAAACTATCTCAGTCATTGAAAAATTGCGTTGATGTCCCCAATCCTGATTTCCAGTCCCACAGCCAAGAATGAACATAGACAAAGTCCTCCAGCAATGCCAGAATAGCCATCTTGACTGTTTATTTATAGCAAACAAAGTGTCATTAATTCATCATACATGCAACTATAAACCATCATGTTGACACTGAAGATACTAAAATTTAAATAGTAATATAAATGTTTTATTCATTTTGACTGCCGTCAATTTTGGCCAAAGTCTGCAGAGTGGCAGCGATGGCATGAGCCCCATATCCAGTATGAATATGATCCTGGGCAGAAGGTCTGGCCCCATCTGCAGGTCCCTGAGGCTCTGTGGCTCGGGGGGACTTGATGGCAGGACAGGGCAGCAATTATTTTCAGTTCTGTTCAAGTCAAAATATAAGTTTATTATTAAAATTCCCATAAGAAAGACAAAATAAAGTAAAATAATAAAGTAATCCTAAGAATGTGTCACAGTCTGCTCCCCTTTCACCTGCCTCTCAGTAATTTTCCATTCCCTCTCCACTCACCTGCCAGCCACGCCTCCCTCATCAGACCCACTCCCCTCACCTGCGTGACTCACCTGCTTCCCATCACCAATCAAGCTAGGATTTAAGCTCTCCCTGCTCACTCACTCTCTGCCAGATTGTTCTATATGCTCACGCAAGACTTTCCAGCACTCTTCTTCGGGCTGATCTCCCGCTGCCGACTCTGCCTGCCTTGGACTAACCTGTTTGCTGTACTCCCGGTAATAGACCCTGCCTTCGGTCTTCGAACACGAGCTTCTAAACCCTCTGGATTCTGCCAGCTGGTGTCAGCCCAGCTACTGGTGGCTTGCTCCTGGTACGTCTGCCTCAACTCCTGCCTACCTGCTTGCTGGACTGGTGTTCCCAGCCTAAGCCCCCGGGCTTTCCCTGTGCCCAGAGAGACTGTTTACTGCGTGTGCTGCATTTGGGTTCTAATAACACCATTACAGAATGATTGTTGCTATCATAGAACACACTTATGTGTTACTTCACCACTCTAGGCTTTGCATTATCTTTTTTTTCTCTGCCTCCTCTGTCATATCCGTCTTTTTACATTCGATATTTTCCTCCTCTTCTGTGACGGTGGGCTCAGGCTCTTCTTGCTTGTAAACATAGCACATTGTGATCATTACCCCTTTGCTTTTCCCCTCTACTTTTGTTTTAATCTTACTCAGTCAGGGTGCCTGTTGAATTGAATACATACATACATAAATAAGTACAATTAAAACTACAGAAATTAAATATTGAAACTAAAACCAACAGAACCACACTGTAAACTAAGAAACTGAAGCTGAAACAAAACTAGACAGTTATATAGATATGCATTATCTCAGCTTTTGTTGCATTCCTGTTAAAATCTCATTATACATTGTTTATAATGAGACATAGACATTAAGAAAGAAGTACGCGTAAGTATACTTGTGACTTTTACAATAGCTTCATTCAAATAATATGTGAATAAACAGGAAATAGAGATGGATAACATATCGTTACAGAAGTTTTTTTCAGTAATTATATAGCTAACTAGCTCTCTAGCATAACGCTACATTGACCAGTCCCTAATCAAACATATGTAGTACAGTTTTCTGTTCAGATCAACTTCATCCAAAACACTAACTTACCTAAACAATAAAATATACTAAATTCATCCAAAAAACATACATTATGATCCACTAAACATTTGATCCTGTAAATCGTTTATCACCTAACCTACATATACTCACAGTCAGTTACTGACATAAAAAGAGATAAATACTGAATATTAATAGGTAATATTCAAAAGCCATCTGATGGCTAATGGTGAATATTTATGTGCTTTAGGGATATCAATGCCACTGTTTTAAAGCATCTTTCACAAGTAATATAACCCAAAAATGGAACCAATTTCACTTTTCTTTCAAAAGGTAAATTAAGATTTTTTTTTAACAAACACTAAACAAGATACAGATACACATATGTAACAATCTGATTCTGGACAAAAAGCGATAATGAGGTGTCTGATGTTAGATTTGTCACTGGATTTTAGTCACTGTTTCAGCATCTCTTTGGACTTAGCTGTGACACCTTATCCTATAAGACACTGATATGTGTGAAGCTACACTAATAAATAGCTTAAATAAAAAGCAGCCAGCAGTTTGAATGAAGATACTATTCAGACTTACTGTGTGCGCCAGCGAGTGAAGTCAGCAGTGCTGCTCTGGGTTAAAATAAATGATCGCTGCCTCTTTTTCAGTTCCATTTCACCTCTAATACACTGATTAACTACTAAAACACAAAATCAATGGTTGCAGAGCCAGAGATGGCTGCTTTGTCCTAATACCAAGTAGATTTATCCACATTATTGTGCAGACCTCATAGTCTCAGTGGCTCTTTATGCAGCAGATTTGTCAAGCAGTAGTGACTGCAACAGGTAGTCAAAACAGATTACAGCCTATTTGTTTCTATTTTATTCTTGTACTTTTTGGGTTTCCCAGTATTGTCTTGTATCATTATTCAGTGAAGGTTAAAATGTCAGTCCAACAACAAGTGTACTTTTTGCCAACAGTGAATGTTAGACTATTAATTGTGGTTTAAAGAACGGTAGCTTATACTTATGTGAGTTTGTGCCATGCTAGATATTTTAAATAACTGGACAACTGAATGACTCTAATAACTAAATAATAATAAAAGCAGACTGTTATTTTGAGTTATGTTGAAAGATGGGGCTCCTGCACCTCAACTATTATGCCCTGGTGCCATGTCATTAATCCTGCCTATAGCACTAAATCCTGGCCAGGATCTATGAACCCCTATTGGTATTGGATTTCAAGACAGCTGTGAAACCCTCAGTCAAAGCTTTAAAACATCATCTTTGTCTTAATCCACTGATCGATAGGTCTGACAGGTTGAAATAACACAATAAAACAGATTTACTGGTCTTGCAATGTGGGGACATTTCATACCTCTGACTAAAGGATGGTGCATTGTGCTCCTGAAAGAAGACGTAAAACACTGTCTCTGCTATCGAGAACACCGTGAATTGTCCTACAGTTTCATGATAAAGTCAGACATCCACCCTTGAAGATATAATAGAGCAGTTCCTTAAAGAAAGATGAATGGAAAATGTAATTGTGAACAATTACCTTTGTGCAGATTATAGCAGGTTTACAGTCAATCTCTCTCAATGATTGAGAGCTGAGTGTGTTATCGTGAATACAAAGCTACAAAAATGTTTCGCTGAATCCCACACAACCCAGTTTCTTTTCAATTTGTCCAGATGAGTTTACTCCTAATACAATAATTAATTTCTTGCTATATAAATTGAACATTTACATCACAAATGTGGTATGGAGGGCCATTATTATAGGAAAAACACTTCTGATCTTTTTTCATGTAATTTGTAGTAACACTGTACATGTTCATTTCATACAGGATTTATTTGGAGTATTTGAGGTTATTTTATGTAGGAAGCTATCAAAAAGCAAGCAAGTTGGAAATCTTGCTCACCTCAATCAGAAAGGCATGGGGCCCTTCAGGAAGAACACCTCTTCAGGGTTAGGTTAAGAGTGTGTTTTACGGTCACACCGCACTCACACCAGAGTGGCAATAAATTGGGCCAACCAGAGGGGCATTTTGGCTGCACAAGTACCCATCTGGTGTGACATTCAAAAGTAAAGCATGGAAGTGTACCATTTGGACACAGATTTGCTCACAATTGGGTATTCTAAAAGCCAGTTTGGCAGTCCGAGCAAAAAAAAAAATGTATATGCAAGTCATTATTGCTGTTCAAATGATGCCCACTTTATTTTTCTTCCTTGGAATAAACCTTTGTTAGTGCTCAGGGTCGAAAATTTCGGCCAATCTGATTGGCCGATTGAATCGAGCCTCCTGATTGGTCGGATATTTCGGCCAATCTGATTGGCCGATTGAATCGGGCTTCCTGATTGGTCGGATATTTCGGCCAATCTGATTGGCCGATTGAATCGGGCCTCCTGATTGGTCGGATATTTCGGCCAATCTGATTGGCCGATTGAATCGGGCCTCCTGATTGGTCGGATATTTCGGCCAATCTGATTGGCCGATTGAATCGGGCCTCCTGATTGGTCGGATATTTCGGCCAATCTGATTGGCCGATTGAATCGGGCCTCCTGATTGGCCGGATATTTCGGCCAATCTGATTGGCCGATTGAATCGGGCCTCCTGATTGGCCGGATATTTCGGCCAATCCGATTGGCCGATTGAATCGGGCCTCCTGATTGGCCGGATATTTCGGCCAATCCGATTGGCCGATTGAATCGGGCCTCCTGATTGGCCGGATATTTCGGCCAATCCGATTGGCCGATTGAATCGGGCCTCCTGATTGGCCGATTGAATCGGGCCTCCTGATTGGTCGAAAATTTCGGCCAATCCCGATTGGCCGATAGAATCGAGCCTTCTGATTGGTCGGATATTTCGCCCAATCCCATTGGCCGATAGAATCGAGCCTCCTGATTGGTCGGATATTTCGGCCAATCCCATTGGCCGATAGAATCGGGCCTCCTGATTGGCCGATTGAATCGAGCCTCCTGATTGGTCGGATATTTCGGCCAATCTGATTGGTCGGATATTTCGGCCAATCTGATTGGCCGATTGAATCGGGCCTCCTGATTGGTCGGATATTTCGGCCAATCTGATTGGTCGGATATTTCGGCCAATCTGATTGGTCGGATATTTCGGCCAATCTGATTGGTCGGATATTTCGGCCAATCTGATTGGCCGATTGAATCGGGCCTCCTGATTGGTCGGATATTTCGGCCAATCTGATTGGCCGATTGAATCGGGCCTCCTGATTGGCCGGATATTTCGGCCAATCTGATTGGCCGATTGAATCGGGCCTCCTGATTGGCCGATTGAATCGAGCCTCCTGATTGGTCGGATATTTCGGCCAATCTGATTGGCCGATTGAATCGGGCCTCCTGATTGGTCGGATATTTCGGCCAATCTGATTGGCCGATTGAATCGGGCCTCCTGATTGGTCGATTGAATCGAGCCTCCTGATTGGTCGGATATTTCGGCCAATCTGATTGGCCGATTGAATCGGGCCTCCTGATTGGTCGATTGAATCGAGCCTCCTGATTGGTCGGATATTGCACTGCTGCACTGCACGGCTGCACTGCACTGCTTTGCAGTGTTTGTTTCACTGCATTGTTTCGTTTCACTGCATTTTACGCACTGCACTGTTACGTTTCACTGCATTTTACGCAGTGCACTGTTATGCCTCACTGCATTTTACGCACTGCACTGTTTCGTTTCACTGCAATTTACGCACTGCATTTTACGCACCGCATTTATCGCACTGCATTTTACGTTTCACTGCATTTTACGCACTGCATTGTTACGTTTCACTGCATTTACCGTACTGCAGTGTTACGTGTCACTGCATTTTACGCACTGCATTGTTTCGTTTCACTGCATTTTACGCACTGCATTGTTTCGTTTCACTGCATTTTACGCACTGCATTTTACGTTTCACTGCATTTTACGCACTGCATTCATCGCACTGCATTTTACGTTCACTTCATTTATCGCACTGCATTTTACGTTTCACTGCATTTTTCGCACTGCAGTGTTACGTGTCACTGCATTTCACGCACTGCATTGTTTCGTTTCACTGCATTTTACGCACTGCATTGTTACGTTTCACTGCATTTATCGCACTGCATTTTACGTTTCACTGCATTTTACGCACTGCATTGTTACGTTTCACTGCATTTACCGTACTGCAGTGTTACGTGTCACTGCATTTTACGCACTGCATTGTTTCGTTTCACTGCATTTTACGCACTGCATTGTTTCGTTTCACTGCATTTTACGCACTGCATTTTACGTTTCACTGCATTTTACGCACTGCATTCATCGCACTGCATTTTACGTTTCACTGCATTTTACGCACTGCATTTTACGTTTCACTGCATTTTACGCACGGCATTGTTACGTTTCACTGCATTTACCGTACTGCAGTGTTACGTGTCACTGCATTTTACGCACTGCATTGTTTCGTTTCACTGCATTTTACGCACTGCATTTTACGTTTCACTGCATTTATCGCACTGCATTTGACCTTTCACTGCATTTTACGCACTGCATTGTTTCGTTTCACTGCATTTTACGCACTGCATTTTTTCGTTTCACTGCATTTTACGCACTGCATTGTTTCGTTTCACTGCATTTTACGCACTGCATTTTACGTTTCACTGCATTTTACGCACTGCATTCATCGCACTGCATTTTACGTTTCACTGCATTTTACGCACTGCATTTTACGTTTCACTGCATTTTACGCACGGCATTGTTGCGTTTCACTGCATTTACCGTACTGCAGTGTTACGTGTCACTGCATTTTACGCACTGCATTGTTTCGTTTCACTGCATTTTACGCACTGCATTTTACGTTTCACTGCATTTATCGCACTGCATTTGACCTTTCACTGCATTTTACGCACTGCATTGTTTCGTTTCACTGCATTTTACGCACTGCATTTTACGTTTCACTGCATTTATCGCACTGCATTTGACCTTTCACTGCATTTTACGCACTGCATTCATCGCACTGCATTTTACGTTTCACTGCATTTTACGCACTGCATTTATCGCACTGCATTTTATGTTTCACTGCATTTTACGCACTGCATTGTTTCGTTTCACTGCATTTTTTGCACTGCATTGTTACGTTTCACGACCAGGTAATTGCTGCAGAGCTCGAGAATACCCCTCCCTTCAGCCAGTACTTACTTGTGACTTGCATGACAATAACTTTATCCCACCTCTGGGCAATATAGATATGAACAGAAAGTAAGGAATAGAAAAGCAACAAAGTAGAAGCACAGAGAATGAAAAAAGCTATGGAATAGACAGATAGGGTGAAAGTGCTATTGGCCGATAGAATCGAGCCTCCTGATTGGTCGGATATTTCGGCCAATCTGATTGGTCGATTGATTTAGCAGAAGTTAGCAGAACAGTGTGTGGGACATGCCAAAATCACGTACATCCAAAGAAAAAAAAGGTATAAAATAAAGTACCATTTATTTTAATTGACATTTTATTGTAGTGATATGTACAATAAGATGTCTTAATAAGACATCAGAGTTGAATTATTTTGCTCCATTTTCATAATAACTGGGGGATTCTGATGAGGACACCAAAGACACTTTATAGTGATATTGACCCCTATACTGTACTCTGCTTTAGTTTTACTTGGCCGCATCGTATCATACGATTTGGTTTTGAAAACTTTGTATGATCGTAAGAGAAAATAGTGAGCACCCCCAAAAGCCATAGTATAGCACACTAATCCTAAACAACTGGAAAAACAATATTTTTGAGTATCACCTTTCCTCTGTGACAGAAAACCAGAGATTATCTGTGGAGGCAGTCTGCTGCTATCAAGCCGTCTGTCGTTTACATGATCAATTCAACATATACATCCTTGACGACATTAGGTTGACACATAATCTGCCATAGATGTAAGCACCGTTCAAAAAGACGTTTTTTCCCCCTATATAAATCACACTGAATGACAAACAGCCATCACTGATGAAGGCCCATTTAAATGTATAGAGAGACCTCACAGTAAAATGTGTCGCTGGGAGGTTAGGGAACTTACTCTATCAGGAGGGTTCCCCTGGGGGCAGTAAGAAGCTGAACCACTGAGTTCTCACCCCATGAAGTCTATTGTTAGTCTAATGAACAGACAGGATTTGATTAAAACATTTCAAACATCATTTGGCCCACGATGCGGTGCAGAGAGGCTCCCCCACCGAGCACACTTAACACCCCGATGATCTGAGGCGGGAGGCCTCTTACTCCTGCTCAAAGGTGAGCTCACAAATCACTGTAATGCATTCAGCAGGGGTCTCTCTCGCTGTCTCTGTTTCCCACTTTCCTTCTTTTTTGCCGCTTGCAAAGCTCATCGTTAAAAATTCATTAGGTACTGTTTGTATCGCCTCCTCGAGGATGTCACCCTTGATGGCCGACTGTGTAGTAAAAGGCAGCTTCCGTAGGCCGGAGGGGATTGATGGAGCTCCTAGTGTGTGCTAAGGTACTCTCTGTGGCTTTGATGTATGCGTCAGATCACAATGTTGCAGACATGCTCAGAGTTTGAAAGAGACACGCAAGTGGCTTTTAGTGCCTGACTGCAGACTGTGACCCCTGTGAGTTCAACTGCTGTTATAGCTCTTAGCGCCCGAACTGCAATTGTAGGGTGTTTAAATAGCTATCTTTTTGAATAACTTAGCCCTGTCACTGTGACATGCTATCTTTTATGTGTATTTGAACTGTGCATATGACAAATAATTGTAAACCTTACAATTATTTGTCATATGCACAGTTCAAATGCCCAGTACAAAGCTAATTGTAAGTTACTAAGCTTGTGCAATGAATGAATAAAAATGTATTAATTACAATAGAGTTTAATGTTGTATATTTATACAAACTTTACATACTTATTTAATGTCCTTTGGTTTTTAACTATGATATTTGCAATAATATTTGCAATTAATCTATTGTTTTTCTGTTGATTATTGTTTTATCATTCATTTAGACAATCAAATGTCAAAAATTGTGAAAAATGTCTCACAATTTCCCAAAGCCAGAGATGACCATGAGATGATCAAATTGCAATGATATGAATCCAAGAAAAGCAGCAAATCTTCACATTTAATCTTGGAACGAACAAATATTTGGAATTTTGTCTTGATTACTGTAAATACTAATAAGTATAAGTACAAAAAAAAAATTAACTGATTATCAAAATTGTATAACTAATCGATAAATCAACTTATTGTATCAGCGCTCAACAATATGTTGTGTTATCTCAGTCAGTTTGATTGCTTTTCACTTTCTTTCCTTCCTCTTTCTGCTTTCTTTTGATACAACATCCCAGCAGATTATTTATTCAAGGATCAGCATTTACCAGGCCTAATCCTCTCTGCTTATGCTTTTAGGTGAACATACTGCACGGTAATTGTATCAAAGAGTAAAAGTGTGGTTTCAGGCACTCTGATAATCACCAGTACTTTGCCAAGAGCACACCAAAGGTAATGTGGAAAATGGAGAGGGAGAATAAAGAAGGAGAGAAGCCAAAAAACCTTGACACAGGAGAATCAGCTGTCTACTGGACCGGTGAGCCGGGTCAGGCTGATAGGAGCTTGGCCGGCATGGTCGGTGCACTCGGGCTCAGTCCTGTCCTGCAGCTCTGGTGCAGGTCCCCGACCATAATGGAATCTGACAGGATGTAAATGAGTTTTTAAAAGAGCTGGTGAAAGCTGGTCATTTTTCTCATTTAGTGGTCCAGTGTGCTGGCCAGGTCCCCAGCTGTCACCCTGCATCCCTGCCTTTGCGGGGATACGGTGGGGCACTCAGCGTACAGTAGACCTTGATTATTAAAGCCATAAGATCGAGGATGCATTTCACACTATGTATGTCTTGTTCTTTAGTCATTCATCATTTATTATTTTTTCTTCTGTGCTGAGTAGCATAGAGCCAAAAATTGGTGTGTGTTACAATATATTATCATAACCAACATACAACTATTTATCCATTACATTTAGCGAACCATTTCAAACTAAACATTAACTGCTAACTACTACTAACTACAAGCTAACTATTTTTAAACTGCTTATCAATTAATTTTAGCTAACTAGCCTATTTCAGCTAGCTTTTAGCTAACTATTTTAAAACAGTTTATCAGTTACTTTTGGCTAACTAATTCAAATGTTTATTTTTAGCTAACTGTTTTAACTGTTCTTCTGTTTCTTTTTTAGCTAACTATTTCTAAAGTGTTTATTCGTAATCCTCAGCTAATATCTTTTAGCTAACCATTTCAACTTTTAATCTATTTATGTCAACAATTTCCCCATTACTTTTAAATATATATATATATATTGCATCCATGAATCCTATATTTAGGAGTTAGCTATTTGAACTAAGTTTTCACACACTCTTGGTTGCGACATTATGTGTTACTGTGTTGATCGGCAGCTGTGTTTTATTACATTACAATTTTTAATCTATTTGGCTATTAATTTCTCTTCTTAACAAAAATGGATTAGGATATACAGTAAGCTATCAGTTAAACGTGTCGATACACCTTCCCATTACCTTGAATGAGAATGTGTGTCCAAATGTTTGACTATTTTTAATAAAATCACAATTTCTATTAAGGTAATTACTCAAGCTCCCCACGTACTGCAGAAAGGTACAAGTACCCCTGTTTGGGAATCACCATACAGGACTTTGTTGTGAGGCTTCAAAGATTTATCCCTTTTCTCATTTAGAGGAAATAAACATTTGCTCTTAAGATGATTACATATGTCTGCATTTTAATGTAAGCATATGTTAGCAAATAACCTCAGAATATAATATGCTATAAGGATTATGTTTGTGCCATTGATTGTATAACAATGAAACTACAAGAAGTACACAACTCCTGCACTGCATGGTCTTAACGGTCATGGTGCAGTCACCTTACCCAGATGCTCTCAGAGCTGCTCAGCAGTACCAGTGCGGCATTAATGAACAGAGATAATGACTAAAGGCAGTTAGTTAGAGTTAAATGGAGCTTGAAAACCCTGCTGACAATGAACCATCTACAACAGAGTGGTTGATCAGGGGGAGTGAAGGCAGAGCTCAGGCCCGGAGCCCTGGAGCTTAACCTGAGACTCCACGTCAAACTCCACACAGCAGCAAAGTGCTCAACGGAGCAAAAGGTTAGAGGACAGCGCTATTACTGGATATACACTAATTAAGATTCTGATGCCAAATGTGTCACACTCAGATTCAAATGTATCTAGTTATCTAGTTAGTAAACCACCAAATTACAGCAGATTAATTTCATATATGAAACTTGATTTGATTGTTAAATAACATTTTGTTTATGCTGTCAGATGAAGACAAATCCTGTATCTGACCTTCCTGACTTCAGAAAGATAAGTATTCTACAGTATCTGACCATTTGATGAAAACAAAATTAAAAATAGTCACATGACACTATTCTTTGACAAGTTTTTTACATTTTAAATAAGTTTAGTTCAGTGTTATGCACTACTGTACCTGTAATTTGTAAAAAGAAAAATCTCTAATCAGAAATTAATTTTCTAACTTGTGTGTCTATTTTGATATCTTTAGGGGGTCTGTTATTTTGACCAATAAAAGAGAACTTTACTGCATATTAGTTTTTGCTAATAATATCGTAAAATGACTCAGAACCTTATACTTCCAAGGTTAAGACATGGTAGGTGTCTAGTTCATTATTGCACGTAAGATACAAAAAATAATTGCTATGTGGAAACCAGCCTTGAACAAAGCCGTGATCACTTTTTAAGTTTATGTTACACATCCAGGAGACATGGAGCAGCATAAGAATTCAACAGTTATATGTCTGTCAACTTGATGAATATAAGTACAATATTCAGCCTTTTTGCTCTGTCTTTGGTCTCCACTAACTCCTTAAAGAAATTTCTGGCTGCTACGTCTACTATGGTCACCAGCTACTCGCTACATTTTTCTTTCTGTTGTTTGGTGTCGGACAGGTAGTGTACTGTGGGTTTATCAGAGCTTTTTTTTACTGAAAATGCCTTTTGTTTCTAGACGTGTGAAGCCAAAAGAATAATAAAATAGAGCCAAAGAGAGTTGTTGATAATTCTTTGTGGGTTTGTCACTACAAAACATCCCTTTTCACATTACTCATCTATAAGCCATATAAAAATGTGGCTTTAGCAACTTTAAATATAACATTTATCCTCAATAACAAAGTAAACCCAAAAATAAAAAGACAAGAAAAGAGAAAAAAACTTCCATAAACTGTCCTTAAAGGGAATGAAATGATAAATGTAGCCTCCCTTAAATACATGACTGTAGTTGAGTTATTTTTTCTTATGTAGCCAGCGTGTCACCCACTGTGGTAATGTTTCATCTCTCGTTGCCCTAACCTTGACAGATTATTGGCCACGCTGAGAAAACCAGGTCCGTTTTATAGGTTGAAAATATTGGCAGGGGAAGGCATCCTTGTGAGGTACGCAGCTGTGCTGGCCATATTGTGTATCGATCCACCTTGTGCTGTGATGGGCGCACTTAATTAGATTTATATTGTAAACAAAGACTCACGGTATGAAATTTGAATTAGCAGGTAAATGTTATCCATCAAAGCATATAATAATATTTTGTGCAGTGTGATGCAGTATTGGTATTTCTGAGATTTATCTGGGCTGTAAGCGGAGTGAGAATCTTTTTTATCCTTAGGGGTTTATAGGCTGTAGAGCTGCATGCAGCCTGTGTACTCTTCCCCTCTGCAGGCATCGCTCAGTGACACACACACAGACAAACAAACAGAAAGTGAACACACAGGCGTGCTCTACCCACTTTTTCATATAAAAGAGAAAAATGCATGAGGCTTTGAAGCTAAAAAAAAAAAAAATGGGGGTAAAACGCACCTAAGGCAGCAATCTATTCACTGTGTAATAGTTGCCCCAATCTGACTCCAATTGTGTCATCATTCTCTGCAGGGTTCATTTTTGACTGTACCTGCTTATAGTCGTAGCTTTAGGAAACCCCACACTGTCCCGTCTTAATCCAATTAAAATGTGTAGAAGCATGACTCCAAACGCTGTCAGACAAACCTCAAGGATATGGAGCAGATTATTGGAATCTGATGTAATTAAACACCCTTCTCCTCCCCCTATCCCCCCTCCTGACAATCGGTCTCTTAACAGAGAAAAAAAAAAATCCCTTCAGTTACTTTGAGCTCTCATTTCCGGCTCCAGATATTCCTCTGTAAACAGAGTCATAGAGGGCGGTGCAGGAAGATGATCCAGCCAGATCACTGTGTTAGCTCTCAGAGTAAAAGTCAAGTATGGGTGAGCATAATGGTTCAAACCGGGATTTAGCGAGAGAAGCCGGGGTTAAGATCTTTGCTTTTCCGTGTCTATCTTGGTATCAAAAGACTTTGTTTCCTGTATGGAGTCAGTGTGGATTCAGAAGGATTTCTGCTTCTTGTTTGAAAAGGTTCATACATATTCCCATTGGTGTAATGCAGGATACAACAAATACTTGTAACAAATATTGCATATACCTGGAGGTACCTATAGTCCCTTTTTGTTCCGGTGTGCAGTGTATATTTTTTACTTCAGAAGAACCATTGATATGCAGGCATATCCACTCCAATACTGCATCTTAATAGAGAAATATCAAACGAAGTAGCTTGTTTGTGATGCCAGGTCGGAGAGAGTGAGCACCCAGACAGTTTGATGGGTTGTGTATCTGATATGCCCATTGTACTCTGAATGTATTTTACCATCCGTCCCCCCAGTCTACAGGGGCCATATTGTGAGTAACCCTGCACGCATTCACACCCTGCTCCAAAGTGATGGAGAATAGGCTACAAGTTAATTGGCATCATACTAATAAAGGGCACTGATTTAATAGTTGACTAATCAGTAAGACAAAACAGGAGGAGGAGAAAGGAACTATTTAGTTATAACTGTACTTCCATCATTCTACACAGTGAACATCTTTGTGAAGTTAAATTTTAAATTAAACTGCAATAGATCATTTTACTAGTTTGCATATGCAGATGTACATCTTTACGTTCTATTTGTTTGGATCCACATATTGTAACATTTTGGGAGGATCCATGTAGAGTCAGACTCACAAGCTTTGTTAGCATTTGACACGCTGTCCAGTGATAATCTAAAATTTAATTATGTTCCTTAACGGGCTGCTATTTTGAAGAGACACGGTTTTCTCAGGCCAGTGAAAATATCACTCACTAACTTACTTATTTATCAATTGAAACACTGCTGTATCTAAGGAATGTAGTTGTACCACAGAAAATGAGTTAAAATATAAGTATAAATAGGACCAAAAAAAGAAAATATTAAAATTGTATCACTGTGCAGCTAAATTGTTGGGTTTTTTTTAGGACTGTGAAAACAAAACCATAATGAGCCCCACTCAACTGCAGAGCCTATAGTGACAGAGTCATAATTATAAGAAGTGTCATCTACTAAAGTCAACTCAATAGCCCTTGAATACTGTATTGGAAAATCATAACAGCATTCATCATTGTACAAAAGAGTCCCGTGAAATACATAATTGCATGCTTTTATGGATTAATGCCTTCAACTGACATTTTTCTTTCATTATGGACTGTGGTATGGAGCTTGTCTGCCCACATCAGGCATGACAGGAGCAATGTTTATATATTTTTTTATATTACAATTACAATATGTTTATTAAATGATTGCCGCGACTTTATTTTATTATAGTTTTATAATTGCAATTTGTCACTAAATCAACTAAGAGAGGAATATTTATCTTCTATGAGAATTTTTTTTTTTTTTATACCACCGTTGATGTAGACCTGGAAAAAAAAGCACGTCATTAAACTTGTTAAAGTTTGCCTTACCTGGCAAGTGATATTTTCTTTCTTGATCACTTGTTAAAGAATTCTCCAGCATGTTTTCAGTATTTTTTCCCCCAATTACTGTGAATGTATAGTCTTGTTGCCCTGGTGTAGCTCATCATGACACACAATAGGATCAGCAGTTTAAATCTTCAATGTTCTTCTCTTGAAAATAATTGTACTCATGAATGTGTAATTCAAAAAAAAGAAAAAGAAAAAAGGTCTACCATGGTTGAGACGTCCATTAATGGGAAAGGTTGTATTACTGCCATTTATGTTTTAGATGTTTTCAATGAATGAGTCTGGGATGATAACAATGATTCAACAAAGCTAAATTTAACCACAATAACAGTTGTTAACATTGACCGGTTCACTAAGGTCAGAACAATTTTTTGAGCAATGTCTTTGTCCACATTGAAGTGAACAGGAAATAATAAATAAAATAAATAGTTTAATCAAACGTTTTCTTGTGTTTACATCAATCAAATCAGCAATACCACGAAAGAAGCAAATATTGTTGAGCTGTTGAACCGAAACACAGATGAGTTCTATAAATAAGTTGTATAAATATTGCCACGTTGCATACTGTATATGACTTTTTGCTAGATTTATATGATCATTACTTCATATTTTATTTATTCATCTTCATGTTGGGTTACTGGAGTGTTGATGTTGCTCTTGTTTATATGAAAGATAATTATAATTAAATGTGTATTTCATTACACTTTAATGGTGAAAATCTATGCGGATTGTTGAGAGTGCACTTTAGCTGTAAATGGACATCTCAACTGTATGGTAGACGTTCCATAAATAATGAATGTGTAGTCAGTTGAAAAGAAAAGAAAACAACAACAAACAAAAAATGCTTTTCTGCTTCTGTCATTGCTTAAAAAAAAAGAAAGAAAGAGAATGAAAAGAAAGATGTTTTTTTTCCTGGATGGGATTATTAGGTGGTAAAAGAATAGTTGGATGTATTTTTCTTTTCCAGCAACCTTTTGCTACAAAGTTATACACTTACACATACTGACATCTGGTATCCGCTCAGTACAAGTGCCTGTTAATGACTGGAGCATCTGAAGAATAAGAATGCTGGCTGATTGCGGGGGCAGCGATACCACACTGCCTTCACCTACCAAATTTTACTTGCTGGGCTTCCTGGTGATTCGAGCCAGAAATCATCTAGTCATAAAGACACCTGATCACCTGGAAAGAAAAGGAAACTTTTTTTTTTTTTGGTACACACATATAGTCATCAAAAGTAAAACCAGAATAAGATCAATTGGTTTTTCTTTTCCCTTTGATGACCTTGAACACCGAGACCATCTAAATTTGACGGGACGTTTCTTTCATGTATTTAATTTATTCTTAAAATAGTTCATGATAAAAAAATGTATGTAAATGACTTTAATACTTCGGCAAGGCTTCCTCTGCTTTCCTCGGTCTCTCTCTCTCTCTCTCTCTCTCTCTCTCATTCTCTCTCTCTCTCTCTCTCTCTCTCTCTCCACGTCGTATTCATCGCCATCGGAAGAGAGGCCAGATTTGTGCGAACAAACACAAGCACAAAAATAAATTAAGAGATCAAAAACCCATAGAGAGGAAATGAGTCAGTATTCCACACCGTGTACAATACAATATCATAGCAAATTAGCAGATTTCAATGGCTTCCACTGACTACCATAAATTTACAATGTTCAGTTGGCTGCAGATCAGTCCTCAATAAATTGTGTCACTTTCCTTTTTTTTTTTTTTTTCATTAATGGTTTTGATAGACAGTGACTTGTGGATGACCATGAAAAGAAAGCGGCTACTGAGGTGTGAACAGAAACCTGGGACTACAAGCCAGCAGTCATGAGAACAACAGCATTTGTTCACATCCTACTTAACTGCCATTGTGACCACATTTTTAAGTCCAATAAGCTTCTCTACAAAGGTACAACATATAAAACTGTTAAATATATAACTTTTTAGGGCCTTTCAAAATACATTTAATGACATTTCTTTACTCCTTCTTTTCAGAATCGACAGCATTTATACTCTCTGTAGATATCCATCTTGTCTATGATATGATTTGCACTCCTTCTCCGTGACCGACCCAACATTGCAAGCTGTCCCAACCGTAGCTACTGAAAAATGCAAATCAGATTTTTTTTTTTTTTTTTTTTTTTTGATACACAGTTATACGTATGTAGTACCTATATCTCCAGTTCCAAAATACAGTGGTGGGCTTAGTCTGAGAAAAAAAATGTCTGGAAAGGTTTTTAAAAGTACTCCTTTGATTGTGTTCAGTACATACGCCACCGGACGCAAAGTTCGGTTTGCATCAATCCGCTGTGCACCGTGTCTCTGTGGAGGTTTTGGGGAAGGGGGGTGTTGGTGGCAACACAAGCTGCAAGTTCACGAAGTTGTGTGCGTCTTTGCCAAATGGTCCAATCTGTCATAATGATCGTATTTGTTGTTTTGCTCTTTGGTCTATAAAAATACGGGAGGTTTACTCCAGCAGAAGGCCTATTCACAGCAGAAAGCGCTCAGGTCAGTTTGCGGCCTCGTGAGGTGGTCCGAGAAACAACAGGGTCTGGTCTGTAATGATCCCGTGTTTTGCTCTGGAACTCCTACTCTAGAGGCTAGAGAGAAATGTGGTGAATCCAGTATTCGAAGCAGTTAGCAGCTCCAAACAGAGGACTTCCCAATGAGGCGAAAAAAAAACCATTCACAGGATTTTTTTAAGATGTCCAGTCCTCCGCGGCAGGAGGTGCTGCTAATTTCACAGAGCAGGCAGATAAAAGTGGAGAAGAGGCGAGACGCAACATGTTGACCCAACGACAGATAGCAGGAGAGAGCAGTCACAAACCCGAAAGAAGCCGGTCACAGGAAACAAGAAGTGTTTGAGTTGTTCGTCCAGTGTCCAGGGGAGAGTTTGCTCCCTCAAACAGTCACTCCATGACAAACATTTTCCCCATCTCGGGTTGTGTTATGAGACCTGTGAATCAACAAGAACAGAGCAAACATGAGACACTTAGTCACACAGTCACTTTCTTCTCAACTCTTGAGTGAACGTTCTGTAGGTGTATTCATGCAAAAAAGGTATTTTTTTTAATGCGTTATATTTATACTACTTGTATTATAAGTACTTTGTGTTTTGTTAATTGCTTTTTCACTTTCTTACCCAGAGTTAGATGAGGACATTGATACTACTTTTGATGTCTGTATGCTAAATATGAAGCTTCAGCTAGCAGAAAGTTAGCTTAGCTTAGCACAACAACTGGAAACAGGACGCTAACAGTTCGTCTGCTCTGTCTGAAGGTGACAAAATCTGCAGCTCAGCACCTCTAAAGCTCACTAATTAAGATGTTCTTATTGTGTTTGTTTAGTCTGTACAAAAAAACAAAATATAAAAAAAAGACAAATTGTGGTTTTACTTTAAGTTTATGCGCAGGAATAATACTTGACGGGGGGCACAGTCTTGTTCCCCATGCTAAGCTAACTGGTTGCTTGCTGTAGCGGTGTAGATCTTTTTATCTGACTCCAGGCAAGAAAGCAACTTTACACCCATTTCTCATTTTACCAAATGCAAGTGTTAATTACAGCAATCTGATAGCATTGTAAGTGAAAAATTGAAAACTCAACAGCTCACTCTCTGTCAACCGAAGTGTTTTGCCAGTCAAATATTTAGAATTCTTCAGCGGGTGTAAACCCAATAACAAAGCGAGTCTCGCGGTGCAGAGACCGAGAAACAATTAATCTACCGCAGAAAGACAAATCTGGAAGCCTCCTCACCATCTGGCCCCCGCCAGTCACACAGCCAACTTGATAGAAGCGCTGATGCTTTCCAAGATTGCTGCATTGCCACTGAAGCTTAATTCATAATAATGAACTCTTGATGATTTCACAGGACGCAAATTGCTTTGAAAGGGGGCAGGTGCTGGATGGAGTACTAGCGTGTATCAAAGACGACAATGTCTGATTCTCTGGGAATAATAAAGATCTCATTGGGCTTGATTTCAATAGAGATATTACATTATAATATAATGGTTTTGTTGTAGCTGTGGGCATTAAAATGACCCAGAGGTATAACATCTTAAAGCAGCAGTATGCCTGTGCTAACTGACCGACTGTGACGCTGCCCAAACAGGTGACGCCTCTCTCAGTGTCTCCTTGTGGGCGAAACTGAGATTACAGTGGCACCGAATGGTCAAGAAGCCACAGATAAAATGGAGGGAGGACAGAGTGGCTGCATAGTGACACAGTTGTAGAAATCTCAAGGGAAATAGAATGCAAATGGCAGGCATAGAGATGGTCTTGTTTCATGTTAGCTACCATAGTCTGTGTCTGCAATGGTAATTTTCTCATATTCTCTCTATGTTTCTCTCTCTTGCATACCTTTTTTTTTCCTCACACCCACATTGTGGCAAATGGTTCTTCATAAATCTCACACACAAATCTCATCTCAGGGAAATGCAAGCCTTCTATTAAAAAAAAAGAGGAAACGAATGTCAGATGAATATGAGATGAATTTGCCCTATGAATAAAATTCACAGGCCCTGGGTGATTATCACCTTGGGTTCATCAGGAAACGACCATATTACTTTATTTTATATCTTATAACGGCGAGAGACTATTTTACATTTGTGTGCCGGAAGAATGCAGAGTTGAGGGAAAGGTGATGCGGAGCCACTCGTGGCTATTCAAAACATGGATAAAAACTTTGAGTACAGTAGGTGTTCAAACAAGACCGGAAAGAGAATGTGGTGTCATAGTAACAGAAGATTAAGACATGGACACAATCCATCTGCGCTAATGTCTAATTTGTGCAGACGTCTCTTATTATGGAACAAGGAGTCAATCCACTCAATATATATCGATATATATATATATATATATATATGTATATATACACCCAGCAGCATTCAATCAGAGACGGGGAAAACAATGGATTTCAGGGACATTACATAGAGCGTCCTGCCTCTAGGCAAAGCTGTATAAACGCTTTGATGTATAAATGAGGATGCACTTGTCTGCCCACACGTTGGCCTTTACATGCATTTTGCACATGCATTCAAGCGAGGGTGCGTGTAGTCACATCTGTGGGAAAGAAAACTATATTCACAATACATATGGAGACGCTCTCCAACTGGGCGCACATGCGCTCAAACATATGGCCGCAGCGAGACATTTCCTCTCTGCGTGAACTCTTGTCTTTCTGACTCCCTTCAAAATGTCACAGCGCAGTGAACCCGCAGTGAAAGTGTGAACGGGCACGCATGAAAGAAAACCGATCCACTTTGCCGCTCTAAACACTATGATATATGTGAAGAATTCAAATCTGAAAACTATGCAATTTATGAATTAATACATGATTGGATATATAACAACTAACACGCAATAAAACCTTTTCTGCTTATCAGCTTCTTCTAAAGTGCTGTTACTATTTGCATCAACTCACTATACGTGTTTATAATATTTGTTACCGCCCTTTGCTGTTTAAGGTTAAGTCATGTGCAGCCGGGCATGTTTTCTCTATCCGAGCACGCATGCTGCACAATAGCCTGCTATATGAATATTCATCAGTGAACTTGTAGGTTAGGAATGATCCACAAGTTAAGTTAAGGGAAGGGAAATCGCTCATTACATGCTGTGAAGTTGGATAATGCCTGAAGCAGACGTGGAGATCAAAATACATGAACATGTATGCGCGGGCCTCCAGACACTAGGCCCCATTCCACATTAAGAGAGAGTTCAAAGCTATCTGGGGTGTTATGTCATTATCAACCCTTTCATACTGCATTTCTTCAGAACATCAAAGCAAACACGGTTCAGTATCTGCATACTACAATATGATCACTTTAATGCTCAAGAGTGAACATTAGTACAGATTTAACAGTGCACTCTTACCGCGGTAGCTTAATTTGTTTCTGGATGCAAACAACTTGCCAACAACATGTCCCTCAATACACTTTAATGTACAGACTGTATGTTTATACAGTATTGTATTGTATGGAACTGCAAGGGATTTCGTGCCTATAGGCAATATGGCATAGCTTTCTTTTACATTCCTTTATAATTTTTATAAAGCAATCTTAGATAGTCTTCTCTGTTAGTAAATAAAGTAACTGCGTACAGAGCATTGCATTCCACGTTGTGTCTATTTATAGCTTTAAATCTACTGAGGACTTGTCCGGATTGAAAAGCAGCGGGATCAGATTTTCTCTTGAAAGCAAATCATAGCATAAGCCATAAACGCTGACAATATTGACCGACAGAAGAGCCTCGTTTTCAGAAAGTCTATGAGAGTGGGTATTTTTATGACTTTGGCCTCATCCCTTTTATGGCACTGTAGGTTAAATTTACTACACGGCTACTCTCTATTTCCCAATCACACGCATTAATATCAGAGTCTGTCTGGCGCCCTTGTTTTATTTGAGCTCCCAGACGCCATCTGACACAATACTTTAAAGACAATATACAAGGCATGCCAATAAAAAACGGGGCAAAAACAAGCTGAAAATACACTGATAGGTTTTTACTGGTATTTCTGCACACATGGATTTTCTGTGGTTAAACACACACCGGGGACCTGGCAGGCTTATGGAAAAATGAGGAAGCCAAATAAAGATATCAAACAAACAGACGGTTGTTTAAATTGTATCTGGATTTACGTGTGCTTGCACATGTGTTTGTGATTCCTTGTTGTTTTTTTGTTTTTTTTACTTCAGCTATAGCTGGGGGGATAATGTCTTTGTGGTTTAATAAAACCATTATATTGGTTGTAATGATCCGATTTTCAACAGTAACAGAAGAATTTAATTACCCACTTTATCAAGTCTCACACATGAAGAATATTGATTTTTGGATAAATTGTAGATGTGCAGTACCTACACAGGCTCATGTTGGATAAGATGACCATCAGGATGCAGTTTATTGCCACTTTTATGAGTTTGTCTTTTAATCCAAAATCTATTTTAAGACACACAAACAAAATAACTGATTCAGGCCCTGTGCAAAACTCAAAAATTCAAGGAGATACAACTTCATGTGCTTTTTTTTTGTACCTTGCTGCCTCCGTGAGGCCCATGATGCTCTGTAGCTGCTCGTGTTGCTTCCTGCCTTTGCGGGACCAGGGTTTGGGTGGACCTGTTGTGATGGTGGTGGTGGTAGTAGTAGTAGTAGGGTGGTGGTAGTGGTAGATGGATTTTGGCTGTCTGTCAAGGGGTCATCAATGCTCTCCATAGTGCAAGAGTGTCGAAGGGGACTCTTGTCGCGTCATAGGGCCTAAGAGGAGAGAGGGAGAGGAGACGGGGAGGAGGTGAGGGGAAAGGATGGGGAAGGCTGATGGTTATCAAGCTCAAAATGAGGATGCAGTTTTTTTTTTTGATTTTTTTTTGTTTTCCCATTTAGACACAGACTTGAAAACGTGCCTGTTTGGCTTTGTGCAAACCTCTTTGTGACCTGTTCTGTCACCAGGAAACTGTTCTGTTTGTATAATGTTAAATATAGAAGTGTGTGTGTGGGAATAAAGCCCTGATTCTGCTGCTCACTTAGAAGCAAAGTATAGACAGGCCTTGTGGTTTTTATTGATTGTTTATTGACTTGTTAAGCAATGATGTGAAATATATTTCAGACATGATCTCTCTCTCTATGTTTCAGGATAGCTTGCATTAGAAAGAGAAAAAAAGAGAGAGTGCATGAGAGAAAACTGACAGGCATGAAAAAAAAGACTTAACAGAAACAGAAATATTTGCTCAGAATTTCCTTTAGTTAATACAATAATACAGACAGACTGTCAGGAACACTCAGATAAGAGACCTCACACAGTTCATATTTTACATGTATTTCATGTTGCGACAGTCTGGTTACCTGCTAAATGATTAATTACACATCAGTGTGTTGTTACTTACATGACAGGAAGTGATATGGAAAAATACTGCACCAAGTTTTCAGTTATTTCAGGAAAAATAGCCTCTGATAACCTATGAAGTTACATATCAACGGCGTGGCAGTTGAGAACCCTTGTTTTAAGGCACTCATGACTCAATGAAACAGTACAGTTGAATATCCTCCATTTACTCTTGTGTGAATGAATGAGAAAATGTTTTGTCCTTGCATTCATGGCTGCCTGCTCTTTGGAATAAACCTGCAGCTACTTGCAGTGTGGGCACCAGCCAGCAAACACTTCCCACTTCATAAAATCAGTTACTGTTTGGATCAAAATGGCTGAAATTCTGAAACCGGGCAGTGTTGACACTTGGGTTGAAATACAGGCATCCCCCCCATCTCTCTTTCTGCTAACAGTCCAACATCTTTCCCAAGTTCCCAAAATGGAGGACTTGGTATTTTCCATGCAGCGAAGTTGTGCTGACTTGGCTCCCTCTC